>CM053035.1:90550563-91150563 GCA_028564925.1 Lithobates sylvaticus
GGCTGTGAAGCCACAGCTGGGCACCCACAGTTAAAATGCCGGTGCCGCCAATTGGAGGGGGGGACGAGCGGGGCTTCGATCCCCCACATCGCTGGACCCTGGGACAGGTAAGTGTCCAATTATTAAAAGTCAGCAGCTGCAGTATTTGTAGCTGCTGACTTTTATTTTTTATTTTTTTAAGTGGGAACCCCTCTTTAAGTCCAAAAAGGATATGTTATCCTTATGCCATTCAAAAGTAAATTTGAGATTAAAGCTATTAATGTTGAGTTGTTGGAGAAACTTTTCTAGTGATGTAACTGTCCCTGTCCAAATCAGGAGTATAGCATCAATATACCTGAACCAGAAAATTGCTTGGAATTGGTTCCGTCTTTTGTTAGAAAAGATCTTGCGCTCCCACCCCTCCCCAGGTACAGATTGGCGTATGCCGGTGCACAACAAGTGCCCATGGCAACACCCTGTACTTGGAGGTAGTGGGAGCTGAGAAACAATTATGTTTCAAAATGTATGACAGAAATTTGAGAACAAAAGAATGGAGTTCCCATTGCTGATGGTCTTGTTCCATTATGAATTGTAACCAAAAGAGCGTCCGGAGGGATTGATAAGGCCCAAAATCCTTTCTGAGATGTGTGCAAACCTGGTAAGCAACTACAAGAAACTTCTTACCTGCTTGCCAACAAGGGTTTCTCCACCAAGTACTCTTTTGCTTTGAGACCTAATCCGTTACTCTTCCTACTGGGTATAATGGAGAATGTAGTGGTGGGCAGACATGTTAAATTATTTCTTGCCTATGCAATTTTCTATACAAAATGGGAAATGTGGCTGGGCTGGAAACTTCCCACTCCTCCTACGTTAGATACCTGGAGAGCCACTATTAACACTGTATTGCCTTTGTATAAGTTAGCCTACAAAAGAAGAAATTGTTCCAAAAAATTAAATAAGGTCTGGTCGGCTTGGACAGATGCTCAGGGACAGGAATCACATTGAAACAACTGATTAGGTCCTTCTCCCTCCCCCTGCAGAGGATCTTGGTGGCAAGGTGTGGTTGCTGGGTCTGTTTCCTATCATGACAAGTCGCTGGTAAAGTAGAGAGTGATCAGGTGTCCCGGGAGCCACACATCAAGTTAAAACTTGCTATATAAAGTGAATGGCAGTCTTAGCCTGGACCCCCAGCAGGCCACGCTCCAAACACGTTTTACTCCACCCACCAGAACTTACTCATGCATAAGCTCTGGTGGACGGCGTGAAACATGTTGGGGATGTGGCCTGGTGGGGGTTCAGGCCGAGACTGCCATTCACTATAACGCAGCAGGTTTTAACTTGATGTGCGGCCCCAGGGACACCTAATTACTCTCTACCATTGCCTGGAGCATAGACACGCTCTCTTCCCAGCAAGCACTGGGCAGAGGACTTCATTCTCATACAGCCCGAGCAGCTCAAACACATATCTTGGTTTGCGACAAATCGATGGCAGCTGCAACTATTTGCGGTTCTCTGCACACCAACGATCACCGCAAGTAATCTCTGGGCCACAGTTACCCCCTGAGAGTGGCAGCAGAAATCTCTGATTCATGACGCAACTTTTCTTACTGGCCCTAATCGCCAGTGTGGATGTAGCCTTAGTGCTGGTTGCTGACTCAAAGTAACTCCTAGACCCATGCATGTGCATGTCATTCAAGCCTAGTCAATAGGAGAGGCTGAAGATTCCAGAGCTGAAAAAAAACTGGGAGAAAACAGAAGCACTACTGACAGAGCAATGAGAGGGTGCATAGACATTGCATCAATGGTGAAAATCAAGGTCTGTATGTGTGCCATAATAAATATTCTTTGCATACATACACATTATGGCAAGATATCCTGTAAACATTTACAATATTTATATATATAACATTTATGCTTCAAGCAGGCTTTAAAAGCTTCAGTCGGGACTTCTGCATGCTTCTTTTTTTTTTTACACAAGCTTTTAGCATGTTTCTGGAGGCTTTTAGTGATCTTCAGCACTGCTTGAAGCTTAATAGTGCTCTAAAGGTGTCAAGATAGGTGTTCATAAAATACCAAAATGCAATTCAAATGCCTCATGTACACAATGTATTTAACACTTGCATTTACAAGCCAATGCTTGTATGAATTAGGCTTCCAATCTACACTGTGACACTTCTAGTAGACTGCAATGGAACAGGGAAACTCATTTCTGAGTTAGAAGTGTTGTGCATAATGTGATTTCAAAGAAACTTTGATAGAGTTGAGAATTCCTAGTCAACAGAATCACAGGCTGCAAGCAATCAGAAGCTTTAGCACAGCAGGACAGCAGTACATACTCAAACATTGCACAGAGGAAAACAAAATTCTGGACTTTTAGGATGTTTGGACTGTTTGGTGTTTCATGTCAAACTTTCAAGTTTATATGGAGCATTAATGGAGCATTATAATAATAATTATAATAAATATTTTCTTAATACTAATATAGGAAAGTTTTAGTTGTACTACATTCCTTTAGAACTAGTCCAATAAAATACACTTCTTTTCAGATGCAATTTCTCTTTCAACAACTGAAAAGCTGCACAATTTTTAAGTATTTACTGGAACACATAAATACATATAGACGCTATCAAACCACACAGCACTGCTTTCCTCCTGTCCCTGAACTACTTTAGATTAACAAATAGGGAAGAACTGTAATGAAAGCTTGTTTGCATCCAAATCTGCCAGTCGGAAGCCTTGACAAGTAGAGATGGAGAATCTAATTGATCCAGAGGACGTAGAGTATTGGTTTCCTCTCAACGCCGAGAGTTCTTTTAGCATTGATCAGATGTATCTGCTTTTCTAATGGGCTTAACACATGCCCCTTTGATATTGATCACTTGGAAAAAAGACAGCAAAATACAAAGAAAGACTGCCTGCAGATTTCAGACTAAATGAACAAAGAACATTAATGCAAAGTCAGAGGGTCACAGTTCCCATTACCACCCCTAAAAAAACGAAAAGGAAAAGAGATAGTGTACCTAGCTTCACTGCATGTGACAAAGCAAAAGGTATAAAAAGATCATGTGAATGCAGCAGTATGCAGTGTAGGAAACCCATGCAGTTGCATTCTGCAGCGGGTGTCAATATTAAGTTAATGACAGGACAGGATTAAGTTATGAGGAGGTAAGTAAAACCTTAGACAGAGGGGTGACAGTGGACGTGGTATACTTGGATTTTGCAAAAGCTTTTGACACAGTTCCCCACACACGGTCCATGTGTAAGGTAAAGTCTACAGGCTTGGAAATATCAGTTTGTAAATGGATAGAAAACTGGCTAAAAGACAGAATTCAGAAAGTAGTGGTAAATGATTCTTACTCTGAATGCTCTAAGGTTATCAGTGGATTAAAAGTAAAATTTCTGTCTTTGCAGATGACACCAAGCTATGCAGTGGAATAACTTTCTTACAGGATGTCTCCAATTTACAAGCCGACCTCAATGCTCTGTCTAATTGGGCGACTAAGTGGCAGATGAGGTTTAATGTTGATCAATGTAAAGTTATGCACTCGGGGGCTAAGAATATGCATGCATTATACATGCTAGGGGAGTACAACTGGGGCAATCAATTGTGGAGAAGGATCCGGGGGTTCTGGTAGATCATGAGCTCAATAATAGCATGCAATACTAAGCAGCGGTTTCCAAAGTGAGAAAAGTCCTTTCTTGTATTAAGAGAGGTATGGACTCAAGAGAAAGTAATTTTGCCCCTGTACAAATTATTAGTAAGACCTCATCTGGAATACACCACAATGCTTGACTGTAGGCAAGACACACTTGTCTTTGTATTCCGCAGCTGATTCCTGCCACACATGCTTGACACCATCTGAACCAAATAAGTTTATCTTGATCAGGCCAAAGGAGATGGTTCCAGTAATCAATGTCCTTAGTCTGCTTGTCTTCAGCAAACTGTTTGCGGGCTTTCTTGTGCATTATCTCTAGAAGAGGCTTCCTTCTAGGAAGACAGCCATGCAGACCAATTTGTATGGTCTGCAGATCAGTTTCAGGATCTTGGCAATCTTCTTATAGCCTAGACCAGTAATGGTGAACCTTGGCACCCCAGATGTTTTGGAACTACATTTTGCCATGATGCTCATGCACTCTGCAGTGTAGTTGGGCATCGTGGGAAATATAGTTTCAAAACATCTGGGGTGCCAAGGTTCGCCATCACTGGCCTAGAGCATCTTTATGTAGATAAACAATTCTTTTTTTCAGATCCTTACAGAGTTCTCTGCCATGAGGTGCCATTTTGAACTTCCAGTGACCAGTATGAGATAGTGAGAGCGATAACACCAAATTTAACACACCTGAGACCTTGTAACACTAATGAGTCACATGATACCGGGGAGGGAAAATGGCTAATTGAGTCCAATTTGGACATTTTCTCCTAGGGGCGTTCTCATTTTTGTTGTCAGCGGTTTAGACATTAATGGCTGTGTGTTGAGTTATTTTGAGGGGACAGCAAATTTACACTGTTATACAAGCTGTACAGTCACTACTTTACACTGTAGCAAAGTGTCATTTCTTCAGTGTTGACACATGAAAAGATATAATAAAATATTTACAAAAATTTGAGGGGTGTACTCACTTTTGTGAGATACTGTACATGGGTGAAAATGGCATTTTATTAAACAAATGGCTCAGTGCTTTATCAAACTAGATTTAGGGGATTAGTTAGGCTTTGGACTTTAGGACTGCAGTACCTCATAAGAAAACATTTCGAAGAAGGTTAAAGTAATTACAAGATACTTTCTACACAAATGTATTCAAGTTAGCGACTGGAGGAGATGACACTCTTTGAGCTCTATAAAGGTTAACCAAATCAAAAGGTTAACTGGGTCTTAGATCTTGCTGGAAACCAAGTGATGAGCTAGCAAAAACTTCTATTATAAAAAATTAAATCAGCAATTGATGTTGAACTGATTTCCTGTGGTTTGATACAATAAACAATTTCATCCATCTAGCTTCACTGAAGGATTTGTTTCTAGTGTTGACACACTGCCCATATTGACAAATATGAATGGTCTATTTCTAAGCAATGCAATTTGCATTTGTACCTGCGGTAGTGGAGATGGCAGGATGAGGATAAATGTACTGTATATATCTGTGTCCAACATAAAACTAACATGTAGAGTTACCTCCATAGGAGCCGATGGATAGGATGGGTCCTCTGTTCTTTACCCCGACCTCCTCAAGAACCTCTGCCCCTTTGACACACTAGGTTGAGTCTACAAACCTACAAAATCACAGGAATTCACTGAAAGTAATACTTAGTACCTAATATTAGTGCTTTATGAAGAAAACAGGCGTGACATTCTGCTGTTTTCGGTTGTGACGGGGCTCCGATACAGATGAGCGAGTGGAGGGTGAGAGTCAAAAGCTATATTCCGGGTCCGCCATGACCACAGTACACCGCTGTAGCTGAGTTATAGGAGTGTTCCCTGATTGTTTTTACTAAATTGAAGTGATGCAAGTGTAATAGTTGAGGATTTCGTTGTTTATTTTCATAAATTATTTTACGGTATCACGCTATTGGAGGCACTTTTTAATTTCATGTTTACATGTGGGAACATCATCTTTTTCTGTTGAGCACTGCTGGAATTCGAAAAGTGTGACTAACCCTAGTGGATTTAAACAGCATTTACTCCGAGCATGGGAGTGCAAGGCAAATTTTTTTGGTGAGTGCGTTTTCAAAGGGAGTGGATCACAATCGGTGTGGTGGAAGGAAGTTTAGAGATGTATAAGAAGAATTTACCCATTTAATTATGTAAAATACATCACTTTGCATGGACTTCATTTTCTCTTTTTTATTTTTTTATTTTAATTTTGTTATTAATACACAAAGTATTTCATATTTTGGATACACAGTTTCATGTAGATATTTATAGTTTTACTATTATGGTGTTATTGAAGAGTTAGATTTGTTGTCACTTTACATTTGTGAACACAGCGCCACTATTTTTTCAATTAAAATATGCTTCAATTACATTTTCAATATAAGTGGCAGCTTTAGGGGATATCATACAAGTATATGAGCGCAGTGGTGGGAAATTAAGTTGCTTGCTGACCGTTATTTTAATATACTATTTTTTAACCATTTGCAGCCAGGGAAGCTATTAATTTTCTGTCTAATAGACAGATAGACCCGGAATGTGTTTTTTCCTCTAATCAGGAAATGACCGAATGTAATTAAGACTATACAGTTATGTTGAAATCTTTAGAGAATCTCTTAGAGAAACAGGTTAAGACCTGGTGGGACATATTAACATTTGAACATTATTAGAAAGAGAATCTCATTTTTAGAAGCCTGAGATGGGAGGTTTCACCCCAAGACGGCTTAACAGACCAAAAATATATGGATGAGTGGTTGGAGTTTTTTAACAGGGTGGGAAGGGAACTTCAGAGTTTGGTTTTAAGAAGAAAGCAGATTAAAATTGATAGATTAAATGAAAATATCAATCTTTTACAGAATAAATTGAAACCCATCAATGAGTCTAGTCAGTTTAAGGAATTGAATGTTAATATGCAGAAAAAATTGGAAAAGGTAGATAGAGACACACAAAGAAAAAAAAATATAATAGGGACTCTAATGACTTTAAAAGTAATAATGTGTATTTATGGCAAAATGCTAATGCAGCTAATAATGAAAATAATGCTAATACATGCGAGAAAGAATGGGTTACAGAGAGTGCCCCACAGACTAACAATCAGAATAAGGGTGGTGGTGATAAGAACCAAACTACTAGAGATAACCGTAACAATACAGCTCAGGAATATAGGGCATACTACCATGATGACGATCAATATGGTGGGAATTATATGACTCCTAGACATCCTCAACATAATAGGGAGAGTTATTCATATAACAATCAACCTCACTATCAACAAAGTAACCAGTATCCCCCAAACCAGTATCCTGATCCTAGATATCAAATTCCTATGAATAATAGATACCAGCCTTTAATGTATGATGGATACAATGAGAATGGCCAACAACAGGATTCTTTTTTAGAACAGCGTGGTAATGGGGGGAGAGGAGGGGGGACACCACGAGGGAACCCCTACCCTATGAACAACCGAGGGAGGTGGAGGTACTCAGCCCCCCATTACCCAAACAGGGACCCAGCGCCCTTCCGAAGAGAAGGAGAGGGTGCCGGGCAGGTAGATGAAAACAATCCCAGAAAAAGAAGGAGGGACATTTAAATATGGGCATCTATAATTTAAGTAAAGTTGAACTCAATCCTAATGAAATGAATATATTACATTGAGGTTTGAAGTGTGCACCTAGGAAAACCATGAATAAATTTTAGGTGATTATAGACACGCACAAATTTATTCGAACACTAAATATGAAAAAATACTTTCTAAGTCACCCAGCTGATACATCTAGGAGAGTAGTGATGGATTCAGGGAAGATAGATAGCGAGTATGTTGGAGTAACAGCGCTGTCTGAAAAATAAGATATCTAACACATATATATAGATGACTTATGTGACAAATTAAAAAAATAATAAATGAATAACTTCATTCCTGCTGCAACCTTATGTGAGATACACACAGTAAATGCAAAAGAAGAAAAATTGGCTGCGCTGAAATAATATAAATCCACCCACCAACCTCGTGACAAGTTAAATTGATTTCTACTGAATTATTAATGTGTGACTAAATTTTCAAAATCTGGACTGTAAGTCCACAACTCAGTGACAAGTGTCAGAATAAAGAATTGAATTTACAATGCAAATTAAATTATCGTGAAATCATAACAGTGAATCTGAATCTGGTGTAATGGCATAGAGAACAACAGAGATCCAAGTGTGGATGAATGTCTTTTTGTAAAGAAATGTTCTATTCATGCAGAGGAATCCACCACAGAGTGTAAAGTTCTGTTATTGGCAATTCACAGTGTTGTGACTTCTGGTACATATGAAGAAGTGATAAATTAGCCAGAGTAAAGATCCTCCACCACAGGTAAAAATGGCAGCTTACCAGCTGGTCTGGTCTCTGTGTTAAGAGAGACCAGATGGGCAAATGGCATATACCCCTGCCTGGGTCTTTATCCGGACTCCTCTAGATGATGATCGCCAGGTTTTTCAATTAGAAATAGATCTTTCTCTGGGGTCACTTGACTCTCAATCAGAGGAGATATTAGCATGAAAGAGAAAGGGACACCATGGCGCAATAACGTTTTTACCCTTTGTTTATTTAAAAAATATTTCTCTAAAATGGCACACTCACATGTATATAGTAAATAGAAAAGCGGTTGTTTAAAATTGGTCGAGCCGGCCGGCTCTCTTACTTGCTGCCCGTCGCTTCCTGGAGTAGACGGGAGAAGGAGGTGACGTCAGCACGCCGCTCACCCTACGCCGTTTCGTCAAAATGTGACGTCTTCCTGGGGCACGGGCGGCGTGCTGACTCACCGCCTCATATACGTAATACAGTCCAACACACGCCCCTTTCTGAGCTCTCGTCGGCCATCTTTGGAAAGGGCAATCGCCCTTTTTGTATCCCTGATTGGCTTCTAAGAAAATTGGGCCGTCCTAGCGTCTAGCTAGGTGTGTTATTGGCTCAGTGTCTTAACAAATGCCTGAAGTATTGACGCTCAGTGCTGTGTCAAAGTAACGGGACCAGTCTTAATTAAAATCCTCGATCATGTCACATTGACACCCTAATGTATCAAAATGATATGGATTGTGATAATCCTGACATATTATCATAGACGTTATGTCATGTAAATTAAAAACATTAAAAAAACACAAATTAAAGCGCAGTGTCTCCACGTTCTAATTTAACCCTTTTGGATCCGCACCGGTTTTAGTTGGAATGTTAGAATAATCTATTAAACCCCCAGGCCAAGTATAGGTTGGGGTTAATTATAGAACACCCATAATAGATGTGGGTGTATCTAGAGATTGTTCTTTCCCGAATATATATATTGCCCTCTAACAATATCTTACATTCAAAAACCAGTACACCAGCTACTTATTTTATACACATTATAAAGAACTGGTTAGAATTAAAAATTAATTTCATTAGGGACGATTGGTCAGGGATAAGGAACCCGTCTCATCCACTCAAAACCAAAAAAAGAGGAAAAAGAAAAAAAGGAATTTTATGGAAAATGAGAGCCAATGGTCATTAACATTATGTGATGGCCATCAATATCCCTGTTGGAACATTTATCAGGTATCTCCCTCACTGACTAGGTCTATATGGGGGATTAATGTTATACAGGAAATTGGGTGGAAAGGTAATTTCCCCAGACTTCCTACGTACAAAATGCATGTCAAGATGTATTTGATGTGTACCAAATATATCTAAAATGATAAGTATATTATCCTACTGGCTTGCGAGAGCTCAGAATTGGTTCACATCATATATGCACTAGCTGTTATCTATAAAGGCATTCAAATCTACATCCACATTAAGGCCATAAGGGGTATAGCAACGCACTCTGTGGATCCAGGCCATTTCAGATCTAGAAAATCCCTCACTAGTGGGGTACCCCTCCAGTGTGCACTGAACTTATCTATGCCCAAAAATAATGTACCCGAGGGGTTGCGATCATGGTGCAGTGCATAGTGTTTGGATACAGAATGAAACCTGTATCCACTTTTGATGTTCGCGATGTGTTCCCCCAACCGCACCTGCATGGCTCGCTTAGTTCTACCGATATACTGAAGCCCGCAAGGGCACTGGAGTAAATACACCACCCCCTTAGAACTACATGTAACAAATGTTTCAATTTTGTGTTCCCTTCCTGTGCTGGTAGATGTGAAAGATAATGTCTTTTTCTGTTTACTCTTATTTAATGTACAGAGTTGGCACCTACGGCATTGATGGTAGCCCGATAGCTGCTGAAAGAAGGAAACTTTTTTGGGAGGTGGGTCCACCACATTGGGTGCAACCTTATCTCTAAGGGAGGGTGCTCCCCTAAACACCACCTCTGGGTTGGTAGGAAGGAAGGTATGAATGATCCTATCGTTGCCCAGTATATGCCAATGTTTTCTCAGCATTTTTTTGATAAGGTAGTGTTGCGTAGAGAAAGAGGTCACAAACGGGACTACTGGTCTGTCCCTGGTCCTGGCCTGACCTTCCTTCAGCAGCACCGTCCTATCCATACCCGCTATTTCCTCGATCAGAGTATCCATAGGGGCAATTTCATATCCCTTCTCCTCTAATCTCTTCTTAAGGACACCAGCCTGTACCCTGTAATCATCTAGGTCTGAGCAGTTTCTCCTCATTCGGATAAACTGACTCTTTGGGATGGATTTTAACCAAGGGGCATGATGACAACTCCCCATTGGTATAAATGAGTTTCTGTCTGTCTTCTTGAAATAAGACATTGTTTTGAACTGACCTTCCTTTTTAGTAATTGATAGATCAAGGAAGTTCACACTGTCTTGACTAGCCTCCACAGTAAACCTTATGCCCCTATTGTTGGTGTTAATTCTTGTGAAGAATTCATCCAGTTGTGACGGGGTGCCCTCCCATAGGAGGAGGACGTCATCAATGTATCGTGCCCACAAAGACAGAAACGGGCTACGATCCTTATAGATGACGTCCTCCTCCCACTTAGCCATAAACAAATTGGCGAGGCTAGGGGCATATTTCGCACCCATAGCCACGCCACGAATTTGTTGATAGTACTGCTGTTCGAACCAGAAATAATTGTGGCCCGCTGCATATTCCAGCAGGTCCACAATATACCTCTGCTGGTGTTCGGGTAGGGAGGAAGATGTGTTAAGATAATACCTCACCGCGTCAATGCCCATAGAATGTGGGATGATAGTATATAATGAAGTAACCCTAGTGGATTTAAACAGCATTTACTCCGAGCATGGGAGTGCAAGGCAAATTTTTTTGGTGAGTGCGTTTTCAAAGGGAGTGGATCACAATCGGTGTGGTGGAAGGAAGTTTAGAGATGTATAAGAAGAATTTACCCATTTAATTATGTAAAATACATCACTTTGCATGGACTTCATTTTCTCTTTTTTATTTTTTATTTTTTATTTTGTATTTCTTTGTTATTAATACACAAAGTATTTCATATTTTGGATACACAGTTTCATGTAGATATTTATAGTTTTACTATTATGGTGTTATTGAAGAGTTAGATTTGTTGTCACTTTACATTTGTGAACACAGCGCCACTATTTTTTCAATTAAAATATGCTTCAATTAAATTTTCAATATAAGTGGCAGCTTTAGGGGATATCATACAAGTATATGAGCGCAGTGGTGGGAAATTAAGTTGCTTGCTGACCGTTATTTTAATATACTATTTTTTAACCATTTGCAGCCAGGGAAGCTATTAATTTTCTGTCTAATAGACAGATAGACCCGGAATGTGTTTTTTCCTCTAATCAGGAAATGACCGAATGTAATTAAGACTATACAGTTATGTTGAAATCTTTAGAGAATCTCTTAGAGAAACAGGTTAAGACCTGGTGGGACATATTAACATTTGAACATTATTAGAAAGAGAATCTCATTTTTAGAAGCCTGAGATGGGAGGTTTCACCCCAAGACGGCTTAACAGACCAAAAATATATGGATGAGTGGTTGGAGTTTTTTAACAGGGTGGGAAGGGAACTTCAGAGTTTGGTTTTAAGAAGAAAGCAGATTAAAATTGATAGATTAAATGAAAATATCAATCTTTTACAGAATAAATTGAAACCCATCAATGAGTCTAGTCAGTTTAAGGAATTGAATGTTAATATGCAGAAAAAATTGGAAAAGGTAGATAGAGACACACAAAGAAAAAAATATAATAGGGACTCTAATGACTTTAAAAGTAATAATGTGTATTTATGGCAAAATGCTAATGCAGCTAATAATGAAAATAATGCTAATACATGCGAGAAAGAATGGGTTACAGAGAGTGCCCCACAGACTAACAATCAGAATAAGGGTGGTGGTGATAAGAACCAAACTACTAGAGATAACCGTAACAATACAGCTCAGGAATATAGGGCATACTACCATGATGACGATCAATATGGTGGGAATTATATGACTCCTAGACATCCTCAACATAATAGGGAGAGTTATTCATATAACAATCAACCTCACTATCAACAAAGTAACCAGTATCCCCCAAACCAGTATCCTGATCCTAGATATCAAATTCCTATGAATAATAGATACCAGCCTTTAATGTATGATGGATACAATGAGAATGGCCAACAACAGGATTCTTTTTTAGAACAGCGTGGTAATGGGGGGAGAGGAGGGGGGACACCACGAGGGAACCCCTACCCTATGAACAACCGAGGGAGGTGGAGGTACTCAGCCCCCCATTACCCAAACAGGGACCCAGCGCCCTTCCGAAGAGAAGGAGAGGGTGCCGGGCAGGTAGATGAAAACAATCCCAGAAAAAGAAGGAGGGACATTTAAATATGGGCATCTATAATTTAAGTAAAGTTGAACTCAATCCTAATGAAATGAATATATTACATTGAGGTTTGAAGTGTGCACCTAGGAAAACCATGAATAAATTTTAGGTGATTATAGACACGCACAAATTTATTCGAACACTAAATATGAAAAAATACTTTCTAAGTCACCCAGCTGATACATCTAGGAGAGTAGTGATGGATTCAGGGAAGATAGATAGCGAGTATGTTGGAGTAACAGCGCTGTCTGAAAAATAAGATATCTAACACATATATATAGATGACTTATGTGACAAATTAAAAAAATAATAAATGAATAACTTCATTCCTGCTGCAACCTTATGTGAGATACACACAGTAAATGCAAAAGAAGAAAAATTGGCTGCGCTGAAATAATATAAATCCACCCACCAACCTCGTGACAAGTTAAATTGATTTCTACTGAATTATTAATGTGTGACTAAATTTTCAAAATCTGGACTGTAAGTCCACAACTCAGTGACAAGTGTCAGAATAAAGAATTGAATTTACAATGCAAATTAAATTATCGTGAAATCATAACAGTGAATCTGAATCTGGTGTAATGGCATAGAGAACAACAGAGATCCAAGTGTGGATGAATGTCTTTTTGTAAAGAAATGTTCTATTCATGCAGAGGAATCCACCACAGAGTGTAAAGTTCTGTTATTGGCAATTCACAGTGTTGTGACTTCTGGTACATATGAAGAAGTGATAAATTAGCCAGAGTAAAGATCCTCCACCACAGGTAAAAATGGCAGCTTACCAGCTGGTCTGGTCTCTGTGTTAAGAGAGACCAGATGGGCAAATGGCATATACCCCTGCCTGGGTCTTTATCCGGACTCCTCTAGATGATGATCGCCAGGTTTTTCAATTAGAAATAGATCTTTCTCTGGGGTCACTTGACTCTCAATCAGAGGAGATATTAGCATGAAAGAGAAAGGGACACCATGGCGCAATAACGTTTTTACCCTTTGTTTATTTAAAAAATATTTCTCTAAAATGGCACACTCACATGTATATAGTAAATAGAAAAGCGGTTGTTTAAAATTGGTCGAGCCGGCCGGCTCTCTTACTTGCTGCCCGTCGCTTCCTGGAGTAGACGGGAGAAGGAGGTGACGTCAGCACGCCGCTCACCCTACGCCGTTTCGTCAAAATGTGACGTCTTCCTGGGGCACGGGCGGCGTGCTGACTCACCGCCTCATATACGTAATACAGTCCAACACACGCCCCTTTCTGAGCTCTCGTCGGCCATCTTTGGAAAGGGCAATCGCCCTTTTTGTATCCCTGATTGGCTTCTAAGAAAATTGGGCCGTCCTAGCGTCTAGCTAGGTGTGTTATTGGCTCAGTGTCTTAACAAATGCCTGAAGTATTGACGCTCAGTGCTGTGTCAAAGTAACGGGACCAGTCTTAATTAAAATCCTCGATCATGTCACATTGACACCCTAATGTATCAAAATGATATGGATTGTGATAATCCTGACATATTATCATAGACGTTATGTCATGTAAATTAAAAACATTAAAAAACACAAATTAAAGCGCAGTGTCTCCACGTTCTAATTTAACCCTTTTGGATCCGCACCGGTTTTAGTTGGAATGTTAGAATAATCTATTAAACCCCCAGGCCAAGTATAGGTTGGGGTTAATTATAGAACACCCATAATAGATGTGGGTGTATCTAGAGATTGTTCTTTCCCGAATATATATATTGCCCTCTAACAATATCTTACATTCAAAAACCAGTACACCAGCTACTTATTTTATACACATTATAAAGAACTGGTTAGAATTAAAAATTAATTTCATTAGGGACGATTGGTCAGGGATAAGGAACCCGTCTCATCCACTCAAAACCAAAAAAAGAGGAAAAAGAAAAAAAGGAATTTTATGGAAAATGAGAGCCAATGGTCATTAACATTATGTGATGGCCATCAATATCCCTGTTGGAACATTTATCAGGTATCTCCCTCACTGACTAGGTCTATATGGGGGATTAATGTTATACAGGAAATTGGGTGGAAAGGTAATTTCCCCAGACTTCCTACGTACAAAATGCATGTCAAGATGTATTTGATGTGTACCAAATATATCTAAAATGATAAGTATATTATCCTACTGGCTTGCGAGAGCTCAGAATTGGTTCACATCATATATGCACTAGCTGTTATCTATAAAGGCATTCAAATCTACATCCACATTAAGGCCATAAGGGGTATAGCAACGCACTCTGTGGATCCAGGCCATTTCAGATCTAGAAAATCCCTCACTAGTGGGGTACCCCTCCAGTGTGCACTGAACTTATCTATGACCAAAAATAATGTACCCGAGGGGTTGCGATCATGGTGCAGTGCATAGTGTTTGGATACAGAATGAAACCTGTATCCACTTTTGATGTTCGCGATGTGTTCCCCCAACCGCACCTGCATGGCTCGCTTAGTTCTACCGATATACTGAAGCCCGCAAGGGCACTGGAGTAAATACACCACCCCCTTAGAACTACATGTAACAAATGTTTCAATTTTGTGTTCCCTTCCTGTGCTGGTAGATGTGAAAGATAATGTCTTTTTCTGTTTACTCTTATTTAATGTACAGAGTTGGCACCTACGGCATTGATGGTAGCCCGATAGCTGCTGAAAGAAGGAAACTTTTTTGGGAGGTGGGTCCACCACATTGGGTGCAACCTTATCTCTAAGGGAGGGTGCTCCCCTAAACACCACCTCTGGGTTGGTAGGAAGGAAGGTATGAATGATCCTATCGTTGCCCAGTATATGCCAATGTTTTCTCAGCATTTTTTTGATAAGGTAGTGTTGCGTAGAGAAAGAGGTCACAAACGGGACTACTGGTCTGTCCCTGGTCCTGGCCTGACCTTCCTTCAGCAGCACCGTCCTATCCATACCCGCTATTTCCTCGATCAGAGTATCCATAGGGGCAATTTCATATCCCTTCTCCTCTAATCTCTTCTTAAGGACACCAGCCTGTACCCTGTAATCATCTAGGTCTGAGCAGTTTCTCCTCATTCGGATAAACTGACTCTTTGGGATGGATTTTAACCAAGGGGCATGATGACAACTCCCCATTGGTATAAATGAGTTTCTGTCTGTCTTCTTGAAATAAGACATTGTTTTGAACTGACCTTCCTTTTTAGTAATTGATAGATCAAGGAAGTTCACACTGTCTTGACTAGCCTCCACAGTAAACCTTATGCCCCTATTGTTGGTGTTAATTCTTGTGAAGAATTCATCCAGTTGTGACGGGGTGCCCTCCCATAGGAGGAGGACGTCATCAATGTATCGTGCCCACAAAGACAGAAACGGGCTACGATCCTTATAGATGACGTCCTCCTCCCACTTAGCCATAAACAAATTGGCGAGGCTAGGGGCATATTTCGCACCCATAGCCACGCCACGAATTTGTTGATAGTACTGCTGTTCGAACCAGAAATAATTGTGGCCCCCTGCATATTCCAGCAGGTCCACAATATACCTCTGCTGGTGTTCGGGTAGGGAGGAAGATGTGTTAAGATAATACCTCACCGCGTCAATGCCCATAGAATGTGGGATGATAGTATATAATGAAGTGACATCTGCTGTCACTAGCAATGTATTGGCTGTAGGTCTCAGATCAGATAACAAATTGATCACCTGCCTAGTGTCCTTCAAAAATGATGGCATCTGCTGCACCAGTGGTTGAAGAAAAAAATCAATGTACTTGCCCACCCGGGATGTGATGGAATCTATGCCACTCACAATGGGGCGTCCCGGGGGGCAAGTAGGGTTTTTATGGATTTTAGGCAAATAGTACAATACTGGTGTCCTAGGAGCCTTGGGAATGAGGAATAACTTCTCCTTATCATTTAGGATATGTGCATCGAAGCCTCTGTCCACTAGTGTTTTTAATGTTTTTTTATATTGAGTGACAGGGTTACTAGGAAGTATTTTATAGGTATCCCTGTCATCAACCAGTCTGTGCATCTCCTTCAGATAGTCTACACGATCTAGAACCACAATGCCCCCACCCTTATCCGCGGGGCGAATGACCAGGTTCTTGTTATTGCAGAGTGAGTCTAGTCCCTCCTCCAGACCTCTCTCCATCTTACATCCTGCAGGTTTAACAAGCTCCAGGTCCCGAAGTACAACATCACGAAAGACCTTTAGTGAAGGGGCTAAGATTCCTGGAGGATTAAATGTTGATGCATTAGACAGCCCAGTGTGTAAATTAACCTGTTGTGTTGGTGGCCCTTGTTGAGAAGGGACCATAGCAAAATGCCTTTTGATATTGACCTTGCGGACAAATCTGTGTATATCAATATACGTTTGAAACTTATCTAGTTTCTTGGGGGGCGCAAATTTAAGGCCTTTGTTTAATAATGCTGTTTCTGATTTCGTAAGGGTCTGGGAGCTAAGATTGAAAATTCCTTCCCCATTTACTTCCTTAATTTTTTGTGATTGTGCTCTCCTCCCCCCTCTGACTCCTCTTTGCCTTCTACGGGCCTTTTTAGTCCTTGGGTTGCCCTGGGAAAACCCCAATATTGTTGTTCCTGGCCACCAATATTGGGTCCAGCTTGAGGGGTTCTAGGTGGACCGTAACCTCGTGGGTCCCTAGCTCTTCCACCAGCTTCAATGTCCCCATAAGGGCCACGTGAAGGGCCTTCCCTGTCCCTCAGGGGAAAAAAACGGTTCTGTGTATCAACACCGCCAATGTAATCCCCTGTGTCATCATAATCCTGAGGTTGGCCACCATACTGAGGGCCTTGGTGAAAAGATGTGGGGTATCCATAGCCATTTGAATGTGGTCTCTCTGAGCCTTGGCTAAAGTGGGGTGGGTCTCTTCTTTGATTGAAGTATTGTGTTTGACCATATGGGTTAAATTGGCCATGGTCATTATTAACAGTATGTCTTTGTTGTGTGGGATAATTCCACACGGGATTCCCCATTGATTCACCCCCCCCTACTCTGATTTGAGGGTCCCCTTGGTGATTGATATGCTGCCTTTTTATTATTGATGTTGTTCTTCCTTCCTAATTTATTTTGAAATTTCTTAGGATTTTTTGGAGGTTGAATACCAGTAGGCAGATGTTGGACTACATTCAAGGGGGCCACAGGGGTTTCATCCCCTTGTGTAATGGCCTCCATCCTGGAGTCTGATTTGCCATTTTGCTCGGTCATTAGTTTTTTCTGCCACTCAAAAACGTTGGTGGCTTGGTAGTCTGCAAAATCTCTATTATATTTTTTTCCTCTTTTTAATTTTTTGTTCCTTTTTTTCCTTATCTAGGGTTTTCAAGAGATTGTTAGATCTCTCCCTATATTCCTCCTTGTCTTTATGTATGAGAAGACTATCTTTAAGAGTCTTAATCTCCCCATCCAGCCTTACGAGCTTATTGTTTTTCCTATCAACTAGAAACTGGAGGAAGCTGACCCCTGCCTCATTAAAGTAGCGGAACCACTCCTCCAGTTCTGTTTCACCTTTTTGGGGGCACACCTGCCAACGCAAACTCCTGGGAACCATTTTAAGCTTTATGTAGGTTTCGAGAAATGCGATATCCCACTGTGTGTTGATCTCTGAGATGGTTAAATTCTTGAGTCTTACAAATAACCCCCCTAGATCTCCATCACTGTCCTTATACATTTCAAATACACCATCAAGATTGACCTTCTTAGATGCTCTATATTCAAAAATATCCATTCTTGAAACAAGACCTAATAAAAGTGAAAAAATATATACAAAACAAATATATACAAAAAAGGAGATAGATAGGGGCCTGCAAAATAGATACATTTTTAATTCTCAGAACTCCAATAATCATTTTATTAAGGTGTTCAAAAACATGGTGCTCAGAGACATTGAAGAACTGCCTCTGAAAAAAAAACGGGTAAACCCAGATTATATCAGAGAAGCAATCAAGTCCTTAGAAGATAGGAAAGATATTATAATCCTACCAGCGGATAAGGGGGGTGGGGTGGTGGTGTTAGATAAATCTTTCTACCATAACCAATTGTTGGAACTGCTGGGGGACCAGGTGACATATAAGAAACTGCACTCTGACCCAACAGGTCCATACAAAGATCAATTGAACTTTCTTGTTGAATGAGGCTTTAGCAATAATGCCCTAAATCTCAAGGAAAGCAGATATTTGAATCCTAGTTCTTGTAGAATTCGGGTGGTATATACATTACCTAAAATTCATAAGAGCATAGGGAAACTACCAGCATGTCCGATTGTTAACAGTATCGGATCAGTAACTGCGAGACTAGGTGAATACCTGGATAAGTTCCTTCAACCGAGCGTTAAAATGACTAAGGCATATCTTAAGGATACTACTGACATTCTGCGATTGCTGGATGAGGTCAAGCTTTTCGTTCTTTGTATACCATCATACAACATGATGATGCCCTGCTGGCTCTAAATTGGGCCTTGAGCAAACTGGAAGATATCCCACATATGCAGAAGTGTTTTCTGGGGAAAATTCTAAATTTTTGTTTGGCACACAATTACTTTTGTTACCATGATCGGTTCTATTTCCAGTAGGTTGGCGTGGCAATGGGAGCAAAATATGCTCCCAGCCTAGCCAACCTGTTTATGGCGGAATGGGAGGATAGGCATGTTTTCAACCAAGAAAGACCCCAGCTAAAACTCTATTGCAGGTTTATTAATGACCTCCTGTTTATATGGGAGAGGTCTGAGGAATCTGTGATCCAGTTTTTGCAACACCTTAACAACAATACGAATAATATTACACTAAGTTTTATTTAAATCCAACGGACAGAAATTGTTATTTGTCTATTAGGAGTGGTCATCATCCTGCTTGGATCAAGAACATCCCTAAGGGACAAATATTGAGGGTTAGACGTAACTGTACTGAATTGGAAGATTATTTTGCACAGGCCGGCACGCTTAAGGATACATTTATACAAAAAGGATATGGGGAGGATGTACTGAATAACATTATTACAGAAATAGCAAATATATCAAGGGAACAATGTTTGAGGAATAAGGAGGCTAAACCACCAGATGATCAACATCAATGGGGATTTATCTCCAATTGTCCAATATAGGGAGACCAAAAATATCTTCAGTAAATATTGGCACATTTTGTGTAGGGATAGGCATTTAAGTGATACTCTACCTAATATACCAAAGTTTATTTATAGAAGGGCGCCGAATTTTGGTGATCAGGTGGTAAGGAAGATCTTGGATCCACTTGATAGACAAGCTTTAAAAATAGATTTGAAAGGCCTTTTCTCTTGCAGAAAATGCATTTGCTGTAGAACTGTGAATGTAAGTAATAGGGGCAGGACCAGTATCACTAATACAAACACTGAAACAATTGAAATAGATAAATTCATCACATGTAATTCTTCATATGTGGTGTATTTGTTATGGTGCCCATGCGGGCTGTATTATGTGGGAAGAACCAAACGACTCCTAAAAGTTTGAATAGCTGAGCATTTAGCTAATATCAGAAATGGATTTAAATCTCAGTGTTTCCCTGCACTTTAACCGATTAAGGACCGCCTCACGCCGATATACATCGGCAGAATGGCACGGCTGGGCACAATCACGTACCTGTACGTGGCCCTTTAAGAGCCCAGCCGGTCCTTAGCTCCATGACCACGGCCGCGGGACCAGCGGACCAGAGCGCCGCTGGTGTCCCAAGATCGGGTCACAGAGCTGAAGAACGGGGAGAGGTATGTGTAAACAAACCTCTCCCCGTGCTTCCTAGTGACGCTTTCACTGATCGGCTGTTCCCTGTCATCGGGAAAGCCGATCAGTGACATCAGACGCAAAGCCACGCCCTCTACAGTAAAAAACACACACACTTAACCCCTCCCCGCACCCTAGTGGTTAACTCCTTCACTGCCAGTGTCATTTACACAGAAATCAGTGCATTTAAATAGCACTGATTGCTGTATAAATGACAATGGTCCCAAAAAATGTGTCAAAAGTGTCCGATGTGTCCGCCATAATGTCGCAGTCACAATAAAAATCTCTGATTTCCGCCATTACTAGTAAAAAAAAAATATTAATAAAAATGCTATAAAACTATCCCCAATTTTGTAAACGTTATAACTTTTGCGCAAACCAATAAATAATCGCTAATTGCGATTTTTTTTTTACCAAAAATATGTAGAAGAATACGTATCGGCGTAAACTGAGGAAAAATAACATTTTTATATATTTTTTGGGGATATTTATTATAGCAAAAAGTAAAAAATATTGCATTTTTTTCAAAATTGTCGCTCTATTTTTGTTTATAGCGCAAAAAATAAAAACTGCAGAGGTGATCAAATACCACCAAAAGAAAGCTCTATTTGTGGGAAAAAAAGGATGCCAATTTTGTTTGGGAGCCACGTCGCACAACCGCACAATTGTCAGTTAAAGCGACGCAGTGCCGAATCGCAAAAAGGGGCCTGGTCCTTTGGCTGCAAATTGGTCCGAGGCTTAAGTGGTTAAGGAAAAACATGGTCAGGATGCCTCTTTGCTCCAATTTTGTGGAATTTACCAGGTTCTTCCATCATGGAGAGGGTCCAATCAGATTAGAGACTTATCTCAAAGAGAAACTAAATGGATTTTTCTTGTAAAAACTCTGCACCTGAGAGGGTTAAATATTGAACTAGATCTCAATTGCTTTATTAATAATTTCTGAGGGATGTAATATTAATGTAGAATAGCTTCTTTATTAGATTTTATATGATTGCATAATAATATGTGCAGAGTACCATGTTGGGAATTTCTATATGTAATTTGTATGTTTAGTATTATGGCTCTAACCACTCAATAGGTATATTTAGTATATTTGTTTTATTATTTTTAAAAAAGTTTTAATTTTTGTATTTACCATGTGGAGTGAAATATAAAGATGATAGTGTATGTAATTGTGCCATATTCATGAGATGTGATATATGCATGAATTATGTTGAAGAAAGAATAAATATTTTGTGTTGTATCATATTGCTTCTTCCACTGAACCAAGATGAGCGGTGAAAAAATGTATCTATTGTGGTCAAGGGGGACATGAGATTCGCGCATGCGCTCTGGAACTGATTCCGCCAATAGTTGGTAGGGAGAGTATAAAGAGGGGGTTGCCGTGCTTGACAGGCAATCCCATGAATAAGTTGGAATAACGAAACATGTCGGGGCGTAGCTGTACGGCAACCATTTGTGACATGTGATATTCTGCTGTTTCCGGTTGTGAGGGGGCTCCGATACAGATGAGTGAGCGAGTGGAGGGTGAGAGTCAAAAGCTGTATCCGGGTCTGCCGTGACCACAGTACAATGCTATAGCTCAGTTATAGGAGTGTTTCCTGATTTATTTTACTAAATTGAAGTGATGTGAGTGTAATAGTTGAGGATTTCGTTGTTTATTTTAATAAATGATTTTACGGTATCACGTTATTGGTGGCACTTTTTCATTTCATGTGGGAACATCATCTTCTTCTGTTGAGCACTGCTGGAATTCGAAAAGTGTGACTAACCCTCATGGATTTAAACAGCATTTACGCCGAGCATGAGAGTGCAAGGCAAATTTTTTTGAAGATTATTCACCCATTTAATTATGTTAAATACATCACTTTGCATGGACTTCATATTCTCATTTTTATTTTTTCATTTTTATTTTGTATTCCTTTGTTCTTAATACACAAAGTATTTAATATTTTGGATACACAGTTTCATGTAGTTATTTATAGTTTCAATTTTATGGTGTTATTGAAAAGTTAGATTTGTTGTCACTTTACATTTGTGAACACAGTGCACAGTGCCACTATTTTTTAAGTTAAAATATGCTTCAGTTTAAAGTGGTTGTAAAGGCATAGTTTTTTTTTTTATCCTAATGCATTCTATGAATAAAAAACCTTCTGTGCAGCAGCCCCCTTAGCCCCCCTAATACTTACCTGAGCCCCATCTCGATCCAGCAATGTTGCACGAGTGCCTCGGCCATCCGGAACTCTTCCTCCTGATTGGCTAAGACACAGCAGCAGCACCATTGGTTTCCCGCTGCTGTCAAAGTCAGTTAGCCAATGAGGAGAGAGATGGGATGGGCCGAACTGTAGCTCTATGTCTGAATGGACACACAGAGCTGCGGCTCGAGTGCCCCCATAGCAAGCTGATTGCTGTGGGGGTACTCAACAGGAGGAAGGTTTTTTGTTTTTAAAGAAAAAAAAACAAAAAAATAAAACTTTAGTCTAGGTTCACACTGAAAGTGTTATTGAAATTGTGCAAGTTTAGCAGAACTCGCACAATTTCATACCCGCATGACAGTCCGACTTCAGGATCGATTTTAGAGACATCTGTTCGTGTTCCTGCACATATGTCTAGACAAATCACACCCCGAAGTCACCAAAAGTAGTACAGAAACTCATTTTGGGAATCGGTGCGGTGCCGCAAAGTCAGCGCCACGCTGATTCGGACGGTGTCATTGCCGGCAATAGCCAGTGATTTGGCATGGGATTCAACATGTCAAATCCCATGCCAAATCGCATAAATGGGAACCTGGGCTCAAAATCTTTATTGGACCTTCTTTGAAGTATGACGTAAATGCCAAAAGTTCTTCATTAATCAATGGCTGACATGCTACAAGACTGTACTACTTTTTATTTACTTTTTTCTTCTAAAAAAATTTTTTGGAACTTAAATTAGATGATTTTATTCAGAGATATGCTGCTAGGAAATAGGTGTACCTTACATTTTTATCCAAAGCCTGCCCTAATTTAGCTTTATCAGCTATATGAAACATTGTAGTCTATAGCATATCATTATAAATGGAGAAAGAAAACCGTAGCCACTAATCATAAAGAGTTGGTTCAGGACACCAAGGCTAGCAATATTTAGTTTATATGTTTACTTACATTGCAGGTGCAGTTAGCAGGATGGGATTAAATAATTATACAGAAGTGTACTCCTGTATAAACATACGCACCTGCGTCTCAGTAAGAACATTTCTCTAACAGGCATTCTAACCCTCACTTGTCTTGGGAAATCTTACATATCCTACTAAAAACACACAATCAATCTAAACAGAAGTTGAATAAACCTCTTGTAAACCTGCATTATATCTCTGTACCTGCTGGAGATTACTGTAGTTTGCAGAACATTTGCAGACTTCTTTTCTTTGATTCTGCACATCCTTAGCAGGTTTGTAGACTGAGGTCTTTAAAGGGTAAGTACACCTTTGTACAATTTTTTTTTTTTTTTTTTGCTCTCATGTACTTTTTTTGCAAACATGTCAAAGCTTTCCATTAAATCTACAGTCACATACTTTTCTTGTCCTAATCCACGTTTCCAGTCGTTTCCATTAGTAATGTCTTCTTCCTTACAGACTGTAGGTCATGACAAAGGAAGGAGTTGACCAGCTGACCTTATTAACACCCCTGCATCATCCACCCACCCACTCCCAGCTGCACATTTTTTAAATGAAATGCAATCAATCAGTAATCATCTTTCTCACTAAATACACAATCAGATTGCTTAGTGTATGGCCATCCTTATACAAGTACATAGGAGGGAGTGGATAGAAACACTCAGCTATCAACTCTGCATAGCGGGAACTCGCATTCCCACATGTCTTTTTTTTTTTTAGCGACGGGGGGCAGTGTTTTGGAGAATTTTCCCTCATTACACATAGGGCAGTCCATCCACCTGAATGGGCTGCCCTACACGCAGCAATCACCCCAAAGAAGCTTCAGAACTTTTTAGAGTGGAGCTTGGTGCGTTTTTTATTTCAAATTTTAGTGCAGAACATTTCTGAAATGCAAGGGAGCGTACAGATGTGAATGGAGCCTCATTGTTCTTGTGTTACTCCACCAATTTCACTTTCAGGCCCCATTTACATCTAGCGTAGTGGGAGCGCACATTTTGTGTCTCATTTTTCCTGTGACACGCATAGGTCAGACCGTTGATTTCATGTGGTTAATGGGACATTTTGGGGTTTTGTGGATTGCGTGTTTTTTACTGTGCATTTTGCAGCATTTGCCCCTTGTTTTTTTCACGTGTCAAAATGTGTGTTTGCTTCTGTGTTTGGTGTGCCGTTAACAATTAATGGCACTGAAAGGGCAACTAGAAATTTTAGGTGTATAAACATAGCCATAAACTATACAATCTGATTGTATATTGTGTATTTAGTGAAAAGGGTGATCACTGATTGATCGCATTTTAACCACTTCAGCCCCGGACCATTTGGCAGCCAAAGGACCAGAGGTCTTTTTTCAATTTCGCACTGCACTGCTTTAACTGGTAATTGCGCGGTCATGCAATGTTGTACCCAAACGAAATTGGCGTCCTTTTCTTCCCACAAATAGAGCTTTATTTTGATGGTATTTGATTGCCTCTGTGATTTTTATTTTTTGCGCTATAAACGGAAAAAGACTGCAAATTTTGAAAAAAAAAGATATTTTCTACTTTTTGTTATAAGAAAAATCCAATAAACTCAATTTTAATCAAACATTTGGGCCAAAATGTATTTAGCCACATGTCTTTAGTAAAAAAAATGCCAATAAGCGTATATTTATTGGTTTGCGCAAAAGTTATAGCGTCTACAAACTAGAGTACATTTTCTGGAATTTACACCGCTTTTAATTTATGACTGCCTATCTCATTTCTTGAGGTGCTAAAATGGCAGGGAAGTACAAAACCCCCCCAAATGACCCCATTTTGGAAAGTAGACACCCCAAGCTATTTGCTGAGAGGCATGTTGAGCCCATTGAATATTTTTTTTTTTAGTCCCAAGTGATTGAATAAAGACAAAAAAAAAAAAAAAAAAATGTTTTCAAAAAGTTGTCACTAAATGATATATTGCTCACACATGCCATGGTTATATGTGGAATTGCACCCCAAAATACATTTAGCTGCTTCTCCTGAGTATGGGGATACCACATGTGTGGGACTTTTTGGGAGCCTAGCCGCGTACGGGGCCCCGAAACCCAAGCACCGCCTTCAGGATTTCTAAGGGTGCAAATTTTTGATTTCACTCCTCACTACCTATCACAGTTTCGAAGGCCATAAAATGCCAAAATAGCACAAAACACCCCCCCAAATGACCCCATTTTGGAAAGTAGACACCCCAAGCTATTTGCTGAGAGGCATGTTGAGCCCATTGAATATTTTTTTTTTTAGTCCCAAGTGATTGAATAAAGACAAAAAATAAAAAATAAAAAAAAAATAAAAAAAAGTTGTCACTAAATGATATATTGCTCACACATGCCATAGTTATATGTGGAATTGCACCCCAAAATACATTTTGCTGCTTCTCCTGAGTATGGGGATACCACATATGTGGGACTTTTTGGGAGCCTAGCCGCGTACGGGGCCCCGAAACCCAAGCACCGTCTTCAGGATTTCTAAGGGTGCAAATTTTTGATTTCACTCCTCACTACCTATCACAGTTTCGAAGGCCATAAAATGCCAAAATAGCACAAAACCCCCCCAAATGACCCCATTTTGGAAAGTAGACACCCCAAGCTATTTGCTGAGAGGCATGGTGAGTATTTTACAGCTCTCATTTGTTTTTGAAAATGAAGAAAGTAAAGAAAAAAACATTTTTTTTTTCTTTTTTTCAATTTTCAAAACTTTGTGACAAAAAGCGAGATCTGCAAAATACTCACCATACCTCTCAGCAAATAGCTTGGGGTGTCTACTTTCCAAAATGGGGTCATTTTGGGGGGTTTTATGCCATCTGGGCATTCCATGGCCTCCGAAACTGTGATTGGCAGTGAGAAGTGAAATAAAAAAATTACACCCTTAGAAAGCCTGAAGGCGGTGCTTGGTTTTTGGGGTGACGTACGCGGCTAGGCTCCCAAAAAGTCCCACACATGTGGTATCCCCGTACTCAGGAGAAGCAACAGAATGTATTTTGGGGTGTATTTCCACATATGCCCATGGCATGTTTGAGCAATATATCATTTAGTGACAACTTTTTGTAAAAAAAAAATATATATTTTTTTTTTCATTATTCAATCTCTTGGGACAAAAAAAAAAAAAATTTAATGGGCTCAACATTGCTCTCAGCAAATAGCTTGGGGTGTCTACTTTCCAAAATGGGGTCATTTGGGGGGGGTTTGAACTGTCCTGGCATTTTATGCACAACATTTAGAAGCCTATGTCACACGTCACCCACTCTTCTAACCACTTGTAGACAAAGCCTTTTCTGACACTTTTTGTTTACATGAAAACATATTTTTTTTTTGCAAGAAAATTACGTTGAACCCCCAAACACTATATATATTGTTAAAGCAAAGGCCCTACAGATTAAAATGGTGGGTGTTGCATTTTTTTTTTCCACACAGTATTTGCGCAGCGATTTTTCAAACGCATTTTTTGTGGAAAAAATACACTTTTTTTTATTTTAATGCACTAAAACACACTACATTGCTCAAATTTTTGATGAAATAAAAAATATGATCTTAGGCCGAGTACATGGATACCAAACAGGACATGCTTTGAAATTGCGCACAAACACGCAGTGGCGACAAACTACATACATTTTTAAAAGCCTTTAAAAGCCTTTACATGATACCACATTAGATTCACGGAGGAGGTCTACTGCTAAAATTACTGCCCTCGATCTGACCTTCGCGGTGATACCTCACATGCATGGTGCAATTGCTGTTTACGTATGACGCCAGACCAACGATTGTGTTCGCCTTTGCGCAAGAGAAGGGGGGGCAGGGGTGCTTTTTTTTTTTTTTTTTTTTTTTTTTTTTATTTATTTAGCTTTTTTATTTTATTTTAAAACTGTTCCCTCCATTTTTTTCTTTTGTTATCATTTTTATTGTTATCTCACGGAATGTAAATATCCCCTATGATAGCAATAGGCAGTGACAGGTACTCTTTTTTTGAAAAAATTGGGGTCTGTTAGACCCTAGATCTTTCCTCTGCCCTCAAAGCATCTGACCACACCAAGATCGGTGTGATAAAACGCTTTCCCAATTTCCCAATGGCGCGGTTTATATCCGGGAGGGGGGACATTCCCTCCCACTGCTTGTAAAAGCAGTCTAGAGGCTAATTACCCGCTAGAATTGCTTTTACATGAAAGCCGATCACTGGCTGAAAAGAATGATACCAAGATGATACCTAAACCTGCAGGCATCATTCTGGTATAACCATTCAAAGTCCAGCAACATACTGGACATATATTGTAATCTTTATTTTTCATGCAGCCTCTTGGCTGAACGAAAAAAAGAGATTGATTGGTGGGTATGCCCACCATTAGAATACCTCCCTTCATCCACCCACTTCTAATGATGGGCATACATGCACCATTTATATATGCCGAAGCATGGGGGCATCCTCCCACAAAAGTTATGCCATGTACACACGGTTGCACTTTTCCACGGGGCAAGGCTCCGTCGGAATTTCGACCGTATGTACGCAGCATTAGGAGCCAATCGCCCCCCCCCCCCCTGCTGCCCCCATGCTTCGGCATATATGCTCTTTTTTTTAACTGTGGTGGTGAAATCACCTCCTACAGTGTTGGAGTCGCGTCTTTATGTATCGTGGGAGCAAACACTGTTGCTGTCAAGATAAATAAATCCGCGCTGCAACTGAATGGCGCACCTGAAAACAAAAAAATGGTTAACACTAAAACACAGTAAACAAAATTACATACCTGAAAAGCAAGCATGATAAAACATAATAAAACATCGCAGAATAGAATGGAGTAAAAAAAGAGCAACAATAGAGAGAGAACAATAAAACGACAACTATTTTTTTATTTTTTTGAGATTTACAGGTAAAAAAGCTCCTGACTGTTAGCGACTGAATCAAAACGCTACCACAAAAAAACTGTTAGCGATCGCAGGGATCAGGCCTGACTCTGCGAACGCTGCAGTTATGTGTGCTTAGTGTTTTCTAAATGACAGTGATCGATCAATACTGCACTTGGGTGGGCTGGGCTGGGCTGGGCGGAGGGGGAAAACGCAGGTGCTAGCAGGTATCTGGGCTGATGCCGCTAACAATGCCTTTTTTTGGAACCCTAAACTGCTGGGACGCTAGTATAGATCTGATCAGATCAGATATTGATCTGTTCAGATACTGTACCACTAAGGGAGGTGTATGCTTTGTGCGTGGGTGTTTGCGGTGCTGGCACTAACCTGGGGCGACGCAGACCTTATTTGACCCTAAAACCTAATTGATATCACCCGCCGGGCGATCAGGGGGTTAAACCGTTATTGGGTAATAAATGGCGGGTGCCCTGACAGTATAAAAAACAAACTATCTAACCAGCGTCACCCGTAACAGTTATACGGTGATCACTGGTGAAAGGGTTAACTAGGGGCAATCAGGGGGTTAAAACCTTTATTAGGTATTATATGGGGGTACCTGACGCTATATAAAAACCTGACGGGGAACCTAAATAACTAACTGGCTAACCAGCGTCACCAGTGACAGTTATACTGTGATCACTGGTGAAAGAGTTAACTCTAGGGGCAATCAGGGGGTTAAAACCTTTATTTAGGTTGTAATATGGGGGTACCTGACCTATAAACCTATTTATGAACCTATATAAACCTGGCGGTTACCTAAAAAAAAAAACTGGCTACCTAGCGGCACCAGTGACACATGCAGCGATTAGAAAAACGATCGCTTAGTGACACTGGCAAAAGGGGGTGAAAGGGTTAACTAGGGGCAATCAGGGGGCTAAAACCTTTATTTAGGTTGTAATATGGGGGTACCTGACCTATAAACCTATTTATGAACCTATATAAACATGGCGGTTAACCTAAAAAAAAACTGGTTACCTAGCGACACTAATGCAGCGATCAGAAAAACGATCGCTTAGTGACACTGGCAAAAGGGGGTGAAAGGGTTAACTAGGGGCAATCAGGGGTTAAAACCTTTATTAGGTAATATATGGGGGTACCTGACACTATATAAAAACCTGACGGGGAACCTAAATAACGAAATAACTAACTGGCTAACCAGCGTCACCAGTGACAGTTATACTGTGATCACTGGTGAAAGGGTCAACTCTAGGGGCAATCAGGGGGTTAAAACCTTTATTTAGGTTGTAATATGGGGGTACCTGACCTATAAACCTATTTATGAACCTATATAAACATGGCGGTTACCTAAAAAAAAAAATGGTTACCTGGCGACAGCAGTGACACTAATACAGCGATCAGAAAAACGATCGCTTAGTGACACTGGCAAAAGGGGGTGAAAGGGTTACCTGGGGGGCAATCAAGGGGTTAAACCTTTAGTAGGGGGGGGGGGTGGGGGCTACCTTGGACCTAAAACTAACTGCACTGACAGTTATTACAGTCACACTGACACTAAATGCAGTGATCAGTAAATAAATGATCACTGCAATTAGTGACACTGTGACTGGGGGGGGGGGGGGGGTGATCTGGGGGTGATCTGGGGGTGACAGGGGGGTGTTTTGTGTGCCTATGTGTACTGGTGTCAGTGTACTGTTGGTGCACTAACCTGTGTGTGTTGACTCCTCGGCGTTCCGGTCACATAGACCGGCGCACCGAGTGTGACATCACTTCCTCTGCCTGTGTTTTGATTGACACAGACAGAGGAAGCATCTGATTCGCCAGGAGCGATCGCGAGGGGGTGGCCAGAAACCACTGGCCGTCCCCTCATCCCGGATCGCTCCTGAAGCGATCCCGACCGTCCCCGCCGGCCGGGGGGGGTCCGATCGGACCCCCCACGCGCCTGAAGAATGGCACGTACAGGTACAGGTACTGCCTGTACGTGCCATTCTGCCGACGTATATCTACATGGGGCGGTCGGGAAGTGGTTAAAAAACGTGCACCTGGGAATGGGAACTCTTTGCCTACACCCCTTCATAGGGTAGTGAGTTAGGAGAAACACATCCTTATATAAATATATATTAATGTAAGTCCTGTTTTTGTGGACTTATTCACAATTTTAGTAGAAACATTATTCACGGTTAATGTCTTTATTGAACGCAAAGCTCAAAGAACCTTGGAGCTGACAGAACAATAACAGGAGGCAGTTCAAGGGTATTGATTGCAGGAGCCATTACCTGACTTGCTCTTCCCCTTCTCACCTACTTCAGTGTATTTAGATTGCTGGTAGGAAGGGAAAGCAGGAACCCTGATGTGCTGGGAGCCTATGTTTTTCTTTCTCTAATTAGTAGGGATTCCCTATTATCCAGCTCATACTTGTTAAAGAAAGGCTATCATTAAGAGGACTGGAATGAACAGAGACCAATAAGTATAGCTATAGTTATGACAGCTCTATTAACAAAATACAATCTCTCTTCACTAGTAAGGCAGGTTTGTTTCCAACAAGAGGACAATCTCTCAGACTGCATTCACACTTTTAATTTAAAAAATGCAAGAAGATTTTTGCGTTTTAATCAATTCAAAGCCATTGTATCTAATTTCAAAGCCACTGTATCTAATTTTTAGGGACTCATTAATGACAGGAATAGTACCACTGGATTGGCGCAGGGCGAACGTGGTGCCTATATTTAAAAAGGGAACAAAGTCTTTACCAAGTAACTATAGACCTGTTAGTTTAACTTCTATAGTTGGGAAGATACTGGAGAGATTAATAAAAGACCACATAGACGAGTTCTTGCAGGAAAAAAATATTTTAAGCAACAGACAGCATAGATTCATGAAAGACAAGTTGTCAGACAAACCTCATTTCTTTTTATGAGGTGGTAAGTAAAACCTTGGACAGAGGGGTGGCGGTGGACGTGGTATACTTGGATTTTGCAAAAGCGTTCGATACAGTTCCCCACACGGCTCATGTGTAAGGTAAGGTCTACAGGTTTTTAAATATCGGTTTGTAAATGGATAGAAAACTGGCTAAAAGACAGAATTCAGAGAGTAGTGGTTAATGATTCTTACTCTGAATGGTCTAAGGTTATCAGTGGTGTACCTCAAGGTTCAGTGCTGGGACCCTTACTTTTTAATATCTTTATAAATGATATTGGGTCTGGGATCAAAAGTAACATTTCTGTCTTTGCAGATGACACCAAGCTATGCAGTGGAGGAATAACGTCCTTATAGGAGGTCTCCAATTTACAAGCCGACCTCAATGCTCTGTCTAATTGGGCGACTATGTGGCAGATGAGGTTTAATGTTGATAAATGTAAAGTTATGCACTTGGGGGCTAAGAATATGCATGCATCATACTTGCTAGGGGGAGTACAACTGGGGGGATCCGTAGTGGAGAAGGATCTGGGGGTTTTGGTAGATCATAAGCTCAATAATAGCATGCAATGCCAAGCTGCGGTTTCCAAAGCGAGCAAAGTCCTTTCTTGTATTAAGAGAGGTATGGACTCCAGAGAGAGAGATATCATTTTGCCCCTGTACAAATCATTAGTAAGACCTCATCTGGAATATGCAGTTCAGTTTTGGACACCAGTTCTCAAAAAGGATATCAGGGAACTGGAGAAAGTGCAGAGAAGGGCAACCAAACTGATAAGAGGCATGGAGGAGCTCAGCTATGAGGAAAGATTAGAGGAACTGAATTTATTCACCCTTGATAAGAGGAGATTAAGGGGGGATATGTTTAACATGTATAAATATATAAGGGGTCCATATAGTGAACTTGGTGTTGAGTTATTCACTTTACAGTCAACAAAGAGGACAAGGGGGCACTCTTTACGTCTAGAGGAAAAGAGATTTCATCTTCAAATACGGAAAGGTTTCTTCACAGTAAGAGCTGTGAAAATGTGGAATAGACTCCCTGCAGAGGTGGTTCTGGCCAGCTCAGTAGATTGCTTTAAGAAAGGTCTGGATACTTTCCTAAATGTACATAATTTAACTGGGTACTAACATTTATAGGTAAAGTTGATCCGGGGGAAAATCCGATTGCCTCTCGGGGGATCAGGAAGGAATTTTTTTTCCCCCTGCTTTAGCAAATTGGAGCATGCTCTGCTGGTTTTTTTTTGTCTTCCTCTGGATCAACTGTGGGTATAGAATGGGGTATATGGGATTGTATGATATATTTATTTTTTTTTTATTTTTTTTTATTTGTGGTTGAACTGGATGGACTTGTGTCTTTTTTCAACCTAACTAACTATGTAACTATGCAACTATGTAATGTTTTCAACATGTTTTTTTGGCATTTTCCGGTATGCATTTCTGTCTTCATATGGCAGACTCTTTAAGCCAGTGCATTTTACTGCATTACCATTAATTTCTATGGGCCCCTATGGTGTAGACTGATTTTCCATAACACATTGCACTGCAGCAGAGATATGAAAAAAAACCTTATTGAGCTATATGACAATTATACTGTATTTTTGCTGTAGTTTCCTTGCAGTGGCTGACTGCATTATACAGCCGCAAACTCATAGAAATTCTGGTTCAACTGTTTCTGCTTTCAATACCAACTTTTGATCAGGAACACTAGGAGCAATAGTAACAACAGATGGTAATACCAACACAACTCTAACCAGGTAACCTGGAGTGCTGAACCACCATACCCTTTACCATTTTAGAGATGACAAACAAAAGCCATGATTCTCCAACAGTCTTTACTTTCAAGAGTTAACAGAGCAAGGTTTTATCTACTCAGTAAAATGATTTTGTCTTCTCATTATCCTGTTCTGGATTTCAAGGATTGAAAATGAACAGCCTTGCACTAGATAATCATCAATTTTTATAAGAAATTGGTTTATTGAAAAACAGCTTTATCTTTCAAGTTGTATTCTATAGTATTGTACTATCTGTAAGCAAACTACTGGCATCAGATGCTGGTAGGGAAGAGCAGGCATGATCTGGCTGCTAATAGACAATTCAAACAAAATATTGGCATGCATGATAGGATCTGTTTAAAGAAAGATTACATTGATATATAAGTTCCCTCACTTTCTGATAAATGTTGTCCAAAAAAGTGTTGCTCTCAACACTCAACACTTTTTTTTGGGTAATGGCACCACATCCTGACATTACTTGGACGTGGCCACTTGAATATCACTGATTAAATGCGAGCCTCAAAAGTGAATGAGTTACCAGTTCATATGCTGGGTACTGTATTCTTTTTAATTTGGCTTATTTTTAATTTATGGCTTATGTATGTGCAGTGGTGCCTGGACAGCTGGCTACAAGTGCTACTGGGTCATGGGCAGGCTGTGTCAGTATGGATCAAATAAGTACTCTATCTGAGGTCAGCAATTATACCAAAAAATATATCAGATATGTAGAGGAGGTGAAGTACACTGAAAGAATACTCCTGGCACTGGTATCTTAGAGAACACAATTGTAATAGGTCAAAGGAAATGTCTCCAAAGTGAGAGAAAGCTCCTCTTAAACAGTTGTCACTGCTAGAATATTTTTTCTTTATTCTGTTCCATTTTTTTACATAGTTACACAGTTGGTAAGGTTGAAGGTCCCCTCTCCAGCGTCTCTTCTCCAGAGAGAATAAGTTAAATTCTTGTAGTCTTTCCCCATAGCTGAAAGTCCCTTTTACAAAGCTCCGCTGCCCTTCTCTGGACACTCTTCAGTTCCAGCATATCCTTCTTAAGGACTGGTGCCCAGAACTGGATGGCATATTTAAGATGCGGCCGGATCAGAGCCTTGTAGTGTGGGAGAATTTTTTTTTTTATCCCTGGAATAAATCCCATTTTTAATGCATGCTAATATTCTGCTAGCTTTGCTTGGCATTGTATGCCATTGCTGAGCCTGTCATCTACTAGAACCCCCAGGGCCTTTTCCATCTTAGATCCCCCCAGAGGTACTCCCCTAGGTAGTGTGATGGGAGTCACTTTGGGTGGGGGCTTGTGGAACCCAGCTTACCTCGGAGAGCTCTGGAAACTGTGTGTCCAGCTCCCCCAGCCCCTCCTATGTGAAAATTCCCCTGTGTCTATTAGGGGCACAGGGTGACCAAGAACCTCAGTCTGATCTGTGCTAGTCGGACTCGCTGTACAGCCACACTGGAATGTGGTATATACAGTATGTATATATTGTGTGTTGTCTCATGCTGTTGTGGACTGTTTGCTGGGATTGTTTGGGGTGTGTCCCGGCTCCTGGCATGTGGACTGGGGGCAGGGTGGAAAGGGGAGGGGCGGATTCCTCCAACAGCTCTCCTTGCTGATTGGATAGTTTACCCTGCCCTGAATTCCAAAGGGAGGGGTGATTGTCCCTTGAGTTGTATATCTGTACGTGTTTCAATAAAGAGTATGATGTTTTTCATCCTACATTGAACTACGGCTAATGACTGGGTGAGTTAAGGGGTCTTGGATAGTGCTGGTTCTGGACAAAGGAAGCATTAGTCCTGTTGAGGACGGGGGTCCATTACAACCAGTAACTTGCGTTAGTATTTTTATCACCCAAATGCATTACATTTTTCAACATTAAACCTCCTTTGCCATGTAGTTGCCCACCCCATTATTTTATTTAGGTCTTCTTGTAAGGTTTCCACATCCTGCACAGAAGTTATTTCCCTGGTGTTCCCATTGCGTAATTTTATCATTTAACAAGCGCTTGTTTTACCTCTTCCAAATGTGAGTGTAAATCTTTCATTTTTTAATAATACATTTTGTGTTATGCGGATTCACACTATGTGCATTTTTTATTCCTTTTTGGCCCTATATGTTTGAATCCACATGACGTTTTATATATCTTGGAGCTTCCTTTCTTGTTGATCGGTAGTCCTTGTGAGAAGATTATTTTATCCAATTATATCAACACCTATATCCATCCGGGCCCTACTATCTTTGGTGAAGAATCACTGACAAGTCTGTTTGATTCATAGGGCGTATGTCCTACTGAATCCACACTTTCCGGTAAGCCTCAGTGTTATTGGTGGTGGTGCTCTATCTGCCCCTTTTCATGCATGTTCAGCGGTGGCTTGAAAATTATAATTTGTGGCGTCAAGATACATATGTTTTGGACATTTCCATTTCATCAAACACTCTTTCTCACTCAGTGGACTTTTTTTATATATTTTTTTTTTATTTCTTCTATTATTGCTTTTGAGTTTATAATAAGTTGTTCACTGTATTTTATATGTATGATATACATTGGTTTAATCACCTGATATCACTGCATTTTATATGTATGGTATACACTGGTTTAATTACCTGACAACATTATTTCAATACTGCACAGGTATACTGTTTGATATTTTCACCATTATTCTAACTTTGATATATTTAGATGTGTATCAGGTTATCTATGCACTAGATCACCCATTTAAATTTACAAATTGTCACTAGCACTGCACCATCACTTTCTCACTTTAGCAGTAGTAGTCGAGTCAAAAATGAAGAAAAGGAATCAGTCGTTTGTTTCTAAGGGACATATAAGTGATGTTGTTAGGCGTATGCCCGTTAGGCTGGGAGGTCTCGGAAAGGTTGGTGCCATCTTCTGTGATCCCGGCAGGGGATGGTGTTGCCCAGATAGGGTTAGGGTTGGCACGAGGTGTAGTAGGGTTATTGGGGGCTACCTCCACCTCCAGAAGCCCCAGTTTGATCAGGAGATCTTTTCCTTCAGCTGGATTATAGACTGTATAGGTAGTGCCATTATGTGGCACTGTGAGTTTGAATGGGAATCCCCAGCGGTATCTGATGTGGGCAGCCGGCAGTACTGAGGTGACTTCCTTCATTCTACGTCTGCGGTTCAAAGTGGACTGGGAGAGGTCAGAGTAGATTTGAATTTTAACACCGTCAAGCTCTAAATGGTTGGTGTTTCTTGAAGCTCTAAGGATTTCTTCCTTAATCAGGAAATCCTTCATGCACAGTACCACGTCCCTGGGGGGTTCGTCTGCTGGAGGCTTCAGGTGCAAAGCTCTGTGCAGCCTATCACAGGTGAATGCCTTAGAGGAGGCATCTGGGAGAAGGGATCGAAACAGCTTGACAGTGGCAGAGGTAAGGTCTGTGATCGACTCAGGAATACCTCTTAGTCGCAGGTTATTTTTGCAATTTCGGTTGTCAAGGTCCTCGACTTCACTGCGAAAGTTCCTGGACTGCAGGAAAGAATAGCTCTCTGCCAGGGCTTAAAATCCTTGTGGAGGTCTGTGTGTGCTAAAGACAGCTCATCATGTTTTGTCTCTAACAGATCTGTGCGGGAGCCCAGAGCTGCAATCTCCTGTGTCAGTGTGTTTTCTGTCTTGCTTAATTCAGATTGGAATTTGTCTGCCAGCTTGTCATATATAATTGACAGACTCACAACCAGGTCAGCCTTAGTGAGCTGGGGAGGGTACTCACCATTTTCCATGTGATAGCTGGAGGCTGAAGGAGAGGCTGAAGGAGAGGCTGCAGGAGAAGGAGCGGGCGGTGGAGCCACGCTGGGACTGGGCGCCATCTTAAATCATCCTGGCCTGTTCTGAGGTCCGCAGTGGATAGGAGGTGAGGGAGCCTTGCGATTTGTTTTTTTTCCTGCATTTCTATCAGGATGACATGCACCTTGTAGTCCCACAGGGATGCTGGAGAAAATGGGAGGGGATCGGTGGTTTTAAAGCCCTGTGGTATTAGTTGCGGTCTTGCCGTCCGCCGGAGCTCTCACAGGATGCGATTTGCTCTCATTGGGCCGTGCATGCGCCCCAAATCTAGTATGTTTATACCCACATTGTTCTGTAACTGAGAACCACCGGTACTGCAATATGGTAAAAAAAAAGGCATTAAAAAGAAAATAGAAAATTAAAAGCTTTATTGCCAATGAAATGCCTTTCTTTTACAGCAAAACAACATGCATTTAATATTTACCAGGTAACTTATGAAATAAAATTGTCGGTGCCAAAAAAGTTCACTAATGCCTCGTACACACGAGCGGACTTTCCCGCGGGAATGTCCGCTGGACTGAAGTCCGCCTGGACAATCCGCCCGTGTGTGGGCGCCGGCGGACCTTTTGGCGCCAAAAGTCCAGCGGACTAGGTTTTAAGTTTTGTTTTAAAATTGTCCGCTGAACTCGACAGTCCGGCGGACAATCCCGCGATTAGTATGCTAGTCCGCCGGACTTTTGGAAATGAACGGACTTGCCGATCATCGGAAAGTCCATTCATTTAGCACGTGACTTCAGGTAGATGGGACTAGAGAAGGCAGTGAATGCCGCCGCGCTAGCCCCGTCACCTGGTATGGATTTAAAGGGAATCCCCACGCCGAAAAAACGGCGTGGGGGTCCCCCCAAATCCATCTCAGACCCTTATCCGAACATGCTGCCCGGCCAGCCAGGAGAGGGGTGGGGACGAGCGAGCGCCCCCCCTCCTGAGCCATACCAGGCCGCGTGCCCTCAACATGGGGGATGCCCTGGGGAAAGGGGGGCCGTGCGGCCCCTCCACCCCAAAGCACCTTGTCCCCATGTTGATGAGGACAAGGGCCTCTTCCCGACAACCCTGGCCGTTGGTTGTCGGGGTCTGCGGGCGGGGGGCTTATCGGAATCCGGGAGCCCCCTTTAATAAGGGGGCCCCCAGATACCGGCCCGCCACCCTATGTCAATGAGTATGGGGTATGATGTACCCCTACCCATTCACCTAAGGTGTAAAGTGTAAATTAAAAAAAACACAAATTCTTTTAAAAATATTTTATTGCACTGCTCCGGGGGTCTTCTTCCGTCTTGGGGGGTCTTCTCGCTGGACTCCTCCACTATTTTACCTAGCTCTTTTACCGAGCAGAGGAGCCCAGCTACCTTCTTCGTCGTCGCCGCCGTGGTCTGGGGGTCTCGATCTGTCTTCGGGGTCTTCCGGGGTCTCTTCTGTTCTTGCCGCTGTCGTTGCTTTCTGCGCCGCCGCCTTCTTCTTCTTCTTCTTTTTTCTTCTTCTTCCGATGTTGACTCGTCGCTGTCTCTGGCCGGAATGGCAGAGCCGCGCTGTGCTGGGACTTATATAGGGACAAGGGGCAGGGTCACATGCTCATGTCACATGGTGATCCCGCCCCCCTATGATGTCACAGTCCCGGATGCTGGGACTGTGACATAATAGGGGGGCGGGGTCACCATGTGACATGAGCATGTGACCCTGCCCCCTTGTCCCTATATACGTCCCAGCACAGCGCGGCTCTGCCATTCTGGCCAGAGACAGCGACGAGTCAACATCGAAGAAGAAGAAGAAGAAGAAGAAGAAGAAGAAGAAGAGGAAGAAGAAGAAGGCGGCGGCGGCACAGAAAGCGACGACAGCGGAAAGAACAGAAGAGACCCCGGAAGACCCCGGAAGACCCCCGAAGGTGGATCGAGACCCCTAGACGACGGCGGCGATGATGAAGAAGGTAGCTGGGCTCCTCTGCTCAGTAAAAGAGCTAGGTAAAATAGCGGAGGAGTCCGGCGAGAAGACCCCCCAAGACGGAAGAAGACCCCCGGAGCAGTGCAATAAAATATTTTTTAAAAGACTTTGTGTTTTTTTTTTATTTACACTTTACACCTTAGGTGAATGGGTAGGGGTACATCATACCCCATACTCATTCACATAGGGTGGGGGGCCGGGATCTGGGGGTCCCCTTATTAAAGGGGGCTCCCGGATTACGATAAGCCCCCCGCCCGCAGACCCCGACAACCAATGGCCAGGGTTGTCGGGAAGAGGCCCTTGTCTTCATAAACATGGGGACAAGGTGCTTTGGGGTGGGGGGGTGCACGGCCCCCCTTTCCCCAGGGCACCCCCCATGTTGAGGGCACGCGGCCTGGTACGGCTCAGGAGGGGGGGCGCTCGCTCGTCCCCACCCCTTTCCTGGCCGGCCGTGCTGCGTGTTCGGATAAGGGTCTGAGATGGATTTGGGGGGGACCCCCACGCCATTTTTTCGGCGTGGGGATTCCCTTTAAATCCATACCAGGTGACGGGACACGCGAAAATTTGAACTTACGAATGGACGAACTTACGAAAATACAAAACTCTGAATCAGTAAAAGAAAGAAAATGACATTTATAATGAATGATTTGCATTTCTGTTCCTAATTTCGTATGTTCGTATTTTCATTCCTATGTTCATAATTTTGTTTGGTCGTGTTCTCGAATCCTTCTTTTGAATGGACAGTGTAAAGCCCCATACACACGGTCGGACAATCCGCGGACCAGGTCCGTCGGACCATGTCCGTCATACTTTGTCCGATGTTGGTTTTGCGTACACACGGTCGGACAAAGTTGTCGGAAAATCCGATCATTCTGAATGTGGTGACGTTTGTTGCCTACGACGGGACTACGTAGAGGCTAGTAGCCAATAGCTTTGGTCTTGTAATGTGATCTGAGCATGCGTAGCACTTTGTCCGGTCGGACAACCGTACACACGATCGGATTTGGTGTGATCGGACCGTGTTGTCGGCAAATCTTTCCAGCAGGAGATAAGACTTTGTCCGTCGGACAATCCGACGTACACTGTCCGATGGTGCATACACACGGTCTGATTTTTCAACAACATTGTCCGATCGGACAGAATCCATGAAAAAGTCCGACCGTGTGTATGGGGCTTAAGTGTATCTTAATATGTCTGTTCGTAATTTTGTATTTTCATTCCTATGTTCGTAATTTTGTTTCTTTGTCAGTTCGTAATTTCGTGTTCTCGAATCGTTCTTTCGAATGGGCAGTGTATTGATGTATCTTAATATCTATCTTTATCCAATCAGCTTATCCCTTTTGTGTCTGAGTCGCACTGCATTCTTGAATCTTTTTAGATTCAGTTGAGGAGGAGACTGAGAGCCGGTTCACACAGTGGAAACTCGGGATCTGACTTCAGGTCGCCCCAAGTCGCGCTGTTGAGAAAATCAATGTTAGTTAATAGAGCCTTCTTAATGTACACTGCAGCAGTCGCTCCAATTTCAAAAAAGGTTCCTGTACGACTTCAATCCGACTTCTAGGCGACTTGTACCCATTGATTTCAATGGAAGTCGCCTCCAAGTCGGATCTCACTCTATATTGAAGCAACAATGTCGCCTCTGGAGGGGAAACTCAACGCCAAATTTTAAATAAAAAAGGTTTCCCCTCCAGGAGCACACCAGGCTCTTAGGTCTGGTATGGATTTTAAGGGGAACCCCCTACGCCGAAAAAACGGCGTGGGGGTCCCCCCAAAATCCATACCAGACCCTTATCCGAGCACGTAGCCTGGCCGGTCAGGAAACGGGGGTGGGGACGAGCGAGCGCCCCCCCTCCTGAACCTTACCAGGCCGCATGCCCTCAACATGGGGGGGTGGGTGCTTTGGGGAAGCCACCCCCCACCCCAAAGCACCTTGTCCCCATGTTGATGAGGATAAGGGCCTCTTCCCGATAAACCTGGCCGTTGTTTGTCGGGGTCTGCGGGCGGGGTGCTTATTGGAATCTGTGTGACCCCACCCGGTAACCACGCCCCATGCCTATATAAGTCGCTGTGCATGTCGCAGAAGCCATTACAGCATGAGAAAGCGTTGTGTCAACATCAGCCCCTCCAAAGCTGATTATTCTCTGATTGGCCACGGCCAAAGTCGCCTGGCCTGGGACGACTTAAAGTCATGTTGTAAGTCGCCCCAAGTCGTGTTGTTATTCATACACAAGTCGAGTCCATGTTGCCTCCAAAAGTCACGCTGGAAGCGTGTTGCCCTTGTGTGAACCGGTTCTCAGTCAGGTCTCGTGACTGTGGGAGTGGACTGGAGTAAGTACAGAACTTATTAGAAAAGCAAGCATAGGATTATTATTCTTTATTTCCTGCAATTGTAATTTTTTATGCCTTTGTGGGACAGTGTGTGCACTGTTTTACAATTTGCTGTGCTGTCTGTCTGAGATTTTTTTTTTTTTTTTGATGCGGTAATACACCATTTTTTATCTGTTTGTTTAAAAACAATAATTATAATGGATACTTCTCCTCCTCCCCCCATGAGGAAAGCAAGATAGGAAAATGTTCATTATGATACAGCGTCAGCAACAACTTCAAAAAAAGATGGTACTAGCAACAGGCCTATTTTAACACCTGCTATTTTCTACAAGAGAGGTCGGGCAGTTCCTGCAAAGGCTGTTGCTAGTGGCCACAGTTATAGGCAGCCAAAAATTTTGGTTTTTCATTTACAGCAGGAGGCAATTGCTCAAGATAAAAGCATAGTTGCCAGTGCCAACAGCAAAAGTGCTAGCAGCAACTCTATAGATAGAAGTGAAGTGGCAGCTAATATTTTATAACCTGAACCTACTGCTGAACAACATGATGATGACATACCTTTAAGTCCCACCTTTGAAGGTTTTGATTTAGGAATAGGATTGGGTTTAGATTGTGTCTCCTCTGTTATTTACACACAAAATACAGTCACTATCACCCGCCTCTTCTGTCTTAGAAGATTTAACTATTACCACGGTAACCAGTGTTAGGCCACCATCTTCTTCTATCACCCCAGAAGCCAGTGCCATGGTAACCAGTGTTAGGCCACCACCATCTTCTTCCATCACCCCTAAAGCTACTCAATCTCAAAGCCATCACCCTGAAAAAATTGTAGAACATTCTTCGCCACCCAGTGACAGTGGTAACTGAAACGAAAGTCGAAAGTATGGGAGCATTTCATTTCTGTTGGGGATGGTCGCATAGCCAAATGCAAACTATGTGGCAGGGAAGTAAGCCATGGGAGAATTGTAGGGCATCTCACTAATGCTGGGATGAGTCATCATTTGCGCTCTCACCATAAGCCTGTGCTGCTGAGAGAGTAAAGTGGGGTGGCAGCTCCACCTACTAAAAAGAGTGGAACCACCAGTACTAATGCTACCATTCCCACCGATAGGCATGACAAGGGGATCAAGGCACCTCTTGTGCAACTGTTAGGCATCCCAGTCATCAGCCTACCCTGCAGCAATTTAGCGGCTTTCATTCTAGGGGGATGTCTAGGCAGCAGTCACGCAACATTACCTGCCTTATTGGGCAATTGATAGCTGTCGGTGGAGCACCTTATAATTTGGTGAAAGGGGAGCCATTTAGGCAGCTAATGTAGGCAGTTGCACCTCAGTATATTGTACCATCCCGTACTACATTCAGCCGTAATGTAGTATCCTCTTTATATAAGTCATGTGTGCAGGCATTGAAAGAGGAGTTGGGCAGAGCTGATGGCCTTGAAAAGTGCTCCCAGTGGCCAGCCTGCCTCTTTATAATTGACCGTGCACTGGTGACAGCCCACTGTCTCAGAACCTATGAAACCAAAACCAGGGGCAAGAAGCACTGGAGCTTAGGCAGTGATCCACGAATAAAGGGCCAAATGCCCCTCCAGAGCAATTCTAACCACTTAGAGGGATAATATAATTAAGGGGTGTGTGACAGGCAAAGACAATTATTTATGCCACAAGAGGTGGAGGAGGAAGAACTGGAGGAGCCTGCCGATGATACTGTGTCAACACCTATCAGTACCACTGCTGCGAACACAACCAGAGCAGACGAGATTAGGGCAGAGACATTAGATAGTTTGATTGGACCCACGAGACTGCCCCTCAGGAAACAAAGTAGTGTCTCAGATACAGTAAAGGCTTATCTTTCCGAGCCACATTTGCCCGCTACTACAGAGCCTTTACAATATTGGCATGAAAAGAGGGGGATTTGGCCTGCTCTCTCCATTGTAGCCCAAGAGCTTATATCCTGCCCCAACCTCAGTCCAAAGCAAGCGGGTATTTTCCATTACTGGAAATATTCTCTCCCCACAGCAATCACAACTGGCTCCACAGCTGATGAAGATGGCATCTCTAAAAGTAAACCTACCAAAACTGGGATACCCTGCCCTAAACTTTGATACTGATTAACTGTGCTACTTTGTCTTGAACTTCTACCTCTATTCTATGTGTCTATCTTTATTTCAATCTCTTCCAAGCTTAGATGCTAAGTATAAAATTCAACAAAACTAAAACAAAATATAGTGCAGGACAGCTCATGATATCAATCCAAAATGAATGGAATATGCTTATTAACATTTATTAAATATATATATATATATATATATATATATATATATATATATATATATATATAGTGACAGCAGGCAGGTAAAATCACCAGGATCATCCAGGATGGAAAATATGTATGCCCTAGATTCAGGCTTTATACGGACTTATACCACTAGAGGGGAGTGCTGGGAGTCCTATAGGGGAAGAGTTAATGAGCCTAGCTGAAGTAAGTGGGCTCATTAAGGCCTCTACAAAAAACCCCAGAATGCGTAGGGAGATGCTCCATCCTGGAACCAGTTTTGTGGAGACTGGGGAGTGTGACACCTGTTCTGTGCGGTGAGTTAACGCCTGTTTGGCAAACCTCTACAACAGAGATAGGGACTGGTGCAGCACAAGGCTGCACTCAGTTGTTAGACAGGGAATCTACATGTGTAGTTAGAGGTCAAGCTGACCAGGATTTATTTTCATGTTTCTTTTTGTTTGGCTGTTATATTTTTCACTGCATGTAGCATAAATAAACCGCACCTTTGTTTTTTCCACCTTCAACACTGTCTGCTGTGCCTGATTTTGTGTTGTGAACCCATCCAGGGGGTCACACACACCCGCTGCCGAGCTAACCCCTCACAGTTGGTGGAGAAGCAGGGGCAGTTTTTTTTAAGGCCAGCATGGAGGAGATACTGAGACAGCTGGCTCTAGCAAATGCAAATTAGCAGCAAACAAATGCGGGTTTACAAAAGAGCCTTGCAGCCCAGCAGCAGACAAATGCAACTTTGCAGCAGAGTCCGGAAGCTCAGCAGAAAGCTCACCTGCAGAGTTTGGAAGCTCAGAAACAAGCCCAGCAGCAATCTGAGGCCAGCTTCATAGACCTGTTGCAGAAGCAAGAGCAGAGTTTTCAACAGCAAATAGAGACATTAATACAGCAACGTCCGTAGACCAATGAGGCAAGTGGTTACACTAATACCGCATCCTTTGGTGTGAGCCGTTTACTGACAAAAATGACTGGAGAGGATGATCCGGAGGTGTTTTTGACCACATTTGAAAGGACTGCTGAAAGGGAAAAGTGGCCTAAGGAGCAGTGGGCTGGACTGGTGGCCCCTCTGTTAACTGGGGAATCGCAGAAAGCTTATTATGACCTAGAGCCTGACCAAGCAAAAGACTATGTGGTGCTAAAAACAGAAATATTGGCACGGCTGGGTGTCACCCTGGCCGTCCGGGCTCAGCGTGTGCATAACTGGACTTTTCAGGTTGGAAAACCCCCCAGGTCTCAAATGTATGATCTCATTCACCTGAGCAGGAAGTGGCTGCAGCCAGAGACTTTGACCGCACCAAACATTGTGGAACGTGTTGATATGGATTGTTTCCTGAGAGCTCTTCCTACTGCCATCTAAAAGTGGGTAAGCCATGGAGACCCAGAAAATGTAGATAAGCTTGTGGATCTGGTTGAGAGGTACTTGGCTAAAGAGAACCTGACCACCTCTTCCAGGGACTCATGGACTTTCCACCCTAAGACCAGACCATCCCCAGTGGCGGGTAAGATGACTCCAAGGGGTGAGGGTGGAGAGAGTGGGAGGGTGGGAGTTCTACCTAATGTCTGGTCGGAGCAGCCCGGGAAGCCCAGGCTGCAAGAGGCAGCGAAAAAGATTATTTGCTACCGCTGCCGGCAAGAGGGACATTTTGCAGCCAATTGCCCAGTTGTGGATGAGCCTATGCAATGTGACTTTATAAGGGAGATACGTCAGTCGCTGTTTGCGACAGTTGCATGCACTGCCATTCGGGGACCTGAGAAAGATTTATGTAAAATGTGTATTAATGGTAGAAATGTTGATGTGTTGCTGGATTCGGGTAGCCTGGTAACATTGATAAAAGCTGAATTATTTACTACAGAGGTCTCTGGGAATAACAAGGTGGCTGTTATTTGTGTGCATGGGGGACACCCGAGAGTATCCTGTAACTTCAGTGTTTTTTGAGACCCCCCAAAGGTAACCTCTCTCATCAGGTGGGGTTAGTGTCTCACTTACCACATGATGCCATTGTGGGAAAGGGTTTTCCAAAGTTCTGGGAACTCTGGGATTGTCCTGAGCCCCCCACTGGTGCCCCTATAGACCAGGAAGATGACCAGAATTCCTCTGAAGCCCCATACACACGGTCGGACTTTTTCATGGATTCTGTCCGATCGGACAAGGTTGTTGAAAAATCAGACCGTGTGTATGCACCATCGGACAGTGTTCGTCGGTTTGGCCGACGGACAAAGTCTTATCTCCTGCTGGAAAGATTTGCCGTCAACACGGTCCGATCACACCAAATCCGAGCGTGTGTACGCTTGTCCGACGGACAAAGTGCTACGCATGCTCAGAAGAAATTCTGTGACGGAAGCGCTCGGTCAGGTAAAACTACCTTTCCTAATCGACACAGCACATTCGTCACGCTGCAATGTTAAAATGTCTTTAATGCAGCGCATTCTCTTTTTCTTTACAATGCAACAAGAATGACATCTTTTAGCTGCTCCTATTCACCCGCACTTCTCACAAACTTACTTCTTTATTACTTTGCAGCATTTATACACTACATGTTTATTTTGACTCTGAACGGAAAATAATCTTTGTTATTTTTTTACCATGATTTTTATTTTTTTTTTTTTTTTTGGGGAATACATATTTGAATGTTTTTTTTTTGTTTTTTTTGGAGGGGGGTTGTGTGTCTCAAATTACCAAAAACACATTATTAACATTTGTATTTCTTGCTTAAATTTACTAGGAGGTTGTTTGTTGTTGGTGCCCCTTGTTAATTCTACTTTAGGATTAGTGAAATGTACCTGCTTACTCAAAGAAAAACTGTCATTGTAGCAAAGTAAAACACAATAGTCAATGATTATTTCAAATCAAAAAAACCTTTATTTAGGTCACACCAACAAACCAAAGAGGAACGCAGCCATGGTGAAACTTGGGGAATTTGCAAAGTCTTGGCCCCCCACGGCAACCATCATTGTTCAAGCGTAGAAAATTGGGGGCCTGAGGAGTACGTATATTAAGGGGAGTGCAATCTGGTTGTGAAGTCCAAAGTATCCGGAACTGCAGCAGATGCCATCTAGGTCCCCAGGCTCTGGTACTACAAGAGGCTCCATCTTCTCTCAGACCAGACTGATTCCAGGTCGTCACTCTCAGGTCTTCCTTCCACGCTTCCTTGCACGCTGTGGCTGTCGTGCTGGTGGGGTGGCAGAAGGAGGAGAAGGAGGAGGAGGAGGCGGAGCATGGTAGCTATGGCAAACATGTGTGACTGGGGTCATCTCCCCAGCCCTACCCTTATTTAGGACATGGAGGATGAGCCCCGCACACATGTTGCGTTGCCTCACCTCCATACCCATCATTTTTGTGACAACCACCGAGCCAAAGGTCTCCTCGTCGGCGGGTGTGGCATGTAGGGAGTCTGAAGCCTCTCTGATCATGCGGAGCGCTGACTGTGCCGCATAATCCCCCCTTCTCGCCCTTTTGTACGGAAGGCGGAGGGGAGGGGTTTGGGTGTCAGTCAGGCTCCGCGGCCTAGCCCCCTCTTGGCTGCCACTACCCAGCTGGTGGCTGCCACTAACCCCTGCCTCCTCCTGACTGCCACCTTCCACAGCCACCTCCTGGCTGAGGTCTTCCTGTGTATGAAAAAGGGACATAGTTTCAGTTATTTGTTCATCAAACACACACAATTCTCATCTAGTGACTGTTGCAAAATGTTTACAAATAGAAAACCATACAATTCTCAGCCCAGCAGTTTAGATTCTGGCCCCAAATGTCTCCAACACTACTGTCAGTTGATATGTCAAACACGTTAGGAACTAAGCAATTGGGGATCCTGAATTAAGTGAACATCATTCATTATTCACATAAATGGTAACAAAACTACTATACCTGGAACAAGCTGGGCTCCTCCACCTCTTCCATACTGGAAGGCCCAGGTTGCTCCTCGGAAGCCTCATCAGGGGTGGCCTGCGCGCAAGGAAGCGTGGAAGGAGGAGTCGAGGTTGGCTCCGTGACATCAGTCTGGTCTTTCAGAAAATGGAGACTCTGATAGTACCAGAGCTTGGGCACATAGACCTCATCTGCTGAAGTTGCAGTTTCCTCAGACTTCACGACCTTCTTCCGCTCCCTGATATACGCACTCCTCAGGCTGCCAATTTTCTTTCTTAGATCATCAACAGTTGCCGTGGGGAACCTTGGCTTGACAAATTCCACAAGTTCCTCCAGGGCTGCGTGCCTCTTTGGTTTGTTGGTGTAATGTGGGTGTTTACCCTGCCATAAAACGGGAAATTCCCTGAATTTGGCAATGAAGAGGGGGAGAAAACTCATGTCGTTGAATCCCTGCATAATCTCTGCAAGACACAACACCACACAAAACCCTCTCAATTATGTCAGTCTAAACTCTCCTAATCTTCTCCATAAAGAAGCCTCAAGTTCAAATCAGTCTAGGCTAGTTATGTACCAACGTCAAATTGTACCTTCGTTTGTAGCGATCGTCTCGTGTGAGTTTTCTCTCCCCTCGTCTCCCAGATCGTGGCTACGACACAAGCGTGTGACGTTTTATATACAGTGCGCATGCGTCAAACTCCGCCCGCCCCTGACGATCTTTCTCGTCTATTCCCCACCCCTTCTCTTTACGGCGCAGTGGGGAGAGCACATGGCGGGGACACAGCAGGTGCGCCACAAATATCCCACCAACGAGGAGGAGGACGAGGAAAGTCCGGAGGCAGAAACGTCCCGATCCCGGAGCCTGAAATTCAAGGCCTCCAATATGTCATTTGGAGAAATGTTGGAGATGGTGGACATATTAAAGAGGAGCGACTATGATGGGAAGTATGGGCCTTACCTCAACCCCAATGTCCGCAAGGCCAAGATCATGTCTAAAGTTGTGAGAAGGCTGTACAATCAGTTTGGGGTACAACGATCCAAGGAGCAACTGAGGAAACGCTGGTCAGACCTGAAACTGAGGGAGGCCGATCAGTACAGAAAGATCAAGCGAATTCTTCTAAAAAGTAAGTAGTTGTGTTTTGTGTTTGATTTCTTGCTTGCATACTGCTCCATTGTGGTTTGATTTTTACAAAGTTGTACATTCCAAAATGGCCACTTTCAGGTTCGTCTGTGCATTCGATCGTACTCAGCCTCGATCTTTCTGCCACTGTCATGGTCGTGTGTGTGTCCATTCGATCGTACGCAACCTCGATCGTTCGGCCACTTATAATACGATGTTTGGTGTTTTTTTGGGGGAAAGGAAGTTTGTTCTCACTAGAAATGTCATCAAGAATGTAAAGCCAATTTATTCAATGTAAAGGAGAGGTCACCCAGTAGCTGTTTACCCATCTGGACTCTAGAGCACTAGTGCTGGGACACCCAAACCCCCTTTTTATTAGGCTTTTCCACACATGTGCTCCAGTGGATACTAGAGGGGGGTCTCCATCACACAAACTTCTACCAAAAAGCTAGTCAGTTTAGCACCTTTACAAAGTGACTACATTCATGTAGTTGACATTTGTAACTGGCCAAACTAAAATAGTGTCCGTCACTTTCAAGCAATGTTTCTCATTTCCTATTTCTGCCCTCAATAGATTGTGTTGCTAAATCTTCCTTTTGTACATTCTCATAGGGGAGTGAAAACTTGGGCCGTCTGAGGAAACCCCCAAACCAACACCTCCCAAAAAAGGGGAAAGAGCAGAAGCAGAGGAGGAGGAGGAGGAAGGAGAGATCATCGAACTTGGAGAAATTGTCACCACAACAGGTGAGTGTTGGAGAACACAGCTACTGGTAAGCTAATCCATGTATGGCTGCCTCATTTCCAACACCCCATTTTTGTTTGTTTGTGGTTTTTAGGTGACGTGGATGTTGTGGAAGAAAAATCGCACTTTACCACAGAGAGTGCCCACGTACTCATCGGAGAGATAATGGTCTGCAATAGAGATCTAGATTACATAAAGCAAAACATCAATGATGTTCAACAAAAATTGAAGAACATCATTGATGTTTTAGGAAAAATATGAAAACGCACCAAGTAATTAACACACATTTGTGCCAGCTTCTGAACACATTTGCAACTTAAAAACTGTGTGAAATTTGGAACATGCACACATTGTGTCCACATGTGCTAGCTCCCATCATGGTGGATGAATGCCAACGTTTTTTTGGGGGTGCAAACACTTTACGAACTACGAAAGTGGTTGTGGTGAAGGGGTTGCACCCCCAAAAAACGTCCATTCATCCCCATGATGGAAAATGGCACTTTTGAAGCTTCTAGGCATGTGTTTTACCATCTAATGACCATTTTCAGACCCAAATTGTGTGCATGTTCCAAATTTCCACTTTTCGGGGGTGACCCCCCCATGTGATGAAGGCAAGATCAAACACACTTTGAACATATAGTCATGTCTGATCTTGTCTTCACTTTACAAAGTTGAACTTTCCTACTTCATAGGTTCTGCTTAGCTCCATGCCTGGTTTTACCAATTGCGTAATCTTTGTAAACAATGTTGTAAATAACCAAGATGTTGTCAGTTTTGGCGTGAAGATTGTAAACGCACTTGTGAATGTTTTCCAAGTAAACTTTTTTATTTTTCGAAATGTGTGGCTTCCTTATTTAAAAAACACAATGCATTATGTATGTAAAATGTAAAGGATATGGGGGGCAATGGGTGTTATTTACTAAAGGCAAATCCACTTTGCACTGCAATTTCCTTTCCCAGGGAACTTTTTCAATGCACTTGTAGAGCATAGCGGATTTGACTTATGTAAATGACACCCACAGTGCTTTGTACGAAAACACGGATCACAGCATTTTTCAGAATACACACATGTCAGACCTGGTGATGAAAAGGAGTATTTTGGCTGTCAGTTATGCAGGACAAACCTTCTCTAGACCAAAGATTAGGTAGCAAACACACAACATGAGAATAATCTTTTTGGGAAGAAGAGACTGTTACCTCCTTTTGCCCAGAAAGTGCATTCCCACTGTCGAAGGCAAAGGGAAAAAATGTCAAAGTAAAATAAGCTAAAAAGAAGACTGAAATGACAAGAAATCAGAGGTTGGTTAAAATATCAGATTTATTAAAAAATGCCTCTCACACATCGTCAGGCAGAGCAATGGCCCCCCTACCCACAAAGTACTCCATATATTGCTCGCGGACCACGCGGGCATTTAGAGGGGGCAAGCCTGGACGTGCCACTTGAAGGGCTGTGAGGTCCGCATTTGGAGGGCCCTCCACATCTGGGCCAACGGGCACCACATAGTTCCTGTTATGTCTTTTGAGGAAGTTGTGCAATATGCAACAGGCAAGAACTATGTGGTTCAGTTTGTATTCCGCCAAGTGAAATGCCGTCAGGAACAGGCGGAAGCGGCTGGCCAGGATGCCAAAAGTGTTCTCCACCACTCTTCTGGCTCTGGACAGCCTGTAGTTGAAGACCCTCTGGTCCGGGGTGAGGGTCCTCATCGGGAACGGCCTCATCAGATGGGGAGTCAACGCAAACGCTTCATCTGCGACAAAGACGAAGGGGAGTCCTTCGGCATTCTCCTCTGGAGGTGGCAAGCACAGACTGCCACTTTGGAGACGCCAGTAGAACTCCGTGTGCGTAATGGCACCACCATCCGAGATCCGGCCGTTCATCCCCACGTCCACATACATAAATTCATATGTCGCCGACACCACCGCCAACATCACTACACTATTAAACCCTTTATAATTATAATAGTAGGACCCCGAGTTGGGCGGTGGGACGATGCGGTTGTGTTTCCCATCAATTGCCCCTCCGCAGTTAGGAAAGTCCCAACGGCTGGCAAAGTGGGAGGCCACAGTCTGCCATTCCTGTGGCGTGGAAGGGAACTGTGGAGTGAAACAAGAAAAAAAAATTAGTCACTTTGCACTTAAACATTGCAAGCAGATTAGACAATAACATCTTGGAACAAGAGCATTGTATAAAATTGGAGGCTGGAAAGTATTTGCACAGAAAAGTAGAGGGTCCCCTTCACAGATGACTCACCCCCCATCAATCCCCCCACTTCTGATGGGCCATTGGCAATAACTAGGGTTTTGGGGGGGGGGGTTACAGGTAACCCTCTGCACTTCATTGATTGGCAAATGGCTCAATAATGTGTGCTAGTTTGGCCAGACCCTCTGTACTTAACACTATTGGCAGCCCCCAGGAAAGATAAAATAACATTAACCCCCCCCCCCCCACCCACAAAAAAAGGCAAGCACATTGTGACATTATGAAATTAACAAGCAAGCTAATAGGAGGGAAAGAAGACAAAAAAAGAGGAAATGGAAAGTATGGAGGCAGCCCCTTGCACTACATGCTTTGCAGAATTCATCCGTAAAGATGCCCACTATAAAGAGGTAGGTATATAGTGTGTATTGACCTTGGGAAAGGCAGCAGAGAGAGGATTGGTACCATCTGACAGAGCAGTTGGGGGAGGGGGTTCATAATGAGTTTGCCCCCCCCCCCCCCCCCCCCCCCCACCAAAAACAAATAAAAAAGGGGCTCTACATGAAGTAAACCACACAGCAAACATTTGTGCATATTTTAGGGGGTGTTTGGGGGCAAACAATACTATGCAGCAGACAAAATACATTGCCTAAGTGACTAGGCCATAGGTGTCTATTGGGGCAGAAGAGCATGCTGGGGAGGTAAGTGAAGGGAAAAATGCATGAAGGAGAAAAGGGGCACAGCATATTAGAGCATATTGCAATCATGGTAATTAGGGAAGGAGGTCAAAAATAGAAGACATTAGCAAACAGAGCATACATAGAAGGGAATAGTCAAGTAGAAATGTTACCTTAATATAGTCCTCCTGCAGGACCTGAATGATGGCAGAACAGGTCTCTGGAATAATGATTCCCAGGGCCTGGGGAGAGATACCTGAAGAGAACTTCAAATCCTGAAGACTTCTCCCTGTCGCCAAGTACCTCAACGTGGCAACAAGCCTCTGCTCCGGAGTAATGGCTTGTCTCATGCAGGTATCCTGCCGGCTGATAAAGGGGGTCAGCAAAGCCAAAAGACGGTGAAAATCGGGGTCCGTCATCCTGAGAAAGTTCCTGAAATCATCAGGATTATTCTCCCGGATCTCACGAAGCAAAGGCATGTGCGAGAACTGGTCACGCTGAAGCAACCAATTCTTGGTCCACATACTCCTCGTCACTCTGTTCATGGACGGGTCTTGGGTCAAAGCTAAAAGCCCGACACCAATTCCACGTACAGCACGAACTCGGCGACGAGTACGCACGGGAAACATCGCTCACAAGGTCACAAAAGGTCGGCTGGTCAGAACGGACAAACAGAAAGCACCGATAAACAGCAAGGCCTGAAAGAACGAACTGAATAGCAGAAACGAGCAGACAATAAGCAGTGCAAATCAAAGCGTCCTATATCAAGATATAGGCCGCAATGACCAACAAATGCGAACTGACTACACGCACTAATAAACAGATACGCACGACAAGCACAAACTGAAGAGCAGTAACGATCTGAGTCAGAAAACTGAGAAGCGCGAATCTTAAGTCACCAAACTTCCACTAACTCTCGATAAACACGGGATCAGCAGAAGGAGCCCAACGGGTGCCTGACGTGGTGCTGAACTTCCCTTTTGTAATCTCGTGGACGACGACTTACGTCACGACGTTCTTGCAGACCGGATATTCCGACAACGTAGTCCGACCGTGTGTACGCAACACCAACATCGGACAAAGTACGACGGACAAAATCCGACCGACCTGGTCCGCGGATTGTCCGAGCGTGTTTATGGGGCTTGAGAGTGGTGAGGACTCTCCTGAATTTCCCTTGTCAGTATTGGCGGGGGAAACTCGAGAAACTGGGGAGGAGACAACATCCTCAGATGAATGTGCAAAAAAAAGGGGAGATAAAGTGCATACACAACGTAACTACAGAAGAATACACAGAATATAATAAATAAAGTCCATTGAGGACCACATTAGTCCTGATTATATGTCTTCTTTAGTAAAAAGCCTGGTTGTATATAGTGGGCAGACTTGTAGTTTTGTAGCATATAAAACACCGCTGTGACAGGCATGCAAGAGTTCTGTGCGATCCCATCCACCTTTTAAATTTGGCGCTTACCAGATGGCTATTAATAAAAAGCACTGCATATGAAGCCTGCAACTTCCCGGGTGGGAGATGGCTGATAGGGCCGATCAGATCTGGGACACCCACTCAAAAAGGAAAGAGGAACCTCCACAACCTCCGCTCCATTCAGGGACATCCAACTGGTTAACTCAAGTACATAAAAAAAGGGGGCCGCCCATAGCGTGATACTGATAGACAATTATTTATTTAAAAGGATTAAAAGCACTTACACAGGTAAGATAAAACGAACACAATAAACACACCGCCGGCCGGCCAGTGTAAACCCGTCCCCCGTTCACGATCTCCGTGGTGGCGTCACTGCGTGCCTTCCCATACGTCGTTTCGTCACAGATGACGTTATCAATGGGGAACGGGCGACGCAGTAACGCACCACCCATATATAGCCCAACCTCCACCTGAGTTACATGGGGTCAGACAAGCGCAGCCATCTTAAGTATGGGAAAAATAGCCCATATCAGATAATGCTGTATAGCGCTATACAAACAATAAAAAATATACTCTGAAAGGAAAAAAACCAGTCATAACTAATTAAAGTCGGAGGTATATATTTAGCAGTGGAATCATAAAAAATTAAGGGCAAATAGCCGCGATGAAATCAGTTAGATGACATAACGCTATGTGTATATGCGAAACTCACCATATGAATTGAGAGTGCTTTAATAGTGAAAAAAATCAACATAATAGAAAATGAAGATATAACATGGTAGTGCTAGTGTAGCATTATAAATAGAAAGAGAGAAAAAAAATATATATGCATGCATATAAGCAATATATGATAATAGTATATAAAAAGAAAAAAATTATATTATATTGAGATTAGAATATCCATGTATCGTGATGGCATCTAAGCACATATGGCACGATCACAGATGAGCATTAAAAATTAGCTCAAAACGAATTAGAATACAAATGACTGTATGTGCAGTGAACTGAGCCCGAGCTCAGTAAAATCAGTGAAAAAGATTTTTATTAAATATATCGATAATCGCATTGATTACCAACCTCCTTATTAGGGTGCATATGGTGATAAGTGAAAAATATGTGAATATGGTTCAAAAAATTTAAATTAAAAAGTAAGATACATGCATATTACACATATATCCATTTAAGGAGACATGATACAACATGCATGTGCTTAATGAGCCACCCCTACATGTATCTCAGGAGGAGTGTACATGAATGGCAAAAACACCAAAAAAGAAAATTAATTTATATTAAAAAGTTTCCATTTTATAAATAGACATCACAGTACATTCAAAGGGGAAAATATATTATAAATAATAACAATACTTAATTGTTCCCTAGGGAAAAAAAATTTATTACCACATATTTAAGAATTGTCTACGAAGGCGTTAATATCGGTGTCTATATTTAACCCATGTGGGGTGTAAGATTTGAGGCGATGGATCCATGCCATTTCAAGTTTAGAGATTTCTCTCACTAGGGAACTCCCCCGCCAATGGGGTTTGAATTTGTCAATCCCAAAAAATGAAGTCCCAGAAGGGTTCTTGTCGTGTACCAATAGGTAGTGTTTGGACACTGAATGTTTGGGGAAACCACTAATGATGTTAGATATGTGTTCCCCCAAACGTACATGGAGAGGGCGCTTAGTTCGGCCCACATACTGCAGCCCACAAGGGCACTGCAGCATATACACAACCCCCTTAGAGGAACAAGTTATGCATGGTTTGATAATGTGATTCCTCCCTGTAGCTGTACACACAAAGGAGGTAGTACGTCTCCCAACATTCCTGTTGAGGGAACAAACCCTGCATTTGCCGCACTTGTAGTACCCCGTAAGCTGATCAAAAAAGCCCCTTGTACTGGTCGGGGGATCTACAACGTTGGCTGCAATTTGGTTCCTTAGGGAAGGTACCCCTTTGAAAATCACTTGAGGTATATCAGGCACTAGATCTTTCAAGATGGAGTCACTTTTGACAATATGCCAATGTTTATTGACAAGTTGTTTGATACCTCTATGTTGTACTGAATAAGGAGTAATGAAAGGGACTCCATTCTTGAAACGATCCCTTTGTTTCGGGCCTTTATCTGCCAGAAGGTCTATTCTTTCTAGATCTTTCACGTCATTCCGAATCTTTGTCAGATCGTCTAATTTATAGCCTTTCTCAACAAATCTCTCTATGAGAACATTTGATTGAGCCAAAAATTCATCATGTTCCGTACAGTTCCTTTTCAGTCTAATAAATTGACTCTTAGGGACCGAAGTAAGCCATGGTGAATGGTGACAGCTCCCTATTGGTATAAATGAATTTCTGTCTGTGGCTTTGAAATGAGTGGATGTCTTAAATCTATTATTTTCTATTCTGATATTGAGATCCAAGAAATGGATAGTATCCTGACTCATTTCATATTTTAGTTCTATACCCCTAGAGTTAACATTTAAGGACTGTATAAATGACTGAAGGTCACTAGCCTGGCCATCCCAAAGGAGGAGGATGTCATCAATATAACGTGCCCACAGGACGAGTTGGGGTATGTCCTGGGCATAGATGACATCCTCCTCCCACTGGGCCATAAATAGGTTAGCCAGGCTAGGGGCATATTTGGCCCCCATAGCCACACCAACTATCTGTAGATAGAATTGGTTGTTGAACCAGAAGTAGTTGTGTGTGGCTACGTATCTGAGTAAAGACATAATAAAGGTCACCTGGTCGTTAGAAAGGTGGGGTTCCTGCATTAAATAATTGTTGACAGCTTCGAACCCTAATTCATGAGGGATTATAGTGTATAAAGACGTGACGTCCGCCGTCACCATCCACATACCTGGTTTAACAGCAACGTTATCCAGCATGTTTATGACCTGCCTTGAATCCTTAATAAAAGATGGCATCTTAGCTACCAGGGGCTGCAAATAGGAATCAATATATTTACCCACCCGGGACGTCACTGAGTCGATCCCACTGACTATAGGACGCCCGGGTGGGCAAGTAGGGTTCTTATGTAATTTAGGCAGGTAATAAAGAACAGGGGTTCTTGGGGCTCTAGGGATAAGAAATAATGCTTCTTTTGGATTCAAGATCCCTGTATTGCGGCCTATCTTAATTAGCTTTTCCAAATCCCTAGTGAATTGAATTTTAGGGTCAGAGGATAACTTAATATAAGTGGTCTCATCATCAGCAATCCTATGCATCTCTGTTATATAGGTTTCCCTATCTAATACCACAATGGCCCCCCCCCTTGTCAGCTGGCCGAATGACCAGATCTTTCCTTTCACATAATGAGTCGAGACCTTCCTGTAGTGTCGTACTCATTCTAACTTTTTTAGTTTCCATACATTCCAGGTCTCTCAATAAGACGTCTCGAAACACACGAAGTGAAGGTGCCAGACCTCCTGGGGGGTTAAAAAGGGAGGCGTTAGCCAACCCTGAATGAACTACCTGAGGGACCGTTAAATTGGTTTGAACAGGTCTATTCGGAAAAGAGTTATTGCTCATGTACCTTTTAATATTGAGCCTGCGCACAAATTTGTGTATGTCCATATATGTATGGAATTTATTTAAACCTTTTGGGGGTGCAAATTTAAGACCCTTATCTAAGATGGCTCGCTCGGAGTCAGACAGGGGTCTGGAACTTAAATTAAAAATGCCTTTCCCAATCACATCCTTGCTCGCTTTAGTTGCTCGGGACCGCCTCCCCCCTCTGGTTCCTCTCCTCTTTCGCCCAAACGTTTTTTTCCCTGTGTTGAGCGGGGAAAACCCCAACCATTAGGTAATAAAGGAGGTGGGGGTAGGCTTCCCATTCCTCCATCCACATTAGGACCAAGGTAGGGACCCTGTGTGGAGTTATTCAATGGCTGGAACTGAGAAAAAGGATTGGGGATAGACTCCTCATACGGGCCGTTAGCGTCGCTTAGAGGAAAAAAGGCGTTTCTAACCGGGACCCCATAGTCCCAATCGGAACCCCTCCCTGTAGTGTCAAAAAAAGGGGATGGGGGCTCAAAGGTTCTACCATTGGGTTGTCCCCATCCTCTGTGTTGACTCACCTGCGTCGAATTGGCAGGTGGGTTGGGATGATGATCCCACCCTTTGTTACGAGGAGGATATTGTCCCCCTGTGTTGGGCTGGGATTGTGGAGGTGGATATGGATAACCCCCAGTGGGTGCATACGCTCCATAGTTGGATCGCGGCAAGCCACCTGGTGGGAAGTTGCCTCGATGGGATGGTAACCCCCTATTTTTACCACGTCCCCTCCGAGGGGACTGGTAGAACTGATTGTTCCCATTAGTTTGGGTCTTCAAAAGGGGATTGGTCCGCTTAGGTATAGGGGGTTGACTTGACATGCCCCCACCAGCTCCTATGGGGTCTATAGGATTGGTCACCTCCATAGTGGGGTCATTTTGTTTGGATAATTCATCCAACAACTTTTTTTGCCACTCAAATACAACATTCCCTGTATAATCCGCCAGGTCTCTGTTGTATTTTTTTTTTTTCTTAACTCGCTGGTCTTTATCTTCCTTTTCCAGGATTTTTAAAAGACTCTGCGATTTTTCTCTATATTCATTGCTATCCTTAGTTGGGGCCAATTTGATTTGGATATTTTTAATCTCATCATCTAATTTAGATAGTTTGATTGTTTTTCTTTCCACAAGAAATTTGAGGAAGGAGATACCTGCTTGGTTAAAATATTTAAACCATTCTTCAAGGTCTAGGTCGCCCTTTTGAGGGGCCACCTCCCACCTCAAACTTCTTGGGACCATGGAGTACTTGATGTACGTCTCTAGGTACGCAATGTCCCATTTGGTATGGTTTTCTGAGATCATCAGATTCTTCAGACGGATGAAAGTGCCACTCAAATCACTTTCATCCTGTGTATATTTTTCAAATACACCTTCTACATCAAGCACCCTAGACGTTCTAAATTCAAAGACATCCATCTCAACTAAGGCTGTGGGTGTATATATAAATCAAAGTGTAGGGAGCTGTCACCATTCACCATGGCTTACTTCGGTCCCTAAGAGTCAATTTATTAGACTGAAAAGGAACTGTACGGAACATGATGAATTTTTGGCTCAATCAAATGTTCTCATAGAGAGATTTGTTGAGAAAGGCTATAAATTAGACGATCTGACAAAGATTCGGAATGACGTGAAAGATCTAGAAAGAATAGACCTACTGGCAGATAAAGGCCCGAAACAAAGGGATCGTTTCAAGAATGGAGTCCCTTTCATTACTCCTTATTCAGTACAACATAGAGGTATCAAACAACTTGTCAATAAACATTGGCATATTGTCAAAAGTGACTCCATCTTGAAAGATCTAGTGCCTGATATACCTCAAGTGATTTTCAAAGTGGTACCTTCCCTAAGGAACCAAATTGCAGCCAACGTTGTAGATCCCCCGACCAGTACAAGGGGCTTTTTTGATCAGCTTACGGGGTACTACAAGTGCGGCAAATGCAGGGTTTGTTCCCTCAACAGGAATGTTGGGAGACGTACTACCTCCTTTGTGTGTACAGCTACAGGGAGGAATCACATTATCAAACCATGCATAACTTGTTCCTCTAAGGGGGTTGTGTATATGCTGCAGTGCCCTTGTGGGCTGCAGTATGTGGGCCGAACTAAGCGCCCTCTCCATGTACGTTTGGGGGAACACATATCTAACATCATTAGTGGTTTCCCCAAACATTCAGTGTCCAAACACTACCTATTGGTACACGACAAGAACCCTTCTGGGACTTCATTTTTTGGGATTGACAAATTCAAACCCCATTGGCGGGGGAGTTCCCTAGTGAGAGAAATCTCTAAACTTGAAATGGCATGGATCCATCGCCTCAAATCTTACACCCCACATGGGTTAAATATAGACACCGATATTAACGCCTTCGTAGACAATTCTTAAATATGTGGTAATAAATTTTTTTTCCCTAGGGAACAATTAAGTATTGTTATTATTTATAATATATTTTCCCCTTTGAATGTACTGTGATGTCTATTTATAAAATGGAAACTTTTTAATATAAATTAATTTTCTTTTTTGGTGTTTTTGCCATTCATGTACACTCCTCCTGAGATACATGTAGGGGTGGCTCATTAAGCACATGCATGTTGTATCATGTCTCCTTAAATGGATATATGTGTAATATGCATGTATCTTACTTTTTAATTTAAATTTTTTGAACCATATTCACATATTTTTCACTTATCACCATATGCACCCTAATAAGGAGGTTGGTAATCAATGCGATTATCGATATATTTAATAAAAATCTTTTTCACTGATTTTACTGAGCTCGGGCTCAGTTCACTGCACATACAGTCATTTGTATTCTAATTCGTTTTGAGCTAATTTTTAATGCTCATCTGTGATCGTGCCATATGTGCTTAGATGCCATCACGATACATGGATATTCTAATCTCAATATAATATAATTTTTTTCTTTTTATATACTATTATCATATATTGCTTATATGCAGTATATATTTTTTTTCTCTCTTTCTATTTATAATGCTACACTAGCACTACCATGTTATATCTTCATTTTCTATTATGTTGATTTTTTTCACTATTAAAGCACTCTCAATTCATATGGTGAGTTTCGCATATACACATAGCGTTATGTCATCTAACTGATTTCATCGCGGCTATTTGCCCTTAATTTTTTATGATTCCACTGCTAAATATATACCTCCGACTTTAATTAGTTATGACTGTTTTTTTTCCTTTCAGAGTATATTTTTTATTGTTTGTATAGCGCTATACAGCATTATCTGATATGGGCTATTTTTCCCATACTTAAGATGGCTGCGCTTGTCTGACCCCATGTAACTCAGGTGGAGGTTGGGCTATATATGGGGGGTGCGTTACTGCGTCGCCCGTTCCCCATTGATAACGTCATCTGTGACGAAACGACGTATGGGAAGGCACGCAGTGACGCCACCACGGAGATCGTGAACGGGGGACGGGTTTACACTGGCCGGCCGGCGGTGTGTTTATTGTGTTCGTTTTATCTTACCTGTGTAAGTGCTTTTAATCCTTTTAAATAAATAATTGTCTATCAGTATCACGCTATGGGCGGCCCCCTTTTTTTATGTACTTGAGTTAACCAGTTGGATGTCCCTGAATGGAGCGGAGGTTGTGGAGGTTCCTCTTTCCTTTTTGAGTGGGTGTCCCAGATCTGATCGGCCCTATCAGCCATCTCCCACCCGGGAAGTTGCAGGCTTCATATGCAGTGCTTTTTATTAATAGCCATCTGGTAAGCGCCAAATTTAAAAGGTGGATGGGATCGCACAGAACTCTTGCATGCCTGTCACAGCGGTGTTTTATATGCTACAAAACTACAAGTCTGCCCACTATATACAACCAGGCTTTTTACTAAAGAAGACATATAATCAGGACTAATGTGGTCCTCAATGGACTTTATTTATTATATTCTGTGTATTCTTCTGTAGTTACGTTGTGTATGCACTTTATCTCCCCTTTTTTTTGCACATTAAGTATTTGGTTATTTGTGCTTTTTTCTTTTTATTTATGTGTTATTAATTTTTATTGGCGCAGCTTTATCCATTTGTATATTTTATGTGTGAGTATCCCACTTCTAGCAGCAGCCTTTTAGGTTAGGATTTTATTAATTTTTCCCTACTTTTTAGCGCGGTTTATTTGTTTTTATTTTACTGTTTCTGATACTGTCTACCGCAGCTGAATTCCCTATTTTTTAGGTTTACCTATTGTCCTGAGTCTCACTGACTTTTTTACTCTATATTGAATCTACACTTTGATTTATATATACACCCACAGCCTTAGTTGAGATGGATGTCTTTGAATTTAGAACGTCTAGGGTGCTTGATGTAGAAGGTGTATTTGAAAAATATACACAGGATGAAAGTGATTTGAGTGGCACTTTCATCCGTCTGAAGAATCTGATGATCTCAGAAAACCATACCAAATGGGACATTGCGTACCTAGAGACGTACATCAAGTACTCCATGGTCCCAAGAAGTTTGAGGTGGGAGGTGGCCCCTCAAAAGGGCGACCTAGACCTTGAAGAATGGTTTAAATATTTTAACCAAGCAGGTATCTCCTTCCTCAAATTTCTTGTGGAAAGAAAAACAATCAAACTATCTAAATTAGATGATGAGATTAAAAATATCCAAATCAAATTGGCCACCACTAAGGATAGCAATGAATATAGAGAAAAATCGCAGAGTCTTTTAAAAATCCTGGAAAAGGAAGATAAAGACCAGCGAGTTAAGAAAAAGAAAAAATACAACAGAGACCTGGCGGATTATACAGGGAATGTTGTATTTGAGTGGCAAAAAAAGTTGTTGGATGAATTATCCAAACAAAATGACCCCACTATGGAGGTGACCAATCCTATAGACCCCATAGGAGCTGGTGGGGGCATGTCAAGTCAACCCCCTATACCTAAGCGGACCAATCCCCTTTTGAAGACCCAAACTAATGGGAACAATCAGTTCTACCAGTCCCCTCGGAGGGGACGTGGTAAAAATAGGGGGTTACCATCCCATCGAGGCAACTTCCCACCAGGTGGCTTGCCGCGATCCAACTATGGAGCGTATGCACCCACTGGGGGTTATCCATATCCACCTCCACAATCCCAGCCCAACACAGGGGGACAATATCCTCCTCGTAACAAAGGGTGGGATCATCATCCCAACCCACCTGCCAATTCGACGCAGGTGAGTCAACACAGAGGATGGGGACAACCCAATGGTAGAACCTTTGAGCCCCCATCCCCTTTTTTTGACACTACAGGGAGGGGTTCCGATTGGGACTATGGGGTCCCGGTTAGAAACGCCTTTTTTCCTCTAAGCGACGCTAACGGCCCGTATGAGGAGTCTATCCCCAATCCTTTTTCTCAGTTCCAGCCATTGAATAACTCCACACAGGGTCCCTACCTTGGTCCCAATGTGGATGGAGGAATGGGAAGCCTACCCCCACCTCCTTTATTACCTAATGGTTGGGGTTTTCCCCGCTCAACACAGGGAAAAAAACGTTTGGGCGAAAGAGGAGAGGAACCAGAGGGGGGAGGCGGTCCCGAGCAACTAAAGCGAGCAAGGATGTGATTGGGAAAGGCATTTTTAATTTAAGTTCCAGACCCCTGTCTGACTCCGAGCGAGCCATCTTAGATAAGGGTCTTAAATTTGCACCCCCAAAAGGTTTAAATAAATTCCATACATATATGGACATACACAAATTTGTGCGCAGGCTCAATATTAAAAGGTACATGAGCAATAACTCTTTTCCGAATAGACCTGTTCAAACCAATTTAACGGTCCCTCAGGTAGTTCATTCAGGGTTGGCTAACGCCTCCCTTTTTAACCCCCCAGGAGGTCTGGCACCTTCACTTCGTGTGTTTCGAGACGTCTTATTGAGAGACCTGGAATGTATGGAAACTAAAAAAGTTAGAATGAGTACGACACTACAGGAAGGTCTCGACTCATTATGTGAAAGGAAAGATCTGGTCATTCGGCCAGCTGACAAGGGGGGGGGCATTGTGGTATTAGATAGGGAAACCTATCTAACAGAGATGCATAGGATTGCTGATGATGAGACCACTTATATTAAGTTATCCTCTGACCCTAAAATTCAATTCACTAGGGATTTGGAAAAGCTAATTAAGATAGGCCGCAATACAGGGATCTTGAATCCAAAAGAAGCATTATTTCTTATCCCTAGAGCCCCAAGAACCCCTGTTCTTTATTACCTGCCTAAATTACATAAGAACCCTACTTGCCCACCCGGGCTTCCTATAGTCAGTGGGATCGACTCAGTGACGTCCCGGGTGGGTAAATATATTGATTCCTATTTGCAGCCCCTGGTAGCTAAGATGCCATCTTTTATTAAGGATTCAAGGCAGGTCATAAACATGCTGGATAACGTTGCTGTTAAACCAGGTATGTGGATGGTGACGGCGGACGTCACGTCTTTATACACTATAATCTCTCATGAATTAGGGTTCGAAGCTGTCAACAATTATTTAATGCAGGAACCCCACCTTTCTAACGACCAGGTGACCTTTATTATGTCTTTACTCAGATACGTAGCCACACACAACTACTTCTGGTTCAACAACCAATTCTATCTACAGATAGTAATATGCCCCTAGCCTGGCTAACCTATTTATGGCCCAGTGGGAGGAGGATGTCATCTATGCCCAGGACATACCCCAACTCGTCCTGTGGGCACGTTATATTGATGACATCCTCCTCCTTTGGGATGGCCAGGCTAGTGACCTTCAGTCATTTATACAGTCCTTAAATGTTAACTCTAGGGGTATAGAACTAAAATATGAAATGAGTCAGGATACTATCCATTTCTTGGATCTCAATATCAGAATAGAAAATAATAGAAAATAATAGATTTAAGACATCCACTCATTTCAAAGCCACAGACAGAAATTCATTTATACCAATAGGGAGCTGTCACCATTCACCATGGCTTACTTCGGTCCCTAAGAGTCAATTTATTAGACTGAAAAGGAACTGTACGGAACATGATGAATTTTTGGCTCAATCAAATGTTCTCATAGAGAGATTTGTTGAGAAAGGCTATAAATTAGACGATCTGACAAAGATTCGGAATGACGTGAAAGATCTAGAAAGAATAGACCTACTGGCAGATAAAGGCCCGAAACAAAGGGATCGTTTCAAGAATGGAGTCCCTTTCATTACTCCTTATTCAGTACAACATAGAGGTATCAAACAACTTGTCAATAAACATTGGCATATTGTCAAAAGTGACTCCATCTTGAAAGATCTAGTGCCTGATATACCTCAAGTGATTTTCAAAGGGGTACCTTCCCTAAGGAACCAAATTGCAGCCAACGTTGTAGATCCCCCGACCAGTACAAGGGGCTTTTTTGATCAGCTTACGGGGTACTACAAGTGCGGCAAATGCAGGGTTTGTTCCCTCAACAGGAATGTTGGGAGACGTACTACCTCCTTTGTGTGTACAGCTACAGGGAGGAATCACATTATCAAACCATGCATAACTTGTTCCTCTAAGGGGGTTGTGTATATGCTGCAGTGCCCTTGTGGGCTGCAGTATGTGGGCCGAACTAAGCGCCCTCTCCATGTACGTTTGGGGGAACACATATCTAACATCATTAGTGGTTTCCCCAAACATTCAGTGTCCAAACACTACCTATTGGTACACGACAAGAACCCTTCTGGGACTTCATTTTTTGGGATTGACAAATTCAAACCCCATTGGCGGGGGAGTTCCCTAGTGAGAGAAATCTCTAAACTTGAAATGGCATGGATCCATCGCCTCAAATCTTACACCCCACATGGGTTAAATATAGACACCGATATTAACGCCTTCGTAGACAATTCTTAAATATGTGGTAATAAATTTTTTTTCCCTAGGGAACAATTAAGTATTGTTATTATTTATAATATATTTTCCCCTTTGAATGTACTGTGATGTCTATTTATAAAATGGAAACTTTTTAATATAAATTAATTTTCTTTTTTGGTGTTTTTGCCATTCATGTACACTCCTCCTGAGATACATGTAGGGGTGGCTCATTAAGCACATGCATGTTGTATCATGTCTCCTTAAATGGATATATGTGTAATATGCATGTATCTTACTTTTTAATTTAAATTTTTTGAACCATATTCACATATTTTTCACTTATCACCATATGCACCCTAATAAGGAGGTTGGTAATCAATGCGATTATCGATATATTTAATAAAAATCTTTTTCACTGATTTTACTGAGCTCGGGCTCAGTTCACTGCACATACAGTCATTTGTATTCTAATTCGTTTTGAGCTAATTTTTAATGCTCATCTGTGATCGTGCCATATGTGCTTAGATGCCATCACGATACATGGATATTCTAATCTCAATATAATATAATTTTTTTCTTTTTATATACTATTATCATATATTGCTTATATGCAGTATATATTTTTTTCTCTCTTTCTATTTATAATGCTACACTAGCACTACCATGTTATATCTTCATTTTCTATTATGTTGATTTTTTTCACTATTAAAGCACTCTCAATTCATATGGTGAGTTTCGCATATACACATAGCGTTATGTCATCTAACTGATTTCATTGCGGCTATTTGCCCTTAATTTTTTATGATTCCACTGCTAAATATATACCTCCGACTTTAATTAGTTATGACTGTTTTTTTTCCTTTCAGAGTATATTTTTTATTGTTTGTATAGTGCTATACAGCATTATCTGATATGGGCTATTTTTCCCATACTTAAGATGGCTGCGCTTGTCTGACCCCATGTAACTCAGGTGGAGGTTGGGCTATATATGGGGGGTGCGTTACTGCGTCGCCCGTTCCCCATTGATAACGTCATCTGTGACGAAACGACGTATGGGAAGGCACGCAGTGACGCCACCACGGAGATCGTGAACGGGGGACGGGTTTACACTGGCCGGCCGGCGGTGTGTTTATTGTGTTCGTTTTATCTTACCTGTGTAAGTGCTTTTAATCCTTTTAAATAAATAATTGTCTATCAGTATCACGCTATGGGCGGCCCCCTTTTTTTATGTACTTGAGTTAACCAGTTGGATGTCCCTGAATGGAGCGGAGGTTGTGGAGGTTCCTCTTTCCTTTTTGAGTGGGTGTCCCAGATCTGATCGGCCCTATCAGCCATCTCCCACCCGGGAAGTTGCAGGCTTCATATGCAGTGCTTTTTATTAATAGCCATCTGGTAAGCGCCAAATTTAAAAGGTGGATGGGATCGCACAGAACTCTTGCATGCCTGTCACAGCGGTGTTTTATATGCTACAAAACTACAAGTCTGCCCACTATATACAACCAGGCTTTTTACTAAAGAAGACATATAATCAGGACTAATGTGGTCCTCAATGGACTTTATTTATTATATTCTGTGTATTCTTCTGTAGTTACGTTGTGTATGCACTTTATCTCCCCTTTTTTTTGCACATTAAGTATTTGGTTATTTGTGCTTTTTTCTTTTTATTTATGTGTTATTAATTTTTATTGGCGCAGCTTTATCCATTTGTATATTTTATGTGTGAGTATCCCACTTCTAGCAGCAGCCTTTTAGGTTAGGATTTTATTAATTTTTCCCTACTTTTTAGCGCGGTTTATTTGTTTTTATTTTATCCTCAGATGAAAACATGCCGTCTGTGGAGTTTTTGGATGTTGAGGTTCACAGGGAAAATTTTGCCACAGAACAGTTAAAAGACCCCACCCTAATAAAGGCACGGGAAAATGTGGTGAAAATAGATGGCGAGTTAGTGAACCCAGATAAGACTTGCACTTACCCGTACTTCACTGTGGAAAGGGACCTGCTGTATCGAGTGGCTCAAAGGGCAGAAGAAACAATTGAGCAACTTGTGGTGCCCAAACCTGATGGGAGCTGGTGGTTTTGTAACGATTTTCGACAATTGAATAAAGTTACAAAATTTGACACCTAGCCCATGCCGCGTATAGATGAGTTGATTGACCGGCTGGGAACAGCCCGATACATGACAACTCTTGATCTCACCAAAGGGTATTGGCAAATTCCCCTGGCCGAGTTGGCCAAGAAAAAAACTGTGTTTGTAACCCCAGATGGGGCGTTCCAATAGAAGAGAATGCCGTTTGGGTTACAGAATGCACCGGTAACATTCCAGCGGAAAATGGATAAGATTCTGAGGCCCCATCAGAAATATGCTGCAGCTTACCTGGATGATGTGATTATCCATAGCACAGACTGGGTCTCACATCTGCCAAAAGTGCAAGCAGTCTTAGACTCTATATGGGAAACTGGGTTTACGGCCAATCCAAAGAAGTGTACCATTGGACAGGAGGAGGCCAAATATCTTGGGTACACTATTGGGAGGGGAGTGATAAAACCCCAAGTCAATAAAGTCGAGGCCATACAGAGTTGGCCATGTCCCAACAGCAAGAAGCAGGTACGAGCCTTTCTGGGAATCGCTGCCTATTATCGGCGATTCATTCCCCATTTTGCTTCTCAGGCTGTGCCCCTCACCAACCTGACAAAAGGGAAAGAGTCTGTCATGGTTAAATGGTCCCCAGAGGCTGAAGAAGCATTTCAGTCCTTAAAAACAGCCTTATGTAGCCAGCCAGTGTTGTACTCACCAGACTTCTCTAAGGACTTTATTGTACAAACTGATGCATCAGACGTTGGGTTAGGAGCAGTGTTGTCCCAGGTCTGGAACGGGGAAGAGCACCCAGTCATTTACCTCAGTAGGAAGTTGAAGTCCCATGAGGTAAATTACGCCACGATTGAGAAGGAATGTTTAGCGGTAAAATGGGCTCTGGATTCCCTTTGGTACTATCTGCTAGGTAGGAACTTTGACCTGGTGACTGATCACGCTCCTTTAAAGTGGATGGCTCAAAACAAGGAGACCAATAGAAGGGTAAATAGGTGGTTCCTGGCCCTACAGGAATTCAACTTTACAGTTAAGCATCGCCCTGGTGTTAAAATGGGGAATGTGGATGCTTTGTCTCGCATACATGCGTGTCTGACTGCTTGTGTTACAACCCCAAGGTTGAAACAAGAGGGGGGGTATGTGACAGCAGGCAGGTAAAATCACCTGGTTGTATCCAGGATGGAAAATATGTATGCCCTAGATTCAGGCTTTATACGGACTTATACCACTAGAGGGGAGTGCTGGGAGTCCTATAGGGGAAGAGTTAATGAGCCCAGCTGAAGTAAGTGGGCTCATTAAGACCTCTACAAAAAACCCCAGCATGCTTAGGGTGATGCTCCATCCTGGAACCAGCTTTGTGTAGACTGGGGAGTGTGACACCTGTTCTGTGCGGTGAGTTAACGACTGTGTGGCAAACCTCTACAACAGAGATAGGGACTGGTGCAGCACAAGGCTGCACTCAGTTGTTAGACAGGGAATCTACGTGTGTAGTTAGCGGTCAAGCTGACCAGGATTTATTTTCATGTTTTTTTTGGTTGGCTGTTATATTTTTCACTGCATGTAGCATAAATAAACCGCACATTTGTTTTTCCCACCTACAACGCTGTCTGCTGTGCCTGATTTTGTGTTGTGAACCCATCCAGGGGGTCACACACACCCGCTGCCAAACTAACCCCTCACAATATATATATTAAATGTATCACTCAGTTAGAAAGTACTAGAGACTGAGAGAGATTGGGAAGCCGGGAGCAGCCTCAAGGTATTATTATATGGTCTCTTTTTGGGATTTGCATCATCACCTAAAGCGCTGTGCAAACTGTTGGCGCTATGTAAATCCTCATATAAAAACAATATAAATAAAGATTAGAAATAAACGTCCTCTTTAGAATATTGTAGCAGCGCTTCCTGTTCACATCCAAGTGAAAACAGATTCACATAAAAAGTCAAAGGACACGACTGTGTAGTGGCAGGGGAGAGGTATTAGAAGGTCCTTGCTGTGATTTGTAGAAAACTTCCACCAAAATTCACCACGTGCAGCACAAACTCCCCTATGGGGATGCACTCACCAGAGAACCAGCATTAATCAGCCTTTCAAATAAGAGATAGAGTGTCCACTGTGTACACCAGCGGATGACTTCCTGGTTGTTCGGCCCTCAGACAAAGTCAGGGTACGACGAAGCGCGTCAGGTCATGACCTACCGGAAGTGCCGTCTGCGCCTCAGCCTTGCATTCCACCAGGAAGTCATCTGCTGGTGTACACATGGATGCTCTATCTCTTTCCGGAGGCCGGAACCCACTATACAGGCACAGTGCACTTTATTTTTATGCTTCAAAGAATTGATATCTGGTACGCTTAATTTATTTGGGGGGCTTTGAATTAATAAAGTTGTGAAATAGGACTACACTATGGTGTTATCTCCATTCTTTTCACATGTTATATTGGAGCCCTTGGTAATTGACACTGACATCTAGTGGACGATGAGAGAGGAGCAGTGGAGAAGTTTTATTTGAAAGGCCAAGGGGCGCAGAGTGGTGTTCATTAAGGCGCATTTAGAACACTGTTACTGCTATATAAATCCTGTATAATAATAATCTTTTATGTGGTTAGGACTGGGAAATCATCCCAAGTAAAATCGTCAGGCAGTTGATTTTGGAATGCTTGAGATGGATCAGTCTACCACACAAAAAAGGAAGATTATAAACCCAAAAAGAGTCCATGAAATAAAACCATGAGGCTGATCCCGGCTTCCCAGACTCTCTCAGTCTCTACTTTTGACTGAGTGATAACTTTCATATTAAACATATTCCTTTCATTTTGGATAGATATAAACTGCACTATATTTGGTTTTGTTGTATTTTTAATTTGGCATCTATTTTACTCTTAGAACAAGTTGAATTAAAGTAGATCCACCCATTCCTGTGAATAGTTTTCCTAAATTACCCACCAGTTGAGAGATTGTTTATGATTCAACCCAAGTTGCAGTTTTTTTGCTAATTGTTATTATTTGTATATTTTTTTTCGTTCAAGTTTTTGGAGTTGCAATTGCATGCATAGGGCATACACAATACTCAATGCTCCTTCTTATATTAGTATTAAATTAAGAGAAACTAAATAAAGTAAATCCTGCACTTACTCCGTGGCTCCGAGTCTCAATACTCCTACAACCAAAACTCCATGCATACCAATACTCCAACAAAAAGTGGTATTCCATTCTTTAGTATTTTCTCCTTTTACTGTTTACGGTGTTGCAAATGAAGACTGCACCTTCTACCATCTACGAGAAAATCATTAGGCATTGGTGATGGGGATTGCACTCTGAAAACCTCTCCCCACACTATGGAATTAATTACGCCAAATCAAACTGAGCATCCAATCACTTATTCTTCATGACACTTGGCACACGAAGGGACAATCCCGCAGGATTATCCTCTGGACTCAAGTCCAGCGGACAATCCCCTCGTGTGTGGGCGCCGGCAGACTTTTTGGCGCCAAAGTCCGGCGGACCAAAGTTTTAAGTTTGGTTTTAAAATTATCCGCTGGACTTGGCAGTCCGGCGGACAATCCCGCCGTTAGTAGGCTAGTCCGCCGGACTTTTGAAAATGAACGGACTTGCCGCTCATCGGCAAGTCCGTTCATTTAGCACGTGACTTCAGGTTACGTAGCTAGCGTAGGCAGTAAATGCCGCCGCGCTAGCTCCGTGACCTGGCATGGATTTAAAGGGAATCCCCACGCCAAAAAAACGGCGTGGGGGTTCCCCCCAAATCCATCTCAGCCCGGCTGGCCAGGAAAGGGGTGGGGACGAACGAGCGCCCCCCCCCCTCCTGAGCCGTACCAGGCCGCGTGCCCTCAACATGGGGGGTGCCCTGGGGAAAGGGGGGCCGTGCGGCCCCCCCACCCCAAAGCACCTTGTCCCCATGTTGATGAGGACAAGGGCCTCTTCCCGACAATCTTTAATAAGGGGGCCCCCAGATACCGGCCCCCCACCCTATGTGAATGAGTATGGGGTACGATGTACCCCTACCCATTCACCTAAGGTGTAAAATGTAAAGTACAAAAACACACACACTTTTGAAAAAATATTTTATTGCACTGCTCCGGGGGTCTTCTTCCGTCTTGGGGGTCTTCTCGCCGGACTCCTCCACCATTTACCAAGCTCTTTTACCGAGCGGAGAAGTCCGGCTACCTTCTTCGTCGTCGCCGCCGTCGTTAGGGGGTCTCGATCCGCCTTCGGGGGTCTTCCGGGGTCTCTTCTGTTCTTGCGGCGGTCGTCGTTTTCCGCGCCGCCGGCGCCTCTTCTTCTTCTTCTTTCTTCTTCTTCTTCTTCTTCTTCTTCTTCTTCCGATGTTGACCCGTCGCTGTCTCTGCCCGGAATGCCAGAGCCGCGCTGCGCTGGGACTTATATAGGGACAAGGGGACAAGGTCACATGCTCATGTCACATGGTGACCCTGCCCCCTTGTGATGTCACAGTCCCAGCATCCTCCGGGACTGTGACATCGCAAGGGGGCGGGGTCACCATGTGGAAAACGACGACCGCCGCAAGAACAGAAGAGACCCCGGAAGACCCCCGAAGGCGGATCGAGACCCCCAGGCGACGGCGGCGACGACGAAGAAGGTAGCCGGACTTCTCCGCTCGGTAAAAGAGCTTGGTAAATGGCGGAGGAGTCCGGCGAGAAGACCCCCAAGACGGAAGAAGACCCCCGGAGCAGTGCAATAAAATATTTTTTCAAAAGTGTGTGTGTTTTTGTACTTTACATTTTACACCTTAGGTGAATGGGTAGGGGTACATCGTACCCCATACTCATTCACATAGGGTGGGGGGCCGGTATCTGTAGGCCCCCTTATTAAAGGGGGCTCCCAGATTCCGATAAGCCCCCGCCCGCAGACCCCCGACAACCAACGGCCAGGGTTGTCGGGAAGAGGCCCTTGTCCTCATCAACATGGGGACAAGGTGCTTTGGGGTGGGGGGGCGCACGGCCCCCCTTTCCCCAGGGCACCCCCCATGTTGAGGGCACTGGGCCTGGTACGGCTCAGGAGGGGGGGGCGCTCGTTCGTCCCCACCCCTTTCCTGGCCGGCCAGGCTGCGTGCTCGGATAAGGGTCTGACATGGATTTGGGGGGAACCCCCACGCCGTTTTTCGGTGTAGGGAGTCCCTTTAAATCCATGCTAGGTTACGGAGCTAGCGCGCCGGCATTTACTGCCTACGCTAGCTACGTAACCTGAAGTTACGTTCTAAATGAACGGACTGCTCCGTGTGTGGGCAAGTCCATTCATTTTCAAAAGTCCCGCGGACTTTGGCCGGCGGATTGTCCGCCGGAGAAGTCAGCGCGTGTGTGGGCAAGTCCGCGCGTGTGTGGGCAAGTCCACACGCTCGGAAAGTCCGGCGAAGCCAGCTGGAAAGTCCGGCGGATTGTCCGCTGGACTAGGTCCGCCGGCAAAAGTCCGCACGTGTGTACGCCGCATAAGACCACAAGTCAAAGACTTCACCTTTTTTTCGGCCCCACACAAAAAAAATATTAGACTGGACTACTTGTTTCTCACTCAAAGAGAACTCCTTCTCCTATCCAAGGCGACGATAAAACCCATGACCATCTCAGACCACCATCCGGTTACTATTACTCTGACCTTCGAACTACATATACTAATATCTGGAGACTAGACCCCATGTTACTGACAGATAAGTCCAGAATATCGACACTCACGACTTGCCTGACTGACTACTTCAGAGAAAATGATACGCCAGAGAATTACAGTCTGACCCAATGGGAAGCACACAAATGTGTGATAAGAGGCAGGCTTATCTCAATGGCAGCGACTATTAAAAAAGAAAGACAACAGACTCTCACAGACCTGTTTAAGAAACTCAAGACATTAGAAGCCCTCCACAAATGGACTCTAGCACAAAAATCTTACCTAGATCTCATTGAAACACGCAAACTACTACAGGAAGAATTGGGTCTAAATGTAAGGAAGAAATATTGCTTACTTTTTTGATTATGTGATGGATGGACTCCATCTGGTCCTATTTGCGATGCTTTAGATCAGACCATCGCTTTCTGATTTGGTCCTTCATTCGTTGCACCAAAAATTCTCCCTGCAAAACAGCGATGACTTTCTCCAAAATGAGATCCTTTCAGCTGTTAGGCCTTTCGTAGTTGCGCAGCTTGCAGTCGTAGTTGTGCTTCTCAAGGATGCGCACCATCTCCACCATCTCACCCTTGCTCATGGGGGTGGCTCTGTGCATCCTATAAGCTCCACCACCGCGGGGCTGCCTAGAATTTGTAGAATCTGCCATGTTGTCCCTCCAAAATGTTGTGCTGTGTGTGTCACATGCAGAAGAGAGCTGGTCACGCCCCAGCATCATGTTTCACGCATGTGCAGCGTATATAAAGCTAAAAAGCATGGTCTATGTAACGGCTGTAGGTACGATCTGGGAGTAGAGGAAGAACGATCGCCATTGCCATCACACGAAAGGAGCCAGAAAATGAAGGTACAAATGAAAATCAGGGTATAGGTGGTTAGTGGCCTATACTGCTTAGACTGAGGCCTATATTGGGACCAGTTTATGACTTATGCTAGACATTATGTTTTATCTTGTGTTCTGTCTTGCAGGCATCTGATCATTTATCATGGTTGATAAACTTACATCGCCAGATTTTTGCCACGCTTCATTGACCTCTACCGGGAGCTGTGAAAGGTCAAAAGTCGAGGCTACTCAAATAAAATCTTAAGAAAGGCAGACATCACTCATATCAAGACCAAAATCTCCAATCTGAGGAGGACCTTTAAAAGAGAGCTAAAGAAGGTCCAGGACTCACAGAGATCTGGAGCATCAGCTGATGTCATCTATGTCATCTATGTCCCCATGCTGTGGTATTACAACAGCCTGCGATTTTTGACCAACCAGACCCAACCCAGGCCATCGCTGTCAACGCTCTTTTCCACATCGGCTGAGACCACAGCTCCTGCGGTACACACTGGTCCTTCTACACAGGATGAACATATGGAGGAGCCAAGCTTGACCCAGGTATTGCATTTTATAACATATTTGTATCCAAAAGTCCAATGATGATAACTAGACGTTATTGTTCAAATGTTTCTGCTTTAACAAAGTGGTTTCCATATAAATAGACAGTAGTGCCCAAAAATTATTTGTACAAGAATGAAAAATGCTGGGGTCAGAATGATAGTCTTTTCCATTTGTCCACATTCAATTTGCAACAGTCAGGAGATCAAAATTGTGTGTGATTGATGACAAAAAAAACAAAACTAATTATGTCCCATTTTCATCTACAGGAAAGTGTCAGTCAGGAGGAGCCCGTGGCCAGCAGCCACACAGAGTCCCAGATCCCTCCCCTACGCTCTTCTGTTAAAAGGGCCAGGAAGAGCAGAAACCTGGATGAGGCCACAGCTGCCTTCCTCAGCCAGGCCACCCAGATGCAGCTGAGCCATTTGGATGTCTGACAGCAAATAAGTTAAGGGAGATGTATGTGGATCAAAGGAGAATGTGTGAGGAACTCATGCTGCAGCTCCTCAACAAGGGGGGAGGGGACAAATTGCATCAAAATCCCACATTTCTGATTTTGATGCCCCACCTCCACAGCCACCACAGCAACTCCACCCACCACAGCAACGCCACCCACCACAGCAGCATGGCGGACAGTGGCAATTCCAGCCACAAGACCCCCAACAAGGCCGCTGGGGGTCTTCAGCCTTTCAATTACTAATTTTATTTTTTTTTATTATTATTTTTTTATTTGTTATACTTTATTTATTTTTGTATGCATAGAATGCACTTTTTTGGTTAAGTTATTTAGATTTATATGGCAGATAGCATGTCTATTTTTTTTTTTTTTTTTAAGTTTTTGAATAATGCACAATAAAATAAAAGTTGTGTAGAATAATACTTGGCTATGTGTTTTACTTCAAATGACAGTTTAGGAGTAGGCAGTTACATTTAAAAAGTACAATGTTACCAGAAAGGGCTATGACAAGTTCTTGTATAGATTTTTATGCCGCCTGTAATCATTTACCTTTGGATTGAGTATATCACTGGTTTATCCTTTAATTGATTACATGTATTATGTATGTGAAGATAATTTGTGAGTTGAATGTATGTTTTTTCTTTTCAACAAAATAAAAATCGTTGGTAATAAAAAAAAAGAAAAAAAGTACAATGTAAAATTAACAAGGGACACCAACATATTAGTATCTTTGATCTAAAAAAAACTACGGGATAATGGTGTTGTGGAAACTTGACCAAAAAAAGAATAATATTATTCTTTATATCACTAGAAAAAAAAGCAGATTTTAATACGTTTGGCAGAACTCCGTCAGTATCATCAGCAAAGCTGCTTCATTATTATCCCATTAAAGAAGAAGAGAATGTGCACTGCATTTCTAGATCTCATAATTTGCCACATCATGAATGTTAATTCTCCATTACGAACGCTAGTTTACAAGACCGACCGCTTCCGGCTCGTCCTTGCTTCCAAGCATGCGTGTTTGTACTTTGGACTTTTGTCTGACGGACTTGTGTACACACGATAGGAAAATCCAACAACAGACATTTGTCCACGGAAAATGTATAAGCCTGCCATCCAACATTTGTCCACGGAAAATCCGACAATTGTCCGATGCCAAGTCCGTGGCAAGTATATCTGTCAGGGTACAACTAGTGTACATTACTGAGTCCATCAAGACGAAAAGAAAGCATATTGTACCTCTCAAATGGTTATCAGAACCTAAGGTGAGGACAAAAAATGCACTATAACTCACGTCTTTAAATGGACATAAAGGCACACAGTAATTAGAAAGATAAAAAGTCTATCATACTACTAATTGTGATAATAAAAAGATAATGATCATTCATTATAATTGCACATCAACCCTTGTCCTCATTGATCCTCATAAACAACACAAATGCACATATTGACATGTGTTTGCATAAATTATAAACTTAATGGTCAGAAATAAAACAATTTACGTCAAAATCAACGTTCAAGCCTGCTGGTACTAAAACTTTTGTCTCATGTATTCAATGAGATTCCTTGCGGCTGAGTTGACGTATGCTTTGTGATTCTTTCAATGCCCCAGAATTTCAAACCCCCAGGGTTCTGGTTATGAACCAATTTGAAATGCCTGGATACATTGTGTGTTTTTAGTCCTTTCTTGATGTTGTTTACATGCTCCCCTAATCTAAGATGAAGAGGTCTAGCAGTCCTACCAATATATTGCAGGCCACACTCACATTCGAGCATGTTAACAACACCAATAGTCCCACAAGTAATTAGTTGTTGAATCTTGTATTTTTTATTTGTCGCTGAAGCCTGAAATTCTTTCCGCTTCCTAATGTTACACAAGGAAAGAAAATAACCGGCTTTCCGATTGAACCGGTAAGTCAATGACTCCTGGGGCCAGACGGTCCTGTAAGGAAGGGGCTTTTTTGTATATGAATGTTGGTCGCTGCGGTAATAGAGGGCCTCATACCTTATCCTGTTTCAAAATGGACCAGTTATTAAGTACTATCTCATCAAACTTTTTATGCTGGACATTGTAGTTTAATACCATCTTAAAATTTGAGACATCAGACTATTTTTATTTGGTACAAAAGGTGGTACAAAAATTTGAGACATCAGTACTAATTTCTTTAGTATGATTAGAAACCAATATCTGCGTGTCCATAGTGCGCACTCTCTCTATTTCACCATCCTCAGTGTATTTCTCATACCCCTTTTGCTTGAATCTAGACCAGAGGACCTGAGATTGTAACACAAAGTCCTCCTTGTGAGTGCAATTCTGTCTGAGCCTAATGAATTGACCACTGGGGATGTTACACAACCATGACCTACCGTGGAAAATCCCCAGGGGTATGTAGGCATTCCGGTCAGTCGGTTTGAAATAATTGCACAAGCGGAAGTGAACACCATCCTTACAAATCTCAAGATCAAGAAAGACCATACGTTCCGTGCTTATATTCCAAGTTAACTGTATATTTTTGGTATTAATATTCAATGTCTCCCAAATTAGGATGAGATCATCTATGAATCTCCTGTAGCGGCAAGCTCAGGGGGGAAATTTTTTAAGACAGCCTCTTGCTCCCAGTGGGCCATAAAAAAAATTGGCCACACTGGGAACAAAACGGGCTCCCATCGCAACCCCTCTTGTCTGCAAGTAGAATTGTCGATCGTACCAAAAAAAGTTTCCGAATAAACAGAAACTTAGGCCTTTTGAGAGAAACTTTTATGTTTCCTTGGAAGGTCAAAAGTGGATAAAGCCCATTATATTGAAGACAATGCGTCCTCATCCTCAATAATGGTATACAATGAGCTGACATCGGCAATGACAAGGATACTAGATGGTGTACAACTGACCAATTCAAGAACCTGTATAATGTTTTTGGTGTCTTTGAGGAAGGCATCTGTCTTAAGGACTAATGGCTGGAGAAAAGACTCAATATACTGTCCTACTCTAGATGAAATGGAGTCAATTTCATTTACGATAGGTCTGCCAGGTGGGTTTGTGGATCTTTGGTAGACAGTATATTATGGGAGTCCTACAGAACAAGGGGTCTAAGTAATCTGCCTCCTTCTTAGTCAGAACACACTTGGCCTTACCTTCCTCAACTAATACATGCAGTTCATCCTTATAATCCAACATCGGATCCTTGGTCAAAATTTTATAAGTGTCTCGGTCACTCAATAGCCAACTCATCTCCGCTTGGTAATAGGTTTTATCCAAAATAACCAATCCACCTCCCTTATCGGCCGGGCGTATGAAAAATCTCCTTCCACTCCTCAAGTGACTCCATACCTTTCCTGATATATTGGGGATCCACCACCTTCCTTATCCTCATCCTATCCAGATCATTAAACACTGTGTTTTTAAACACTTCCAAGTATTTGTTATCTGTGTTTAAAGGATTGAAAGTGGACTTATTGCGAAGATTCAAGTGGATGTCCACATCTACTGTAGGGGTTCTGACAGGGTTAGATAAAAAGTATTTTTTAATATTCAAACTCCTAATGTATTTGTGGCTATTCACATAAGTCTGGAATTTGTTGAGGTTCTGAGTGGGGGCAAATTTAAGCCCTTCTATCCAGAACATGCATCTCATCTTCATTTAGTGAGCTACTGCTTAGGTTGTAAATACCTGTTCCTATTGGGGTTTTGGTCTTTTGTACTCTCCTACTCCCTCTCCTTCCTCTCTTTCCTTTTTTTTGGTTGGCTATTTCCCTGTGGGGTTTGCTGAGATGCATGTCTCCACCATTCCCCTGGGTTCGGCTGGTACAATTGGGGGCCCCTCCCTGGGCCACTCTGAGCCCCTGAAAAATCCCCCCTTCACGTGTTGCATGATTTTGAAAAGAGGCAAACCTATTAGAAATAGGAACTCGTCCACCCTGAGGGTAATGCGGTTTCACTCTCCCTTCATAGTTAGTGTAGGGGTCTGGATTCTGCCGGTAATTTTCCCAATTCTGAGGATACTCATGATTGTATTGATACTGGGAGTTATTTCTAAAGGGGGACTGATGCAGTCCTCTTCTCCTTCCCCTTTCCCTCCTGTTCCTTCCCCTCTGATTCTTCCCTCTCTTTCTTAATAAAGAAATCTCCTCATTCTTTCATGGATTCCTCATCCATTAAGCCATCATTAGGCGACACATCCCACCTTAGATGTCGTGGGATAAGTTTATCAGCCAAATATTGTTCAAAGGATGTGATGTCACACCAGAATTTAAAGCCCCTTGGATTCTGGTTATTAACCAATTTGAAATTCATGGATACATAGTGTGATTTTAATCCTTTCTTGTTGTTTACATGCTCCCCTAATCTAACATGAAGAGGTCTAGAGGTCCTAACAATATTTTGCAGGCCACACTCACATTTGAGCATGTAACCAACACCAATAGTCGATAGTTGTTGAATCTTGTATTTTTTATATGTTGCTGAAGCCTGAAATTATTTCCACTTCTTAATGTTAAACTTTGAATGAGTGCCTCACATCATCTTGTCACCACTGATGACATCCCTCCCCCTGGACACGACGCGTACTGAACCACGTGACTAGCGTGATGTCATCCGCGTCTTGTAGTTGATCCTCGTGGATTGGTTTACTACCTGCCCTTTCACCTTGCACTGAGGAACAGTGCTATATTTGTAAGTGCAATGTTTTATTTTAAATAAATTATTTTACCAAACGGAGAGCACTATATTCTGCTGCTTCTATTCCATGTACGAGCGAACCAGAGCCTATGGTCAGAGCACAAGGGATCTCAAACGCATTAGTATGCACTCCTCTCCAGCGTTCAGCATATCCAGTGACCCAGCCGTTATACCCTTGTGAGGGAACTGCCTGTGTGACCTGTCTGATTTACTCAGGGGTCCATTCATTGAGGTGAGCTGCTAGGAATATTATTGGTTAACAGTATAGTCAGTGTTTATCTGGCGCTCCAGATGGAGTAATCCTTAGGGGTATAGTCTGTGGCTGTAATAGCTGGATGGTGATGTGTCCATAGATTGGGTAATTGGAAAAGAAAGGGGTATTAAGCGTTAAAAAGGAAGGCAGCCATCCTTCAGAGTGTGTCCAGAACTCTGCAAGACATGTAAGGAAAAAACAGGGAGGGGGAGGTGCCGACCTGAGTGTAGTATTAAAATAATGACTTTAATAGGATAAGATTAAAAACACTTACAAGTTTATAGAAGATGCATGCTCGTCAAAGTAAAGTGCAGTTCTGGCATTCCACATGGCCCTGTAGGTCCCACCACTGTTCCAGATAGCTGGAAAGGATTGAGCAGCTTGCTGGAATGGATCACAGTGTTTCTTCAGGAGCAAAGGAACCAGGAAGCTCCACACTGACCAGCATGGACCGTGGATCAGGAAGTGATGTCACTGGCATCTGATTGGGCCCAGGCAGGGCTGGAATCATGTCATTCAGGGCTGCAGTGGTGAAAGGCTGCGTGCTCAGAGCTGGCTGCTCCTTCTATTGGCCTGCTGCCCTCTAGAGGAGGACAGCTATGTATACACAATGGAGGGCATGTGGGTGTGGCCATGGAACTAGAACTTCCAGAAGACCAATTAGTAAATGATTTAGGGAAAAATAAATGATAGCATGGGGCTGGTGAAGCAGGGGTTAACAGTCTCGGTTTGACAAAAAAAAAAAAATTTAATAATTTTTTTTTACATATAAAAAAAAAACATATAATAATAAAAATAAAATACACATGGAAATATTTGAAGAATAATTCTCTTCTAAATGTATAGAAGATTTTGAAGAGGTTAACGATGTATGAAGGGCCAGGCAAGTGTAAACATGAAGAGGTGATGGAGGGGGAACAGGCTATAGTGTAAATAATTAATAATAATAATGAACGGCAATGAAAAAGTTGGTGCTGTGTTCCCCCTAATTGGTATACAAGGGATGTATATGTGTGTGTGTCCCCTCGTGGTGTGGATACCAAGTAGGGTGCACCTAATGATGGATCATGTAATATGTATATATATATATATATATATATATATATTTTTTTTTTTTTTTTATATATATACAGTGGTGTGAAAAAGTGTTTGCCCCCTTCCTCATTTCCTGTTCCTTTGCATGTTTGTCACACTTAAGTGTTTCGGAACATCAAACCAATTTAAACAATAGTCAAAGACAACACAAGTAAACACAAAATGCAATTTGTAAATGAAGGTGTTTATTATTAAAGGTGAAAAAAAATCCAAACCATCATGGCCCTGTGTGAAAAAGTGATTGCCCCCCTTGTTAAAACATACTATAACTGTGGTTGTCCACACCTGAGTTCAATTTCTCTAGCCACACCCAGGCCTGATTATTGCCATACCTGTTCACAATCAAGGCATCACTTAAATAGGAGCTGCTTGACACAGTAAGGTCCACCAGAAGATCCTTAAAAGCTACACATCATGCCGAGACCCAAAGAAATTCAGGAACAATTGAGAAAGAAAGTAATTGAGATCTATCAGTCTGGAAAGGGTTATAAAGCCATTTCCAAAGCTTTGGGAATCCAGCGAACCACAGTGAGAGCCATTATCCACAAATGGCGAAGACATGGAACAGTGGTGAACCTTCCCAGGAGTGGCCGGCTGCCCAAAATTACCCCAAGAGCGCAGCGACGACTCATCCAAGAGGTCACAAAAGACCCCACAACAACGTCCAAGGAACTGCAGGCCTCACTTGCCTCAGTTAAGGTCAGCGTTCATGCCTCCACCATCAGGAAAAGACTGGGCAAAAATGGCCTGCATGGCAGAGTTCCAAGGAGAAAACCACTGCTGAGCAAAAAGAACATCAAAGCTCGTCTCAATTTCTCCACAACACATCTTGATGATCCCCAAGACTTTTGGGACAACATTCTGTGGACCGATGAGACAAAAGTGGAACTCTTTGGAAGGTGTGTGTCCAAGTATATCTGGCGTAGAAGGAACACTGCATTTCAGAAAAAGAACATTATACCAACAGTAAAATATGGTGGTGGTAGTGTGATGGTCTGGGGCTGTTTTGCTGCTTCAGGACCTGGAAGACTTGCCGTGATAAAAGGAACTATGAATTCTGCTGTCTACCAAGAGATCCTGAAGGAGAATGTCCGACCATCTGTTCGTGTACTCAAGCTGAAACGAACTTGGGTTCTGCAGCAGGACAATGATCCTAAACACACCAGCAAGTCCACCACCGAATGGCTGAAGAAAAACAAAATGAAGACTTTGGAGTGGCCTAGCCAAAGTCCTGACCTGAATCCTATTGAGATGTTGTGGTATGACCTTAAAAAGGCCGTTCATGCTCGAAAACCCTCTAATGTAACTGAATTAGGACAATTCTGCAAAGATGAGTGGGCCAAAATTCCTCCAGGACGCTGTAAAAGCCTCATTGCACGTTATCGCAAACGCTTGGTTGCAGTTGTTGCTGCTAAGGGTGGCCCAACCAGTTATTAGGTTTAGGGGGCAATCACTTTTTCACACAGGGCCATGATGGTTTGGATTTTTTTTCACCTTTAATAATAAACACCTTCATTTACAAATTGCATTTTGTGTTTACTTGTGTTGTCCTTGACTATTGTTTAAATTGGTTTGATGTTCCGAAATACTTAAGTGTGACAAACATGCAAAGGAACAGGAAATGAGGAAGGGGGCAAACACTTTTTCACACCACTGTATATATATATATATATATATATATATATATATATATATATATATATATATATATATATATATATATATATATATATATTGTAGAGGGCCAGCCTGGGGCAGGGTTCGGAAGGGGTTAATCGAAGAGGGCAGGTACTTCCCCTTCAGACCTGCTTATATTCAGGTGTGCTGAAAATGTCAGAGAGGAGCTGTTTGTGTGGGAGAGAGAGACACAGCAGCACGCTGTGTGGAAGTGTTCATTGCTGGACGGTGTACCTGTGGGTTTTTGTTTGCTGTTTTGCTGAATAAAAGCCATTTTTATTTTACTGGACTGTCTCTGAGCCTGCTCTTCACCCCCTGCTCCCCTACAATATACATATATGAAAATAATATATTAATGTAATATATTTACTATACTGACCGGTAGAGCAGAGACAGACTTGCTTGTGGAGGGAGAGACAGGGGTAAGGGAGGAAGGAGGGGGGAGAAACAAACCAGAAATGGGAGTGTGATCTGTTATAACAAGGTGTATGCATCAAAATCCTCATTGAGTCCCCCTGGCGAGAGGGAAATGAGGGAATATATCCAGAAAGTCTCCTGCTGGCAGAGTCGTTTAAAACTCTCCGCTAAGGATGAGCCCGGTGTTCGATTCAAACCCATGTTCGAATCGAGCACCGGGTGTTCGCTCGCTCGGCGAGCCCAGAACTATTGGGGCCGCTCGCATCAAATTCGTGTGATGCGAGCGGCCCCGCAATGCATTGCGGCCCGCGCAGTGCAATGCTGGCTGATGATTGGCCAAGCATGCACTGTGACCCCGCATGCTTGGCCAATCACAGCGCCGGCAGCGAGGAGAGCCATAATTGGCTACAGGCAGGATGCCTGTAGCCAATTATAGCTCAGGGGCTTTAGTACACGCCCCACGGTATAAGAGGCCGCCGCGCCGGCGGCCTCACATATTATGTTTCAGTCAGTGTCAGCGTGTCAGTGTGCTGCTGACTGCTGACAACAATATGTGCTTTATTTCTGGGGATATGTGTGTGCATGCTGTTAGAACAGCATTGCAGTATCACATCTGGGGGGTGTCTATAGGTGGCCTGCGAAGGAGGGCAGGTTTCCTGTGCTTAGAACTTTCCCTGCAAAAAAGTGTCATTTTTGCAGGAAGAAAGCTATTTAAATCACTCGCGGCTAATGAATTGATGGCTCCTGTAACACAGAGAGCTGTCATTCATTAATAAAAAAAAAAAAAAAAAGCGTAGGGGTCCCCCCAAATTCAATAACCAGGCCCTTCAGGTCTGGGATGGATATTAAGGGGAACCCCAGCCAAAAAAAAAAAAAAAAATGGCGTAGGGTCCCCCTCAAAATCCATACCAGACCCTTGAGGTCTGGTATGGATTTTAAGGGGAACCCTAGCCAAAAAAAATGGCGTGGGGTCCCCCTCAAAATCCATACCAGACCCTTATCCGAGCACGCAACCTGGCAGGCCGCAGGAAAAGAGGGGGGACGAGAGTGGCCCCCCTCTCGCCTGAACCGTACCAGGCCACATGCCCTCAACATTGGGAGGATGCTTTGGGGGTCTAAGACCCCTAAAGCACCTTGTCCCCATGTTGATGAGGACAAGGGCCTCTTCCCCACAACCCTGGCCGGTGGTTGTGGGGGTCTGCGGGCGGGGGGCTTATCGGAATCTGGAAGCCCCCTTTAACAAGGGGACCCCCAGATCCCGCCCCCCCCTGTGTGAAATGGTAAAGGGGTACAAAAGTACCCCTACCATTTCACCAAAAAAGTGGCAAAAATGGTAAAAATGACAGGAGACAGTCTTTGACAATTCCTTTATTAAAATCTTCTTTCTTCTTTCTTCATCCTTCGGTTTCTTCATCTTCTCCTTCCTTCATCTTCTTCCATCTTCTTCTTCCATTTTCTTCTTCCTCCGATCCGCTTCTTCTTGCGCTGGTCTTCTCGTCCTTCTCGTCCGGCATCTTCTTCCGTCGGCGTCGGTGTCTCTGTCTCTTCTTGGGCCGCTCTGCGCAATGGGAGGCTCCCGCTGTGTGAGGCTCCGCTCCGTCTGACAGGTCTTTTATAATGGAGGGCACCTGGTGACCCCGCCCCCTCTGACGCACAGGGACGTCATGGGGAATTCCATGATGGCTTTCCCCATGACGTCAGAGGGGGGCGGGGTCACCAGGTGCCCTCCGTTTTAAAAGACCTGTCAGATGGAGCGGAGCCTCACACAGCGGGAGCCTCCCATTGCGCGGAGCGGCCCAAGAAGACACGACACCGACGCCGACGCCGACGGAAGAAGATGCCGGACGAGAAGGACGAGAAGACCAGCGCAAGAAGAAACGGATCGGAGGAAGAAGAAAATGGAAGAAGAAGATGGAAGAAGATGAAGGAAGGAGAAGATGAAGAATCCGAAGGATGAAGAAAGAAGAAAGAAGATTTTAATAAAGGAATTGTCAAAGACTGTCTCCTGTCATTTTTACCATTTTTGCCACTTTTTTGGTGAAATGGTAGGGGTACTTTTGTACCCCCTTACCATTTCACACAGGGGGGGGGGGCGGGATCTGGGGGTCCCCTTGTTAAAGGGGGCTTCCAGATTCCGATAAGCCCCCCGCCCGCAGACCCCCACAACCACCGGCCAGGGTTGTGGGGAAGAGGCCCTTGTCCTCATCAACATGGGGACAAGGTGCTTTAGGGGTCTTAGACCCCCAAAGCATCCTCCCAATGTTGAGGGCATGTGGCCTGGTACGGTTCAGGCAAGAGGGGGGGCCGCTCTCGTCCCCCCCTCTTTTCCTGCGGCCTGCCAGGTTGCGTGCTCGGATAAGGGTCTGGTATGGATTTTGAGGGGGACCCCACGCCATTTTTTTTGGCTAGGGTTCCCCTTAAAATCCATACCAGACCTCAAGGGTCTGGTATGGATTTTGAGGGGGACCCTACGCCATTTTTTTTTTTTTTTTTTGGCTGGGGTTCCCCTTAATTATCCATCCCAGACCTGAAGGGCCTGGTTATTGAATTTGGGGGGACCCCTACGCTTTTTTTTTTTAATTTTTTTTATTTTTTTTATTTTTTATCAATGAATTTTTTTTTTGAATGAGTTTCAATGAATCACTGTTCTCTGTGTTACGGGAGCCGTGAATTAACATTAGCCGCGAGTGATTTTAAATAGCTTTTTTACTTTCAAAAATGACACTTTGCGCAGAGACAGTTCTAAACACGGGAAACATGCGCCCCTTTACAGGCATACTATAGACACCCCCCAGGTACGAAATTTAAAGGAATATTACACTTTTATTGTTTCAATTTAAGCATTATTAAAATCACTGCTCCTGAAAAAACGGCCGTTTTTAAAAAAAAAATTTGCATTCATACATATCCCCTGGGGCAGGACCCAGGTCCCCAAACACTTTTTATGACATTAACATGCATATTAGCCTTTAAAATTAGCACTTTTAATTTCGAACGTTCGCATCCATTATAACTAATAGGGTTCTAAAGCTCGCACGGACTTTAGGTCCGTTCGCGGGTTCTGGTGCGAGCCGAACGGGGGGGTGTTCGGCTCATCCCTACTCTCCGCAGCAGGCAAACCTCTGGAGATGGCCCCTATGACCCACACCTAGGGATGGGCCGAACACCCCCCCCCCCCGTTCGGTTTGCACCAGAACATGCAAACAGGCAAAAAATTTGTTTGAACACGCGAACACCATTAAAGTCTATGGGACACGAACATGAATAATCAAAAGTGTTAATGTTAAAGGCTTATATGCATGGTATTGTCATAAAAAGTGTTTGGGGACCTGGGTCCAGCCCCAGGGGACATGTATCAATGCAAAAAAAAGTTTTAAAAACTGAAGTTTTTTCGGAAGCAGTGATTTTAATAATGCTAAAAGTTAAAAAAACAATAAAAGTGTAATATTCCTTTAAGTTTCGTACCTGGGGGGTATCTATAGTATGCCTGTAAAGGGGAGCATGTTTCCCGTGTTTAGAACAGTCTGACAGCAAAATGACATTTCTAAAGGAAAAAAAGTAATTTAAAACTGCTTGCGGCTATAATGAATTGTCGGTCCGCAATACACAAAAGTTCATTGATAAAAACGGCATGGGGATTTCCCCACAGGGGAACCCCAAACCAAAATTTAAAAAAAATGCGTGGGGGTCCCCCTAAATTCCATACCAGGCCCTTCAGGTCTGGTATGGATATTAAGGGGAACCTTGCGCCAAAATAAAAAAAAATGGCGTAGGGGGGGGGGTCACCCTCAAAATCCATACCAGACCTTTCAGGTCTGGTATGGATTTTAAGGGGATCCCCCCGCACCAAAATTAAAAAAAAAATGGCATGGGGTCCCCCCAAAAATCCATACCAGACCCTTATCCGAGCATGCAACCTGGCAGGCCGCAGGAAAAGAGGGGGGACGAGAGAGCGCCCCCCCTCCTGAACCGTACGAGGCTACATGTCCTCAACATTGGGAGGGTGCTTTGATGTAGCCCCTCAAAGCACCTTGTCCCCATGTTGACGGGGAGAAGGGCCTCATCCCTCCCCTGCCCTCCATTATTTTTTTGCACTGCACTGCTTTTCTACTTTTATATGTATCTATATATCCGGATATATAACTAAAGGCCTTTAACACCAATACCTCAAATCAGGCCCTGTGGCACAGTTCAGTTACAGGGGCCCATGATGAGCTGGCTTGCAAGGCATAACACAATCCGGCTTGAGAGGACAAACACTGATGCATCTGTGGAGAAGTGGCTTCCTGGGGACGCTTGTACAGAAGAACACACTGATGGTAAAGAATTCTGGATCACGCAAGGCAAATCAGGCCTATCTAGCCTATCTCTTGGTCCCTAACCTGACTATAGGCTATCAATGCTACCAGACAGCTACCTATCTAAATGGCCGTCTGAAGCCTATCCTGTTGCTAACCTGAGTGGTTTACCGTTCCCTAGGCTAATACTAGCCTAGTTCCCCTCAGACCAAAAAGGGACTGTTGCTTTAAATAATGAACATTGAATGGATAATGACAGATATACACCTCAACACAAACCAGTCACTTGATAGGTTATAATCAAATGAGCTTTGCTCTCATACACTTGAGAATAGCTCAAGTATATTGCAGTATGCAAATAGAAAGTTTCAGTGAATCAGAGAAGCCTCTGACAGCTATCTCCAATTCCCACGCAGGAGCACTCACACAGGAGTTACAGTAATATAAAAAACAGTGAGCTACACAGTGCACTAATACTTGCCTATTGTTTGTCCCTTTTCAGCCTGGATGGATGGACACAACACAAAATCAGCCTTCAGCACCTCCTGGCTTGCAAAGAATGTGTCTGCACACACTCTCCTTCACAGCCTGTAAGACATCCACATATAAAGCCTTGAGGGGCTTCCTGACCCTTAAGCAGGGGTAGGAAACGACCTCTTAACAGGAAGAATCAGTTTGTGACAAGAACTCTATGGTAGCTACCAGGCATGAATGTACAAAAGAACACTTCCCTACAACTTCTTATTCCTTCATGCGCTGCGGCAGGTAGAAAAGGATAGAGCGGGTTTGCCTTTCCCTGGCATTCTGCAGAGACTGAAACAGGCATGCTGCACATGGGAAGAGAGGAGGGGTGGCATCTTGCTGGGGAGCAGAGGCAGTGAGCTGATGCCAGCACCTGAGAATGGTAGAGACAGAGCAGCAACCAACCATTCTTAAGCTGTGGAGTGAACTGTGGATGCTGGGGTGCCTGCTGTCTAGCTGAGGATCCAGATGCTGAGGACTTTTTTGGAAGGGGACACCTTGCCCAGTAAGTGAAAGGAAATGTCTTGCTGACACAGTTCTGGTGAGAGGCCTCTAGCCAACCCCACATTACACATTTAAAAAACAGGGATGGAGTTGTCCGCAAGAAATACCGGGGGGAATTTACTAAAACTGAAGCACACAGAATCTGGTGCAGCTCTCTATAGTAACAACTCAGCTTCTAGGTTTTATCAAAGCTTAATTGAACAAGCCTATGTTAGAAGCTGATTAGTTACTATGCACAGCGGCACCAAATTATGTGTGTCCATGTGCTCCAGCATGCAGTATGGACATCTCCTAAACTGTGTACGTTTAGGAAATATTCATTTTACCCACAGGTAAGCCTTATTATAGGCTTACCTCTAGGTAAAAATCACAAAGCAGAACATACAGCCACTTTAAGAAGAGCTAAATTAAAAAACATAGCTTGTACAGCTGCAATTGTAAGCATGGAAGAGGCTAAAATCAGCTGCTGTGCAGCCAACCTTCAATAAAGATTCAGTCTTATTCTCTAAAATAGTGCAAAGAGCAGTTTTATGCAGAAACTCACAACAGACAATTCGAGTTCACCTTTTAGCTCAATTCATATCAGCCTGCTTCGTCTATAGTCTGGATAAAATATGTTACATATACAAACTTTGTAGGTAAACTATTTCTCATTAATGTCTAATCTGTTTAGAGTAATTAGAACAATGAAAGATACTGTAGTTGCTGATTGGTTTTACTGCCATTGCTCTTTGCCTCATTAAAAAAAAGGTAACCAGACACTTTTGGTTGGCAGCATCTCAGAAGTGGTCTGCATGTACTTTGTGAAGCATTGGGCTCAGTATGTAACAGGTTTGTTCTGTGGTTTGGGCATTTGGTACCTTGGCATATTCAGTATTATGGACTTACCATCTGTGAGTTCCTCACTAGTAGAGAGTAGGGGCTCATTTTGGAAATTTGGAGCAAAGAAAACGATAGCAAAGTTTCCCACAGCACTTAGATTGCTTGCTTTATTTAGATTTAAGCAGACTGGTTAATATGGTCAACTGCTCTCATTTTCCTTCAATTTTTTTCGCCCCAGTTTTTTTTAAATTAGCTAAATTATGAGCAGAGACACAAGCACAAAATAACACAAGATGGTTTTCCTGACCTTATATTTCAGAGCTTTTTATGACTGTTGTGCAGTATCTCCTTTGGTACATGTGAGATTGTTCTGTAAGGTAAATAAATAGGAAGAAATGTAAAAAGAAAACAAATCAGCACAATACAATAACCCTGTTGTATGGAAGCTGCTGAACACCAAGGGTCAATATTCAAATTCCTGAGATAAATTATAAAAAGACAGTGCAGCGTTGAAAAGAGAACAAGTCTATAAATCAAATAAAGAAGTCCATAAATCAAAAGACAATCCGTGAAGTCTTGAGTGATGAACTACAAATAATACATGCAGGTGACTTTGTGGGAAACCTCCACCAATGGTAAAAGTGGCAGCTCACCTCACTGAGTGGACCCTTTAACCACTTCAGCCCCGGACCAATTGGCAGCCAAAGGACCAGGCCCCTTTTTGCAATTCGGCACTGCGTCGCTTTAACTAACAATTGCGCGGTCATGCGACGTGGCTCCAAAACAAAATTGGCGTCCTTTTTTTCCCACAAATAGAGCTTTCTTTTGGTGGTATTTGATCGCCCCTGCGGTTTTTATTTTTTGCGCTATAAACAAAAATAGAGCGACAATTTTGAAAAAAATGCAATATTTTTTACTTTTTGCTATAATAAATATCCCCAAAAAATATATATAAAAAAACATTTTTTTTCTTCTACATATTTTTGGTAAAAAAAAATCGCAATTAGCGATTATTGATTAGTTTGCGCAAAAGTTATAGCGTTTACAAAATAGGGGATAGTTTTATAGCATTTTTATTAATATTTTTTTTTTTATTAGTAATGGCGGCGATCAGCGATTTTTATTGTGACTGCGACATTTTGGCGGACACATCGGACATTTTTGACACATTTTTGGGACATTTGTCATTTATACAGCAATCACTGCTATTTAAATAGCACTGATTCCTATGTAAATGACAGTTGTAGTTAGGGGGTTAACCACTAGGGGGCGGGGAGGAGTCAGTGTGACGTGTTGTGTTTTTTTTTACAGTAGGGGGGCGTGGCTGTACGTCTGACGTCATTGATCGGCGTTCCCAATGACAGGGAACCGCCGATCACTGACAGTCAGTGTAGGAAGCGCGGGGAGAGGTTTGTTTACATAGACCTCTCCCCGTTCTTCAGCTCCGTAACCCGATCGCGGGATACCAGCGGCGATCGGGTCCGCTGGTCCCGCGGCCGTGGTCACGGAGCTCCCGACCGGGTCGCACGCGCGCGCCCCCCGGGCAGGCAAATTAAAGGGGACGTACAGGTACGTGCTTTTGCCTGCCCGTGCCATTCTGTTGACGTATATCTACAGGAGGCGGTCGGGAAGCGGTTAATTACAGAGAGTATGACACACATTCCCACTCAGGGTATGAGATGGTAAATCAGCAAGCGAATCCAAGGTATCCCCCTCTTTGCTCGATATTACAATCAGCACTATCCACTCCAAAGCCACATGATTCATGTAAGTAAAAAGCAATACATAGTGCTTACTGCAAATATATGAAATTTAATTAATCCCAACCACGACACTACCTACCTGGAGTTTGCATGCTCTCCCTGTGCCTGCGTGGGTTTCCTTCAGGTACTCCGGTTTCCTCCCACAATCCAAAGACATGCAGGTAGGTTAATTGGCTTCTGTCCAAGACATGGCCTCTACAGAGGGCTGGACCGCCTGCAGAGGGACGTTGTCTACCTGCAGGAGACCCACCTCACACACACTACCTCCATAAGGCTGTTCTCCCCACGATACCCCACTTGGTACTATAGCCTGTCAGATATCCACAAAGCCAAAGGGGTGGCCATTGAGTTCCGTAGGGGAATTTCATTCAAGTTGGAGTCTATGGTAAACAGACGTTTTCTGTTCCTGCGAGGTAGCCTGTGTGGTATGACATGTATGCTAGCCACACTATGCTCCCAACCGTGACCAGGCCAGCTTAATGGCTTCTACACTTAAAAAGCTGAGAGATTTCGCCCGCGGCTGCATTCTCTTGGCTGGGTATTTTAACGTTCCACTAGAACCCAGCATGGACACATCCCAGGGGAAATCATGCATATCCCACAAACGTCTGCTGTTTATCCGCAAATGTCTACACGAAGTCCAATTGATGGACGTGTGGAGGATCATGCACCCGCGGGTGAGAGATTACACCAACCTTTCCCATGTCCATCTCATCTACTTGAGAATCAACCTTTTTTTATAGACCACCATCATTTATCCCTTACCAAGAACACAGAGATTGAAGCCACTACTATCTCAGACCATGCCCCGATCATACTAAGCATAAAAATCCCTTCTATGCCCCTTAGGACCACTAACTGGAAACTAAACGACAACCTTTTAAACGATGAAATAGACAGGAAATCACTGCTTGACGAACTGACCCTATACTTTAGGGACAACACTCAACCGGAAGTATCACCTAGCATATTGTGGGAGGCTCACAAAGCTCACATTCGGGGTAAATTGATTGAACTAGGGTCTAGGAAAAAGAGGGAACACATTTACCAACAAAAAGAATTGATAAAAGACATTTTAGAACAACAACACAAGGCCAACCAGACACAGGCTATATTCCACACTCTGACACTGAAACGTGAGGAACTGTGGCACCTTTTCCACACAGAACAGAAACAACACTTTTGCATAATAGCCTTACGCTATTATGAGTGGGGAAATAAGCCGGGACGGCTATAAGCACGCTCTCTACAGCAGAAAAAGGCTACTTCTTATATAGAAAAAATGAAGACCCCGTCGGACACCCTAGTCTATGAAACACCCGAAATAGCCAAGGAATTCCGTGCTTTTTACCAACACTTGTACCACGTACAACATACATTTCCGGATCAGGACACTAGAACAAAACTTATCAGGGACTACCTAGGACAGGCCAATCTGCCCAAGCTTTCGTCTGACATTTTAACTTCACTGGAAGGAGAGTTTACCACCACTGAGCTCCGCATTGCATTGAAGGCTATGGCAAGTGGCAAAGCTCCTGGGCCAGATGGCTTCACGGTATTGTACTACAGATCTATTGCTGATATTTTATTGCCCCGACTTGCTTCCTATGCAAATGCAAACTCGGTAGGTATAACTCTCAGACCTTCACGCACATATGAAAAAACGGGTGAACAAATATCTGCGCTAATTCCAAAAGTGAAAAAGTGGTAGCAGCCGACACAGTTTGTTGATAGGCAAACTAAAAATATACAAAAACCAAAGTGTAGCGCTTAAATTATATGTGTGTGGAATTTATCCAGAAAAATCAAAATCCATCTCAAAAATAATCAATAAAGTCAACCATCGGCAATATTGGTGATGTAAAGGAATTCCATCAAAGTTCAGTGCACAAAATGAACAACGAAAGGGAACAATCCAAATTTTTTAATCACGATCTGCTTACCAGAACCAAATAGTAAAGAAGCGATGTAATCAAACGTGCCGGAGATGGGTGAGACTTGATCAGAAGAGTCAAATGAAAAAACAGATCCAGATTTCTCCAATAAGTTGTAAAATAACGGGAATCACGGATCTGGGTGGATGGAATAAGCTAGAGGAATCTCCCACGGGGTGAAGGAAGGAAAAGACCAATAGTGAAGCCCGCAAGGTAAAATCAGAATTTTATTTGCATATGGTCTACTTACATCAATAAAAAAGACATCAGGGCATATATGAAAGTACAGGTACGCGTGCTTGCATCAGCCAGCCTGACATGTTTCATCCAATGGTGGATATCATCAGAGGCATGGCTGATGCTGCAAGCACGCTGAATATGTATAGTGTGTGTATCCAATCTAGATCATGTGATAGGACAGCCCAGCTTGATTAAACACTCTGAACAGCTGTTTGATTTACTCACACAGGCACAGGAAGCGCTATAAAAACATAGGACAGCCCAGCTTGACTAAGCACTCTGAACAGCTGTTTGATTTACTCACACAGGCGCAGAAAGCACTATAAAAACAGAGCAGGAAGCTCTAAATACAAGCAGAGCGGAACGAACATATCACTGTAATACCGAAGCTTGGCAAAGACCCAAGCAGTTGTGGGAGCTTTCGGCCCATATCACTTTTGAATATAGACTCCAAGTATTAGGCCAAGGTCATCGCGAACAGACTACTGCCTCTTATTCCACAATGGGTGTCCCCAGACCAAACAGGATTCGTCCCCGGTAGAGAGGCACATGATAATGCCCACCGCACTTTGTCACTGATATCCCATGATATCCCATGTGGGGCGGTCCTCCCAGTCCACCCTTCTCCTCTCCACGGATGCGGAGAAGGCGTTTGATAGGGTGGACTGGGAGTACCTATTAGCTACACTTTCTCATTTAGGAATTGGCCAGTCCTTTCTCTCCCACATAGCCACCTTATATAATTACCCCACAGCCCAAATACGTATAAATGGCACTCTGAGCAATTCTTTAACTCTCTTTAATGGCACACGCCAAGGCTGTCCCCTGTCGCCTATCTTGTTTGCGTTGTCTCTGGAACCCTTTTTTGCATCCATCAGAAGTGACCCTAATATTCATGGGATAACCGTGGGTGACACTGAACACAAGTATGCTGCTTATGCAGACGACATTCTGTTCTACGTACAGCAGCCACTGATCTCCTTTCCCAACCTCATGCAGGAATTCTATAGATTCGGTACAATCTCCAACTTCAAGATTAACATGCACAAGTCAGAAATCTTAAATATCTCTGTCCCCGGGAAGGTGGTCTCCCAACGCAAAAACTCCTTCCCCTTTAGTTGGCAAAAAAGCAAAATGAAATATCTAGGCATCTACCTCACCCCTAATCCAAAATCTTTATTTTGTTCTAATTTCCTACCCCTTCTTAACACGATTAGATTGGACTTACAGAAATGGACCCAACTGGCTCATTCATGGTTGGGACGCATCAGTGTGGTTAAAACGAATGTTCTTCCCAGGCTGTTATTCATGCTCAAATGATTCCTTATGCAGGTTTCTTCACCCTGATTAGCTCCTTATTAATAAAATATATATGGAACAGAAAGCATCCTAGGTTAGCCAGAACTCTCCTTATCAGACCTAAATGTCAGGGGGGCCTGGCCCTCCCTGACATTAAGCAATACTTTACGGCCATAGCACTGAACAGAATATCCGACTGGAAGTTTCATAAAAACTCAAAACTATGGGTCAACTTAGAAATGTCTCTTAGCGAAACCAAACTTTCTACCCAAATGTGGATTCCTAAGCAATACAGAACGTTGTCCCCCAATACCTCGCCACTCTCCCTAACATCCCTCAGGATCTGGGACTTACTGTGCAAGAAATACAAATGGCAATACAACTCTCCTCTCATGCCACTGATTGGCCATAATTTCTTCTCGCCGGGAAACATGGACCCTAACATACACTTCTGGAACCTGGGCCCATCACCCCTTCTTCATCAAGTTACGACCCAACATTGGTCCCAATGTCATCTTTGCTCTCGAACCAGGAGGCCACACCCCTGGATCATTGGAAATATCGCCAACTGTCTGCATTTGTCCGTTCTCTTCTGAGACCGCTTCGCTCCACTTCTGACTTAACTTTTATAGAAGCAGCTTTCTCTGAGAGCCAGCCAGTCACTAAACCCATCTCTTACTTTTACCAGGCTCTTCGGAGTCTAACTGCATCTGGATATCTGACCTTCCTAGCTAACTGGGGAAAAGACCTCAACAAAGAAATCTCGGAAGCGCAAAAGTCTATCATACTGCAAATGGCTCATACCTCTTCCACAGCCTCTAGAACGGCGGAAGTAAATTATAAACTGCTTACCAGATGGCACTACACACCAGTTTTGCTTCATAAAGCGTTCCCGGAAGTGTCACCCCTCTGTTGGTGAGATTGCGGGAAACAAGCCTCTCACGCCCACATATGGTGGTATTGCCCACTAATTCGCCCCTACTGGTTGACTATATTACACTGGGCAAAGGAGATACAAGGTTTCAAAATTCCTAATGATCCCTGGGTTATTTAACTGCATTGTACGGGCTCACCAGCAGGAGCATACAAAAAAACAATAACACCACACCTACTCAATGCAGCTAAAGCTCTTATCCCTCGCTACTGGAAACAAACTACTATACCATCCCTACGTCAATGGCTTTTGGAGGTAGATAACACATACTATATGTAAGATCTCACTTACTCCCTCAGGAATAAGTCAGACCTGGGTAGAAATATATGGTCCTGCTGGTTTGCCTTTAAATATACAACTGCATACTTTGAGATATGAGTATAATGTACCCCTACTTTGATTTATTTTGCTGTTTGAAAATGTCATCTTTTATACCAGGTTGGTAATACTTACCGTAGCACGTGTCATAGTACACTGACATTTCTACATTGTTATAGGCTGGAGTTTGTTATATTTGTCTAACAATTTCCTACATGTAAAATATGTTTATTCGCAATTGTATTGTACACTCTGTTCTTTTTCTATTATTTCAATAAACACTAATTAAACAAAAAAAAAATGGTTTCTGTCCAAAATTGGCCCTAGTATATGAATGGGGACATTGGATTGTGGGCTCCTTGAGGGTAGGGACATGTGATGTGAGTGTGCAATGTACAGGGATAGGGACAATTGTAGACACTCACTCAGGTTGAACTGGATGGACTGGTGTCTTTATTCAACCTTACTAACTATGAAACTGTATAACAGAATAAAACTTACAAGAATGGCACTTCTAACCAAGTTCCTGGTAAAACAGCGGGTATACAAAAATCTGCGATGGCCGCCGGTGACTTCACGAGAAGTCCTGCCGTTTCGTCAGCTCCTGTGGTTTTAATCACGAATGCTCAGGATGTGGGAGCAGTCATTCACTCTCACGTTGTTTTAAGCAAGGGAAAGGTCACACTGGAGATTCCTCTGGAAAGAGGGACGACTCCCGTGAGGGTGGAAAGGATGGTTCCCTTTCTAAATAGGTACCCTGATGGGTTTCAGGGCGAGTTTTCACATTCCATGCAGGTTAAATGCTGTTTCACCATTGGCAAAGAACTTATGTTCGGCACTGCTTCACCTGGAAGTGGTATCAGAGAAACTTTTAAAGGAGGTGGCTCTGGGGTGGCTGAGCAGCCCCTTTTCATCTCTGCCGTTTCCGGGTTTGGTTGTCTCGCCTTTGGGGGTGGTCCCAAAAAAAGACCCTGGGAAATTCAGGATGATCCATCATCTTTCTTATCCTAAGGGAGCCTCTGTCAACGATGGTATTGATCTGCTTCTGTGTGCGGTTACCTATACATCGTTCGATGTGGCTAACTCTTGGGTGTGTCGATATGGCCGCGGTTCACTTTTGGCCAAGACGGATGTGGAAGCAGCTTTCCGGATGTGGAAGCAGCTTTCCGGCTGCTTCCGGTTCATCCTGACAGTATCAATTTGTTGTGCCGTCACTGGCAGGGCTTGTATTTTGTCGATCATTGTTTACCAATCGATGGACAGGATTTTCAGTCGGCGGCGGCAGGGACTTCAGGTGTTAGTGCACCATGGTACTATATACGGTTGACCGGAGAGCTCGGGGCCGACCTTCAAATTTGGGATATCTTTTTAGAATCTTATAATGGACGCTCCCTCTGGATGGCCAGTTCAGTGAGCAACGCAGACTTTTGTTTACCGATGTGTCAGGTTCAGCTGGCTATGGAGCATTTTTCCAGGGGAAATGGAGTGCGAAAGGGTGGCCTGAGGAGTGGCATTCGGCTGGCTTTCTAAAAAATCTGGTACTGTTGGAGCTTTTTCTAATTGTCCTGGCGGTTGAAATATGGGGGGAGGCTTTTCGCAATAAAAATATGGGTGTGGTGTAAGCGATTAATTCCACATCTGCTTCTTCTCCACCAGTGGTGCGCCTCTTGCGTCATTTGGTTTTGTCTGTCTTCGCCTAAATGCTTTCATTTATGCTGTACATATTCCGGGAGTTTGCAACAAAGTGGCAGATGCTTTATCGCGTTTTCAATGGAGTGACATGGGATGCCTTGTCCCCTGGGGCTTTGGAGGATCGCTTTGGAGTCACCGATGGATTGATTCGGGATTCTTTTACCTTTTCCTTGTTGGAGGAGGTAGGCACTGGGGGGTGGACGTTTCATGTTTGGTCCTTTATTTTGTGAGTAGCAATTTTGGGAGGGGTATATCGGCTTATGCGGTGGATCAAAAATTGTCTGGCCTGGCCTTTTGTTTCAAATTGCTGGGGGTACAGGATTGTACTAAAGCGGTACAATAGGCCATGAGAGGGTATCGTAAGGGTCGCTGAGCAATCGATTTACGGCGCTCTGTGTCTTTTTCTGTTCTATGTGCTATCTTGGGTCAGTTACGTAATGTCTGTTTGTCCTCTTATGAACAGACATTGTTTAAGGTGGCCTTTCAGTTGCCTTTTTTGGAGCTCTTCGCACTAGCGAGCTGGTCAGTCCTTCAAAACGGTTAGCTGGGGGTTTGATGGTGGAGGACGTTGCTTGTTCCACTTCCTCAGTCAGGATTTTGATTTGCCAATCCAAGACTGACCAGAGTGGCAAAGGTTTGCTGGTACAGCTTTTTGTAGGTAATGCCCCCCCCTTTTTTGTCTGGTGCTTGCCTTAGAACATTTCTTGCTGGTTCGACCGCGGATCTTTCATATTGGGGCGGCCACTGAGGCATCCGGTGGGGATTGGATGAGAATATTGTTAGGCGCATTGGTAGGTGGGAGTCTAACCGATTCCACTCGTATGTTAGGCCGCATTTGCTGTAGACAATTTTATGTGGGTGGGTTTTTTCCTTCTACTGTAGTGCTGTTTTATGTTGTTGTTCCTATTTCCTGTTGGGGTGCACTGTGTTTTTGTTTTCTTTTCAGGTGCCCCGAAATGCCTAGTTTGGATACTGGGACATTCTTTTGTGCTTTGCGGGGCCAGGAGGGCAGAGGTAAGACTCAATGGCAGGCAGTTAGGTCTACCTCGTGCTTTGGGTAACGTACGTTGGATCGGGATCCTGGGCATGCTATGGGGCCGGGTAGTCCCGGAGGTCACTCACTTTGCCAGGTTGGATAGCGCCCCCGATATTCTGATTCTTCATGTGGGGGGCAATGATTTAGGCAGAGAGCTTATCAGGGATGTAAAGTTTGATTTTCTTACACTTTGAACTGCGTTCCCTGGTATGCTTTTTCTCTGGTCAGACGTCGTGGCTCGTACATCTTGGTGGATGGCCAGATCGGTCAAAAAAATTAATAAGGCAAGGGTCAAGGTGAACAAAGAAGTAGTGAGGTTTTTTGTCCGGAATGGGGGTTAGTCATTCGCCACTTGGATTTGGAGACCGACACCTGGCAGTTTCTTAGGGGTGATGGTGTTCACCTTAATGCAGTGGGTACTGATCTGTGGCTGTTAAAATTTGAAGGATGGGCTACAATGAGCTGTTCAGGTGTGGAGGGGAGCCCAAATGTAAGGCTTTACACTTGGGGTGATGTGGCGGTTGGGGTCCTTAACAGAGGTCTACTCATGGTTATTGGGAAAATGGTGGGGATCCATCTGAGGTATGGAGTCCTCGAGTGGGTACGGTACAACGCATATAAGTGTTAAGACCGGTGGGTGTCTGAGGTCAGCTGGTTTAGGCTCCGAGACTGTATTTGTGGCTGGGGTCGCAGCCCAACTATCTGGTGCCTCAGACACAAAATACATCTAGCAAGGTGGCACTGTCAGGGACCTCTAATATTGATAGCTGGATAAGTCAGTTATGGTTATATTATGTTTATAAGAAAGTGTATGTTATAATAAATAGGCCGTGTTCGGCCATTTTAACTCCACTTATGCCTGGTTATTAATAAAAATTAGAGGGGGGAAGGGGGGTGGGGATTACAGAGGTAGTACAGTAGCAGGTGAGCTCTTACCTACACTAGTCAAGATTCTTGTCTCTCATGTATGCCACTGCTCAGTGTCTGCCAGCCCACATAGTCAAGAGAGAAAAGAAACAACAGCGCTGCATTATGACATCACAGGTACTGGTTATTTAATTTTTGTAGCGGCATATGAAGCTGGAGCACCTATCATTGTTAGATTCAGGTGACAAATATGAAAGGATAACTCAGAAGAGGAGAGAAATAAAGGGACAGAGGCCCTCATTCAGACTTTTCAGGCAATGGACAAAAGTATAATAAAACTAAACTAAAATCAATATTTATTAACAACAAGATTACAACATATATAGAAAAGAGTTAAAAGCATACAATACATATTGACAAACAACTGACACCAAATAGATGCTAGTGAGCCCCTGTGCATCAACGTGTTTCGCTATTGCTTCTTCAGAACACACAGGGTTTTGGTTGAAATAAAACAGGTCTCACTATTAAGATAAAACATATCGATCAGACATTTCATAACAGAAAACACATAATATGAAACATTTAAGCTGTTTGCTTTATCCATAGGACCTATGCATAATACACATGTATAGCTACCGCACAGATAACAGGTTGTCTACACATGGAAATCTCCCGGATAATCAGAAGTAAATCACCATTTATAACAGGAGGTGGACTCTCGAAAATACCAATAACCGGAGGATGGGCTGTAAGGATCAACACATTAGTTGTATTCAGTATCCAGGAATTGAACAAATCCCATAGGCACATAATATAGATTTAATATTGTTATACACCACCCACATACCTGATAACGGATATAGATATAGGTATATCATTCACCGGGGGGAGAGGGGGATGAAAGGTGCAAAACTTGAAAAATCCTGGATAATCAGGGAGGAGGTGAAAAAAGCCTCTCTGACCCTTAACAGTCCACATTCATTGGGTGATTAGCAGTGTTGGTCATCTTACTTTAAAAAAGTAATTAGTTAAGTTACAAATTACTTCTCCCAAAAATGAATTGAGTTAGTAACTCAGTTACTACATTGGAAAAGTAATTAGTTACGCAGCAAAGTAACTGACTTTTTTTTAAAATATTCTATACGTGTAACTAAGGGGCGGGTCTATTATTACTCTAACCAAGGGGCATATCTGTTATAGCGTGTAAGCAAGGGGCGGGTCTATTATTATTATATCGTGTAAGGGGCGGATGGCTACAGAAGAGGGCGAATGTTAAATTAATGGGCAGAACTCGATATATAACAATAATAATAAATGCGCCCCTTGGTTACAGTAATACTAGACCCGCCCCTTGCAGAGTAGCACGAGCATTGGGAGCGTGCAGCATCGCCTCGTACAATTACATGTTAACTGCACCTGCGCGGTGTAGAGTTCACTGTTTAGGTTCGGCAATTTTTGGAAGCTCCGTAGTCCTTCGTACTGCGCAATCGCTGCGCCTGAGCAGTACAGGGGGTCCTTATACGGTGGGGGATCTTTTTCGGCAGGACACCGGAATTACACTACTGCCATCCAGTGGTGGTAGATGTAATTGGGGTAACTAAGCCAAAGTAATGGGAACTGAGTTACCATGAGGGGAAAAGTAATCAGTTAGATTACTCGTTACCCTCTAAAGTAACTGCGTTAGGTAACTCAGTTTATTTTAACTCAGTTACTTACATCACTGGTGATAAGACAAGTAGTTTCAAAAGACTGGAAAATATGCTTTCAAATAAATTCATCAGGCACTTGTGCATCAACCCATCAGATGTCTGTAAAGTCTACTGTAGTGTTTAAACATGCTGGATATATAAAACAAGAGAGGAAAATAGGGCAGATAGAGATGTCAGCATTTTGCTAAAGCAGCTCAGCAAGATGAAAGATTAGAGCCATAGTTGTACAAGAATCATCAGCTTACCAGTGGTGACTAATCATTCAGTAATCCCCCAGGAGCCTACGGAGTGGAGCCGCACTGTGCCTTTCACTTGAAAGGCTATTTATGTGTGTCCAGACAGCTGGACTTAATTAACATGCCACTGCCCACGGCACACTCCCATATGGGCAAACAATGATCGGCTGGACGCTTTCATATTATGTGTTCAAGTTTCATATTATGTGTTCTCTGTTATGAAATGTCTGATCCATATGTTTTATCTTAATAGTGAGACCTTTTTCTTTCGACCAAAACCCTGCGTGTCCTGAAGAAGCAATAGCGAAACACGTTGACACACAGGGGCTCACTAGCGTCTATTCAATGTCAATTGTTTGTCAATATGTATTGTATGCTTTTAACTCTTTTCTATATATGACCTGTCTGCTATTATTTACTGTTTATTATACTTTTGTCCATCGCCTCTGTCCCTTTATTTCTCTCCTCTTCTGAGTTAAACTTTATGCCTTAGGAGTGCTGTTTCAATCATATACAAATAGGAAAGGATTTTTTATAGTTATCTGAGAATGGAGCTTTAAAGAGAAGGCATAATGTTATGGAGCATGTTTTATTTTGGAGTAGCTCTATACCTTAAATGGATAAACAAATGCAATGTTTTCTTTTTAATAAATACTGTTTTACATTTATTACTCCTATTGACCACTAATAATGGGACATTTATTACACCTATTGACCATTGATGCCAGGGGATTTAATACTCCTTCTGACTAATGATAACAGGACATTTGTTACTTCCACTAAGGCAGGGTCATTTTTTACTCACATCAACCAATGACCCCAAAGTATTTATTACTCCCACTGACCTCCGATGCCTGTGCATTTATTACTCTTACTGACCACTCTCAGTGGGGCATTCTTTACTTCCACTGACCACTGACACCAGGGTATTCTTTACTTCCACTGACCACTGACACCAGGGTATTCTTTACTTCCACTGACCAATGACACCAGGGCATTCTTTACTTCCACTAACCAATGACACCAGGGCATTCTTTACTTCCACTGACCACTAATACCAGGTCATTCTTTACTTCCACTGACCACTGATACCAGGGTATTCTTTACTTCCACTGACCAATGACACTTAGAACAATTTTTCCTATTGGCCACAGTTCAGCCCCTACACAGCCTGAATGACAGTGAACTGGCCCTTTGTTCAAAACGTTTTTTGAAACCATGGTCAAGTAATTTTTCTTTGTAAACTAATGGTGAAAATTTTACTTCCCATCTCAAATAATGTTGCCAGCTGGGAAAGAAAGTGAGGTAAACATTTCCCTAGGTGGGACATATATAGTAAAAACCTGTGAGAGGTTCTCACTAATCCCAGTATACAGGCGGCCTCCGGGTTATAACCACTTTCAGACCGGACCATTATGCAGCCTAAAGACCAGAGGACTTTTTACAATTTCGCACTGCACTGGTTTAACTGGTAATTACGCGGTCATGCAATGTTGTACCCAAACGAAATTTGCGTCCTTTTCTTCCCACAAATAGAGCTTTCTTTTGATGGTATTTGATTGCCTCTGCGATTTAAATTTTTTGCGCTATAAACGGAAAAAGACCGAAAATTTTGAAAAAAAATGATATTTTCTACTTTTTGTTATAAGAAAAATCCAATAAACTCAATTTTAGTCATACTTTTAAGCCAAAATGTATTCAGCCACATGTCTTTGGTAAAAAAAATGTCAATAAGCGTATATTTATTGGTTTGCGCAAAAGTTATAGCATCTACAAGCTTCTTCTGAGTACGGAAATACCACATGTGTGGGACTTTTTGGGAGCCTATCCGTGTACGGGACCCCGAAATCCAAGCACCGCCTTCAGGATTTCTAAGGGCGTAAATTTTTGATTTCACTCCTCACTACCTATCACTACCTATCACAGTTTTGAAGGCCATAAAATGCCAAGATGGCACAACCCCCCCCCCATAAATGACCCCATTTTGGAAAGTAGACACCCCAAGCTATTTGCGGAATGGCATGTTGAGTCCATGGAATATTTTATATTTTGCCACAAGTAGCGGGAAAAATTACAAACTTTTTTTTTTTTGCCCAAAGTTGTCACTAAATGATATATTTCTCACACATGCCATGGGCATATGTGGAATTACACCCCAAAATAAATTCTGCTGCTTCTCCTGAGTATGGGGACACCACATGTGTGGGACTTTTTGGGAGCCTATCCGTGTACGGGACCCCGAAATCCAAGCACCGCCTTCAGGATTTCTAAGGGCGTAAATTTTTGATTTCACTCCTCACTACCTATCACTACCTATCACAGTTTTGAAGGCCATAAAATGCCAAGATGGCACAAAACCCCCCTAAATGACCCAATTTTGGAAAGTAGACACCCCAAGCTATTTGCTGAGTGGCATGTTGAGTCCATGGAATATTTTATATTTTGCCACAAGTTGCGGGAAAAATAACAAACTTTTTCTTTTTTTTTTTTTTTTTGCCCAAAGTTGTCACTAAATGATATATTTCTCACACATGCCATGGGCATATGTGGAATTACAGCCCAAAATAAATTCTGCTGCTTCTCCTGAGTACGGGGACACCACATGTGTGGGACTTTTTGGGAGCCTATCCGTGTACGGGACCCCGAAATCCAAGCACCGCCTTCAGGATTTCTAAGGGCGTAAATTTTTGATTTCACTCCTCACTACCTATCACTACCTATCATAGTTTTGAAGGCCATAAAATGCCAAGATGGCACAACCCCCCCCCCCCAAATTACCCCATTTTGGAAAGTAGACACCCCAAGCTATTTGCTGAGAGGCATGTTGAGTCCATGGAATATTTTATATTTTGCCACAAGTAGCGGGAAAAAATACAAACTTTTTTTTTTTTTTTTGCCCAAAGTTGTCACTAAATGATATATTTCTCACACATGCCATGGGCATATGTGGAATTACACCCCAAAATAAATTCTGCTGCTTCTCCTGAGTACGGGGACACCACATGTGTGGGACTTTTTGGGAGCCTATCCGTGTACGGGACCCCGAAATCCAAGCACCGCCTTCAGGATTTCTAAGGGTGTAAATTTTTGATTTCACTCCTCACTACCTATCACTACCTATCACAGTTTTGAAGGCCATAAAATGCCAAGATGGCACAAACCCCCCCCAAATGACCCCATTTTGGAAAGTAGACACCCCAAGCTATTTGCTGAGAGGCATGTTGAGTCCATGGAATATTTTATATTTTGCCACAAGTAGCGGGAAAAAATACAAACTTTTTTTTTTTTTTTTGCCCAAAGTTGTCACTAAATTATATATTGCTCACACATGCCATGGGCATATATGGAATTATACCCCAAAATATATTCTGCTGCTTCTCCTGAGTACGGGGATACCACAAGTGTGGGAATTTTTGGGAGCCTATCCGTGTACGGGACCCCGAAAACCAAGCACCGCCTTCAGGATTTCTAAGGGCGTAAATTTTTGATTTCACTCCTCACTACCTATCACAGTTTTGAAGGCCATAAAATGCCCAGATGGCACAAAACCCCCCCAAATGACCCCATTTTGGAAAGTAGACACCCCAAGCTATTTTATGAGAGGCATGGTGAGTATTTTGCAGCTCTCATTTTTTTTTTTAAATGAAGAAAGAAAATAATTTTTTTTTTTTTTTTTCTTTTTTCAATTTTCAAAACTTTGTGACAAAAAGCGAGATCTGCAAAATACTCACCATACCTCTCAGCAAATAGCTTGGGGTGTCTACTTTCCAAAATGGGGTCATTTGGGGGTATTTTGTGCCATCTGGGCATTCCATGGCCTCTGAAACTGTGATAGGCAGTGAGGAGTGAATTCAAAAATTCACACCCTTAGAAATCCTGAAGGTGGTGCTTGGTTTTTGGGGTCCCGTGCGCGGCTAGGCTCCCAAAATGTCTCACGTATGTGGTATCCCCGTACTCAGGAGAAGCAGCAGAATGTATTTTGGGGTGTAATTCCACATATGCCCATGGCATGTTTGAGCAATATATCATTTAGTGACAACTTTGTTCAAAAAAAAAAAAATTATTATTATTTTTCCCGCAACTTGTGTCAAAATATAAAATATTCCATGGACTCGACATGCCTCTCAGCAAAAAGCTTGGGGTGTCTACTTTCCAAAATGGGGTCATTTGGGGGGGTTTTGAACTGTCCTGGCATTTTATGCACAACATTTAGATGCTTATGTCACACATTACCCACTCTTCTAACCACTTGAAGACAAAGCCCTTTCTGACACTTTTTGTTTATGAGAAAATATTTTTTTTTTGCAATAAAATTACGTTGAACCCCCAAACAATATATATTTTTTAAAGCAAAGGCCCTACAGATTAAAATGGTGGGTGTTTCATTTTATTTATTTTTTTATTATTATTGATTTTGCTTTTTTATTTTATTTTTCAACTGTTCCTTTCATTTATATATATTTTTTATCATTTTTATTGCTATCTCAGGGAATGTAAATATCCCCTATGATAGCAATAGGTAGTGACAGGTACTCTTTTTTGAAAAAATTGGGGTCCATTAGACCCTAGATCTGTCCTCTGCCCTCAAAGCATCTGACCACACCAAGATCTGTGTGATAAAATACTTTCCCAATTTCCCAATGGCGCTGTTTATATCCGGCGAAATATAAGTCATGAAATGCTCGTAGCTTCCGGTTTCTTAGGCCATAGAGATGATTGGAGCCATTCTGGTCTCTGATCAGCTCTATGGTCAGCTGGCGGAACCACCGGCTGCATTCTCAGGTTCCCTGTTGGGACAGGAGAGCCAGAGAAAACCATGGAAGACGGTGGGAGGGGGGGCATTCCCTCCCACTGCTTGTAAAAGCAGTCTAGAGACTAATTAGCCACTAGGATTGCTTTTACATGAAAGCCGACCGCTGGCTGAAAAGAATGATACCAAGATAATGCCTAATCCTGCTGGCATCATTCTGGTATAACCACTCAAAGTCCAGCAACATACCAGTACGTTGCTGGCCCTTGTTTGGCATATATTGTAATCTTTTTTTCATGCAGCCTGTGGGCTGAACGAAAAAAAAAGATTGATCGGTGGGTATGCCCACCATTAGAATACCTCCCTTCATCGACCCACTTCTAATGATAGGCATACATGCACCATTTTGTTTTTAACTGTGGTGGTGAAATCACCTCCAACAGCGCTGGAGTCACGGATTTATGTATCGTGGGAGCAAACGCTGTTGCTGTCAAGATAAATAAATCCGCGCTGCAGCTGAATGGCGTACCTGCTAAGCAAATTATGGTTAACAATAAAACAAAGTAACATTACAGTATAACAGTAAGATTTACCATACCTGCAAAGCAAATACCAAAAAAAACATAGTAAAAAATAAAACATTTTTTAACGCAACCTGTGCCTAAAATATATATATGCCGAAGCATGGGGGCATCCTCCCGCAAAAAAGTTATGCCGCGTACACACAGTCGGAATTTTCCGCGGGCAAGCTTCCGTCGAAATTTCAACCGTATGTAGGCGGCATTAGGAGCAAATCGCTCCTCCGCCCTCTGCTGCCCCTATGCTTCGGCATATATGCTCTTTATTTTTTTAACTGTGGTGGTGAACTCACCTCCTACAGCGTTGGAGTCACGGCTTTATGTATCGTGGGAGCAAACACGGTTGCTGTCAAGATAGATAAATCCGCGCTGCAACTGAATGGCGTACCTGAAAACAAAAAAAATGGTTAACAATAAAACATTGCAGAATAGAATACAGTAAAAAAGAGAACAATAGAGAGAGAATAGAGAGAGAGAACAATAAAACAACAACTATTTTTGGTTTTTTATTTTAAATTTTTTTTGTTTTTTTATTTTTTACTTTTTTTTTTTAAACTTTTGTTTGTAACTGTAACAGTTCTAACGGAACTGTTGTAACGGTTCCAGCGGTTTTGGTCTCAAAATGCGATGGCATTCTTGAGATCGTGTGCCTAGTCTGTGCAATGCTGTACCCTACGCTAATACTCAACTAGTGTATAGTAGCGTTCGAAACATTCACCGATGCAAAGACCAGGATTGTCAGGACAGCGGGGACAATAATAGCGGGTGTCACGCCTAAATCCGCGCTTTCTGCTGACACGACATTTTCTTTGGGGGGCTCGTTGGGTAGGGGTACTCGGGAGGACATAAATAAAATGCCACTCATGCAGCCGGCTAACTGCATTTGGTTGGGGAATGTGAGGTGGAGCACCGTCTGGAAACAGAAGGGCTCCGATGATCTCTTCCTGGAATTTAAGGAAGGATCCAGTATGTCCTGAAGCTCCGTATAGCACATGAGCGTTCAGCAAAGCCAATTGGAAAAGGTAAATAGACACACAGCGTCTAGCCTTACGGGCAACTAGGTACGGCGCCAACAACTAGTCGTTGAGGTCCACCCCTCCCATGTTTTGGTTGTACTCGTGGACACAGAGGGTTTTCGTCACAACACCAGCCGCCGTAGTAATTTGGACCGTCGTGTCTGCATGAAGGGAGGTAAGAACGAAAACATTCTTATTATCCCTCCACTTCATAGCGAGCAAGTTATTACACTTCAAGCAGGCTCTCTCCCCCAGCCTAAGACGGGACTCTACAAGCCGCTGGGGAAAGCCCCGGCGATTAGGTCGCACGGTGCCACATGCTCCAATCTGCTGATCAAACAAATGACTAAACAGTGGCACGCTCGTGTAATAATTGTCCACGTACAAGTGGTACCCCTTTCCGAATAAGGGTGACACCAAGTCCCACACAATCTTGCCAGCACTCCCTATGTAGTCAGGGCAGTTTGTCGGCTCTATGTGGCTATCTTTGCCCTCATAAACCATAAATTTACATGTATAGCCTGTGGCCCTGTCACAGAGCTTATACATCTTGACCCCGTATCTGGCACGCTTGCTGGGAAGTTATTGTTTGAATGACAAGCGGCCAGTAAACTTAATCAGGGACTCGTCAACGCAGACAACTTGATGGGGAGTAAACAAGTCTGCAAAACGTTGGTTGAAATGGTTTATGAGGGGCCGAATTTTATAGAGCCGATCGTATGCAGGGTCTCCACGAGGACGACAGAGTTCATTGTCGTTGAAGTGCATGAACCGCAAAATCTGTTCGTATCGTGCCCTGGACATGGAGGCAGAGAACACGGGCATATGGTAAATTGGCTCAGTGGACCAATATGAACGCAACGTACCCATTTTAACTACGCCCATGATGAGGGAAAGGCCCAGAAAGATCTTAAATTCGGGGACCGTAATTGGTCTCCAATCTCTGGCAAGGGTGGACAACTGGGGATTAGCAGCGATGTGTTGACCAGCGTACGAATTGGTTTGGTCCACAATAGATCTATAGAGATCTTCGGTGAAAAACAGCGAAAAAAAATCAAGTGACGTAAAATCAGCTGTTTCCACCTGAATACCGGGTTGGCCAGTGAATGGGGGAAGTATGGGTTCTGCAGAAGTAGTGGGCACCCAATCAGGATTGGCGAATTCTTCAGGAAGGGCACTATAGGCACGACGGGCCTGTCTTTGTCGTCTTCTTGGTGGCAGCGGGACACTAATTGTGCTTGCCACCTCGCCAGCTGAAACTGCACTTATGGGACTCGCCACGTCACCACGTGATACTGCAGTGCTGGTTTGACTACGTCCAGGGTGTACTAGGCCGCTGGTGCTTGCCTGTTCACCAGAAGGAATAGCGGCTCTAGTACGTCTCTGCCTCCTACGAGCGACCTGCGGTTCCTGCACCTCAACAACAGAAGAAGGAGTTTGGGGTCTGGTACGCCTGACCTTAGCAGGGACCACAACTCCGCCGTCAGAGCTATCTGTCATGGAGCCGCTGTCGTCTACTGGGTCGTATTCTGAGCCTGATTCTGACAGATGAGTGACCTCCTCTTCACTATCTGTCATACTCAAAAACAAGTAGTCCTGTTCACTAGTGTACGTTTGACTTGCCATTTTGGGCTCTAAATTTAGTAGTACACTAGTGAGACTCACAGGAAAAAAAAAGCTCCTGACTGTTAGCGACTGTATCAAAACGCTACCAAAAAACTGTAAGTGATCGCAGGGATCAGGCCTGACTCTGCGAACGCTGCAGTTATGTGTGCTTAGTGTTTTGTAAGTGACAGTGATCGATCGATACTGCACTTGGGTGGGCTGGGCGGAGGGGGAAAACGCAGGTGCTAGCAGGTATCTGGGCTGATCCCGCTAACAATGCGTTTTTGGGAACCCTAAACAGCTGGGGACGCTAGTATAGATCTGATCAGATCAGATATCGATCTGTTCAGATTCTATACCACTAAGGGAGGTGTATGCTGCGTGCGTGGGTGTTAGCGGTACTGGCACTAACCCGACGCTGCCTGGGGCGACGCAGACCCTATTTGACTCTAAAACCTTACTTATATCACCCGCCGGGCGATCAGTGGGTTAAACCTTTATTAGGTAATAAACGGCGGGTGCCCTGAAACTATAAAAAATAATCTAACTGACCAGCGTCACCCGTAACAGTTATATGGTGATCACTGGTGAAAGGGTTAACTAGGGGGCAATCAGGGGGTTAAAACCTTTAGTAGGTAGTATATGGGGGGTCCCTGACCCTATAAAATGCTGCGGCAAACCTAAATACCTACCTCCCTAACTAGCGTCAACTGTGACACTAATACAGCAATCAAAAAAACGATTGCTTAGTGACACTGGTGACGGGGGGTGATCACGGGGTTAAACCTTTATTAGGGGGGGTTCCTAGACCTAAAGGGGGCTAAATCTAACTGCCCTACCAGTTATTAGGGTCACAATGCACCAATGCAGTTAACAGTAAAAAAAAAAAAAAAAAAACTGCTTTGGTGTCACTGTGACAGGGGGTGCAGGGGGGCAATCGGGGGGGGGGGGGCTGGGGTGTGAAAAGTGTGCCTAAAGTGTTCTACTGTTAGTGTAGTGTAGTCTAGTGTAGGTGTTGTGCAACTCACGTGTCTTCTCTCCTCGGCGTCGGTTCGAAAAGACCGCCACGAGGAGAGATGACCTCACTTCCTCTAGCTCTGTACACAATACAGAGCCAGGGGAAGCATTCCATTGGCTGGGAGCGATCGCGAGGGGGGGGCACGAATGAGTGCCCCCCCTCATCTCCGATCCCTCCCCCAATGTCCCGGACAATTTACAGACACGGGGGCGGGCCCGATCGCCCCCCCACCCGCGTCTGTTAGGGATGACATCACTTCCTCTAGCCCTGTTTACATGACGGGGCTAGAGGAAGTGTTTCATTGGCTGGGAGCGATCGCAGGGGGGGCCACGAATGAGTGGCCTCCCCCTCATCTCCGATCGCTCCCCCAACGATGCCAACCGCCACAGGCACCGGGGGGGGCCCGATTGGGCCCCCCACCCGCAGGCAGGTAGGGACTTATATATACGCCCTCCTGCCTGTACGTGCCATTCTGTCTACGTATATCGTCGTGCGGCGGTCGGCAAGTGGATAAACAAGATAGGGTCTGTAGGTTTGTTCTTAAGTTGAATCTATTTGTAAGTCGGAAGAGGTATATTTTTAAGTGTAGCTCCAGCCAAAGTATACATTGGTTTGATATTTTTACATTTGAATGAATGAATGAATAACTTGTATAGCTCTACATATGCAAACTAAAACGCCTCAGGGCGCTTTTGCTGCCAGTGTCCGTCTGGGTTTTCAGACGAGATGGGTCTTGGGCTTCTTCCTGAAGGCCAGATAGTTTCCTTCCGAGCAGATGTCCGTGGGTAGAGCATTCCATAGCCGTGGTCCTTGGAATGCGAGCCTTAATTTATAATGGGTCTTGGGCATGTGGAGGAGGTTCTGGTTAGTTGACCGGTGAGTGCGACCTGGGGTGTAGTGCTTTTCCTTGTGTATATTTGTGAGGGAGGCAGAGAGTCTTGAATGTAACTCGTTCCTTCACGGCTAGTCATTGGAGGGTCCTCAAGGACGGGGTGATTGATTCCCATGTTTTTTTTCCAGTTACCAGTCTGGCTGCTGTGTTCTGGACAATTTGTAGACGTGAAATTTGGTATTTTGGAAGTCCTAGGTAGAGGGAATTTGTGCAGTCGAATCGGCAATTGATGATTGTTCCAACTACTGTTGCTGTATCTCCATCCGGGATGAAGGGGATGAGTCTACACAGTATGCGAAGAAGGTAGTGGGATCCACTGACTACTGATTCTATTTGTGCATCCATCATCATGTTTGAGTCAAAGATGACACTGAGGCTTTTGGCTTTAGTGCTGGGGGTAATGGGTTTTTGTTTTGTTTGCGTGTTTTGGATCCGTTGAGTTTAAGGGAGCTCTCCGTCATCCAATCGTCGATCAATGAGAGACAGTTTTCCAGTGCCTGGTATTGGTCTTTTTTTTTTTTTTTTCAAAGAAGTTTATTGAAAAATCAAACAGATTGACATAACATCAAGCATATTGTGCATATTATAACGTTAGTATAGACAAAAAGGAAGACGTTCCCCAGAAATGGCAAACAAGCTGGAACATACAAACAGAAAGAGAGTCAGGAACAAGAATCCAACATAGGCCTTCATACATATGCATACAGCATTAAGTAAAGAATAGTGAAGTGTCTGGTTTATTGTTGACTCCGGAGATTATGAAGCATATTAAGCATACCCGTGTAAAATAGGGAGCAAAGTGACCCGTGTACAAGCTGGAAGGTTGGATTGGCGCCATAAGGGAGACATGTGGTCAAGTGTGTGTAGTGTGGTGATGATTCTACCCTTAAGGTTAGGCACAGGGGAAAGTGACCGTACGGGTCATGTAAGCGTTTACCTATGTGGGGGGTTCAATTATCATAAGATATGTTCAGTATGACGGTATGATGTTGTCAGATGTGGAATATTGGGGACAGGGTGTGTAGCTGAGTAGGAATGTCAAGGGAGGGGAAGAGGAGAATAGAGGTGGGAGGTACAAGGATTGGGTAAAAGGGTGGTGGTGGTCTCGTCCGGCCTCCCTCCCCAGACAGGATGTGTTTATCCCAATAGTTGTGTAGATACCACCAGCAAGCGAGGAGGGTGTATGTTTTTTACCTGATTGGGAGTACAGTATTCCTGCAAGAGAGATAGAGAGCGGTGTGTTACCAGTTTACGTTCTCAACTTTATGGTTCCTATTTATGCAGAGTTAGGTCGGTTGAGTATTTAAGTGAGAGAATTCTGTGGTCGTTTGGAAATGTAACCAACAGGCCCATTTGAGTCCGTATTTTTGTGGGGTGTCACGGGAGCAGTGAACGAGTTCCTCCATTTCAGATATTCTGTTGATTCTCCTAAACCATTCCTTAAGGGTGGGAATGGCTTGGGATTTCCAGTGAACAGGAATGCAGTGTTTCGCCGCATTAATCATGTGCATTGCCAAAGATTTGTGGTAAGCCGATTGAGAAAGGCGTGTGTGATGGAGTAAGAATTGAGAGGGGGTAAAGGGTAAGTCATAGGTCGTAACATGGTTAGTGATACGGTGAACTTCCTTCCAGAAGTTCTGTATGTGAGGGCACTGCCACCAAATATGCAATAATGTGCCCCTGTCTGCGAGACACCTCCAACAGGTGTCAGGAATATCGTGGTTAAATTTATGTAACAAGGACTGGGTGCGGTACCAACGTGTCTGGAGTTTGTAACCATTCTCCTGTGTTGAGACATTCATGGAACCCTTGTGGATGTTCGTGTGTATGTTGGTCCAGTCTGCCTCTGATAAAGTAATGGAGAGGTCCCTCTCCCAAGCAATACACGCGGTGGAGCCGTCAGGTCAGCGGTCCGCAAAGAGAAGGGAATGGGTTGTGGATATGAGGTGCGTTTGGGGAGCCATTTGTACACATAGTTTTTCAAAGGGTGACAGCGTTCTATGGCATGGGGCCTGTTTGCTTAGGGAGCTCAGGAAATGAGTAATCTGGTTATACTTCCAGGTCGGAATGGAAGGTTTGTCATGTATTGTGGCTAATTGGGAAGCAGAAAGTAGCCGTTCACGGGCATAGAAGTGGTGAGCTAGGGCTCGGGATTGTGGCCATAGGTCTTTCAGAAAGGATTTAGACATACCCGGAGAAAAATTGGGGTTCATTAGTAACGGAGTCATGGGACCCGGAATGGATGAAAGAGATGTATTGTGACATATGTTAACAAAGGAGTGGATAGTGGGTTTGATCAGCGGGTGTAGACCCACATCCTGATATGACAGGCAGTTTTTGATCCATGGTAGGGATGCAAGGGGAAGCGGCGTAAGGGATGTTTCCAGAGCTACCCAGTCTTTTGTGGAGTCATGAACGTTCCAGTCAATAATGCGTGTCAGATGGACAGCTTTGTAGTAATTATGAATGTCAGGTAGTCCTATTCCCCCTAAATGTTTAGGCAGTGTGAGTTGTGCATAGCTTATTCTCGGTTTGTGACCTCCCCAGAGAAATTTGGAGCACAGGCTTCTGTATGAGGTATTGGTCTTTTTTTGTTGGTGGTGCGTAGGTAGCATTTTGTCCAGCTGTTCTTCTATTGTTTCCTCCTGCATCCAAAGATGCAGCACAAAATCAATTAAGAGACTTTATAGAGAAGCATTGGACTTTCACAAGCAAGTATAATTACAGTATTTATACATTTCTGTGGAAGTCTTCCTTAATCTTTATTCTGTTATATTTTCCCATCCCTTAAGTCTTCATGCACACATGGCGTTAAAAAAAAATTAGCTTCTGACCCTTGGAGGTGTCAACATGGTACTGAGAGAGATTTCACTTTTTATTCCAATGCTCAAAGAACCTATTCTAGGATCGACCTGTTCCTGACCTCCAAAGTACTACTTCAGTCCATTACCTCCTCAACTATTGGAGTTATATCATGGTCTGACCATGCCCCTATCTCAATTGTCATTAATCTTTCTCCCTCCAACTCCTCTCATACTTTGTGGCGACTGAACGCCTCCTTAATTAGTACCGAGGATAATAGGGAACTGGTCAGATCCACGATTGATGAATTCTTTACTTTAAACAACCACTCTGTTTCCAATGACACCACACTCTGGAATGCCCATAAATCGGTCATCAGGGGTACATTACTAAGACTAGGAGCTCAGGAGAAAAAAAAACGCACTGCGACCCTTAACTGCTTCCTAGACAACATAAAGACCCTAGAAAGACGCAATATGCAAACTCCTTCAGTAGCCACCCATGAAGAACTCGGTAAACTTCGATCTGAGCTAAGCACTTATTTACAAAACAGACACGAGGTCTATATTAGGAAATTAAGACTCACCTGGTACTCACAGGGAAATAGAACAGGGAAAGCTCTAGCACAACAGTACAAACGCAAGGCGGCCCAATCCGCTATACCATACCTCGAGGACTCCAAAGGCAACAGATTGACTAACCCCAAAGATATAGCTAACTGTTTTGGCTCGTTTTACCATAATCTATACAATCTAAAAAACTCCCCTACTGATCCACGACCTACTGATGTTAATATTCAGAACTTTCTCTCTGACCTAAACCTCCCCTCCCTGACCCCCTCTCAGAATGCGGACTTAGCTCTACCCTTTACCAAGCAGGAAATCCAAACCGCAATTAAATCACTGCCACTACACAAAGCCCCAGGACCAGACGGCTTCGGAAATGACTATTACAAAACTTACTGTGAACAACTGACCCCACATCTTTGCAACTCATTTAACAGATTCCTTACTACCGGGGAAATCCCAACAGAATACTTAGAAGCCACGATCTCCACCATCCATAAAACGGGTAAATCCCCACATGACCCAGCTAACTATCGCCCCATTTCACTTCTCAACACCGACTTAAAAATTTACGCAAAATTACTGGCCACACGGCTATCACAATACATGACCCACCTCATATACCCTGACCAGGTAGGATTCATCCCCCAACGTCAGGCCTCAGATGGAACTCGCAGATTTATAGACCTTATCCACTGGGCAGAACATCATCAAACGCCTTCTCTGCTGATCTCCCTAGACGCAGAGAAGGCGTTTGATAGAGTACACTGGGGATATCTGAAGGCAGTTTTACAGAAATTCGGTTTAGAGGGTGACTTCCTAAACGCCATACTAGGACTATATTCTTCACCTAGTGCCAAAGTTCGAACCTCGGGCATCCTCTCCGATTCCTTTACAATCTCCAACGGCACGCGTCAGGGGTGTCCGTTATCACCCCTTATCTTTGCGTTAGTAATGGAGCCCCTTGCGCAGACCATCCGCACAAATAGTATCAAGTTCAATAAAGTCCGTGATAACATGAAACAATCGTGTAAAACCAAAAATAGAAAAAACAATCAATAGTGACCGACTGTCCTTATAGAGATCAATGTGATTTGTGGAAGACACAATAAACATATGAAAAGTTCCAGAAACTCCACAGTGCTCTCATTCAATAAACAGCAGCTCAAAGGGTGATCCAGATGGAAAACAAGAAAACACCTCCACCGTCCAGTCACACTGACCCTTACCGGATTGTGCGACCCCCTGTCACAGAGGTCACACTGGCTTGTGGCTTTAATCCCGGCCAGGGAAATCCAGAGACTTTACCAGGTTGCTCAGAATGGATGGTGTGAGCTCAGAAAATGGTCAAACAGGGAACATGGAACGAAAGAGACAGTCCATAGTGTACCTCTGTATACAGTTTATTTAAAAGTTAAAAAATTATTGCACTTACAAGGTCGCAATAGATAAAAGCATTTGTAATAGCCGGCCGGCTCGATTTCGCTGCCCGTTTGCTTCCGGGATCTGCGTGGTTCGTATGGTGACGTCAGCACGCCGCTCCTCCCTACGCCGTTTCGTCACAACTGACGTCTTCCAGGGCCACTACCCACTACCCATCCAAGTTTAGCAGCCACTGCTCCAACTCCACCTTCCTTCACCTTCAAGGAAGGTGGAGTTGGAGCAGTGGCTGCTAAACTTGGATGGGTAGTGGGTAGTGGCCCTGGAAGACGTCAGTTGTGACGAAACGGCGTAGGGAGGAGCGGCGTGCTGACGTCACCATACGAACCACGCAGATCCCGGAAGCAAACGGGCAGCGAAATCGAGCCGGCCGGCTATTACAAATGCTTTTATCTATTGCGACCTTGTAAGTGCAATAATTTTTTAACTTTTAAATAAACTGTATACAGAGGTACACTATGGACTGTCTCTTTCGTTCCATGTTCCCTGTTTGACCATTTTCTGAGCTCACACCATCCATTCTGAGCAACCTGGTAAAGTCTCTGGATTTCCCTGGCCGGGATTAAAGCCACAAGCCAGTGTGACCTCTGTGACAGGGGGTCGCACAATCCGGTAAGGGTCAGTGTGACTGGACGGTGGAGGTGTTTTCTTGTTTTCCATCTGGATCACCCTTTGAGCTGCTGTTTATTGAATGAGAGCACTGTGGAGTTTCTGGAACTTTTCATATGTTTATTGTGTCTTCCACAAATCACATTGATCTCTATAAGGACAGTCGGTCACTATTGATTGTTTTTTCTATTTTTGGTTTTACACGATTGTTTCATGTTATCACGGACTTTATTGAACTTGATACTATTAAGATATAAGGAGGTGTAAAATTACTGTGTCAACTTTAATGTATGTTGGTTTATATTATTTGTGTCACCAGTGCACAATTGTTTGCAGCGCAGTTGTTCATTTTTATATTAGTCTTGTTGGTGTGGGTATCTCACATTTACAACTGCAGCAGCCTTTTTAATTTTTAATTTTCATTTGGTTTTTATTTTTCACAATTTTTTCTATAATCAATGTTATGGGATAGTATTCATAGTAAATTTTGGGACAGCGCAGTATTCTTCACATTTTTTTCATCCGCACAAATCCCCTTATCTCTGGTATCACAGTAGGCGACTCTTGCCACAAAATAGGCCTCTATGCCGATGACGTGATAATAGCACTCACTGACCTGGTTAACTCTCTCCCAGTCTTATCGCAACTCCTTAATAATTTTGGTGAAATCTCACTGTATAAATTGAATCACTCCAAGTCCTCCATGCTGGGCGTTTGCTTGCCCCCCGCACTCAAATCAGAGCTCTCCAGAGTATCCCCCTTCTCCTGGGCTCCTGGTTCCTCTATAACATACCTGGGCATTCAATTGGTAACCCCCTCTTCTTTGATACTCCGTAGCAATCTTACCTCCCTGCATCAAAAGCTAAAAACCATAACCTTAGCTATGTCCTCCATTAAAGCTTCATGGGCCGGAAGAATAGCCCTGACTAAAATGTTCCTTCTTCCACATGTTCTGTACTGCTTTAGGACGCTCCCGATACCAATACTCTCCACTGAACTATCCAAACTTCAACGAGTCCTAGACTCCTTTATCTGGGCATCCCGTAAACCTCGCTTAAAATCACCACCGATGGGGGGATGGGTGCACCCGATGTCAGACGGTATTACAAGGCCATTATCTTAGAACAAGGGAAGCAATGGTGGTCCTCATGCCCAAACACTAGGTGGCACCAAATTGAATCAACAGCTTTACTTACCACCACTAAATTGATACTCTCAGCGACTTGGATGAATCATCACATGACTCGTTCTTATCTTCCCACAGTGAATGCCTGTATAACACAATGGAGTGCTATAAGCCGCACCCACCATGGAATTCATTGGGACACTTTAAAAAATCTGCCGATCCTAGCATTCCAGCTCTTGTCTTCACACCTCTCTATTCAACATTGGTTCGAAGCTGGAATCAAAACCATTGGAGACCTGTACCTCCAATCGAACCTTAAAACCTACCAACGTCTAACAACGGAATTTGGCTTATCAAATAAGGACTTTTACATCTACCTCCAGATCCGACATATACTCTCAAAGATACCGACCTCTGCTGAAGATACCTCCAAGGGTTTACTCACTTACTATAACCTCCAGACTAACAAACTCAAGGGTATTTCCTACATTTACGCTCTCCTCTCTAAACCAACAGATGAACTTAAAACAACGACTGTCACTTACTGGGAAACAAAATTACAATCCTCCTTTCCCATGGAGGTCTGGCATCGGGCTCTCAAAGCCCCTCTAACTATCTCCAAAAATGTATCCCACTGGGAAACTCTTATGAAGATCTTCCACAAATGGTATTATACGCCTGCCAGACTTGCAACCATCTTTCCCTCCCAATCTTCGAAGTGCTGGAGACACTGTAATGATATAGGGGACATATTTCACATCTGGTGGGATTGCCCAATTATTACTAAGTTCTGGAAACAAGTATCCACATTGATTGTAACCGTAACTAACACTTCCCAACAGTTGACCTCGCAGATGGCTCTTTTCGGTCTGGACCTCCACCACTGGCCTACTGCCAGCCTCCCACTTATACATCATATTTTAATTGCAGCACGCCTAGTTCTTGCTCGCGCCTGGAAGAACCCGCTTCCTCCAACCATCGAGCTCTTATCACCACACTCAATGACCATTGTCATATGGAATATCTCTTTTCCAAAACAAATCTGACAGAACACAGATTTAACAAAAGATGGTCACTGTGGTTCGCACACCCAAGCAGTTTAAAACTAGCTTGAACAACTTAGGGCCTCCCCCCAGACCGAACAGAGCCTGAAGTGTAAGTCCACTAATTGTTTCTTCTCCCTTTCCTTTATCTGCTTTTCACGATCATACCATAAGATATGCTTGGTTACTCACCACTAGTCATGTAATGCATATTAATACCGAATGTAGACATCCCCCTAATTCTATCTTCGCTAAGTACATAGCCATAGCCCCTCCCCGGTATGAGAAAATGAAACCTTAAATCCCTCGAGAGCCTCTCAGACTACTGTTAACCATTCATACCGCCTGAGGTGATACCGTACCATCAGGAGTTCGATGGGGAGGGGAAAAGAGGTAAAAAAAAAAGTGTGGTGTCACGCCCCCCCAAGACACAGTTTGCTCCCTCTGGGGTGTCTGGGGAGGTCGAGATACTACCGAAAGCCCCGGGCTCTCTGTCATGTGACTTACAACTATTTACAATGTTTATTGCATTTTCCTGCACTTAGTTATCATACTGTGATTGTCATCCTAAATAGACCTGTACTCATTATATTGACAATTCTTATATCTTAATAACCTCACTAATGCTAATGTTCATCGTTTGTATGTTATTGTGATAAATTTCAATAAAATCTTTGAAAAAAAAAAAAAAAAAATGAGCTTCAAGGCCACTACCGATGCCACGAACAAGCGGCTGTAAAAATGCGCTTTTAGTAGCTTTTTGAGCACAAGTCGTATGACATGTCAAAACCAATGGTTCCCTATGAGAGCCGCCTTACTTAATCTGACTTTCAGCCATTTCATTTGAGTGGAAGTCGCATCCAAGTTGCATAATCATGATCCGACTTGTGGCATGCGATTTGTGCTCCAAAGATCTTAAAGGGGAACCCCCACACCATTTTTTTTTAAACGGCTCCTCTGCCGCCGACCTGGTCCTCCTCCAACACTGGCTCCCATCATTGTGGAAGCTCCATTCTCTGCTGGTTCTTATATGGCCATGGGGCGCGGCCATCCGGTGATGTCACCATGAGATCCAACCCCTTGTGAAATCACCTGCCGTGCTGCATGCTCGGATAAGGGTCTGGTATGGGTCTGGTATGGATTTTGGGGGGACCCCACGCTGTTTTTTTTCCATGTGGGGTTTCCCAAACCGCAAACCAAGGGGTCTGGTATGGTCTTGGGGGCACCACACCGTTTCTTTATTTTTCATTTTGGCATGGGGTTCCCTTTCAAGATCCATATCATGATGATCCAACTTGGATGCTACTTCTATTCAAATTAATGCTGAAAGTCAGATCAGTTAAGACAGCTCTCATAGAGAATCATCGATTTTGTAAAAAATAGAATAACATGGCGAGGCATTTTTAAGCTGCAAATAAAAAAACATCTGACGCTGGTAAAAGCATGTGCATGGACATTTGCATGGGGCCTAAAACGTTCTAACCCTCTTTACTTCTGTAATCATTTGATTGTTACAACAGACAGTTCTAAAAATGCCCAAAGAAAATGGATTAAATGGGTATGTGTCACTGTGCTCTTCCTCCGGGGTGATCATTTATTGCAAGGTAACCCCTCTTTATATTTCTTTTCCTATTTGGCAGTTTTCAGATTACTGATAAAGTACAAGCAATTGTTTCTTGATGGCATTCTTGCCTTCACCTCTGATGACCTATAAAATATTCAAACCTTGTTAAGCAGTGAAATTGGTTTTAGTTAAGATTGGGTTCTTAAGAGGGACATACATTTAAAAAGCAGGTACATTTTCTTGGTTAAGCAACAAAGCATGGGTTCATATAAAATCACCTGCGTCAACCAAAGCAGTAAATAAGCATCAGCCTTTTACCAACATAAAGGTCTTCTAGAACTTCAAATGAATTTAAAGCATCAGATGATTGTTTTCCAATAAGGGTCAAACAGAGGACAAGAGTGTATTAACACAGGCTGCACATGGCCTATGCACTCCTAGCTGCATTGCCTGTAAATCTTGTTTCATTATGGGATATAACAGTTTCAACTACATATCTAGAAGATGAAATATGGCATATTTGCATTAATCCTTACTGTAGAAAGAAATAAACACCCAAACTGTGAATGTAAAGCAGGGCTCAAAGTAGATCAAACCCCATTTACAAAAATCTCATATAAGGTTAAATATAATAATGTAATTTCATAAGTTGATATTGATATTTTTAAATTTGCACCTTTCTTTAAAATAGTACCTGGTGACATTTTTATTATGGGATCATAATGCTTTGTGCTCTTGCATTGTCATCCTATCAAACAGGTTTCCCATGGAAGAGACTATTAGCGGCCGTGACAACCCAGGTCATACAGGCATGGTCCACTGGTTGTCACTATTAGAAAACCCATACTGAGAAATGCCATGCAGCTGCCATTGGAGTATATGCATAGAGACTGGAAGTGGCTGCAAAGAGGTTGTGAGGGCCAGCAACATTGAAATGCAACAATGTATGGAAAAAAGGTGAAGTTGTTCATGTTTATTTTAAAAGAAAAGCTTTTTGCTTTTGTTTTTTGAATAGATTAGTGAAGAGTTATAGTATCTTCCAAATTTTACTTCTGTCCAAATGTCCTCCTTTAGTAGTGTGACCAGACGTCTGGAGTTTCCATGGACAGTCCCCAATTTTAGTGGGCTGTCCTGGAGAAAAAAATTCCCTGATTTTGCCTGCAGGGTAAACCATTTTAGAAAAATTTCTGTGATTGACCTGCAGCCGGAAGAGGGAGAGGAGGGTTGTGTCTATTCAGACAGAGGTAATTAAGAGATTCCAAACTTTCACCAGCAGGATGTACGATTCTCAAAATGTACATATGCCCTTGTGCCCTTCACCACATGAATAAGCCTCTTACCAGATTGCTCTGATCCCCAATGAGATCAGCAAAGCATATAAACACTTGGACAATTCCAGGCAGATCATCAGCATAAACCACCATTAATGGAATCCCCAGATATTTCCAGGATCAATTGGCTGAACCGGATGGCCATACATAGATCATATGCAGATTGTCATCCAAAGGAACAAAGGCCATACATAGTGCAATTCCATATTACACATTTATAATATAAAAACGTGTGCAGACAGGTGCTCAAAATTTAACAGGTATAAAACAGCATTAAATCATAACCAAACAAAAAGGGCTATAGACAGGACAAACTATTGACTGGCTAATCCACAATAACAGTCTTCTCTAACGCCGTGATAAAATAAGGGAATGCATATGTATATTTCCAAAGATAATACACGTAAATTGTGTTAAAAAAAATTAAAATGAGAAAATAGAATAAAAATAGAATAAAACGACACAAAAACTTGTGTATGGATGAGACCAATAAACACGTCAATAAAAAAAATAAGAAAATAAAACAGAAAAAAATGAGAAAAAAATAGAGGAAGCTAAAAAGACAAAACAATTCACCATATATACATATATATATATATATATATATATATATATATATATATATATATATATATATATATATATATATATACATATAAATCAATTCACAAATGTGAAAATGCATGTTACAAAACTTACAATTTTATATCATAAACAATGAACAACCCGTAAAAAGAGGCAACAGATTACTACTTTTAACTATTGTTGATGCAACTGTTGATATCCCACTCTACATTCAGTCCGAATGGGCTATACATTTTTAATTGATATATCCAGCAGGTTTCGAGATCCCTCTTAGGAAATGACTGCCCCTCCAATGAGGAGAAAAACAATCTATTCTTTTTAATTCTAAGGAAGATGGATCCTTATTATGATGGAAACACAAATGTTTGGAAAGGCTGTCCAACATAGCCCTTCTGAATATTGGTACTATGCACATTTAACCTCACCCGCAATGCCTGCATGGTCCTACCCACATACTGAATGTCACAGGAGCACTGTAGGAGATAGACCACTCCCATTGTTTTATTTAAATAAGGAAGCCACACATTTGGAAAAATAAAAAAGTTTACTTGGAAAACATTCACAATTGCGTTTACAATCTTCACGCCAAAACTGACAACATCTTGGTTATTTACAACATTATTTACAAAGATTACGCAATTTGTAAAACCAGGCATGGAGCTAAGCAGAACCTATGAAGTAGGAAAGTTCAACTTTGTAAAGTGAAGACAAGATCAGACATGACTATATGTTCAAAGTGTGTTTGATCTTGCCTTCATCACATGGGGGGTCACCCCCGAAAAGTGGAAATTTGGAACATGCACACAATTTGGTTATGAAAATGGTCATTAGATGGTAAAACACATGCCTAGAAGCTTCAAAAGTGCCATTTCCATCATGGGGATGAATGGACGTTTTTTGGGGGTGCAACCCCTTCACCACAACCACTTTCGTAGTTCGTAAAGTGTTTGCACCCCCAAAAAAACGTTGCCATTCACCCACCATGATGGGAGCTAGCACATGTGGACACAATGTGTGCATGTTCCAAATTTCAGACAGTTTTTAAGTTGCAAATGTGTTCAGAAGCTGGCACAAATGTGTGTAAATTACTTGTTGCTTTTTCATATTTTTCCTAAAACATCAATGATGTTCTTCAATTTTTGTTGAACATCATTGATGTTTTGCTTTATGTAATCTAGATCTCTATTGCAGACCATTATCTCTCCGATGAGTACGTGGGCACTCTCTGTGGTAAAGTGCGATTTTTCTTCCACAACATCCACGTCACCTAAAAACCACAAACAAACAAAAATGGGGTGTTGGAAATGAGGCAGCCATACATGGATTAGCTTACCAGTAGCTGTGTTCTCCCACACTCACCTGTTGTGGTGACAATTTCTCCAAGTTCGATGATCTCTCCTTCCTCCTCCTCCTCTCCTCTGCTTCTGCTCTTTCCCTTTTTTGGTAGGTGTTGGTTTGGGGGTTTCCTCAGACGGCCCAAGTTTCGCTCCCTATGAGAATGTCCAAAAGGAAGATTTAGCAACACAAGCTATTGAGGGCAGAAATAGGAAATGACAAACATTTCTTGAAAGTGACGGACACTATTTTAGTTTGGCCAGTTACAAATGTCAACTACATGAATGAAGTCACTTTGTAAAGGTGCTAAACTGACTAGCTTTTTGGTAGAAGTTTGTGTGATGGAGACCCCCCTCTAGTATCCACTGGAGCACATGTGTGGAAAAGCATAATAAAAAGGGGGTTTGGGTGTCCCAGCACATAGTGCTCTAGAGTCCAGATGGGTAAACAGCTACTGAGTGACCTCTCCTTTACATTGAATAAATTGGCTTTACATTCTTGATGACATTTCTAGTGAGAACAAACTTCCTTTCCCCAAAAAAACACCAAACATCGTATTATAAGTGGCCGAACGATCGAGGTTGCGTACGATCGAATGCACACACACACGACCATGACAGTGGCAGAAAGATCGAGGCTGAGTACGATCAAATGCACAGACGAACCTGAAAGTGGCCATTTTGGAAGGTACAACTTGGTAAAAATCAAAACACAATGGAGCAGTATGCAAGCAAGAAATCAAACACAAAACACAACTACTTACTTTTTTTGAAGAATTCTCTTGATCTTTCTGTACTGATCGGCCTCCCTCAGTTTCAGGTCTGACCAGCGTTTCCTGAGTTGCTCCTTGGATCGTTGTACCCCAAAATTATTGTACAGCCTTCTCACAACTTTAGACATGATCTTGGCCTTGCGGACATTGGGGTTGAGGTAAGGCCCATACTTCCCATCATAGTCGCAGAACCCCTCCGTACAAAAGGGCGAGAAGGGGGGGTTATGCGGCACAGTCAGCGCTCCGGATGATAAGAGAGGCTTCAGACTCCTACAATGCCACACCCGCCGATGAGGAGACCTTTGGCTCGGTGGTTGTCACAAAAATGATGGGTATTGGAGGTGAGGCAACGCAACATGTGTGAGGGGCTCATCCTCCATGTCCTAAATAAGGGTAGGGCTGGGGAGATGACCCAGTCACACATGTTTGCCATAGCTACCATGCTCCACCTCCTCCTCCTCCTCCTCCTCCTTCTGCCACCCCACCAGCACGACAGCCACAGCGTGCAAGGAAGCGTGGAAGGAAGACCTGAGAGTGACGACCTGCAATCAGTCTGGTCTGAGAGAAGATGGAGCCTCTTGTAGTACCAGAGCCTGGGGACCTAGATGGCATCTGCTGCAGTTCCGGATACTTTGGACTTCACGACCAGATTGCACTCCCCTTAATATACGTACTCCTCAGGCCCCCAATTTTCTACGCTTGAACAATGATGGTTGCCGTGGGGGGCCAAGGCTTTGCAAATTCCCCAAGTTTCACCATGGCTGCGTTCCTCTTTGGTTTGTTGGTGTGACCTAAATAAAGGTTTTTTGGATTTGAAATAATCATTGACTATTGTGTTTTACTTTGCTACAATGACAGTTTTTCTTTGAGTAGGCTGGTACATTTCACTAATCCTAAAGTAGAATTAACAAGGGGCAACAACAACAAACAACCTCCTAGTAAATTTAAGCAAGAAATACAAATGTAAATAATGTGTTTTTGGTAATTTGAGACACACAACCCCCCTCCAAAAAAAAAAAAAAAAAAAACATTCAAATATGTATTTCCCCCCAAAAAAAAAAAAAGACAAATCATGGTAAAAAAATAACAAAGATTCTTTTCCGTTCAGAGTAAAAATAAACATGTAGTGTATAAATGGTGCAAAGTAATAAAGAAGTAAGTTTGTGAGAAGTGCGGGTGAATAGGAGCAGCTAAAAGATGTCATTCTTGTTGCATTGTAAAGAAAAGAGAATGCGCTGCATTAAAGACATTTTAACATTGCAGCGTGACGAATGTGCTGTGTCGATGAGGAAAGGAAGTTTTACCTGACCGAGCGCTCCGTCACAGAATTTCTTCTGAGCATGCGTAGCACTTTGTCCGTCGGACAAGCGTACACACGATCGGATTTGGTGTGATCGGACCGGGTTGACGGCAAATCTTTCCAGCAGGAGATAAGACTTTGTCCGACGGACAAACCGACGAACACTGTCCGATGGTGCATACACACGGTCTGATTTTTCAACAACCTTGTCCGATCGGACCAAATTGATGAAAAAGTCCGACCGTGTGTATGGGGCTTTAGGAAATGACTGCCCCTCCAATGAGGAGAAAAACAATCTATTCTTTTTAATTCTAAGGAAGATGGATCCTTATTATGATGGAAACACAAATGTTTGGAAAGGCTGTCCAACATAGCCCTTCTGAATATTGGTACTATGCACATTTAACCTCACCCGCAATGCCTGCATGGTCCTACCCACATACTGAATGTCACAGGAGCACTGTAGGAGATAGACCACTCCCTTCGCAGAACAGGAAATAAAATTATATTTTTTTTTAGGATTTTGATGTAATAAAAGAAGTAAACCTTGGATCTAGCAGTATCTCTACCAATAGTTTTGCACATTTTCATCAGGGGTAAAAAAATTTACGATCACCAAACAAATAATTTTTTGATGGCGGCTCAACCACATAAGGGGCAATTAAGTCTCTTAAATATTTTGTTTTTTGGAAGATAATCCTCGGATGTTCAGGCAATAAAGGCTCCAAGATCCTATTGTTCCTGTGTATCTTCCAATGTTTTTGAAGAAGATTCTTCACCAGATAGTGGTGCCTGGGAAAACCAGTAATAAATGAAAAAGGGTAGTTCCCATTACCACTATCTCCAGATGCACATGAAGGATCCTTATTGAACAAAGATTTGCGTTCTAATTTTGAAACACCAGAGATGACCTTATCTACATCTCAGTCAGATTTAGATACTGTAAGGTCATCTCTGATGTATCTGTAGATCTGGGAATTCCATGAATGGTGGTTTATGTTGATGTTTTGCTGTTAAAAGCCTGGAATCATCCTAGTGTTTATATGCTTTGTAGATCTCTGTAATTGGGGATCAACACAAGGCTTATACATGTGGTGAAAAGCACAAGAGCACGTGTGCATTTTGAGAATCGTACATAATGCTGGTCGAAGTTTAGATACTTTTTACTTACCTTTGTCTGAATAGACTCACTTTTCCATATTGTTTTTTATCACAACACTTGGGATTTACTGTACTTTTAAGTTTTTAGTGATTATGTGTCTGTGTGCCTATTTTTTTCTTGTGTATAGAATTGATATCATTTGGTATTCTGGTGAATGATAGGTGAAGCTCTAGAGAAACCTTTGAGAGCTGCCAGCCAAGTGGGCCTTTCTTAGTAAACTGCATTTGCATGCAGACCATTGTAACTAATAACCACTACTAATGCAGAGCTTCAATGATTGAAAGAACTGAAATCCTTTTAAAAAAGGAGTGGGCCAGGGACAGTAAGGCTGGGCAGAAAAGGACTAGTTGAAGCTAAACATCCTAGATCCAGGAGATGAGACAGACTACAATTTACTTATTCAGCTTCTGGTGTACACTGTGAGATGGTCATATTGTGCACTGAAATCTAAGTAAGCAATTTCAGTGCAGAATGGGAGCCTGTGCATCTGTGCAAGACTGAAGGTTTGGTTCAGCTTTAATTCTATTCAAGACAAAACCTATTTTGTTTTGAACACAGTGAGCAAGGGTTAGAGTCACTATTAGGATTGTATTACCTCTATTGAGGAGAATCTCTGCAATGGAGACACAGATGAAAACACATTTTTAGTGGAAAGGGTTAAAGAAGAATTGGTTACATTGGTCCTACTTGGACAAACATAACTGTGCATCTACCATAGCTAGCCGATCCCTCCGGAAGATGGAAATCACTTTAGTAGGCACCACCACTACTAAAGTTATCTCAACTAGCTTCCAGTTGCAATGCTGAGTGGCTTACCTGCTTCTTACTGAACGCAGAAGGTCACTTGCTTGGCACAGGTGCCATTCAGAGAATGCTTTTCATTTTCTCAATGAATACAAAGCATTCTCTGATTGGACAAGAGAGAGATTGTGACATGACCTCCCCACTTCTTCACATCATCCAATTAGAGAATGCTTAGCATTCATTGAGAAAATGCAAAGTAATCTCTGAATAGTACATGTGTTGAGCAGGCCACCTCCTCCGTTCACAATGCAGCAGGGTAACTGATCTGCACTGGACCCCAAAGCTAGTGGAGATTATTATAGTAGTGGTGCCTATCACAGTGATTTCCACCTTCTAGAGGGAAACCACAGGAATGGTATATGCACAGTGACATTGGTCCACACTGGACCAATGCAATTATTTAGAAATATTCATATCTGGACTTCTTCTTAAAATCCAAACTTTCTTTTGAACAGTATGAGTAATGCCACGTACACACCATTGGACTATCCGGCGGACTTGGAGAAGTTTTGACTCAAAATTACAAAAAAAAAACTCGGCAGTCTGGCAGACAATCCGGCCGTCTGTGTGCTAATCCGCTGGACTTTTGAAATGAAGAAATGAACGGACTTGCCCACACACGGAGTAAAGTCCGTTCATTTAGAACGTGACTCCAGGTAGACGGCACTAGCGAAGGGAAATCAATGTCACCGCCTCCATCGGTGAGATTGACACCTTGCTAGCCCCATCACCTGGTATAGATTTAAAGGGGAATCCCTACGCCTAAAAAATGGCGTGGGGGACCCCCCAAATCCATATCAGACCCTTATCCGAGCACGCAGCCCGGCCGGTCAGGAAAGGGGTGGGGATGAGCAAGCACCACCCCCCCTCCTAAACCGTACCAGGCCGTGTCCCCTCAACATGCGGCCCCCCCCCCCACCCCAAAGCACCTTGTCCCCAGGATGGGAATCTTATTAAAGGGGGCTCCCGGATTCTGACAAGCCCCCTGCCTGCAGACCCCGACCCGGCTCGCTCGTCCCCACCCCCTTTCCTGAACGGCCAGGCTTTTTTTCGACGTAGGGCTTCCCCTTTAAATCCATACCAGGCGATGGGGCTAGCAAGGTGTCAATCTCGCCGATCGAGGCGGCGTCATTGGCTTCCTTCGCTAGTCCCGTCTACCTGCAGTCACGTTAAAAATGAACAGACTTTACTCCATGTGTGGGCAAGTCTGTTCATTTCAAAAGTCCAGCAGACCTCCACCAAAAGTCCGGCAGATTGTCCGCCATACCTAGTCCGCCGGAAAAGTCCTGTCGTGTGTGGGCAAGTCCGCTCATTCAGAAAGTCCGGCGGACCTCCGCTGGAAAGTACGGCGGATAGTCCGGCCGAATAGTCCGATCATATGTACGCAGCATAAGGGTCAGCGTTGCTATCGGGATTCTGCTACCTCTACTGGGGAAATTCTCCACAAAGAGGATACAGACAAAAATACATTTCTAGTAGAGTGCAGAAGGGTTAAAATGTCTTGCAATGCTTTAATAGCAATCTGTGTCTTCCTGTCTGGGTGACAACTGCTCCCTCACTTCTTGTCCAGGTGTCAGAGGAAAAAGACATGAGGGAAAATCACCCCATTCTATCCAAGTCTCGAAAATAAAACTGTCTGCAGTTTTAAAATGAATAGTTAGATCATGCAAATGGCACAAATAATGCTTTTCTCCCATGAGGGAAACTAATATATCCTCCAGTTTAATAAAGCTTATCTGTGTTGCATATATTGCACTGCAGAGATCTCTATTGGTTGCATATAATTAACTAGGTCAGACACATTTAGCTACAATTATTTGTTAATTGTACTATGGCTTTATGATGTTTTCTGTTGCATTGTGTACAGAAAGTGAAATATATTTGAACAATCACTCATAGAGTAGTTAAACATTGTAGATTTATTGCAAAGGACAGAAACGGGAATGCATGGTCCTTGATGTCATAAATCAAGTAGCGTGTGAAGGTGATATTATTTACAAAGACTTCAATAGTGTTTTACAACTGAAAACAAGGGCAGAAGGGTGAAGAACCAAGCTTGGTAAGTGTACAGTATAACATCATCAAACCCAAGGTTGAGTGTAGCAGTGGTACGCTAATTAGATTTTACATTACACAGCACATTTCAGGGCTGTATTTAGCATAAGACACTTACTGCCTAATGTCTAGGACAACAAGAAAACAAGTGCAGAACCAAAGTAAAATTTCCACAGTTTACTTTTTTTATCTTTTTTCGTCTCTTTTCTGCCTTGTCTGAGCTCTAATGCGAATTTCTCAGTAAATCCAAAAATAAAACTCAAATTAGAGTGTAAGGAACGTATGGAACTAGACTCTCTATACCTTAAAATCTAATGGAAACTTTAGGCAAAGTGTGTAGATACAGTAAATATAAAGAGGAAAGCTACATTTTAAATGTCATGCTGTTCTTAGTTGTTCAAACACTTCATAACCGCCGAAAGACTGCTACAGTATGACTGTTGACTGTTATTCCAGGAGGGAGTCCACTGACGTCCTCCCAGAACCACGCCTCCCACGTACCCCCTGGGGTTCCCATCTGGCAAGCTCTGTGAATGTGGTAAATGGGCAGTCACAGCAGCCATTTACCATGTGATCAGCTGTGTCCAATCACAGCTGATCACAATGTAAACAGAGTTGCCGGTGATTGGCAGTACTTTCCACACACACTGCACAGCGCGAGGAAAGGAAAGCCGGTAACTGGCAATTGTAATAGAGAATATGTACAGATAATCAGGGCACTGATGATCAGTGTCTATCAGTGCACATCAGTCCTGCCCACCACCGCCTATCAGTGCCCATTAGTTCCCATCAGTGCTGCCTCATCAGTGCCTCCTCATCAATGCATATCAGTGCAGCCTATCAGTGCCCATCACTGCAACCTCATCAGTGCACATCAGTGAAGGAGAAAAATTACTTATTTGCTACATTTTATAACAGAAAGCTTTGTTTAGCAAAAATTAAAAAACCCAGCAGTGATTAAATACCACCAAAAGAAAGCTCTATTTGTGTGGAAAAAAAGATAAAAAAATACATTTGGGTACAGTGTTGCATGACCGCTCAATTGTCATTCAAATAAGATAACAACACTGAAAGCTGAGAAATGGCCTGGCCAGGAAGGGGGCAGGGGTGAAAGTTCCCAGAATTGAAGTGGTTAATAGAGCCCAAACATCACTTGCTGGCATTTAACTGTATAAAGCAGTGGTCTCTCTGCACTACTCCAACACGCCCTTTATTGTGTCAGAGCTAGAACTGTGCAGCAGGGAGCATATGCTTTACTAATTGGAAAACAATTAGAAAAGCTAGAGGGTCAGAATGACAGCCTGGCAACTTGAGGTGTCTGGTGTGTGTGTATGCATTGCTGGACTTATAGAAGTTAGGCTTTGTTCTGATATACAGTGGAATGTGTCTTCCTTCAAATGAGCTGATCCTTAACAATGGTATAATGTAGGTGGACCTTCTTCTGGTCCTAGGCTGCTACCTGTCTGATCACAAAAAAAAGAGGGCTCAGCAGATAATGCTTTTAAGGAGCACCTAGCACAAAGAAAAAGGGTTTCTGATAAAGAAAACTATAGAGGGTGTGCCATATCCAAAATGTATCAAAGAAGAGAGAAAAACCCCTAGGGTGGGACTTTAAAGGCACTAACACATAGACAATAAGAAGTAGTAGAATATTGTTGAACATATATTGAAAAACATATATTAAATATTGCACATAGCACTGGATACAGTGTATACAGAAATGCAAAGAAAGATACAACTTCCTGAGACCGACGCGTTTCGGAGATGCAAAATGATCAACAATGATTTAACCCTTCCAAGTAATGCTGAATAATCATGCACAGAACACTAAAGCCCCATACACACGGTCGGACAATCCGCGGACCAGGTCGGTCGGATCCTGTCCGTCATACTTTGTCTGATGTTGGTTTTGCGTACACACGGTCGGACAAAGTTGTCGGAAAATCCGATCATTCTGAACGTGGTGACGTTTGTTGCCTACGACGGGACTACGTAGAGGCTAGTAGCCAATAGCTTTGGTCTTGTAATGTGATGTGAGCATGCGTAGCACTTTGTCCGGTCGGACAACCGTACACACGATCGGATTTGGTGTGATCGGACCGTGTTGTCGGCAAATCTTTCCAGCAGGAGATAAGACTTTGTCCGTCGGACAATCCGACGTACACTGTCCGATGGTGCATACACACGGTCTGATTTTTCAACAACATTGTCCGATCGGACAGAATCCATGAAAAAGTCCGACCGTGTGTATGGGGCTTAAGGGTATTGAAAACTTACATCATAGTCATTTGCATATACATAAAAGTATCGACATTTGTATAAAAAGAGAATGACATTGTCACGTGGAGTCCTCTGCTTATCCCATCCACATTATTGTTACTCCAATCAAAGATAGATTTGGATAGGGGGAAATCACCAAATACTGTATAGGGATCAAGTCCCTGATCACACCAAGAAAAGTTGAAATCTGGAGACCCATATACAACCAAAAGCATGTGTACTGAGGCCCAAAAAACTGAAAATCTGGAAAAAAAGGGCATATATAATAAAGTCAATTATGTATGTCAAAAATAATTCAAACTGCAGCCATAATTAACGGAACCAAGCAGGATGATTGGACATACCCAGGCAGAGCAATGACATCAATTACCGACAGATGCGTCGGAGGAGTCTGGCTGACTGATGCACAAGGAACTAGGAAGTGATGTGGAGAAAATAGGACAGGGGAAACGCCATACGCCGGGACTGCAGACCGGAATACAGGTGACCATTTAACCCGTTCACACCAGCACAGCTTAATGCGGTTTTTAAATATATTAAATGTGAGTGTAATGTGATGAGTTTTTAGTTGCCATTAAATCTTTTTAAACAAAATGACACTATTGCACACCTCTATTATTCACTGTATGCATATGAGGTGATCTTTGAAAATACCAGATGGAAGTTGTGGCTTTATTGATCAGTGTTCCTACCAGGAGGTGGAGTTAATATGGGATCTGCGTTTAGCATTAACTAGCCACTATATGGATGATGACCATCTAAGCTTTACTACAGGCATGTTTTTAAAGCCCTTAAGGTGAGGGCATATCTGAAGGGGGAGAGTGCACATTGCATGAAGACACCATTTGTTTCACCTTTTTTCTTTGATATGTTTATGGACTTTTTCTTGCTTATCAATATTGAGGACTGTGCATAACACACACTGAGCTCTTGCACTTTTTTCATCTGCTAATGAGCACCTGCACTATAATTGGGGATATTTTACTTAACCACTTGCTTACTGGGCACTTAAACCCCCCTCCTGCCCAGACCAATTTTCAGCTTTCGGCGCTGAAGCACTTTGAATGACAATTGCGTGGTCATACAGCACTGTACCCAAATGAAATTTTTATAATTTTTTTCCCCACAAATAGAGCTTTCTTTTGGTGGTATTTAAAGAGGATGGCCACCTTAACAAAAAATATTAAAAGCCAGCAGCTACAAATACTGCAGCTGCTGACTTTTAATAAATGGACACTTACCTGTTCCAGGTTCCAGCGATGTCGGCAGCAGATGACGAGCAATCGTTCGTCTCTCGGCTGCCCCGCCTCCATCCTCTGTCAGGGAATCAGGAAGTGAAGCGTTGTGGCTTCACTGCCCGGTTCCCTACTGCACATGCGCGAGTCACACTGCGCGTCTTTACTGGTCTCCGTTGTGTCCTGGGAACTGTGTGTTTCCCAGGACACAATGGGGGGGAGGGGGCAGGCAGGGCATCTGCGGCTAGCTGCGGCTAGCTGCGGCTAGCTAGTCCCGGAAGTGGGTGCAGATACCTGGATTATACAGGTATCTGCACCCCCCTCCCCCTGAAAGGTGCCAATTGTAGCACCGGAGAGGGGGAGGAATCCGATAAGGGGAAGTTCCACTTTAGGGTGGAACCCTGCTTTAATCACAGCTGGGTTTTTTATTTTTTGCTAAACAAACAAAAAAAGATGGAACATTTTGAAAAAAAAATCATGTTTAATAGTTTGTTATACAATTTTGCAAACAGGTAATTTTTCTGCTTAATTGATATGCGCTGATGAGGCAGCACTGGTGGGCACTGATAGGCTGCACTGGTGCGCACTGATAGGCTGCACTAAGGGCACTGATAAGCTGAACTGATGGGCACAGATAAGGTGGCACTGATGGGGACAGATGAGTTGGTACTGATGGGCACAGATAATATGACACTGATGGGCCCTGATGGGTGGCACGGTTGGGTGGCATGGATGGGTGGCACGGATATGTGGCATGGATGGACACTGATAGATGGCACTGATATATGGCACTGATGGGCACTGATATATGGCACTGATGGGCATTGATAGTTGGCACTGGTAGGTGACACTGATGGGCACTGGTAGGTGACACTGATATGCAGCACTGTTCAGGCACTTATTGTGGGCACTGGCAGGTGGCACTGACAGATGGCACTGTGGGCACTGGCAGATGGCACTGTGGACACTGGCAGATGGCACTCTGGGCACTGACAGATGGCATTGTGGGCACTGACAGATGGCACTGTGGGACACTGACAGGTGGAGCATGTGGACACTGACAGGTGGAGCTGGTGGGCTCTGGTAGAGGGCACAGGTGGGCACGTGTACCCGGGGCACATCTCAGTGATCGGGACTAATGTCCCTCTCACTGCTGCCGGTGATCGCCTTTTTTTTCCACCTCGCGCTGTCAGCGCGAGGAGGAAAAATAGCCGATTACCGGCTCTGTTGATATCACATGATCAGCTGTCATTGGCTGACAGCTGATCACGTGGTAAGGGGTCGGGATCGACCCCTTACTCGGATCTGTGATCCAGCGAGTCCCTGCAGGTGGCGCGCAGGCCGCTCGTGCACGGGATGACGTCATAGGACGTAGTCCTGGCAATATAGATCCACGCTGTAGCCGTCATTCGGCTATAGTGCGGATCTCAGGTGGTTAATGATACTATTATCTATTTATTTATTTTATTTTATGATTTTTTGAGTTTTAGTATATTGCATAACTCTTAGCGCAGCACATTGGGTATATATGTCTGTTTGTAGACTCAGGGCTTAACTAGCCCAGCACAAACAGTTGCAATGTCTGCCTAATGCAGATCAGCTGTATGCAGCCAGCCTATTCCCAGGTTGCCAAAGAGGGCCCCTCCTCAGTAGCGGTCGCGCCATGCCTCCACACGGCGCAGGCGCAAACAGCGCCACGCGCCGTGTGGAGGCATGATGCGGCCGCTACTCGGGGGCCCTCTATGGCAACCTGGGAATAGGCTGCCCACATGCAGCTGATCTGCATTAGGCAGACATTGCAGCCGTTTGTGCTGGGTTATTTAAACCATGAGTCTACAAACAGACATGGCTATGGACGGAACGTTCATGGAGAGGCTGATGTTGGACTACATTCATTGTAGACATGGAAGCCGTCAAAAAATTTGTTTTGTTTCGTTCCATTCCATTTCGTATAAAAAAAAAAAATTGGAATTCGTAATTCGTGTACGAAATTCAATTCGGATTCGTACGAAATACGAATTTCGTCCGAATCGTTACGAATCGTTAATATTGTTACGAATCGTTACGAATATCGACACTCTACGAATAATAACGAATTATCCGAAAATGTATTAACGTTACATAACACAAGTCTATAATGTCTATTGTTCACCAATCACTCAGAGGAAGTACGAAATCCGATTGGTGAACAATAGACAATAGACTTATGTGTTATGTAACGTTAATAAGTTTTTGGATAATTTGTTATTATTCGTAGAGTGTCGATATTCGTTATACTGAATCTCAAATTCATTCGAATCATTCGTTATATCCGCTATAATTTCTTTCATATTAGTTGAAATTCATCATTTGGTAGTTTGGATTCGGATAATTTGGATCGAACGAAATTTCGTATTTCGTACAGAATTCGTATTCGTAAAAATTCATAATTCGGATTCGTACGAATGTACGAATTTCGAAAAAATTTGTACGAAACTAATCGCACATGTCTAATTCATTGAGAGTGAGTAACATTGGGAAACCTTGAACTACATTATTTTAGCGAAATATAAAGTCTAGTTCCCAATATACTGTGAAGTTGATGGCCAGGTTCTCCGGCTCCTAGACAGGACATTCCATGAGAGGTGGAGACGGAATGTCTACTGATGTCTGAATAGTAAATTGGGTTAAGTAGGGTCTGAGGCAGCTTTCCATTCACCTATTGTTCAGTGTGTTAATGAATCCACCTATTATCTGCTACGAGATGTAATTACACTCCTAGTCATGTGTAGGGCAAGGTTTTATTGTTAGGGGAATGCCCCTGGAAAATGAGTTAAGAAACCCCTTGCATGGGGAAGCATAAAAGCCAGCTGTGGCTAAAATGAAGTTGTTCATTGACTCCCCGGACTGTGTGTTGTCCAGTTACTGGGGGGGGGGGGGGGTAAAAGGCGTCTGTGGATAAGTTAGCACTTCCTCAGCTTCAAGGATTTCCCAGCGGACTCGAGGATCCGCTACAATTATTTTTTGTGTTATTGAATGAAGCTGGGCTCATGATTTATAAGCAGCACTGATTCTTGAGCTCACATACATTGTGACATTGCGACTGCCGCCCCTGTTAGCACAGTGCACTTAGATGGTATGAACATATTGCGCAACACATCCAGGTATTGTTTCACAGCACACTTATTTTGTTTGTTTTTGGTTTCCAATACCCACCCATTTGTTTTTGTTTCCTTTAGGCGTTATTCATACACGATAGTGTTTACTGCTGTTGGAGCATCTCCATTGCTCTTAACATGGTTCCACTATCATATATCACTTTATCTGTGTCACAATACTTTTAATTGATTTTGATAATCGCAAATTATATTTCCCAAACATTCACAGCCCTTAGTAATTTCTCCACCTAATTCAATTCACAGTTACTTTAGATGTCCCAAGTTGACATTCACATATGTTACTAATGATCCTAGGGCGAGGATTATTTTTTGGCTCACATTCATGACACAATGCCTTATTGCAGTACCGCATGCTCTGCCTGCCTCAACTCCTGCACCAGATGATGCTCCCGGCCCAGTGTCCATTGCTGTGCCCCCTATCATTACCTGACCCGTAAGTATGGGCGTACGTTTTTGACACATTTCTCCTTTTCCTTTCCCTCATTTAATATATCAATTTGATAAATTTTTTGGCATACCACTTCTCGCCCCATAGATATCCATCATATATCATCTCCTGATGAGTGGCAAAAAAGCCACGAAACGCGTAGCGATTTTGATGTTATAAGTTACATCCAATCATGCAGTTTTATTATACTCTGTAATGTTTTTTTACTTAATTAATTCTATTGATCTTGATTATGTGCAATATATTTGTATATGAATTCAATTTCTTCGATGTATGAACTATGGGATTGATGTTTTTGATGTGCAACATTTTTAATACATATACGTTTACGATTTATGATGGATGATGGACTATAGAATGTGCTTTCCTGCGCCCTATGTAATGTACCTAGTTTACAGCTAATAAATCCACATTATCTGATCTCTATTGCTCTTTTTTTGCTTCCAAATCGCATGCTTCGTCAAAGTCCCAACCTTTTTTCTATTTAACATACATTCCTCTCACCTTTTTCCATTATTCTTTTTTCATTTTGGTGCCCCATTGTCTGGCGACATTGATTTCAACGGTCAATATCTCACTGAACTGGTCCACGGCACTCTCTGCTCTCCACGTCCCTACCAACCTGTCTGTCGGTAACTGATGTCATTGTTCAGTAACCGGACCGGATAGTCAGCCAAGCCATAAGTCAGGGATCAATGTAGTGGAACAGCAAGCAGGATCTGGAGCCAGAATGGATGTTATCAAAGCAAATCTTTAAACAGGAACTCAGGAGCTAGACTCTGTGATGTTGACCAAGGCGAAGGCAGTGTTCCACTGGGCTGAACAGATTAAGTAGGCAGGAGTGACGAGTAGGATATCATCGACAGCTGAGTACCTGTGGAGAGATAGGGGCTGGCAATTATCTGACAGCTGAGCGGCCAGCTCTGAGAAGGAAGGGCTGAGCCCAGCCCTGACAAGGACTCCATGTAACAATGTCATTCTCTTTTTAAACAAATCTGGATACTTTTATGTACATGAAAATTACTATGATGTAAGTTTTCAATACCCTTAGCATTCTGTGCATGATTATTCAGCATTACTTGGAAGGGTTAAATCATTGTTGATCATTTTGCATTTTGAATTTTATAGATAATATATTTTCTGTCAAACCCCTGATGAAGGAGACAGCATTCATCTCCAAAATGCGTCAGACTCAGGAAGTTGTATCTTTCTTTGCATTTCTGTATACACTGTATCCACAGCGCAATATTTAATATATGTTTTTCAATAAATTTCTGTAAACACTGTATCCAGTTCTATGTGCAATATTTAATATATGTTTTTCAATAACAGTTCAACAATATTCTACTACTTCTTATTGTCTATGTGGTAGTGCCTTTAAAGTCCCAACCCAGGAGGTTTTCTCTCCACCTAGCACAAAGGTTCATATCAATCAGAGGTCATTTTGAAATGTTTAATAGTAAAAGAGGTTGTAAATGTTTAATAGTTAAATAGGTTGTAAAAAAAAAAAATGTAAGACAAAGGCATAATGAGCTAGTATGCATCGCATACTAGCTCATTATGAAATACTTACCTTAGAACAAAGCCTTCCAGCAGTGCCCGCACAACTCTGAGGTGCCTGACATCTTTCCCAGAGTCACTTCTGGGTTTGCGGGCTCCGGCGCTGTGAGTGGCCATAGCCACGATAACATAATGCGTGCGGGAGCCACCGTTCACGACACAGGGCTTGGAAGGAATGACACCCGTGACTGTTTCTTCAGAGCATATGCACCAGTGATGTCACTGGCTGCATGTAATGTAAATATCTCCTAAACTGTACACATTTAGGAGATATTTACACTACATATATAGGTAAGCTTTATTATAGGTAAATGTCTGCAGAGGAAGTTTACTTCCTCTTTAGGAGCATCAAATAAAGCCAACATGTTTCTCCAGGGCTTGTTTAGTGGATGCTGGCAGTTCATAGTGCCTTTAAGATTTGAAAGTCTTTATTAAGCCCTAAAATGGTTCTCCTATTGCATCTCATCATGATTTTTATAACATCCACTGAGTTAATCCATCTGGAGTCTTTTTTGTTACCCCAACTTGTCATATTCCTGATATGTGCCTGCTGTACCATGTACTTGTATTACAAAAGTATCCTGTTCTCTTCGTATTGATTCATTTGTGTGAAATCCCTCTGCTTACCTAATAATAGCTGACAACACTAAGCAGGAGAACAGACTTTCATTGGGAGGATCAGTATACTGTAGCTTCTCCTCCCCTCAGTGTCACGTTCCGGGTATGGCGGGAGACAGGAGGTGGATCCCCTATGCCAATGAGGCGATAGCACGGGTTGTATTGGAGGACTGGTTCTAATGTTGCTACTGGTTTTCACCAGAGCCCGCCGCAAGGCGGGATGGACTTGTAGCGGCGGTAGCAACCAGGTCGTGTCTTCCAATAGCAACTCGACCCCACTGACAGCTGAGACAGGCGCGGTACACAAGGATTAAGCAGAGGCGAGGTCAAACGTAGCAAAAGGTCAGGGCAGGTGGCAAAGGTTCGTAGTCAGGGGCAACGGCAGAGATCTGGATACACAGTAGGAGCAAAACACAAAACGTTTTCACTGGGCACTAAAGGCAACACAAGATCTGGCCAGGATAGGAAGGGGAAGTGGGTATATGAAGGATTCTGGGAGAACGATAATTGGATCAGGCACTAATTGATTGTGCGCTGGCCCTTTAATTGAAGGAAGAGTCGCGCCCGCGCGCCAGAAGAAGCCGGCGGAGAAGGTGAGGGGAGCGGGATGCGATCCCCGGGCGGGCCGAGGATCGCATCCCGGAGACAGGGGAGAGGACGCGGTGAGCGCTCCGGGGTGGATGGGACACCCGGAGCGCTCGGCGTTACACTCAGCTCTTATGAAGGTGAAAACAGAGGGAATGAGATCACTTATAAAAGGGGAAAAAAGGTATTTATAATGTTTTTATATCTATAAATGTTTTGCCTTTTATTTCTGTTTTAAACTGAACTAGTTGTTTTACAAGATGATCGTTTACAATCACTTTAAGAGCCTCTGTAAGCTATTCCATGTATTTCTCTATGTATGGTTTCTAGAGAACTAGATTTTGCTGTCCCTGCTAAGAATTGGTGCCTGACCTGTCCCGATTTTGCAGGTTAAGTAAAATAAGCTGGCATGAATCAGATGAATCAGCACTGTGTGTTTACCTGCTTTGTCTGTCTAAACTCCTATTGAAAAAATGTAATTTACATGCCAGTCCACTCAACTAGTAAAGACAAAAGAGTATAGATTTAACCAATTTAAAGCTATTGAAAAAACATTTAGCTTAATTAATACAACTCATCAGAACTCTAATATTGCCTTAATCTGGTATTTAAAAAAAATGGGCAAAGTGAGCTATGTGAAATGCTGATACCTTTCATATGTCCTTGTGAAAAATGAGTCAGTTGTATCGCTGGAGACCTCAACCACTGCAATTGTGAGAGCAGTTGTCTTTGTCCTCAGTATACAGCATTATTTAAAGCACGCCAACAAAGCACAATAAAGCATTTGTTAAAGTAAAATAAAAAGCAATACATTGTTAACCTTATATGCTACTTGACTGCATACCCCTAAATTGTCTAAAAGGGTAACTCTGCATATTACAATGCTATTAAAAATTACCTTTTTTTTTTCAATCTGCAGCACTGTAATTGCCTGTAAAATCCAATGCAATATGGAAACCTGGAGGCCTGGAGACCTGGATTTCCCCTAAAATGTATTTCCCTGTTGTGTGATTGGTTCACTGATTTTCCCAAAAGTCTGTAAAAAAAGAAACAAGTCAGATTTTAGGCATTATCTGTAACAAAAAATTCAGTTTTGGTGAGATTCTCCCAAAAGATAAATCACTTCTAAAAGGATGTTGACACTGCAACTTTCCCAATTAGAACACTGCATCAGCTGATAAGCAATGAAAAAATCACTCCTATTCAGATTCATTCTGCAGGCAACAAACAACTTTTTCTTCAGAGCAGAAACAAGTAGAAATCTGCAACCAAGTTTGTTAAAATCCCTGCGATGTACATTGGTCACCCAAATTTTCTTAACAACCACTTGCCCACCAGTGCACGCCGATATACGTCTGCAGAGTGGCACCGCTGCGCAAATGGGCTTTCCTTTTTTTTACCAAAAATAAGTAGAAGAATATATATCGGCCTAAACTGATGAATAAATTAGCTTTTTTATATATATTTTTTTTAGATTTTTTTTAGATTTTTTTTTTATATATTTTCTTGTACATGTATTATAGCAGAAAGTAAAGAAAAAAAATGTTGTTCTAAATTGTTGGGCTTTTTTTTGTTTATAGCGCAAAAAATAAAAACCGCAGAGGTGATCAAATACCACCAAAAGGAAGCTCTATTTGTGGGGGAAAAAAGGACGTCAATATTGTTTGGGTACAATGTCGCACGATCGCGCAATTGTCAGTTAAAATGACGGAGTGCCGTATCGCAAAAAATGCTCTGGTCTTTCTTTTGGGGCTGAAGTGGTTAAATAAATGTTGACTTGGAGAGGACTTAAACAAGTGAGTTACCCCAGTAAAGCGTCAAAGTTCTGATACCTTTCCATAAAGACTGATCCTTATGAATAACAATGGTTTAAAAAATAGTAGTATTTCATTAATAGAAATATTTACTTCTTCCTCTTCGAAATTCTGTGTATGAACAAAAAAATGTGGGTTTAAAAAAACATTTTCAAACTTGTAAAAAGCCTTTGGAAGGGACATATGGAAGGCCTTGAAAGCTTTCATCTTTAATAAGTTATTGAACAAAGGTATCACTTAAACTACAAACTCTCTCCTAGCAGTTTCTGAATGACTATACACTACCTGCGGAGCAAGCACGGTGCATTGTACATTCCAGCTCAAAGGCAATGCAGCCAGTGCCAGGCACCATGTAACTCCTCTTTGCGTGTGGAGGAAACAGCGAGGGACAGCTTTGATCTGTCATCACTGGAGTCTCAAATAGGAAGGTGAGTACAGTTCTGATTTGACTGATAAAGATCCCCTGGCAGGGTTGTGTTTTTTTTTCTTGTCAAATTTGTTTATTGAATTTTAACAATTAGTATACATAAGTACATATGGTGGTAGCAAAAGAAAAGATCACATATATGGTAATAATATTGAGTTGTAGTTCCAACATAAACTAAAAGTAGTTTAACTAAAACAATTTTAGCATGGATCTAACTACTCAAAAGATTGCATCATACATTGTAAAAGAGAGGAAAAAACAACTTAGACCAGGTTAATATAAGATGACCTCAGATAAAAAATAAAAAAAAGGTCTTAATTATTATCAAGAGTATAGTTTTTAAATTAAAAAAAATGTAATAATTTATTATAGAATTTAAAATATTATACTACATATTGAAACTAATTTTATATTCGTATAAATTAATACAAATAAATTGGTATAATGATAACCAAGGAAATAAAAGTTCTACTACCAGAAATATATAAAGAGTAAATTGAAAGAGGAGAGAGAGAATAGAGAGAAAAAGTAGAAGAGAGAAAGAAGACAAAACAAAAGTAATTTTAGGTAGGAGAAAAAAATAGATAGGGAAGAAAGAAATGAGAGGTAGTAGGGGTCCCCGGGGTAGGTTGTGTTTTTATTTTTTTTTAAACCTCTGTCACTTCTTGGACAGTTTTCCCTGCATGTTAATGTTGTTATTGACGTAAGAATGTTTGCCAGAAATAGATTTAGATTTAGAATAGTAAAGGAGCCTGCACTGCAGGTTACAAGATTTTATCTCCAATATTGTATATATGTAATGCATAGATGATGAATTAGAGAAAAGTATGTGTGTCATAGATGGTTATGGAGCAAATACATATGGGGGGTCCTCTTTTGCTTGGGTACTGACCCCCAGCTTGTGCCTATTTTATAATTCACTTTAGGAATCCTGGTTATCCACGGGTAGGACTTGCTGTGTGAGCATGTGCTGTGGAAGTATGTGTAAATGGGCAATTATATGTATAACTAGCCTCTGTTTTTCTGTTTTCTGTTACTGCTGTGCTGATTAATTTTGTTAGTTTAGTTTCTCTTTGGAGATGTAGTATGTAAATATGCAGTATCAATTTAGACAGACATATATTTATATATTTATGTTTATCCTTTATTCTCTTATTAGTGTTAATATCTTTCTTCTGTGGCTTCTGATTTAACCACTTGATATCCGCTCTTCGTCCCTGTGGTTTTCTTCTGTGGCCTGGGGTTGGGGCCTCCCCCTCTTTGACTTGATGTCTTCTGCATCTGTACACCTTCCAGCATCTCTGACTGGGTCGGAGGAAATATAATGTGCATCTCCCCTGATATCGCTGATTTAACCCACCCTCACACCCATTGTGAATCTGTAGTGGTATAATATAAATACAATGGAACTAAATATAGATGCAAATGATCTTTATTCGTGGACTGTATATTATGTATGTCTTTTGTATATTTCTTGCTTTTCAAACCATATATCCCCTAGACATGTGCGATTAATTGCGTACAAATCGAAAATTTATGTAAATTCGTACATTCGGGAGGATCCGAAATATGAATTGCTATGCCTCCGAATTCTGTACGAAATACGAAATTTTGTTTACGAATTTCGGATCCAAATTCCGTTACAACAGAAACGTGACTGGTGATAAATTGAAATTCATCATAACGAACATTCGTAATTGTTACGAAAAGTTAACGAACCTAAAAGTTAAAAACCCAGGAAGTCAGCACAGCACAGGGATGGTGGGAGCCCCATATAATGATAAATTCATCATAACGAACATTTGTAATTGTTACGAAAAGTTTACGAACTTACCGAAAATTCGTATTTCGTACGAATCCAAATTGAATTTTAGACACGGATTTCGAAATAAAAATTTATTTTAATACGAAACGGAACTGAACGAAACTAAATGAATTTATTGACCGCGCACATGTCTAATATCCCCTGAGCCCCGGAGGCAGCCAACACAGGCGAAAAGCATCAGTACGAGTCCCCTCCTGCCTCGATACGTGTTATATACAATGTGCATTGCAGCTTGAAAGTTGAGCTATGGTTGTTTATGTGCATGTTAGGCATATAGGAGGGAAACGCTACCTTCAGGGATGTTTTCTTGGTCTGAACTAAATGTGTGGGTACATATTCATGTTTTTTTAAGGGATTTTACCCTTGTAATGCCTTGTACACACGGTCGGACATTACGACCACAAAATCTGTCAGATTTTTTTCAGACAGATTTTGTCCGAAACTTGTGTTGCACACACACGGTAGGACATAGTTGTCGGAAAATCAGATAGTTCCAAACAAGGTGACATATAAAACGCACAACGGGACTAAGTAGAGGCCAGTAGCCAATAGCTTTCATCTCCAAATTTCTTCTGAGCATGCGTGGCACTTTGTGCGTCGGAATTCTCTACACACGATCGGAAAAAGTCCGATCGGATTTTGTTGTTGGAAAATTTTAGATCCTGCACTCAAATTTTTTCCGACGCAAAAAGCCCGCTAGAGCCCACACACGATCGGATTTTCCGACAACATAATCCAACTTTTTACATCGGAATATCCGACCATGTGTACGGGGCATATGTCTTTTTTATCCGGTTTGTAATAAAAATGTTTCTAATTTTATATGTGTAGCGATATTCATTCTGATAGGAGTTTTTTTGGCACTTTTAAAGTCCCACCTATACATTGTTGTTTTTGATGTAAGAATGTTTGCCAGAAATAGATTTTCAAGGGAAGGAGCCTGCACTGCAGGTTACAAGATTTTATCCCCAATATTGTATATATGTAATGCATAAATGATGGATAAGAGAAAAGTATGTGTGTGATGGATGGGTATGGAGCAAATACATATTTGAGCAGAATTCATAATTCCTGATATCATAAGAGCTGCCAGTTAGATGACATTTAGTTTGTTAAAGTACTGTGTATCATGAACAATTGTCGTGTTTTTTCTATAAAGTACTGTTTTTATGTGTCTTAGCAGTGCTAATCTCCTCCAGCCCCATTTGCCACTTCTTTTTTTAATTCACTCGCTCGAGCATCAACTTCACATCATTGCTCTGATATGGCTTCCTTATAGTGATAATGGTGGATCATGTCTACTCAATGTGGTAATATTATGTTAATAAAAACTCTGTGAAAATAATGAAAACAAGTTTTGAAATTACTTGTTAAAACTTATATGAAAGTTTAGTGATTAGATTTAGATTTACCTTTAGTTGCAAAGTGAGTAGGTTTAACACATACAGACAGTTTACCTTTACCTGTAACTTTTCTTCACATGTGACCAGTCACAGAAATCATCTTTCAAGGGCAATGCAGAGCAATTCATCTTCAAAGTTCACAGCAGCAACAGTGTAGTCTCTCAAGCTGACTTTACTAGCAGTTTGTCTTTCTCTCCCCACCCCGACAAATTTTCTGTGTTTACATTAGGAATTAGAAGGTTGCAAAGTAAATGCTTTGAAAGGGTTTGAAGAAAGACAACCTCGAAAATGGGATTTTAACCGCTTAAGGACCGCCTCACGCCGATATATGTCGGCAGAATGGCATGGCTGGGCACAACCACGTACCTGTACGTGGCCCTTTAAGAGCCCAGCCGCGGGTCGTGCGCGCACCACCGGCGTTGCGCTCCTGCCCCGGTCCTGAGCTCCGTGACTGCATCCACGGGACCAGTGGACCCGATCACCGCTGGGGTCCCGCGATCGGGTCACAGAGCTGAAGAACTGGGAGAGGTCTGTGTAAACAAACCTCTCCCCATGCTTCCTAGCGCAACTGACACTGATCGGCTGTTCCCTGTCATCGGGAAAGCCGATCAGTGATGTCAGACGCAAAGCCACGCCCCCTACAGTAAAAAACAACACACACACTTAACCCCTCCCCGCCTCCTAGTGGTTAACTCCTTCACTGCCAGTGTCATTTACACAGGAATCAGTGCATTTAAATAGCACTGATTTCTGTATAAATGACAATGGTTGCAAAAATGTGTGAGAAATGTCGGATGTGTCCGCCATAATGTCGCAGTCACAATAAAAATCGCTGATCTACTAGTAAAGCTGATCTACTAGTAGCTGATTTACTAGTATAAAAAAAAATATTAATAAAAATGCTATAAAAATATCCCCAATTTTGTAAACGCTATAACTTTTGCGCAAACCAATCAATAATCGCTTATTACGATTTTTTTACCAAAAATATGTAGAAGAATACGTATCGGCCTAAAATGAGGAAAAAAAATGTTTTTTTTATATTTTTTAGGGGATATTTATTATAGCAAATAGTTTTTTTAAAATTCTCGCTCTATTTTTGTTTATAGCACAAAAAAAAAAAAATGCAGGGGCGATCAAATACCACCAAAAGAAAGCTCTATTTGTGGGAAAAAAGGACGTCAATTTTGTTTGGGAGCCAAGTCGCACGACCGCGCAATTGTCAGTTAAGGCGACGCAGTGCCGAATCGCAAAAAGGGGCCTGGTCCTTTGGCTGCAAATTGGTCTGGGGCTTAAGTGGTTAAGGGCAATTTTTGAAAAAATATATATAAGAAAATTTTAATAGAGAGTCCTGGACTCTCACTCGTGGATGGTCCTCATTTATGTAGTGGGATCTTACCACTTCTGGCAATTTCTATTTTTATGTACTATTGTTGGTTTTACAATTTATGTGTATTAATTAATCTAATATTTTATTGACATTTTCTTATATATATTTTTTTCCAAAAATGTTTTTCAGGGATGAGGGCAATTCAGAAGCGAACTACTGGGAATCTATTTTTTTTTCTAAATGTTTTGAAAGGGAGCAGAGTGAGCTTAGCTTCCCCAGAGAGTGGTGCTTTTTCTGGGAATGTTGATGGTGAATCACTCCACAGTGCCTGCAGCTACAGAGGTCAGTGAAGGCTTGTATTAAAACTCATGTACCACTTGTAATATGTAAATATTTGATTGTACAGTATATAGCCTTGATACAGTTACAGTTTAAAGTAGAGATCTCAAAACTAGTTCCAAAAAGGACGGCAGTAGGTAAATGTACTGTAAAGTGTCAATTAACCTTCTTGCTTTCTTTTCCGAACATAGAACTAATCTAATACTGGGACTGGAAGTAGAGAGCACATAGACACTAAGCATCATGCTAACAGTAGTGCTGCACTCCAGTTCCAGTTTTAAGAGAACTTTATCTTCTGCACCTAAAGAACAAAATAGAGGTAAGTGTACTTAACTCTTTACACGTAATTGGCACACTCACATTCAGATATTTTCAGAAGTGCTTTAAAGTATGTTTTACCCCAAAATTTTAGTTTTAATATATGTGTCTGTGCATACATATAGTTCTATTTAAAACTAACCCCTAATATTTTAATTGTCATGTAGCTATAAAATACATTGATCTGGCTAGTTCCCTTCTGGTCACATTCTAACCTCGCCAAGCACATAAGCAGATTTGTGCTGGAATGGTCAGTTTGCATCTCCCAAATTGCTGATCAGAGCTACAGGGCACAGTGCATGCCTGAGGTCCTGTAGTCAGTTTTGCCACCACATCCTCTTCCCAGCACTGCTCTGGGGATCTGCTGATGCTAATTTCATTCAGCTGAAGGCTCTTATTGGAAACACTTTCCCTGCTCTTTCCTGAGATTCTAACAAATCTCCACCCACTTTCCTCACTAACCTGCAAGATAGACTGAGTCTAGGTTATGTAACTGAAGTAAGCTTTAAAGGTATTTGGTGCTAATACATATAATGTGTAGCGCAATTAATGTTTCTAACGAATATTTATAATACATTGGTTGACTGGGGATCATCTTCTTTCACACATACTTTAAGCTGACATGCTTCTATTGCCACATCAGCCCAGTCACAAATATACTAGCTGATGAATGTGATCAGAGAGCAAGTGCAGTGCCTAGGTTTATCAAGCACGCTTTTGCTGAGCCTTTATTTTTTCCTGTATGTCGCTAGACATGGACCACTTGTTTTCATGAAGGGTAAATGATCCCTATCAATGATGAATTGCAACTGCTCTTTGTGGCTTTGTTTTTAGTTGTGACAGTGATAAACATGTCACTTGTATACATGCATAAGGTTATTTTTTTTTTTTCAAAGCCAAACTGGATAAGCATTTTCCCTAAAACTATGAACAATCAAATTCAAAACTCATGCTACTTTTTCGAAGACCATTTTGCCAGAGCATTCATTTAATCAAAAAAATAAACTTTCCAGAAGATTATATGTGCATTTAACATATTCTATGCATGTCATTTACCTGTAAAATCCTTTATAGTTTCCCCTTCCTTTTCCCCCCTGAGAGCTGCCTAAAAGATTATGTAGGAAAGTGAGGGGTGGAGGCGCTGGATCAGCAAAGACATTAATTTGACACTCCCAGAAGAGGAGAGGGATATGATATGCAAAGAGGTAGGGGGCTGTGCCAGGGAATTTAATCTCCTTCAACTCTATCCGAAATTTCACTTTGTGCTATTTTAAAGTCCAACCAGCTGTGGGCCATGCCATTCCTCATGCTGCAGCACACATTTACAAATGGGCAGGATACTGCTGATGTCAGTTCCCTTATATGGACACATGCCTACATTTAGCCAATGATATTGACTAAATATGGGCATGTGTCCACATAAGGGCACTGATGTCACCAGCATCTGGCCTTTTGTTTACATGTGCTGCTGGGTGTGGAGTCACCCAATGATTGGATTTAAAAAGAACATGAAGTGGAAGTTCAGATAGCCACTTGAAGACCAGGCGTTTTCTGGCACTTTTTGTTTAAAAGTTTAAACCAGTATTTCTTGCTCGAAAATGACATATAACCCAAAACATTATATTTTACACTGCCCCTTTAATTTATTTATTTTGATCACTCTTATTCCTATTGCAAGGAATGTAAATATCCCTTGTAGTAGAAACAAATATGACAGTTCCTCTTTATGAAGAGTCCTGGGGTCAAAAAGACCTCAAATCTCTTCTTTACCTTTGAAAGAAAAAGATAACAAAAAATTGTTTTACGGTAAGCCATAAACGGTAAGCCTGAGAAACACTCAGCGGAGGGGGGGCATCCCCTCCCGCCACTTCTGCACTTCTGAAGCATTCCAGCCGCTCATGAGCTGCTTGGAAAGCTTTGAAGAGAAAGCTACCCGTCGGCAGAAAAAAAACAATACCAGGGTTATGGCTGATATCTTCAGCCATAATCCTGGTAAACCTCTTGCGAACCGCAACGTATATACAGTTACATATATACATAGTTACATAGTAGGTGAGGTTGAAAAAAGACCAACCTGTGTGTGATTATATGTCAGTATTACATTGTATATCCCTGTACGTTCAGGTGCTTATCTAATAGTTTTTTGAAACTATCGATACTCCCCGCTGAGACCACCGCCTGTGGAAGGGAATTCCCCATCCTTGCCGCCCTTACAGTAAAGAACATATTACAGCGCACACATTCAAGAATGACGTTTCCTGCAGGGCTAGTTAAAAAAACACCTGAACATATTCAAAAAATACGGGGGTTTGGTCACACTATATGGTTATATAGTGCTAAGCCCACTTACTGCGACAAAGTACCCCGAATTAGTGGGTCCTACTGCAGGAAACGTCATTCTTGAATGTGTGCGCTGTAATATGTTCGCTATTGCTTGTTGGTCTTATGGCAGCACCATCTTGAATTTAAACGCATTGGTGAGTGCTTCCCAAATATGTTTTTGTATGTTGTAATGAACCCTGACCAGGTTTTTTTTGGGTTAGAGCACCCCTCCCCCTCTTCATTACCTCTTATTTAGTGGCCACCAGTGTATAGGAGGTATCCTTTCAGTTCTCCCACATAGAGGAATTTGGCTCCCATGGTTGAGACGCAGGATCTTTCATTCTATTACTAGGGTAGGACCCACTAATTCGGGATACTTTGTCGCAGTAAGTGGGCTTAGCACTATATAACCATATAGTGTGACCAAACCCCCGTATTTTTTGAATATGTTCAGGTGTTTTTAACTAGCCCTGCAGGAAACGTCATTCTTGAATGTGTGCGCTGTAATATGTTCGCTATTGCTTGTTGGTCTTATGGCAGCACCATCTTGAATTTAAACGCATTGGTGAGTGCTTCCAAAATATGTTTTTGTTTGCTTACAGTAAAGAACTCTCTACGTAGTTTAAGCTTAAACCTCTTTTCTAATTTTAATGAGTGGCCAGTAGGGATGAGCCGAACACCCCCGGGTTCGGTTCGAACCAGAACCTTCGAACGGACCGAAAGTTCGCGCGAATTTTCGAACCCTATACGTTATAATTACAACGGCCAATATGCATGTTAATGTCAGGTTTGGGGACCCGGGTCCTGCCCCAGGGGACATATATCAATGCAAAAAGTTTTAAAAACTAACGTTTTTTCGGGAGCAGTCATTTTAATGTGTTTCCCGTGTTTAGAACTGTCCTTGCACAAAATGACATTTGTAAAGGAAAAAAAGAAGCCATTTAAAACCACTTGCGACTTTAGGTTTGATCTTAAGTAGAATCTGAACAGGTACATTATGAAGTGTAGCTCCATCCCAAAAAAATCTATTTTTAAGCTTTTTGGAGAACATAGGGAGGGGTTATCACCCCTGTAACATTTGCTGTCTTTGCACATCTGTTCAGAACATGTCACCTCACTTTCCGTCCCCAATGACAAATGTTTTTGAAAAAGTGGGGTTTTAATTGAAACAAGGATTGGTGATAAAGTATCAGTAGAGAGGAGATACCTTTTTCCCAAATTAAATCTAACAGGATAGAATTTCCCTTCCTAGGGGTAGATTTCCTCTCACTTCCTGTTTTCTCTTTCCATTTGCAAGTAGGAGTCGTTTGTAAGTTGGATGTTTGAAAGTAGGGGCCTGGCGTATATACTCTGCAGAAATTTGCCCTATTAGATGTTGGTGTAGCCACAAGACTGGTGGGCACAGGAATGGGCCCTGCTGTGAGTTAATAGATCAAGATTTGTAATTGCATGCACCTGTTGAACAGGGCAGAAAAATTGGGGGTGGTGGTGGTGGTGGTGGACGGTTTTGCCACAAGACTGTAAGCTCTCACAGTTACTCTTGGTGGGCGCAGGAATGGGCCCTGCTGTGAGTTATTAGATCAAGATTTGTAATTGCAAGCACCTGATGAACAGGGCAGAAAAATTGGGCCTTTGGCGGTGGTGGTGGACGGTGTTGCCACAAGACTGTAGGCCCTCATAGTTACTCTTGGTGGGCGCAGGAATGGGCCCTGCTGTGAGTTATTAGATCAAGATTTGTAATTGCAAGCACCTGATGAACAGGGCAGAAAAATTGGGCCTTTGGCGGTGGTGGTGGACGGTGTTGCCACAAGACTGCAGGCCCTCATAGTTACTCTTGGTGGGCGCAGGAATGGGCCCTGCTGTGAACTATTAGATCAAGATTTGTAATTACCCGCCCCTGTTAAACAGGGGCTGAAAAATTGTGCCTTAGGCACTGGTGCTGGTGCCACAACACTGCAACCCCTCACAGAGACTGTACTTGGAGCACAGCAGTCACACGTGTTGCGAAGCATTTTTTTTTAAAAATTGTAAGTACCCGCCCCTGTTAAACAGGGGCTGAAAAATTGTGCCTTAGGCACTGGTGCTGGTGCCACAACACTGCAACCCGGCCCTCACAGATACTGTACTTGGAGCACAGCAGTCACACGTGTTGCGAAGCATTTTTTTTAAAAATTGTAAGTACACGCCCCTGTTAAACAGGGGCTGAAAAATTGTGCCTTAGGCACTGGTGCTGGTGCCACAACACTGCAACCCGGCCCTCACAGATACTGTACTTGGAGCACAGCAGTCACACGTGTTGCGAAGCATTTTTTTTAAAAAATTGTAAGTACACGCCCCTGTTAAACAGGGGCTGAAAAATTGTGCCTTAGGCACTGGTGCTGGTGCCACAACACTGCAACCCGGCCCTCACAGATACTGTACTTGGAGCACAGCAGTCACACGTGTTGCGAAGCATTTTTTTTAAAAAATTGTAAGTACACGCCCCTGTTAAACAGGGGCTGAAAAATTGTGCCTTAGGCACTGGTGCTGGTGCCACAACACTGCAACCCGGCCCTCACAGATACTGTACTTGGAGCACAGCAGTCACACGTGTTGCGAAGCATTTTTTTAAAAAATTGTAAGTACCCGCCCCTGTTAAACAGGGGCTGAAAAATTGTGCCTTAGGCACTGGTGCTGGTGCCACAACACTGCAACACGGCCCTCACAGAGACTGTACTTGGAGCACAGCAGTCACACGTGTTGCAAAGCATTTTTTTAAAAAATTGTAAGTACACGCCCCTGTTAAACAGGGGCTGAAAAATTGTGCCTTAGGCACTGGTGTGGTGGCATGGATCATTGAGGAGGAGGAAGAGGATAGTCAGTGAACATAAGAGGACAGTCACTCAGCATCAGCATAGGCAGTCTTGAAGGGATGTGACATTAAAAATTATTCGGTTATATCCGCCTCAGGTGCCTGGTAGCTGGTGGTGATCCAAGACTGATTCATTTTGATGAATGTCAGTCGATCAACCGAGGCGGTGGACAGGCGCACCCTATGATCAGTCACAAATCCTCCAGCAGCACTGAATGTGCGTTCGGAAAGAACGCTGGAGGCAGGACAGGCCAGTAGCTCAATTGCATACTGTGCAAGCTCTGGCCAGTGATCCATCCTCAGGACCCAGTAAGCCAGAGGATTTTCGGTGGGAAAGGTGTCCAAGTCTGACCTTGCCCCAAGGTATTCCTGCACCATGTATATCAGACGCTGGCGATGGTTGCTGGAACCGATCATACCTTGGGGCTGCGGACTAAAAAATTGTCTGAACGCATCGGTCAGACGTCCACCTTCCCCCACCGCTCCTTCTGCCACTGACCGAAGCCTCAGCAACTCGTCGCCCAGGACCAGGAGTTTGTAGCCTCCCAGTTTCTGGGAACGCGTTGCACAGACCTTTCTGCAAGGCCTCCCTGAGATGTCTCATCCTCTGCTCCCTCTGCGACGGCAAGATAAGGTCCGCAACCTTACCCTTGTACCGCGGATCAAGGAGAGTGGCCAGCCAGTAATGGTCCCTCTCCTTGATCCGAAGAACACGAGGATCCTTCCGCAGGCTTTGCAGGATCAGGGAGGCCATGCAGCGTAGGTTAGCTGAGGCATTCGGTCCGGAGTCTTCTGGGTCACTGAGGATGACATGATCGCCAGCCACCTCCTCCCAGCCACGTACAAGTCCACTGGCTTGTTGGGACTGTACATCATCCCTAAAAGACTGCTGCTGCTGATGCTGAGTGCCAGGCTCCACCTCCATGCTCACACAATCCTCCTCCTCCTCCTCCTCCTCCTCCTCATCCTCTTCCTGTGTGATGGGTGGGACAGAAGGAACACTGTCCGGATAAAGGGGGCCTTGAGAGGCAAGGAAGTCCTCCTCTTCCTGCCTCTGTTCTGCCTCAAGTGCCCTGTCCATTATCCCACGCAGCGTATGCTCCAACAGGTGGACAAGAGGGACAGTGTCACTGATGCATGCACTGTCACTGCTCACCATCCTCGTGGCCTCCTCAAATGGTGAGAGGACAGTGCATGCATCCCTGATCATGCTCCACTGACGTGGGGAAAAAAAACCAAGCTCCCCTGACCCTGTCCTGGTGCCGTAGTCGCAAAGGTACTCATTGATGGCCCTCTGCTGCGTGTGCAGTCGCTGCAGCATGGCCAACGTTGAGTTCCACCTGGTGGGCATGTCACATATTAGGCGGTTCTTGGGCAGGTTCAGCTCCTTTTGCAGCTCAGTCAGCCGAGCACTGGCATTATAAGATCGGCGGAAATGCACACAGACTTTCCTGGCCTGCCTCAGGACATCCTGTAAGCCTGGGAACCTGCCCAAGAACCGCTGCACCACCAGGTTGAGGACGTGAGCCATGCAGGGCACATGGGTGAGCTGCCCCTGTCGCAGGGCGGAGAGGAGGTTGGTGCCATTGTCAGAAACGACCATTCCTGGCTTAAGCTGACGTGGCGTCAACCACCTCTCGGCCTGCCCCTGCAGAGCTGCCAGAACCTCTGGCCCAGTGTGGCTCCTGTCCCCCAAACACACCAGCGCAAGCACGGCATGGCATCTTTTTGCCTGCGTACTTGCGTAGCCCCTTGTACGCCTACGGAGCACCGCTGGTTCCAAGGACAGAGCACTGGAGGAAGAAGAAGAGGAGGGGGTGGAGGAGAGAGGTGTGTCACAACCAGTAGCAGTAGTCGCGTTTTGGAGGCGTGGTGGCGGAACAACCTCCAACACTACTGCACCTTGTCCTGCATCCCTCCCAGCTGCCAATAGAGTGACCCAATGGGCCGTGAAAGAAAGGTACCGTCCCTGTCCATGCCTGCTGGACCATGAGTCAGCGGTAATATGCACCTTACCGCTGACCGCCCTGTCCAGCGAGGCATGGACATTGCCCTCCACATGCCGGTAGAGAGACGGAATCGCCTTCCGCGAGAAAAAGTGGCGTTTGGGAACCTGCCACTGAGGAACCGCACATTGAACAAACTCACGGAAGGGGGCCGAGTCTACCAACTGAAAAGGCAGCAGTTGAAGTGCTAGCAATTTAGCAAGGCTAGCATTCAACCGCTGGGCATGTGGATGGCTGGGAGTGTACTTCTTTCTACGGTCCAGCAGCTGGGGCAGGGAAATTTGCCTGCTGCAATCGGACGTCGGTGTACTGCAAGTACTTGGTTGTGACACACCGAATTCTACACCTTCAGTCCTCTCAGAGCAGCTTTCAGAGAGGACTGAAGGTGTAGTGGGGATGGAGATCCCAGCTGAGGAGGAGCAAGGAGAGGTCCGCTTAGTTCTTTGGTGTGGGTCTTTTATGTGTGCCTGCCAACGAGCTGCATGGCAGGTCGCCATATGTCTGGTCATGCTTGTCGTGCCCAAGCGGCTGATGTTTTGGCCACGCGAGATACGCTTGAGACAAATATTGCAAATAGCAGTGGTGCGATCTGCTGCACTCGTCTCAAAAAAGGCCCACACCAAAGAACTTTTCTGATAACGTGCAGAGGCAGCGCCCTGCACAGGCGGAGCTCTGCGGTGTTGTACAGTTGCTGTGCTGGCCTCTACCTGGCCTCCAGGGGGCATCCTGCCTCGTTGGACATGTGACGCCGCATCCTCCTCCTCCTCGTCCTCCTCCTCATCCTCTCTCCCTTGAGGCACCCACGTGGAGTCAGTGACCTCATCATCCCCTCCCTCTTCACCACTAGAGCAAACCTGGCAGTAAGCTGCAGCTGGTGGAACAGTACTGCCAGATTCCTCAAGCTGGGTATCGTCATCCGAGCCTTCGAATCGTTGGGCATCCTCCTGGAGCATGTACCCAACACTGTGCTCAAAGAGTTCGGGGGACTCCTCAGGAGGACATGGTGGGTCTAGGGAAGGGGTGGCTGATGATGCTCTGTCAGTACCCTGAGCCTGGGTAAGAGAGGATGAGGAGGATGAGGAGGGCTTGGTCATCCATTCTACCAAGCCTTCAGCATGATGCGGCTCCACATGTCCAGCTGCCGAAAACAAAGACGCGCGTGTCCCATGGCCACGTGCTGATGACGATGCACGACCACGTCCACGTCCACGGCCACGTCCACTAGAAACAGAGCCTGCCTGCCCTGTGTTCTTGGCTCTGCACGCTCTGCCTCCCCTTGGCGGTCTTCCAGCCATTGTAGTCGGTAGTCCTGTGGGTGCTGCTGAGAAGAAAATATAGGAGCTCTGTGTGATGCCACTAACACACTAGAAGTCCTATGGGTGCTTCTGCAAAGAAAATAGAGGAGCTCTGTGTGATGCCACTAACACACTAGAAGTCCTGTGGGTGCTTATGCAAAGAAAATAGAGGAGCTCTGTGTGATGCCACTAACACACTAGAAGTCCTGTGGGTGCTTATGCAAAGAAAATAGAGGAGCTCTGTGTGATGCCACTAACACACTAGAAGTCCTGTGGGTGCTGCTGAGAAGAATATATAGGAGCTCTGTGTGATGCCACTAACACACTAGAAGTCCTGTGGGTGCTTATGCAAAGAAAATAGAGGAGCTCTGTGTGATGCCACTAACACACTAGAAGTCCTGTGGGTGCTTATGCAAAGAAAATAGAGGAGCTCTGTGTGATGCCACTAACACACTAGAAGTCCTGTGGGTGCTTATGCAAAGAAAATAGAGGAGCTCTGTGTGATGCCACTAACACACTAGAAGTCCTGTGGGTGCTGCTGAGAAGAATATAGAGGAGCTCTGTGTGATGCCACTAACACACTAGAAGTCCTGTGGGTGCTTCTGCAAAGAAAATAGAGGAGCTCTGTGTGATGCCACTAACACACTAGAAGTCCTGTGGGTGCTTATGCAAAGAAAATAGAGGAGCTCTGTGTGATGCCACTAACACACTAGAAGTCCTGTGGGTGCTGCTGAGAAGAATATATAGGAGCTCTGTGTGATGCCACTAACACACTAGAAGTCCTATGGGTGCTTCTGCAAAGAAAATAGAGGAGCTCTGTGTGATGCCACTAACACACTAGAAGTCCTGTGGGTGCTTCTGCAAAGAAAATAGAGGAGCTCTGTGTGATGCCACTAAACACACTAGAAGTCCTGTGGGTGCTTATGCAAAGAAAATAGAGGAGCTCTGTGTGATGCCACTAACACACTAGAAGTCCTGTGGGTGCTGCTGAGAAGAATATATAGGAGCTCTGTGTGATGCCACTAACACACTAGAAGTCCTATGGGTGCTTCTGCAAAGAAAATAGAGGAGCTCTGTGTGATGGGACTAACACACTTCAAGTCCTATAGGTGCTTCTGGGAAGAAAATAAAGGTCTGTGTGATGGGACTAACACACTTCAAGTCCTATAGTTGCTTCTGGGAACAAAATATAGGATCTCTGTGTGATGGGACTAACACACTTCAAGTCCTATAGGTGCTTCTGGGAAGAAAATATAGCTCTGTGTGTGTAATGGGACTAACACACTTCAAGTCCTATAGTTGCTTCTGGGAACAAAATATAGGATCTCTGTGTGATGGGACTAACACACTTCAAGTCCTATAGGTGCTTCTGGGAAGAAAATATAGCTCTGTGTGTGTGATGGGACTAACACACTTCAAGTCCTATAGGTGCTTCTGGGAAGAAAATATAGCTCTGTGTGTGTGATGGGACTAACACACTTCAAGTCCTATAGGTGCTTCTGGGAAGAAAATATAGCTCTGTGTGTGTAATGGGACTAACACACTTCAAGTCCTATAGGTGCCTCTGGGAACAAAATATAGCTCTGTGTGTGTGATGGGACTAACACACTTCAAGTCCTATAGGTGCTTCTGGGAAGAAAATATAGCTCTGTGTGTGTGATGGGACTAACACACTTCAAGTCCTATAGGTGCTTCTGGGAACAAAATATAGCTCTGTGTGTGTGATGGGACTAACACACTTCAAGTCCTATAGGTGCTTCTGGGAACAAAATATAGCTCTGTGTGTGTGATGGGACTAACACACTTCAAGTCCTATAGGTGCTTCTGGGAACAAAATATAGCTCTGTGTGTGTGATGGGACTAACACACTTCAAGTCCTATAGGTGCTTCTGGGAACAAAATATAGCTCTGTGTGTGTAATGGGACTAACACACTTCAAGTCCTATAAGTGCTTCTGGGAAGAAAATATAGCTCTGTGTGTGTAATGGGACTAACACACTTTAAGTCCTATAGGTGCTTCTGGGAACAAAATATAGCTCTGTGTGTGTAATGGGACTAACACACTTCAAGTCCTATAGGTGCTTCTGGGAAGAAAAATATAGCTCTGTGTGTGTGATGGGACTAACACACTTCAAGTCCTATAGGTGCTTCTGGGAAGAAAATATAGCTCTGTGTGTGTGATGGGACTAACACACTTCAAGTCCTATAGGTGCTTCTGGAAGAAAATATAGCTCTGTGTGTGTGATGGGACTAACACACTTCAAGTCCTATAGGTGCTTCTGGGAAGAAAATATAGCTCTGTGTGTGTGTAATGGGACTAACACACTTCAAGTCCTATAGGTGCTTCTGGGAACAAAATATAGCTCTGTGTGTGTAATGGGACTAACACACTTCAAGTCCTATAGGTGCTTCTGGGAACAAAATATAGCTCTGTGTGTGTAATGGGACTAACACACTTCAAGTCCTATAGGTGCTTCTGGGAACAAAATATAGCTCTGTGTGTGTGATGGGACTAACACACTTCAAGTCCTATAGGTTCTTCTGGGAACAAAATATAGCTCTGTGTGTGTGATGGGACTAACACACTTCAAGTCCTATAGTTGCTTCTGGGAAGAAAATATAGCTCTGTGTGTGTGATGGGACTAACACACTTCAAGTCCTATAGGTGCTTCTGGGAAGAAAATATAGCTCTGTGTGTGTAATGGGACTAACACACTTCAAGTCCTATAGGTGCCTCTGGGAACAAAATATAGCTCTGTGTGTGTGATGGACTAACACACTTCAAGTCCTATAGGTGCTTCTGGGAAGAAAATATAGCTCTGTGTGTGTAATGGGACTAACACACTTCAAGTCCTATAGGTGCCTCTGGGAACAAAATATAGCTCTGTGTGTGTGATGGGACTAACACACTTCAAGTCCTATAGGTGCTTCTGGGAACAAAATATAGCTCTGTGTGTGTGATGGGACTAACACACTTCAAGTCCTATAGGTGCCTCTGGGAACAAAATATAGCTCTGTGTGTGTGATGGGACTAACACACTTCAAGTCCTATAGGTGCTTCTGGGAACAAAATATAGCTCTGTGTGTGTGATGGGACTAACACACTTCAAGTCCTATAGGTGCTTCTGGGAACAAATATAGCTCTGTGTGTGTGATGGGACTAACACACTTCAAGTCCTATAGGTTCTTCTGGGAACAAAATATAGCTCTGTGTGTGTGATGGGACTAAACACACTTCAAGTCCTATAGGTGCTTCTGGGAAGAAAATATAGCTCTGTGTGTGTAATGGGACTAACACACTTCAAGTCCTATAGGTGCTTCTGGGAAGAAAATATAGCTCTGTGTGTGTGATGGGACTAACACACTTCAAGTCCTATAGGTGCTTCTGGGAAGAAAATATAGCTCTGTGTGTGTAATGGGACTAACACACTTCAAGTCCTATAGGTGCCTCTGGGAACAAAATATAGCTCTGTGTGTGTGATGGGACTAACACACTTCAAGTCCTATAGGTGCTTCTGGGAAGAAAATATAGCTCTGTGTGTGTGATGGGACTAACACACTTCAAGTCCTATAGGTGCTTCTGGGAAGAAAATATAGCTCTGTGTGTGTAATGGGACTAACACACTTCAAGTCCTATAGGTGCTTCTGGGAAGAAAATATAGCTCTGTGTGTGTAATGGGACTAACACACTTCAAGTCCTATAGGTGCCTCTGGGAACAAAATATAGCTCTGTGTGTGTGATGGGACTAACACACTTCAAGTCCTATAGGTGCTTCTGGGAAGAAAATATAGCTCTGTGTGTGTGATGGGACTAACACACTTCAAGTCCTATAGGTGCTTCTGGGAAGAGAATATAGCTCTGTGTGTGTAATGGGACTAACACACTTCAAGTCCTATAGGTGCCTCTGGGAAGAAAATATAGCTCTGTGTGTGTAATGGGACTAACACACTTCAAGTCCTATAGGTGCCTCTGGGAACAAAATATAGCTCTGTGTGTGTGATGGGACTAACACACTTCAAGTCCTATAGGTGCTTCTGGGAAGAAAATATAGCTCTGTGTGTGTGATTGGACTAACACACTTCAAGTCCTATAGGTGCTTCTGGGAAGAAAATATAGCTCTGTGTGTGTAATGGGACTAACACACTTCAAGTCCTATAGGTGCTTCTGGGAAGAAAATATAGCTCTGTGTGTGTAATGGGACTAACACACTTCAAGTCCTATAGGTGCCTCTGGGAACAAAATATAGCTCTGTGTGTGTGATGGGACTAACACACTTCAAGTCCTATAGGTGCCTCTGGGAAGAAAATATAGCTCTGTGTGTGTGATGGGACTAACACACTTCAAGTCCTATAGGTGCTTCTGGGAAGAAAATATAGCTCTGTGTGTGTGATGGGACTAACACACTTCAAGTCCTATAGGTGCTTCTGGGAACAAAATATAGCTCTGTGTGTGTGATGGGACTAACACACTTCAAGTCCTATAGGTGCTTCTGGGAACAAAATATAGCTCTGTGTGTGTGATGGGACTAACACACTTCAAGTCCTATAGGTGCTTCTGGGAACAAAATATAGCTCTGTGTGTGTGATGGGACTAACACACTTCAAGTCCTATAGGTGCTTCTGGAACAAAATATAGCTCTGTGTGTGTAATGGGACTAACACACTTCAAGTCCTATAGGTGCTTCTGGGAAGAAAATATAGCTCTGTGTGTGTAATGGGACTAACACACTTTAAGTCCTATAGGTGCTTCTGGGAACAAAATATAGCTCTGTGTGTGTAATGGGACTAACACACTTCAAGTCCTATAGGTGCTTCTGGGAAGAAAATATAGCTCTGTGTGTGTGATGGGACTAACACACTTCAAGTCCTATAGGTGCTTCTGGGAAGAAAATATAGCTCTGTGTGTGTGATGGGACTAACACACTTCAAGTCCTATAGGTGCTTCTGGGAAGAAAATATAGCTCTGTGTGTGTGATGGGACTAACACACTTCAAGTCCTATAGGTGCTTCTGGGAAGAAAATATAGCTCTGTGTGTGTAATGGGACTAACACACTTCAAGTCCTATAGGTGCTTCTGGGAACAAAATATAGCTCTGTGTGTGTAATGGGACTAACACACTTCAAGTCCTATAGGTGCTTCTGGGAAGAAAATATAGCTCTGTGTGTGTAATGGGACTAACACACTTCAAGTCCTATAGGTGCTTCTGGGAACAAAATATAGCTCTGTGTGTGTAATGGGACTAACACACTTCAAGTCCTATAGGTGCTTCTGGGAACAAAATATAGCTCTGTGTGTGTAATGGGACTAACACACTTCAAGTCCTATAGGTGCTTCTGGGAACAAAATATAGCTCTGTGTGTGTGATGGGACTAACACACTTCAAGTCCTATAGGTTCTTCTGGGAACAAAATATAGCTCTGTGTGTGTGATGGGACTAACACACTTCAAGTCCTATAGGTGCTTCTGGGAAGAAAATATAGCTCTGTGTGTGTGATGGGACTAACACACTTCAAGTCCTATAGGTGCTTCTGGGAAGAAAATATAGCTCTGTGTGTGTAATGGGACTAACACACTTCAAGTCCTATAGGTGCCTCTGGGAACAAAATATAGCTCTGTGTGTGTGATGGGACTAACACACTTCAAGTCCTATAGGTGCTTCTGGGAAGAAAATATAGCTCTGTGTGTGTAATGGGACTAACACACTTCAAGTCCTATAGGTGCCTCTGGGAACAAAATATAGCTCTGTGTGTGTGATGGGACTAACACACTTCAAGTCCTATAGGTGCTTCTGGGAACAAAATATAGCTCTGTGTGTGTGATGGGACTAACACACTTCAAGTCCTATAGGTGCCTCTGGGAACAAAATATAGCTCTGTGTGTGTGATGGGACTAACACACTTCAAGTCCTATAGGTGCTTCTGGGAACAAAATATAGCTCTGTGTGTGTGATGGGACTAACACACTTCAAGTCCTATAGGTGCTTCTGGGAACAAAATATAGCTCTGTGTGTGTGATGGGACTAACACACTTCAAGTCCTATAGGTTCTTCTGGGAACAAAATATAGCTCTGTGTGTGTGATGGGACTAACACACTTCAAGTCCTATAGGTGCTTCTGGGAAGAAAATATAGCTCTGTGTGTGTGATGGGACTAACACACTTCAAGTCCTATAGGTGCTTCTGGGAAGAGAATATAGCTCTGTGTGTGTAATGGGACTAACACACTTCAAGTCCTATAGGTGCCTCTGGGAACAAAATATAGCTCTGTGTGTGTGATGGGACTAACACACTTCAAGTCCTATAGGTGCTTCTGGGAAGAAAATATAGCTCTGTGTGTGTGATGGGACTAACACACTTCAAGTCCTATAGGTGCTTCTGGGAAGAAAATATAGCTCTGTGTGTGTAATGGGACTAACACACTTCAAGTCCTATAGGTGCTTCTGGGAAGAAAATATAGCTCTGTGTGTGTAATGGGACTAACACACTTCAAGTCCTATAGGTGCCTCTGGGAACAAAATATAGCTCTGTGTGTGTGATGGGACTAACACACTTCAAGTCCTATAGGTGCTTCTGGGAAGAAAATATAGCTCTGTGTGTGTGATGGGACTAACACACTTCAAGTCCTATAGGTGCTTCTGGGAAAAAAATATAGCTCTGTGTGTGTTATGGGACTAACACACTTCAAGTCCTATAGGTGCCTCTGGGAAGAAAATATAGCTCTGTGTGTGTAATGGGACTAACACACTTCAAGTCCTATAGGTGCCTCTGGGAACAAAATATAGCTCTGTGTGTGTGATGGGACTAACACACTTCAAGTCCTATAGGTGCTTCTGGAAGAAAATATAGCTCTGTGTGTGTGATGGGACTAACACACTTCAAGTCCTATAGGTGCTTCTGGGAAGAAAATATAGCTCTGTGTGTGTAATGGGACTAACACACTTCAAGTCCTATAGGTGCTTCTGGGAAGAAAATATAGCTCTGTGTGTGTAATGGGACTAACACACTTCAAGTCCTATAGGTGCCTCTGGGAACAAAATATAGCTCTGTGTGTGTGATGGGACTAACACACTTCAAGTCCTATAGGTGCCTCTGGGAAGAAAATATAGCTCTGTGTGTGTGATGGGACTAACACACTTCAAGTCCTATAGGTGCTTCTGGGAAGAAAATATAGCTCTGTGTGTGTGATGGGACTAACACACTTCAAGTCCTATAGGTGCTTCTGGGAAGAAAATATAGCTCTGTGTGTGTGATGGGACTAACACACTTCAAGTCCTATAGGTGCTTCTGGGAAGAAAAATATAGCTCTGTGTGTGTAATGGGACTAACACACTTCAAGTCCTATAGGTGCCTCTGGGAACAAAATATAGGAGCTCTGCCTGCCTGCCACGAACACACTACAAGTCCTATAGGTGCTTCTGGTAACAAAATATAGGAGCTCTGCCTGCCTGCCACGAACACACTACAAGTCCTATAGGTGCTTCTGGTAACAAAATATAGGAGCTCTGCCTGCCTGCCACGAACACACTACAAGTCCTATAGGTGCTTCTGGTAACAAAATATAGGAGCTCTGCCTGCCTGCCACGAACACACTACAAGTCCTATAGGTGCTTCTGGTAACAAAATATAGTAGCTCTGCCTGCCTGCCACGAACACACTACAAGCCCCTCTTTCTCAATCAATCTTTGTAACTGAATCTATCTAACTCAATCTCTGTAAGTGAATCTCTCTAACTATCTAAATGCAGCAGAGTGTCACAGAATCAGCCTGCTCAATCTGCGCCGGAACAGCATGTGACCGGCGCAGACGGCGTGGCGGCGTTTTATAGGGGGGGGGCGTGTACTACAGCCCCTGAGCTGTAATTGGCTACAGGCGTCCTGCCTGTAGCCAATTATGGCTCTTCGAGTTTCCGGGGCTGTGATTGGCCAAGCATGCGGGGTCACAGTGCATGCTTGGCCAATCATCAGCCAGCAATGCACTGCGTCGGCCGCGCCGGCCGCAATGCATTGCGGGGCCGCTCGCATCACACGAACGTGATGCGAGCGGCCAAAATAGTTCTGGGCTCGCCGAGCGAGCGAACGCCCGGTGCTCGATGCGAACGTGGGTTCGCATCGAGCACCGGGCCCATCCCTAGTGGCCAGTATATGTACAGTATATGACTTGCAGTCAGCAAGTGGATAGAGATACGTTTAGAGGATGCCCAAACCCATTTCTGCTTGTGAGGCTCTAAGCAAGTTTGCAGCTCAGACTCTGCATATCCTCAGATCTGGGTGCAGCTGAACTTATTGCCATTACAAATACTATACTACTATATACAGTATGTATGGATATATTTAAATAGCACCGAGGGCGAGTAGAAAATAGGAGAATGGCATATAAAATGTTTATGTGTACTAGTTTTCATTTTAGACATGTAGATTGATGTTGCTGCTCTGATAAGCAACAGTGTAACAGACCTAAATATTTTTTTGTCTGAGCTGTGACTATGTTTTCAGTCTTCTGTAAATTAAGTTTCAGCTCTCTTTAATAACTGCTTTATTTTGTTTTCGTCTCGTCTGCTTGCTGGATGTCATGCTTCCTGCTGGGTTGGGTACTTAATTAAAACCCTAATTAAAATTGATCTCATCATTAGCATGCACCTGCTCTGGCTTTTCCTCTCTCAATATTACATTGTCCTGTGAAGGTACTGGCTAGGTTCTTAAGAAGTCAACCCCAGATGTCATCTCATCCTGTGACAGACTCCAAAACACCTGTATGATCCTGATTTGCAATTGTTAGTGACCTGTACACAGAGCGTGTGTATGACTGCATGTATCTATAGGTCAAACTGTGTCATGCTTCTGCTATCACTAATTTCAATATCTCTTAATAATCACCTCTTCAGGAAAACATTTTCCAGTCTCCCAATGGCATACTTAAAATTCCACAACAAATGCTGTGTTAATGATAGCTAATGACCAGACCTTGCTTACAAAAAGCAGCATGCTATCAGGCTTATTATATTGCCTTGGGTGGGGCCTTTATGATAAGAGTGTATGCTTGTAAATTGAAATGGCCTTATAAGCAATAGAGAAGAGCTTTCCTTTACATGCATTATTTATTTAATTTCTTTATTTTTTCCTAGTTTACACTTTATGCATGGTGTGTTACATTAGCTTTCCTAAGCTGTATACCACTATTGCATGCACATAATTTGTCATTCTGGCGGGGAACAGGATTAAGTTAATCATAGATGGATCAGAATTTGGTCGGCTCAGCAGGGATCTAATTATCAACTTTTGTTGAACAGGAATGTTGGAAAAGTGTCTTTTGATCAGCAGTATTATGAGCTTATTCTGAAAGTCGAGGAGTCCAGACTGTCAGAATACAGTAGCACATCGGGAGGATTCCTCCACCCACCTAACTTTTGTGGATGGGAGGATCCATTTGTTTTTGTTTTTTAAATTAGCCCACTGGCTGAATAAAAAAGAAAACAAAAAAAAAAGATTCATTTATGGGCAGTCTTATGCTTTGTACACACGATCGGACTTTCTGACATCAAAACCTTGGATTTTTGTTCGAAGGGTGTTGGCTCCAACTTGTCTTGCATACACACGGTTACACAAATGTTGGCCAACAATTATGAACATAGTGACGTACAAGACGTACGTGATATCTCCATTATGAACGCTAGTTTTACAAGACCAAGCGCTTCGGCTCGTCCTTGATTCCGAGCATGCGTGGACTTTTGTGCAAAGGACTTGTGTACACACGATCGGAAAGTCCGCCGACAAACATTTGTTGGTGGAAAATTTGAGAATCTGCTAGCCAACATTTGCTGGCGGAAAGTCTGACAAAAAATGTCTGATGGAGCATACACACAGTCGGACTTATCGCAACAAGCTCACATCCAACATTTCCCGTCGGAAAATCTGAATGGCATGGCATAAGATTCCCAACCTAGAGGACTGTTTCTTTATCTAATATTCCTATCCTTGCCTCCTTGATACAAAATAATATCTCTCATGGTCTAGTCCAACCACTAGAGGAACCCTTGAAATAGTCTTTGTGTCTTAGTGAACACTCGTTAGCATAACCAGTATGAGGTGGAGAGCTTTAAATAACAGAATAAAGAATGGGGTATACTTAACCCATCCTGCCCTGTATGGAAAAAGTATCTTTAGTATCTTCTGCTCATTTCACGTGTGAAGGGCAGCCACTGAAATCAATGATCTGCCCACAAATGCAACTAGAGGGAATACTCAGAAACAAGCAAAAAAGCAGGCACACTTATGCCGCGTACACACGAAGGGACAATCCCGCGGGATTATCCGCTGGACTGAAGTCCAGCGGATAATCCCCTCGTGTGTGGGCGCCGGCGGACTTTTTTTGGCCAAAGTACGGCGGACTAAAGTTTTACGTTTTGTTTTAAAATTATCCGCTGGACTTGGCAGTCCAGCGGATAATCCGGTCGTGTGTAGTATGGTCCGGCGTACCAAAAAGGACGCATGCTCAGTAGCTAGTATGTCACGGACTCGCTCGGTCTGGTAAAACTAGCCTTCGTTTTGAAGCTCGCACAATCGTCACGCTGCTGATCTTTTTTTTTTTTTTTCTGACAGCGGGATTTGTATGTTATCGTACTTGAAGAATGATTTTGCCTTGCTGCTTGTATATTCACGCAGAGTACTCCCGAACGTTTTTTCTTCAGCATTCTTTAGTGAAGTTATATATTTGTCTATATATATATATATATATATATATATATATATATATATATATATATATATATATCCAAATATATAAATAAATATAAAAATATATATATATTTATCAATATATATAAAAAAATATATATATATATATAGATAGATATTATAAATATATAGATATCTATAGATCTATCTATATATACATATATATATATATATATATATATATATATATATATATATATATATATATATATATATGTACATATATCTCTATTTAGATATATTTTAGTATTTGTTGGTTATCAAAAGGATTTGTTATTACACATGATACAATTGTGGAGTCAGCAGAGCTTGCCCTTAATTCAGATCTTAACCCTCACCTTTCCAGCGACTGCACTTGCAGTTCCATTGAAGTTGCACTTTACACTTGTATTGTCAAATGAATGTTTAGACATGTACCTGCCTACTCCTAAAGAAACTATGTTTTTGAATAACAAGCACGTATATCATTTGTTGATGAAAAAATAAATACCATTTATTCTGGTTTAAACAAACAAGGCAAAACAAAATAGGAAGGCAACACTGGAGCCACTTTGCGATTTTGCAAAGACTTTTTGCCCCAACGGCAGACATCAAGTTTGTGAAGCCAAAAATTAAGCTTGGGCACCTTTCATCCAATATAGGGAGCACAAGAAGATTGACCAGGAATCAGACAGACCAGGAACAGCAGCAGATGACATCTATGTCCCCAAGCTGTGGCACTACAACAGCCTGTGTCTTCTGTGAGACCAGACTGAAGCCAGGCAATCACTTCCGACTCTTCCCACCACGCTGCCCTGCACTCTTCCCTGCAGTCTTCCCTGCACGCTTCCTTGGAGGCTGACTTGTGGTAGGAGGAGGAGGAGGAGGAGGAGGAGAAGAAGGAAGAGGAGGAGGAGGAGGAGGAGGAGGAGGAGGAGAAGTTGGTGTCGGGCCTTCATGTGTCAGGCGGGTGGATTCTCGTAATTGACCCCTCAAAACCCCCTTAATAGCCTCAAAAATGAGGCCCTCACACAGGTGCCGTTGGCCCTTCTCCATTTCCAGCAACCTGCTGGCCAAGTAGGTGGCATAGGCCTCTTCTGGAATGGGGGGTTTGTCGAGAATCGCACTCGCCTTCCTAATAAGTTGGAGTGATTCCTCCTCAACAATGGTCATCCTCCTGGGCCTTCTTGGGGGTAAGGGCAGGGGTGGAGGTAGACTTCTTAAGACAGTCTGGCTGTCACTCTGGCTCGTGCTGGGCCCAGCCACCTCCTGGCTCTCGCTGGTCATGTCCTCCTCCTCCATACCACTTGTCCCGGCATCATCCTGGGTCAGCTCATCCTGTGTGCAAATAAAAACAAAAATCAAACACCTGGTTTTTGGTTTATGGCCTCCTCAATCATCCAATTGTAAACTTATGAAGGAGCAGATACATTTTTAAAAAGATCCAAAAGGCTATCATTTGGACCCCTGCATTTTCCAAGCAGATCACCAATGTTGTATAAGGCATTTTTTCCCACTACTGGATGTATGTATACACTATATATGTATCGATATGTTGCACCCACACTTTTTCGAAGTTTGCGCAATTTTTGGCAGCTTTTTTCACAATTCTGAGTTCAGGGTGTTAATTGTTTCACATTTTAACGTTTACAGCATTAATATTCACACAATCACAATTTGGGATACTAAATATATACCTGGCTCCAGCTGGGCGCATCAGCCTGCTCCAAGGTGGAGGGGTCTTCTCCTTCCGTGGAAGCCTCAGCTGGGGTGGAGGGAAGAGTGGAGGGAAGAGTGGAGGGAAGGGTGGAGGGAAGAGTGGACAGTGATTGCCTGGGTTCCATCTGGTCACCTATAAAAGCCAGTTGGTTGTAGTACCACAGCTTCGGTACATAAACATTCTCTGCTGCTGCTCCTGATCTGACTGATTCCTCAATCTTCTTGCGCTCCCGCTTGTACATGTGCCTTAAACTTGCAATTCTGGCTTCAACAAACTTGGTGTCTGCGTTGGGGACTTGAGTCTTCACAAAATCCACAAGTGGACCCAGTGTTGCCTTCCGGACATCCCTATTGCCATATAAAGGGTTCTTGAGCTGCCACAGGTTGGTATTTTTTCTGTAGAGCGCAATGAATTCGGACATGAACTGCTGGTCCTTGAATGGATTCCACTGGGCTGCTGCCATGTTTGTTTCTGTTTTGTTAGTAATGGCAATACAAAAGACCAAAAACACAAATGTTACTAAAAACGCACATCCAGTTTTTCAAACCAAACATTACACAACACACCCACACACAGGCAGCAACACACCCACACAGGCAGCAACACATCCACACAGGCAGCAACACACCCACACAGGCAGCAACACACCCACACAGGCAGCAACCCCTACACACAGGCAGCAACACCTACACACAGGCAGCAACCCCTACACACAGGCAGCAACACACACATATCCTTAAAAAATGCAGGCCCAAAACCCAATAAACCACAGTAATGCATCCTAGAAAACACTTACCTTCGTACAGAGCGCTCGCTACTTCCGTTCGGGAACACGTGGGGCCCTCAAACAGCCTTATATACACTGCGCACGCGTCGAAGTCCGCCTGCGTCCTCCGCGTCGCCCGCCCATGACGTTCCTCCTGACGAGTATTCCCCGCCCCGCTTCCCCTCGTTGCATTGTGGGTGAATATAAATGTAATATTCCCGCGCTACAACGGAAAAAGAAACGGTATATTAAAGGTGTGAGGTGCAGCGAACACCGAAAGGGTTAAAACAATACCCAATTTGGGAGGAATGGAAAAAATCAATGTATGGTGTCGCGCTCCTGAACTGATGTCAGTATATAAAAATCGCATAAAGTTGCTGTGATGTCACATCAGCAAACAGGAAATGATATGCGAATTAAAGTGACTGTGTGCATCGCAAGCTAAACCATCAGTAAGACAATCAAATAAAATATATACATATATTGCAGTACGCTGGCATCAACTGTAAGGCAACAATAAAATATATCCTTATAAATATAGAAAGTGACTAATGTGCAAAAAGTGTATTAAAAACACACTAAAGTGCATACAAAATGTTCTATATAAAACACAAGAGTGGATGAGTGAAAGTGACTCAAAAGTAAATAAACTTCCTATGGTCGCTGTGAAGCAGTGAAGTGGATGGTGAAAAAATAATAATATTTTTTACCATAAAGAGGGGATGAGTGGTTCAGGTTTGTGGAGATACCATAAGGTATAAAACCAAAGAAATACAAGGAGTGGTAAAAACCAATGGGGTATTGGTGGATGTGATGGCAGCAATCAAAAGTGCTGGAAATAGCGACCAATGTGAACAGTGGTACTAAAAAATTAACAAACAAAAGTAATCAGGAAATTTGTATTGTGATGGAGAAAATCAACATATACAAAACAATGCAAAGCAGTCCATATAGCATCTAATATTATAGACGGCGTGGAGGTGGTGATAACCAAAGTGATCCAATCTGGGCTGCACTACGGTGCCAAGTGCTAGGTGGGGGTGGGTGGTGGTGGATGGCTTGCCCAAGGTGAAACTGGTGCTAAGGTCTTCGGTGCTAGTCCCCGATGAAGTCACGTGACGGTGACGACACGCGTAGGACACGGACCCCGGAAGTGACGCATTGGACACGAGCTCGGCGCTCGTTTTGAAAATCTATTGCTGTTTTGTTATTTATTGTGAGTACCCCTTTTTTAAAAATAAAGCTGATTCTCTGTTTTACCACCAATTACTACACTATACGGCTCCCTTTTGTCACTCTCTCCCCCCCTCTATACCTATCAATCTGGGTACACACCGAGCGGAAACCTGGTCCTGAGCACCAGTAAGCCACAACCAGATAGGCTCCACATACTGCGGATAGGAGAGGAGCACTGTGACAGAGACCTATGGGCAACATCCCCTTGAGAGACCATCAAAGCATCCCCCAGAGTGAATCCACCTTCCTGGCTTCTACATATATGCTGCTTACCTTGCAGTAACAAGGTAATTAGGAAGGACACCCACGGGTGTCACTAGCACCGAAGACCTTAGCACCAGTTTCACCTTGGGCAAGCCATCCACCACCACCCACCCCCACCTAGCACTTGGCACCGTAGTGCAGCCCAGATTGGATCACTTTGGTTATCACCACCTCCACGCCGTCTATAATATTAGATGCTATATGGACTGCTTTGCATTGTTTTGTATATGTTGATTTTCTCCATCACAATACAAATTTCCTGATTACTTTTGTTTGTTAATTTTTTAGTACCACTGTTCACATTGGTCGCTATTTCCAGCACTTTTGATTGCTGCCATCACATCCACCAATACCCCATTGGTTTTTACCACTCCTTGTATTTCTTTGGTTTTATACCTTATGGTATCTCCACAAACCTGAACCACTCATCCCCTCTTTATGGTAAAAAATATTATTATTTTTTCACCATCCACTTCACTGCTTCACAGCGACCATAGGAAGTTTATTTACTTTTGAGTCACTTTCACTCATCCACTCTTGTGTTTTATATAGAACATTTTGTATGCACTTTAGTGTGTTTTTAATACACTTTTTGCACATTAGTCACTTTCTATATTTATAAGGATATATTTTATTGTTGCCTTACAGTTGATGCCAGCGTACTGCAATATATGTATATATTTTATTTGATTGTCTTACTGATGGTTTAGCTTGCGATGCACACAGTCACTTTAATTCGCATATCATTTCCTGTTTGCTGATGTGACATCACAGCAACTTTATGCGATTTTTATATACTGACATCAGTTCAGGAGCGCGACACCATACATTGATTTTTTCCATTGTGGGTGAATAAATTCATGAAGATGGCGGACACATTCTCAGCCAGTAGCGCGGAGGAAAGCCAAGAAGCGAACACATCTGCATCCAGCAGCAGATATAAGGCCACCAATATGGCCTTTGAAGAGATGGTGGAGATGGTGGACATCCTCCAAAGGGAAGATTACGACGGGGAAAATGGCCCCTACCCTCGACCCAACTTGCGCAAGGACAAGATTCTCACTACAATCGTCAGCACCCTGGAGCAGAAATTCGGCGTACGAAGGGGCAAGGATCAACTGCGCAAGCGATGGTCCGACATCAAATCCAGGGAGCACGATCAGTACAGGAGAATTCGAAAAGCCATCAAAAAAAGTAAGTCAAGCACGTGCGCTACTATGGTTATACTTGATATGTCTAATCTTGCGCAGATGTTATTAGCATTCGTACGTGAAACTTGCGCAGATGTTATTAGCATTCGTACGTGAAACTTGCGCAGATGTTATTACCATTCGTACGTGAAACTTGCGCAGATGTTATTACCATTCGTACGTGAAACTTGCGCAGATGTTATTACCATTCGTACGTGAAACTTGCGCAGATGTTATTACCATTCGTACGTGAAACTTGCGCAGATGTTATTACCATTCGTACGTGAAACTTGCGCAGATGTTATTACCATTCGTACGTGAAACTTGCGCAGATGTTATTACCATTCGTACGTGAAACTTGCGCAGATGTTATTACCATTCGTACGTGAAACTTGCGCAGATGTTATTACCATTCGTACGTGAAACTTGCGCAGATTTGATGAAAGTTCAGTTTGTCTTCATAACGTTTAGTCAGTTTACCTGGCTTTGGGTTGTTGGAGTTGTAAGGTTGTTTATTATTGTCACTATCTATACAATTACTGCTGTAGTAAGGGTTTTAGGGGTAACTTACACAGGGACTCCAGAAGCTGTTTTGGGGGGGGGGGATAAATATGTTAAGCAGGGTGTCAAGCTCACAATTCACGAAAAAATGCTCATCATCTACAAATACTGTAGGTGGTGACTTTTCGAAGAAGTACACTCACCTGTCCCTTGGATGGTGCAGCTACAATCTCTGATCTTGCAATCATGAAATTAATCTTTGCGGCTTCACTTCCCGGGTCACTATTGGGCATGTGCCAGTTGCGCAATGCAATAGGACTGGTCCGCGCTGTGTGTCCCAGCAGACAGCACGGTGGGACGGGATGTGGCGTATACTTCTGTGGGAGTCTAGGGCCGGATGTGTGTGCAAATACCTGCCTTACACAGGTATCTGCAACCCCTCCCCCCTAAAAGGTTCCAAATAAGACACCACAGGGGTGCAGGGATACAATGAGCGGAAGTTCAAATTTAGGGTTGAAGGGGCGTTTAAGTATTGGAGTTTCATTAGATAGACATTTCAATTCTGTCTTCAAGTAGGATCTTCTAACAAACTGCTAATAATTGGACAACACTTTTAAACAATGTTTAATAATCCTATTTTGGCACTCAAATATCAGTGTGATTAAAAGTGTACCTTTTTGTGTTCCATTACCATAGGGGGCAAAAGACTCAGACGTCAGTCCGAACCTACGAGGACCTCCCGGCCTCACCAGACTAATTGGGCAGTTAGCCCAAGCCCACGCGTGGATGTGGAGGAAGAGGTGGTTGAAGTGGATCAAATCTGCACCCCACCAAGTGAGTGTCTCAGAACACAGATTGAGCTAATAAATTAAGGTCTGCATGTTTTTGACACTTTTTTTTCTTGTGTTTTATCTACCCAACTTTTAGGTGATGCTGATCTGTTTGTGGAAGGACAAGCTGCGGAGCCATTTTCCACAGACAGTGCCCACAGGCTTATTGGCCAGATCATGGCCTGGAATCTGCAGCTGGAAAATATGCAGAAGGAGATGGCCACCATGCAGCAGGGAATGAAGGACATGATTGATGTTTTGGGGAGAATCTAAACACCCTTTTCCATTTCTTAACATCAATCATGTCCTTCATTCCCCTTTTGATGCGCTATTTGTTACAAATTTTAGAGGCCCAATTTTTAATATGCACACGGTGTGTCAACATGTGCTATGTGCCATCAGGGGATCTCAATGCACGCATTTGGTGTTTGCAACCCCTAATGCTAGTAGGTGAGAGGGAAGGGGTTTCACACACCAAACACGTCCATTGATTCCCCATGATGGGACATAGCACATGTTGACATTACCCATTTTCCTGCAAAATTAGTGTGCATATTATAAATTTGGCTTCTACTGTTCATGGGTTACCTGTTGAACTTTGTAAGTTCTCGACTTTTACATATTGTAAATATTTGCAAATGCTAAGCCAAAATTTTATACCATTTTAAAACATGTTTTTATGTTTGTTTATAAAAATAAATAAAAATTTACAAAAAATAATATGTTGTGAGAAAAAGACCAAAAAATTTTAAAAAATATAACCAAAAAAATCTAAAATATGTTGGTAAAAAATAAAAAAACAAAAAACAAAAAAGATTTACCAAAAATACCAAAAAAAAAAAATAAATAAATAAAAAAAAACAAAAAAAAAAAGGTTTGGATGTGCACTAGAAGAAATAAAAAAATGTTTGCACAAATTAAACAATGTGTGGCTTCTTCTTTTTAAATACTACCAGTTTGACCAAAACATGTTGTGGTTCATTGACAAAGGGGCTTATTTACTAAACGCAAACCAAGTTTGCCACTATTAAGAAGTGCACTAGGACAACATATAAAACAGGCAAAATTAAAAGAAAAACAATACCAAAATACCAATCTTTCAAACATAAATAACTGTATTTATTCTTTCTCAAACAAAAAGATGGTTTAAGGGTCTGCTGCCATTGCAATGGCCCCCCTACCATTAAAATAATTTAAATAACGGTCCCGCACTTGCTGGGCTGATTGTGGGGCCAAACCAAGACGGCGAGTATCCAGCCCTGTCAGGTCGCCTTCCACTCCGGCCTCAGGCCCGATTGGTAATGAGTATGTTCCCGAATGTTTGCGTAAATAATTGTGCATGACACAGCATGCAAGAATAATAGTATTCAGTTTGTACTCTGCCAGATGTATGGATGTAAGGAGCAATCTGAAACGGTTGGCCATAATACCAAAGGCATTTTCCACAACCCTTCTTGCTCTGGCCAACCGATAATTAAAAATCCTCCTCTCAGGGGTGAGGGATCGTTGGGGAAATGGCCTCATCAGGTGGTCACCCAGACCGAACGCCTCGTCGGCAATGAAAACGAACGGGAGTCCCTCCACATTATCTTCATCTGGTGGCAGCTCCAGGCCACCAGTCTGGAGACGATGACCGAACTCCGTGTGGTTGAAGACTCCTCCGTCCGACATCCGGCCGTTTTTTCCCCACATCCACATACAGAAAGTCATATTGTGCCGACACCACCGCCATCAACACGATACTATGGAACCCCTTATAATTCCAATAGTATGACCCCGAATGGGGTGGGGGCACAATTCGCACATGTTTGCCGTCAATCGCCCCTCCGCAGTTGGGAAAGTCCCAACGGGCAGCAAACTGGGAAGCCACAGTCTGCCATTCCTGTGGCGTGGAGGGACACTGTGAAGTCAAACAGAAAGATACAATTCAAATTAACAACCAGGCAAAACACCAAACTAAATGCAACAAAATAACAAACAATTTGGAAGAACATATGTATTTATTTTGTAAGTCCTTGAAATAAAGCCAAAAGATTAAGGATAAAAGGGACAAATCTCTGATTGATGACCCCTCTGATGGCCCAGAGAAGATAATAATGGGGATGTGGGTGGGGAGTAATTAATTGTAAGTTCACACAATACACATGCAATCAATTAAAGGTGTGTGTGGGGGGTGGGTTAATTACAAGCTGACCCAAACCACATGCTATTAATTAAAGGGGTGTCTGGGGGTGGGGGGTTAATTACAAGCTGACCCAAACCACATGCAATCAATTAAAGGGGTGTCTGGGGGTGGGGGGTTAATTACAAGCTGACCCAAACCACATGCAATCAATTAAAGGTGTGTGTGTGGGGGTGGGGGGTAAATTACAAGCTGACCCAAACCACATGCAATCAATTAAAGGTGTGTGTGGGGGTGGGGGGTTAATTACAAGCTGACCCAAACCACATGCAATCAATTAAAGGTGTGTGTGGGGGTGGGGGGTTAATTACAAGCTGACCCAAACCACATGCAATCAATTAAAGGTGTGTGTGGGGGTGGGGGTTAATTACAAGCTGACCCAAACCACATGCAATCAATTAAAGGTGTGTGTGGGGGTGGGGGGTTAATTACAAGCTGACCCAAACCACATGCAATCAATTAAAGGTGTGTGTGGGGGTGGGGGGTTAATTAAAAGCTGACCCAAACCACATGCAATCAATTAAAGGTGTGTGTGGGGGGGTGGGGGGTTAATTACAAGCTGACCCAAACCACATGCAATCAATTTAAAAATGAGGGTCAAGGGGGGTGAAAGGGGTGAGGGTCAAGGGGGGTGAAAGGGGTGAGGGGCAAGGGGGGTGAAAGGGGGGGTGAGTAAAGCAGTACAATGGAGCTGGTAATATACATTTTTAACCAAAGAAAGTGACTAGGCTAGGGGTGTTTAGGGGGCCAAGATTCCATGCTGGGGAGGTTGGTGCAAGGAAAGATGCATGTGACCCACTAAATAATACATTGTTCAAGCTATTTCGATAAGTCAACCATAAAATACTAGACAAAAAAAAAAAAAAAAAAAAAAAATAAGGAATAGGGGACATTCATAGAATAGTCCTATCATGGGAATTAGCTAATGATGACATTGATGCACTACATTAGCAAACATACAAGACATAGGTAATTTTAAAAGAGAAGACTTACCTTAATGTATTCCTCCTGCAGGACGTGGATAATGGCAGAACAGGTCTCTGGAATAATGAGCCCCAGAGCCTGGGGGGAGATGCCTGTCGTGAACTTGAGGTCCTGCAAGCTTCTCCCCGTCGCCAAGTAACGCAACGTGGCGACTAGCCTCTGCTCCGCACTGATGGCTTGCCGCATGCAGGTATTCTGCCTGGTAATATAAGGGGACAGCGAAGCCAACAGACGGTGAAAAATGGGGTCCGTCATCCGGAGATAATTCCTGAAATCATCAGGATTATTCTCACGGATCTCACGGAGCAAAGGCATATGCGAGAATTGGTCACGCTGGCGCAACCAATTCTTGGTCCATGAACTCCTCCTCACCCTGTTCATGGACTGGGCTCGTGCCAAGGTGTTAACCGCAACACCGAGCCCCTGCACAGCACGAACTCGTTCCCGAGTACGTCCACACTCCATGGCTTCAAAACGGTCGGCTGATCAAACAAACAACTTAACAGAACGCACTGAAGAACAGCAAGGCCTATGAAGAACGACCTGAAAAACAGGAACGAGCGGACCAGAACGGCCTGAGAACAGGTAGGAACTGATCCACACGCACTGAAAGCCAGATACAAACCTCACAAGCACAAACTGAACGGCAGAAGCGAACGAATTAAGCAGAAGTCTGAGAAGCGCGAATCGTCTCTAACCAAACGTCAACTAACACGCGATACACACGAGATCAGCTGACGGTGCCCAAAGGGTGTCGTTTGGGATCTCGAGCTTCCTTTTTCTAGTCCCGTCGTACGTGCTGTACGTCATTGCGTGAACCGCCGGACTTTTTGCGTGATCGTGTGTGGTCAAGTCCGTTCGCTTTTTAGTCCAGCGTACCTAGCTGGAAAGTCCAGCGGATTGTCCGCTGGACTTAGGTCCGCCGGCAAAAGTCCGTACGTGTGTACGAGGCATTAGATGCACCTCAAGGTGTGAATGCACCCTTAAATTGGTAGTTAGTTTGGGTAGGAGATCAATCTGGAACTGTTTTCTTCTGAAGAAACCCCTAGAACCTCTAGAAGAACCAACTACTACAGCATTTATCTCCAGCCTCCCCAATTTTTTCATCAGGTAAATTGAATGGATACTTACAGTGTGCTAAGTTGGGCCAGTGTAGGTATTCAATACAAATATCTCCTGGAGTTCAGCTTAAAGAGCAAAATGTGGGAAAACATGCCAGTATTAAGTGTAGAATATGATTTATTTATTTATTTTTATACTTTAGAGTATTGTTAGTAAAAATAAAAAAGTCCTGCCTTTTACTGGTATCTGAGTGACAGGCAACAATGATCACTTGGAAGTGGGCAGTACACATTAGACATGTGCACTGCTGGAAATTATTATTTTTTTTTTCGTTTTATTCGTTTTGTGTTTTTTTGGATCATTTGTTAAGCCCCATACACACACGCGGATTATCCGAGGACCAGGTCCGTCGGATCATGTCCGTCGTACTTTGTCCGATGTTGGTGTTGCGTACACACGGTCGGACAACGTTGTCGGAATTTCCGGTCTGCAAGAACGTCGTGACGTAAGTCGTCTTCCACGAGACTAGAAAAGGGAAGTTCAGCACCACGTCAGGCACCCGTTGGGCTCCTTCTGCTGATCCCGTGTTTATCGCGAGTTAGTCGAAGTTTGGGGACTTACGATTCGCGCTTCTCAGTTTTGTCACTCAGATCGTTACTGCTCTTCAGTTTGTGCTTGTCGTGCGTATCTGTTTATTAGTGCGTGTAGTCAGTTCGCATTTGTTGGTCATTGCGGCCTATATCTTGATATAGGACGCTTTGATTTGCACTGCTTATTGTCTGCTCGTTTCTGGTATTCATTTCGTTCTTTAAGGCCTTGCTGTTTATCGGTGCTTTCTGTTTGTCCGTTCTGACCAGCCGACCGTTTGTGAGCGATATTTCCCGTACGTACTCGTCGCCGAGTTCGTGCTGTACGCGGAATTGGTGTTGGGCTTTTAGCTTTGAGCCAAGACCCGTCCATGAACAGAGTGACGAGGAGTATGTGGACCAAGAATTGGTTGCTTCAGCGTGATCAGTTCTCGCACATGCCTTTGCTTCGTGAGATCCGGGAGAATAATCCTAATGATTTCAGGAACTTTCTCCGGATGACGGACCCCGTTTTTCACCGTCTTTTGGCTTTGCTGACCCCTTTTATCAGCCGGCAGGATACCTGCATGAGACAAGCCATCACTCCTGAGCAGAGGCTTGTTGCTACGTTGAGGTACTTGGCGACAGGGAGAAGCCTTCAGGATTTGAAGTTCTCTTCAGGTATCTCTCCCCAGGCCCTGGGAATCATTATTCCAGAGACCTGTTCTGCCATCATCCAGGTCCTGCAGGAGGACTATATTAAGGTAACATTTCTACTTTACTATTCCCTTCTATGTATGCTCTGTTTGCTAATGTCTTGTATTTTTGACCTCCTTCCCGAATTACCATGATTGCAATATGCTCTAATATGCTGTGCCCCTTTTCTCCTTCATGCATTTTTCCCTTCACTTACCTCCCCAGCATGCTCTTCTGGCCAAATAGACACCTATGGCCTAGTCACTTAAGCAATGTATTTTGTCTGCTGCATAGTATTGTTTTCCCCCAAACACCCCCGAAAATATGCACAAATGTTTGCTGTGTGGTTTACTTCATGTAGAGCCCCTTTTTTTCCCTTTTTGTTGGGAGGGGGGGGTTGCCAAATTCATTCTGAACCCCCTCCCCCAACTGCTCTGTCAGATGGTACCAATCCTCTATCTGCTGGCTTTCCAAAGGTCAATAGACACTATATACCTACCTCTTTATAGTGGGCATCTTTAGGGATGAATTCAGCAAAGCATGTAGTGCAAGGGGCTGGCTCAATACTTTCCATTTCCTCTTTTTTTGTGTTCTTTCCCTCCTATTAGCTTGCTAGGTAATTTCAGAATGTCCAAATGTGCGTTCCTTTTTTTTGGGGGGGGGGGGGGGGGGGGGGGGTTTTTTGGGGATTTTGAATGTTATTTTATCTTTCCTGTGGGCTGCCAATAGTGTTAAGGAGGGTCTGCCCAAACTAGCACACATTATTGAGCCATTTGGCAATCAATGAAGTGCAGAGGGTTACCTGTCCAAACCCCCCCCCCCCCCCAAACCCCTAGTTATTGTCAATGGCCCATCAGAAGTGGGGCGATTGATGGGGGGTGAGTCATCTGCTAGGGGGACCCTCTACTTTGCATTGCAAATACTTTCCAGCTTTAAATGTAAAAGTCTGATCTTGTTCCAAGATGTTTAGTGTCTAATCTGCTTGCAATGTTTATGTGCAAAGTGACTAATTTTTTTTTCTTGTTTCACTCCACAGTTCCCTTCCACGCCACAGAAATGGCAGACTGTGGCCTCCCACTTTGCCACATGTTGGGACTTTCCTAACTGCGGAGGTGCAATTGATGGGAAACACGTCCGCATCGTCCCACCCCCCAACTCAGGGTCCTACTATTATAATTACAAGGGGTTTAATAGTGTAGTGATGTTAGCGGTGGTGTCGGCGACATACGAGTTTTTGTATGTGGACGTGGGGATGAACGGCCGGATCTCGGATGGTGGTGCCATTGCGCACACGGAGTTCTACTGGCGTCTCCAAAGTGGCAGTCTGTGCTTGCCACCTCCAGAGGAGAATGCTGAAGGACTCCCCTTTGTCTTTGTCGCAGATGAAGCGTTTGCGTTGACTCCCCATCTGATGAGGCCCTTCCCGATGAGGACCCTCACCCCAGACCAGAGGGTCTTCAATTACAGGCTGTCGAGAGCCCGCAGAGTGGTGGAGAACACCTTTGGGATCCTGGCCAGCCGCTTCCGCCTGTTTTTGACAGCTATTAACTTGGCGGAATACAAACTCAACCACATTGTTCTTGCCTCTTGCATATTGCAGAACTTTTTGAAAAGACACAACAGCAACTATGTGGTGACCGTTGGGCCAGATGTTGAGGGCCCTTCCAATGCCGACCTCACAGCCCTTCAAGCGGCACGTCCAGGCTTGCCCCCTCTAAATGCCCACGCGGTCCGCGAGCAATATATGGAGTACTTTGTGGGTAGGTGGGCCATTGCTCTGCCTGACGATGTGTGAGAGGCATTTTTAAATAAATATATTTTTTGAACAAACCTATGTTTTCTGGTCATTTCCATATTCTAGCTTCTTTGAGATATACATTTTTGCCCTTTAGCTTCAACAGTGGGAATGCACTTTCTGGGCAAAAGGAGGTAACAGTCTCTTCTTCCCAAAAAGATTCTTCTCATGTTGTGTGTTTGATACCTAATCTTTGGTCTAGAGAAGGTTTGTAGTGCATAACTGACACCCAAAATACTCCTTTTCAGCACCATGACAGAAATGTGTGTATTACCAAAAATGGTGTGCTACGTGTTTTCAAACAAATCACTGTGGGTGTCATTTACATAAGTCAAATCTACTATGCTCTACAAGTGCAGTGCAAAAGTGCCCTGGAAAAGAAACTTGCAGTGCAAACTGGACTTGCCTTTAGTAAATAACACCCATTGCCCCCCAAATCCTTTACATTTGACATACATAATGCTTTTTTTTTTTTTTAAATAAGGAAGCCACACATTTAGAAAATTAAAAAAGTTTACTTGCAACACATTCACAAGTGCATTTACAAACTTCTTGCCAAAACTGACAAGATCTTGGTTCTTGACAACATTGTTTACAAACATTCTGCATTTGGTAAAACCAGGCATGGAGCAAAACAGAACATAGGAACTAGGAAAGTTCAACTTTCTAAAGTGAAGACAAGATCAGACATGACTATATGTTCAAAGTGCGTTTGATCTTGCCTTCATCACATGGGGGGTCACCCCTGGAAAGTGGAAATTTAGAACATGCACACAATTTGGGTCTGAAAATGGTCATTAGATGGTAAAACACATGCCTAGAATCTTCAAAAGTGCCAGTTTCCATCATGGGGATGAATGGATGTTTTTTGGGGGTGCAACCCCTTCACCACAACCACTTTAGTAGTTCGTAAAGCGGTTGCACCCCCAAAAAAACGTTGTCATTCATCCACCATGATGGGAGCTAGCACATGTGGACACAATGTGTGCATGTTCCAAATTTCACACAGTTCTTAAGTTGCAAATGTGTTCAGAAACAGCCACAAATGTGTGTTAATTACTTGGTGCGTTTTCAGATTTTTCCTAAAACATCAATGATGAACACAAATGTGTTTTGGAAATGACGCAGGCATACATTGATTAGCTTACCAGTAGCTGTGTTCTCCCACACTCACCTGTTGTGGTGACAAGTTCTCCAATTTCTATGATCTCTCCTTCCTCCTCCTCCTCCTCTGCTTCTGGTCTTTCCCCTTCTTTGGGAGGTGTTGGTTTTGTGGTTTCCTCAGACGTCACGAGTTTTCGCTCCCCTATGAGAAGATACAAAAGGAAGATTTAGCAACACAATCTATTGAGGGCAGAAATAGGAAATGTCAAACATTGCTTGAAAGTGAGGGACAATATTTTTGTTTGGCCAGTTACAAATGACAACAACATGAATGTAGTCACTTTGTAAAGGTGCTAAACTTACTAGCTTTTTGGTAGAAGTTTGTCTGATGGAGACCCCCCTCTAGTATCCACTGGAGCACATGTGTGGAAAAGCATAATAAAAAGTGGGTTTGGGTGTCCCAGCACTAGTGCTCTAGAGTCCAGATGGGTAATCAGCTACTGGGTGACCTCTCCTTTATATAGAATAAATTGGCTTTACATTCTTGATGACATTTCTAGTGAGAACAAACTTCCTTTGCCCAAAAAAAACACCAAACATCGTATTATAAGTGGCCGAACGATCGAGGTTGAGTACGATCGAATGGACACACACACACACACACACGAACATGACAGTGGCAGAAAGATCGAGGTTGAGTACGATCGAATGCACAGACGAACCTGAAAGTGGCCATTTTAGAATGTACAACTTTGTAAAAATACAAACACATGGAGCAGTATGCAAGCCAAAAATCAAACACAAAACACAACTACTTACTTTTTTGAAGAACTCGCTTGATCTTTCTGTACTGATCGGGCTCCCTCAGTTTCAGGTCTGACCAGCGTTTCCTCAGTTGGTCCTTGGATCGTTGTACACCAAAATGATTGTACAGCCTCCTCACAACTTTAGACATGATCTTGGCTTTGCGGACATTGGGGTTGAGGTAAGGCCCATACTTCCCATCATAGTCGCTCCTCTTTAATATGTCCACCATCTCCAACATTTCTCCAAATGACATATTGGAGGCCTTGAATTTCAGGCTCCGGGATCGGGACGTTTCTGCCTCCGGCCTTTCTTCGTCCTCCTCCTCATTGCTGCAATATTTCGGGCGCACCTGCTGTGTCCCCGCCATGTGCTCTCCCCACTGCGCCGTAAAGAGAAGGGGTGGGGAATAGACAAGAAAGATCGTCAGGGGCGGGCGGAGTTTGACGCATGCGCACTGTATATAAAACGTCACATGCCTGTGTCGTAGCCACGATCTGTGAGACGAGGGGAGAGAAAGCTCACGCATGAGACGATCGCTATAACGAAGGTACAATTTGACGTTGGTACATAACTAGCCTAGACTGATTAGACCTTGAGGCTTCTTTATGGAGAAGATTAGGAGAGTTTAGCCTGACATAATTTATAGTGTTTTGTGTGGTGTTGTGTCTTGCAGAGATTATGGACGGCTTCAACCATGTGAGTTTTCTCCCCCTCTTCATTGATAAATATAGGGAAATGCCCCTATTATGGCAGGCGAAACACCGAGACTACAGCAACAGACCAAAGAGTTATGCAGCCATGAAGAAACTTGTGGCATTTGTAAAGCCAAGGTTCCCCACGGCAACCGTGTAGACCTTAAGAATAAAAATTGCCAACCTGAGGAGTACCTATTTCCGAGAGCGCAATAAGGTCCAGAAGTCCCAAGCATCTGGAGCTGCAGCAGATCAGGTCCATGTCCCCACGCTCTGGTACTATGACAGGCTCCATTTTCTCAAAGACCAGGCTAATGTCAGGAAGTCACTCTCGACTCTTCCTTGCACACGTCCTTCCATGCACGCCACCCCTGATGAGGCTTCCGAGGAGCAACCTGGGCCTTCCAGTCTGGAAGATGTGGAGGAGCCCAGCTTGTGGCAGGTATAGTAGTTTTGTAACCATTTTTGTGAATAATGAATGATGTTCACTTAATTCAGGATCCCCAATTGCTTAGTTCCTAACGTGTTTGACATATCAACTGACAGTAGTGTTGGAGACAGTTGGGGCAAGAATCTAAACTGCAGGGCTGAGAATTGTATGGTTTTCTATTTGTAAACATTTTGCAACAGTCACTAGATGAGAATTGTGTGTGTTTGATGAACAAATAACTGAAACTATGTCCCTTTTTCATACACAGGAAGACCTCAGCCAGGAGGTGGCTGTGGAATGTGGCAGTCAGGAGAAGGCAGGGGTTAGTGGCAGCCAAGAGGGGGTAGGCGTAGGAGCCTGACTGTCTCCCAAGTCCCTCCCCTCTGCCTTCCCTACAGAAGGGCGAGAAGGATGGGGGAGGTGGGAGAGTCAGCACTCCAGCTGATCAGAGATGCTTCAGCCTCCCTATATGCCACACCCACCTACGAGGAGGCCTTTGGCTCCTTGGTTGCCAATAAAATGAAGGGTATGGAGGAGGGGCAACGCAGCATGTGTGAGGGGGTCATCCTCAAGGTCATAAATGAGGGGATGGCTGGGGAGATGACCCCACTCACACATGTTTGCGATAGTGACCTTGCTCCGCCTCCTCCTCCTCCTTCTGCCACCCCACCAGCACCACAGCATGGAAGGAAGCGTACAAGGAAGACCTGAGAGTGACGACCTGGATTCAGTCTGGTCTGAGAGAAGATGGAGCCTCTCGTAGTACCAGAGCCTGGGGACCTAGATGGCATCTGCTGCAGTTCCGGATGTTTTGGACTTCAGGACCAGATAGCACTCCCTTATTATTTAGATAGGTACTCCTCAGGCCCCCAATTTTAGACGCTTGTAAAATGATGTTTGCCGTGGGTGTCCAAGGCTTTGCAAATTCCCCAAGTTTCTCCATCGCTGCGTTCCTCTTTGGTTTGTTGCTGAGACCTAAATAAAGGTATTTTGGATTTGAAATAATCATTGCCTATGTGTTTTACTTTTCTACAATGACAGTTTTTCTTTGAGTAGGCAGGTACATTTCACTAATCATAAAGTATAATTAACAAGGGGCACCAACAACCAACAAACTCCTAGTAAATTTAAGCAACAAATAGAAATGTTAATAATGTTGTTTTGCTAAGTTGAGACACACAACCCCCCTCAAAAAAAAAAAAAAAAAAATATCTCCTTAAAATATGTATTCCAAAAAAATACTAAAATGACAAATCATCCAAAAAATATAACAAAGATTCTTTTACGATCTGAGTAAAAATAAACATGTAGTCTAGAAATCCTGAAAACTAATAAAGAACTAAGTTTGGGAGAAGTGCGGGTGAATAGGAGCAGCTAAAACATGTCATTCTTCTTGCATTGTAAAGAAAAAGAGAATGCGCTGCATTAAAGACATTTTAACATTGCAGCGTGACGAATGTGCTGTGTCGATTAGGAAAGGTAGTTTTACCTGACCGAGCGCTTCCGTCACAGAATTTCTTCTGAGCATGCGTAGCACTTTGTCCGTCGGACTACGCTACACACGATCGGATTTGGTGTGATCGGACTTTGTTGTCGGAAAATCTATCCAGCAGGAGATAGGACTTTGTCCGTCGGACAATCCGATGGAAACTGTCCGATGGTGCCTACACACGGTCGGAATTTCCGACAACATTGTCCGATAGGACAGAATCCATCGGAAAATCCGACCGTGTGTATGGGGCTTTATGATTGATATTTGTTATTTTGAATAAACTCGTAACTTTGGATAAATTTGAATTTGTTACATTCTATTCCTATAGACACGGTATTCCTTATTTCGATAATTGATAACTTTGCATAAATTCTAATTTGTAATGTTCCATTCATTTAGATGCTGTATTTGTTATTTTGATAATTTGTAATAATTCGAAAGAACGAAAATTCAAAAATCTGAAAATCTGAAAATCAGTAAGAACAAAAATCCAAAAATTCAAATATTAGAAAATCCGAAAGAACAAAAAACATTCAAATAATTTCTATTATATATATATTTATTAACCATTATTATAATTGTTTTTATTAATATTTATTATTATTAATAATAATAACAATACAAACTATAATAATAGTTATAAACTATTAAAGTAAAGGTATTGGAATAATTTCCTTTCAAATTTGGTTGTTAGTGAATGTACCAAATATGAATTTATCCGAAGTTACAAATTATCAGAAAAAACAAATGCAGCATCTTTACGAATGGAACGTAACAAATTAATAATAATAATAATAAACACTATAAATAATAGTTATAAACTATTAAATTATAGTTTATTGGAATTTCCTTTCAAATTTGGTTGTTAGTGAACGCAACAAATACGAATTTATCCGCAGTTCCAAATTATCCGAAATAATGAATGCAGCATCCAAACAAATAGAATGTAATGAAATAATAATAATTAATAATAATAATAAAAACTATAACAATAGTTATAAACTATTAATATATAGGTATTTAATTTCCTTTCAAATTTGGCTTCATTTTGGATAATTCTTAACTTCGGATAAATTCGTATTCATTACATTCACTAAAGGCCAAATTTGAAAGGAAATTCCAATACCTATAATTTAATAGTTTATAACTATTATTATAGTTTTTTTTATTATTATTTATTAGTAATAGATAATAATAAAACATTATAATAATGGATAATAAACTTTCAAATTTTCTGATTTTTGTTCTTTCGAATTAACCGATTTTTCAAATTTTTTATTTTCGTTCTCGAATTTTCGTTCTTTTAGAAAATTCGTTTGGGTGTTTCCAAATTAATGAATATGCAGAATTTTGACGGAAAATGAATTTGTAACAAAACATATTGCTATGTCTAGTACACATATCATATTGCTAGAACTCCTCCATACTACAGAAGGATAGTATAGAGATTGGGAGCCTAATCCCCAACTAGGCTACCATGGAAAGGGGGGGGGGGGCAAATTGGACTATCGCGGTACTAGTCACCCACTTTCATTCATTTTTCTCACACTGCACCTCCTCCCCCTCTCCTTCACCTGGTTTCCCAACATTTCTTTTTCTGTTTCATCACTTTACCATTACCTGCACTTTGCATTAACCTTTTTCCACTTCATTTGTATCCACCCTTTATTTAATCACTTCACCTGTCTTTCTTGTGTCTTCACATCCACTGTGCATATTGGCAACCCCCCCTCCCCTTTTTCTTCCTTCACCTCCCCCCCCCGTTTCTATTCATGATCTTCACTCACCTTCACATGAACTCTAGTTTCTTGCACCCCACTAACTTGTCATGATAAGCTCTGACCACAATCACCATTGTACCTATTTATGCAGACTCCAATCATCATACTTAGTAGCTCCCCCGAGTTGCCGCATGGGACCATCTATTAGGTGGTAGCACTCTGCGCTTGATGTCCGTTAAAGCACGGGTAAGCAGCCGTGCCTCCTCCCCCATTTTAATTTATTAAGATTTTTTAAACATGATGCTGTATGATATGTTTCTAATTTTCTACCTGCTGATTATTATACTATACTGTGTTCTTTTGATCTAATCACAGATAACCTCCAAGATGAAGCGGCCAATGCCCGCGAAACTAGTCGAGGACAACTATATCTGTGATCAACTGTACTATTATGAATACACTTTGGTGACATACTGTGTATAGTTATGATGTTTTATTTTTAAAACTATTAATTGTCTTTCGTCATCAATAAAATCTTTTGTAATTTTCATACACTTTTTTGTTATATCATTTTATTGTATAGCGATAGTTCAATTTGCCCCCCATTTCCATGGTAGCCTAGTTGGGGATTAGGCTCCCAATCTCTATACTATTTGATTTCTGGATGATGCCTAATTCTTTATTATTTTATAAGAGGCCACACTTATTTTTCATACTACAGAAGGAGAATTTATGAACAGATATTATCGAATAAGTATAATTTGACAAATATTCCTTTTATCATTAAAAAAAATTTCTTGAGCTGCAGTAAAATATACCTAGATCTGAGATGAAAGATGTCATCAGTCTACTGCAGATAGGAGGAAGGCATTACCCCACCAAGCTCATCTCATTACTTGCTGGAATTGTTATAATGTTTGTGAGCTCACAAGGTAACAGGATGCAGAAGGGGGTTGAGCTGCATAAGACAAACTGTATGTCCAAAACATAAACACTACTGTACAGGAGGTAGCACAAGAGTTTATTTCTTTATCTATGGAACAGTCATGGAGAAATAGACATATACTCCAAATGAAGCTAGAGCGAAGATGGTGCTATCCTTTCTGGGGAGACACATTTCCTAGGAGGAGGTGTATTGTGATCTCTTTTAGAAGTTGTAAGTATTGGTAAGTGCTGCACTTACATTATTTAGCATGCATGCACTTAACATAAAAAAATATTCTGAGTTTAGGTCTTAGTTTAGAACTTGAGTTGACATCCACACAACATCCAACTTTTAAGTACATTTGACGGTCACATGCCATGTAGTGATAAGCATTTTATATGTATACAGTATACCTGCCTACAGCAGGATTACATTCTGACCAGCTATTGCCACAAAGTATAGAGAGTTATAATATTATTACAATAATCCTGCTTGTGCTATTTATTAAGGACTGCTGCCAAAAAACATGTCATGTTATCCATGTGGGCAGTTAAGTAATGTTAAGGTAATGTGTCTGTAAATCTTAGATTTTTGGCAGTTTTCCATAAAAAAAGGAACTTTATATTGACACCTTTGAGTTGGATAATGAACCTCACCCTTTCATTCACTGAAATAAGCTGCTATATAGAAAGATCCAGACTGGCATATATCGTAAAGCATATTTTCAGCATGGTGAAGAAATGCTGAATATTTATTGTTTTTAAAAATGTTTTAAATTTTAAAAGTGAGGAGATCCAGAATATGTATGTTTTTCTTGTAATTTATTAATACTAAAAAAAAATGATAAAGTTTAAATAAGAAAAAGGAGAAGAATGTAAAGGCCTACAATGCCTATAGGAAGGAAAGGAGAGTATAGATATCTCATGCTTACCCCTAATGCAGGTGGTCAGGCACTATAGCTAGCTTCTGTATTCTTCATCAATAGCAGCCCCCTTTCCCATAAGGCTAGTAGGCCTATCGGTACTTGTAAGGCCCCTTTCACACAAGGCGGACTCCACTTGCACGGAGCCCGCCTCTGTCCGCCAGCTCAGCGGGAGATCTCTCCGTTGATCTCTGCTGAGCCGGCGGATGACAAGCCTCTCTCCGCTCACTGAGCGGGGAGGGGCTTGCGAGCGCCGCTGGTCTCTATGGAGAGATCGGATGAAAACGTACAGTGTGTCCGTTTTCATCAGATCGAACCCGATCCGATCCGCCAGCGACAGATCTGTACGTAGAGCCATACATCTGCTTTTGGCGGATCGGACGGTGTCAGGTGTAAGCGGACATGTCTCCGCTGACATCCGACGCTCCATAGACTAACATGGAGCGGCTGTTCAGATCCGCCATCAAAACTGACAGGCGGATCTGAACGGTCCGTCCATGTGAAAGGGGCCTAAGAGAACGTATAAAACAATTATTTCTAGATTTCCCTATGTTTTGCTAAATATGTATATATGAGTTTGCAGCAAGACTCATCTCTGTTTTACATAGAATTAAGAGTTTGACAGTTTTTTGTGGTTAAGCCATTTCCAGGAACAAGCTTCCTGTTTCTGTAAGACACAGGCTACAGTATATCTGTATCTATAGGCAAACATCTGTTTCTCACCTACAAGAGACTTTATCTAGTGGTTTGTGGTTTAAGACAGAGCCTAAAAATAAGTTTCCTGTCCTAACTGTAAAATACGTTATTGAGAATATGCATGGTCAGAATGGAAACAGATGTTTGCTAGAGATTACTTGTCTTATTCTGATAACATATGGGAAGTCCCTCCTACCTATAAATACTGTGTATTTTGTGCTCAATAAACCAGACAACTGTTGAAACACATACCAACTGTTTCCATGTGTTTTGAATGGGTGTCAGATCCAAATGGGTCATTGAAGGTTATCCTACATTATCTAACAGTACACCTAGTTGGTTATATTATCTGTTCCCCAGGACTTGTACACAATTCTATATTGCCTGGCCACCACACTGGGACAGGTGCAAACTTAGCACAGCAGGTACTTGGGGTTAGCAGACAGGCCGAGTGGTTCAATGGCAGTCCAGGTACAAGGCAGGCAAGGTTCAGAATAGTGAGGGTCAAATCTGTAGTCAAAAGGCAGGCAGAGATCCGAGTGTATTTAGTATCCAATCTGAGGCCATCAACAAGGGAATATAAAACTAGCAGATGGTAGACAAACAGGGAGCTTGGAGCACATGTTAGACACACTATCACAAGCATTAGACTGCAGACTTGGCTAATTTAAATCAGGTTTGGTCTCCATCTAGAGGCCGGCCACATCAGTCACCTTGCAGGTGGACAAACAGACAGGGAGAATGCATCACAGCCAAAACCTGGATGCTGAAATGAGACCAGCAACTGTGATGGAGCAGGAGCGCTAAACACTAGTGACAAGATAAGAAAGAGAAACAAGAGAGAGGGAAGAGTGTCTGCTGACACAAACAGTATGTAGGAACATAAAAAGGGAAAAAAAATCAAAACATGATAAAGTAGAGTTTTCATTAAGATTTGTTAGCACTTTCTGCCTCAGTGCTGATGACCACCATGACAAAAACATATCTACCATATATTTATCAAATAGAGACAAAAATAAACTACTGTATATCTACCATATACAAAACATATCATAAATATAAATATACCATAAAATACATAACTATAAATATACCAAGAAAGCATACCTTATACAACATATATCTACCAAATAGGGACACAAATAAGGACAGCAACAACTTGAAAGGGGCTCTATTCTTCCCTTACTTTAGCAAAAACAAGAAAAAGAAGTGTTGGCTTTAAGTACACTTTACATTTTTGATAAAGGGAAATCTCTCCAAAAGAAAAAAAATCCCCTCTCGAAAAGTTGTGACAACTGCAACAAGTGTCTTTATTTGAAGGTTTCTCTTCTTCTATTCCTGTTCTGGTGGCAACTCTAATTCCCATTACTTTATTTTCCGGTGGTTTTGATCACCAGGACAAATAGATAGCAAATCTCCCTGATGGAGACATAGCCAGCAATAAGAACCCAATAGGGGTCCTAATCCTTGCCTACACTATCCAAAACTCAAAATAAAATGTTTTGGGTTGAGATATAATGTAAGGAATGTGTGTTTTTGCCTCAAGAAAGACATAAAAAGGTATTCCTTTGTCGGTTTTGATTCTCTGCAGTTATTTGTTCTGTTTTCAGATTTCACCTCTTCAAATAGTCAATACAACAGCGTATTTAGGGAGTCCAATCTTTGGTCTATTTTAATAAGCTATCAGTAAGCTGGCAAATAGTTTTTTGTTTCTTGTGTACACCCAGTTATATTCCAGTTCCACATGTAAACCTTCTTTGGGAAAAATGTCGGAGGAGGAATTTTTTTTTTTTTTTAATATAAACTCAAATTATTGTTTTTAGTAAAGAGACAATATCAGAAGCTGCATGTTGTTTGATGGTTTTCTCTATAGCAGGGGGCAGTGGGGCACATACAGACACACAGCGATCAGTCTGGACCCCTGCTAAGAGGAGGTGCTAATGCCATATTACACAAAGAAATTGTTATTATTTTTTTCAACTTTCCATTCCCATTAGAGACGCTGATTTCAGATAAAAAAAAAGTACATTTGCAGAAACACAGAGCTCAGGACATTGTGTTTCTCTAGCTACACTTAAAAGTAAATCTATCCCTGATTGAGGCTTTTATCTGCTAGAATGTAGCACAGGACGAGGAAAGCCAGTGTTTGCGTGTCTGTGTTATTGTCAGTATTGTGACGGAGGAAAAATACAATGCAGTAGAGCAGTGCTCTGTAATTCAGCCAGAAAAATGCTACTCACTCAGCTGTTACCAAACATCTAAAAGAGGCAAAGTGCAAGAGAGGTACATTCAACATTGAGGGAGTAGCATTGACTATTGTCCACATTGATAACAGAGTAACCTTGGTTGTCACTTTCTAATCAGCTTGGAAAATTAATTAGAAGAAATGTGGCTAATACAAATACTAATTTCTTGTATTATTTATTTTTTAACCTGCCTATAAATATGACCCATTAAACAGCCCCAAAAGTTAGGCTGCTTTCACACGAGTCGCTTGCATAGCGTCTGTAAAGATCCTCTCCTCTCACTCCAGTGTGAAAGCCTGAGTGCTTACACACTGCAGCGGTGCACTAGCAGGACGCCAAAAAAGTCCTGCAAGCCGCATCTTTGAGGCGCTGTAGGAGCGGTGTATATCACGCTAAAAAAAGCTCCTGAAAAGCTCATGAAAACCTATTTTCATTAAAATCAATGAATGCACCCACTTCCACATATGGTGGCAGTGTCCGGTAGTCCAAGAATTCTGGGCCAGTATTTTTGATATTTTGGCTTCTAAAGCTCTGGAATGCACTATTCCTCCCGATCCAGCCATGGCTCTTCTTAACTTGAAACCACTATCACTAACACATTCCCAATTTAAATTATTTCCCCAGCTTAGTACTGTAGCTAAACAAACTATAGCTAAAGCCTGGAAATCCAAAACATTAATAGTAGCAGAAGCCAAACACAGAAAGAATAGAGCTTTAACCCACGCTAAAATGTCGGCTATTGAAGACAATAGAATTGATAAATTTATGCAGATTTGTAAACCTTGGGTAAAACATTATTTTCCACCTGACTTTGACCAGTCATTACTGTTACCTCAATAATGTACCAGTTCTTTCAACACCTTACTTCAGTGAGTTACTTACTATGCAAACCACCACCTGGAGAGACTCTTTCCTTCTGTCCCTTTCTTTCTCTCCCCCCTTCTTTTTTTTTTTTTGTGTGAAATATGCATATGGGACTTTCTCATTGTGACATCATACACCGCCCCTCTCCAGTGAAATGAACGGAAAGCGTCTGAAAAGCTCTTCAAAAGTGCTCAGTGTGTTACTGGCAGTTTACAAGCTCCTCAATGTGAAAGGAGCCTTAATGCCAGGCTGCTGCATATATGTAATTTTAATGCTGACCTATCTTCAGCATACAAGAGTGCATTAAATGTAAGCTTGTCTAGAAAGAAAATAAAATTAATTAGGTTTGTTCCTTCAAATACTATCATAAGCAATTTTATTTATTTTCTTATCACTGGATGCCTTTTGTTACATTTCACTAGCAACCTGTAAAGAATGCACCATTCTGAGCCATAATTACAATAACTTTTTATAATTATTATATAAACTATAAAACTTAAAACAAAAAATTACATTAACAATCTCAAAAAAATATAAAAAAAACATTTGAAAAATGTTTTATTTTTTAACTTACCAGAAACCCCTGCTGCTAGGTGGTCTTCCTAATCTGCCTCTTCCTATTCTGCGACGCTGTTTCTTCAGTTCCTCCTGTTCAGTGAGAGGCCCCGTTGTCTTCTGGGACATGTGTGTGTCCCATAAAACAACAGGGCCATTCACAAAGCGCATGCTCAAGGCTCCACTGCCTGTTTCCCTTAGTTAGGATGGCGGCACCGGCACCCCATCTGATGGACAGATCGGCCTCGGGGGGGGGGGGGCAACATTGCGGGCTCGCTGGACAGGTAAGTATCCTTATTAAAAGTCAGCAGCTACAGTGTTTTGTAGTTGCTGACTTTTAATAAAAGAAAAAAAAAAACGACCGGACCTCCTCTTTCAAGTGGATGTAAACACTCACAATTAACTTCTCTTATTTGCCTATTTTGGTATGCTAAATATACTATTAAAAGTCTTCCTTTAATACCATCCACCAGCTCTTGGATCTTTAAAAACCCCAAAGCTGATGTATCCAAAATGCAACATAAGAACTTTAGTACATATCAATTCTATACAATAAAGTGCAAAATTAAAGTGTTAATTTATCAAAATTCCATTCAAAAAGTGCAGTAGTGCAGATATCTCCAACAAATTCAGGCTCTATTTTTGCACTTTATTGTATAATATCCATTTATCTTTTTAGTTTTATGCACATAGATTTGTATACGTGGACCAATAGTGCTGTATAGAATTGATTATTATATGAAAGTCTTTCTTATATATTCTCAATAATTAAAAACAAAAATACCTGTTGAACCTGCCAGAAATCTTTTGAGTTGACAACTTACTGTGCTCTCTGCTAATGCTGACCTGTTATCAGTTGCATTGCTCCTATCTATCTCTGTGAACTACAACCCCCCATGTTATGGAGAAGCGGAATGGGGAGGTAGTCTGTAGTACTAGAATGAGAAAGCTACTCCTTTATGGATACCATGGGGTGAGTGAACATTGTTAACCTGGGATAGAAGGAGATTTACTATCTGATTTCACCAAATATTACAAATATTATAAGGGTGAAGAGGCAGAGAGGCAGGTAGGTAACTTTAATGCAAAGCATGTCTCTTCTGCATTAAAAATCCTGCCTGTTTGCCCAATTACATTTTGTACATAAGTTTCACTTTTAATAATATGTATTGTGCTTTATCTCTAACCTATTTGTTTATTATGTTCATGACCAAAAATTTAATTTGTAATATTTCTATATAGGCAGCATATTAACATTGTGTATGCACACATGCACCCAGCAGTTGGAACCCATATATAGCACACTGCGGCCCTATATGGGGCTGCCCCTCTTTAATATTTCACCCAATATGTTGGTCACAGAAATAGGAGAAACAGGTAGTAAAAGTTCAGTACAGTACAACTTAGGTCTTAAAGGGATGCATGCTATAAAACATGAAGTCACAAAAAAAAAAAAATACAAAATAATACTCAAACTAACATAACAATGTAATTATTTGTTTCAAAACAAAGTTCAATAAACATGAAAACATTCTATCAGTAACAAAAAATCTCCTGAAACCCCACAAATTTTATTGAAAATCTTAAAAAAAAACATCAACAAATCAAACAGAATATATAAGTCTAAGCAGACAGAATTATTTGTTATATTTATCCAATTTTATTGATCTACAAAAAGTCAGGTACACGGTACCTATTACACGGTAAAAAAAACTCTCCCAAATGAGGATAAAGGGGGAGGGGAGAGAGAGGAAGGGGAGGGGAGAGAGAAATCAAATGGTAAGAAAAGAGGAATGTGTGAAGAAAATAAATAAAAAATAAATTAGAAAAGGGTATTCTTGTTCACTATACACACACAACCAAAGGAATTAAAGCAGTCCCATCTTCCCCTTCTACCCCTTGCTCTATACATTACCAAAGCGAGAGAGAGAAAGTCTAAAAGGAAAACAGTTGATGCTATGTTCTTTCTGTAGAAACCCATAATGCTTTTTGACTTCAGTGGCATTTCTTTATTTATGTATGTTTGCAAAATAAAGGTAATAAATGCATGGTAAAAAATGATATATAAATCAATTAAAAAATATACTAAAACAATTATTTAAAATAACCCCACAATATTATAGTTTCCCTTTAACCGGTTCCCGACTGGTGCATGCCGATGTACGTCGGCAGAATGGCACGGCTGGGCATATGGGCGTACCTGTACGTCCCTTTAAATTTGCTGCCGCGCCATCGTGCGCGCGCCGGCCGGGACCTCCGTGAGTCAGGTCACGGGTCCCGCAGACTCGATCGCCGCGGGGATACCCGCGATCGTCTCATGGAGAGGAAGAGTGGGGAGATGCTAATGTAAACAAGCATCTCCCCGTTCTGCCTAGTGACAGTGTCACTGATCTCTGCTCCCTGTGATCGGGATCAGAGATCAGTGACGTGTCACACGTAGCCACGCCCACCACAGTTAGGAACACTCCCTTCTTAATAATGCCATAAAACTATCCCCTATTTTGTAAACGCTATAACTTTTGCACAAACCAATCAATAAACGCTTAATGCGATTTTTTTTTTTTTTTACCAAAAATATGTAGAAGAATACGTATCAGCCTAAACTAAGAAAAAAATATATACATTTTTGGGGGATATTTATTATAGCAAAATGTAAAAAATAATGTGTTTTTTTCAAAATTGTCGCTCTTTTTTTGTTTATAGCGCAAAAAATAAAAACCGCAGGGGTGATCAAATACCACCAAAAGAAAGCTCTATTTGTGGGAAAAAAAAGACGTCAATTTTGTTTGGGAGCCACGTCGCACGACTGTGCAATTGTCAGTTAAAGCAACGCAGTGCTGAATCACAAAAAGTTCTCTGGTCTTTGGCCAGCAAAATGGTCCGGGGCTTAAGTGGTTAATTGCAGTCTTGACCAATGAAACACTACACTGTCACAATGTCTACATACTTATTTTATGTTTCCACTTTTATAGGACTGAAAATAAGATGGCAAATTCAAACGTATGAATGCAATTGCAATGAAAATAGCAATGATTGGGCAAATTGTAGTGACCTAAACAACTAATTTGATTTAAGTCTTCTTGAATAAGAGTGGTGAAATAATATTTATGCTTGATTGTTGTAGGTTGCTGTACTTTGCAAATTGCCTCTTGTCTTGCTCAGTAAGTCATGTAGATGTCTTTTTTGTCAAATGTTGCCTTTTGCATTCAAACTAAGTGCTTTTGAAACATGTTTAAATGCAAAATGCAGTAAAGGGCTGTATTTGACCTGCTTTTACTGCAATGCAAATACATTTCAACAAGACCTGCTGCGGCAAAGAAACAAAAGCAGGTCAAAGCTGTGCCAGAACTCTCATCCACACTGCATCATTAAAATAATTGGTAATCTGCTGACCTGCACCTGATGTGCTTTTGAAATGCCCATCAATTTCAGGGAAATAATGAACCCTTAAGCCTCATACACACAGTACGAAAATCAGAAGGGTAATGTCATTTGACAGGCTGTTGTCTGAAATTCTTACTGTTAGTATGCTCCTTTCAACAATTTTTTTCCAATTTTCGAACAACAAATGTTGGATGACAGGCTAGTAAATTTTTGGCTAACGACAGCTCCACCTCTGATTTTCGAATGGTCAGTACACAAACCCGTCACACAAAAGTTGAAAGTACAAACACGCATGATCAGAACCAAGGAACGAGCCGGTAGTGGTTAATCTTGTAAACTAGCATTCGTAATGGAGAATTAACATTTGTGACGTGGCAAGTTACGAAATGTTGAAATGTAGCACACATTCTCTTGTTCTTTAACCACTTTCAAACCGGACCAATTTGCAGCCAAAGGACCAGGCCCCTTTTTGCGATTCGGCAATGCGTCGCTTTAACTGACAATTGCGCGGTCGTGCGACGTGGCTCCCAAACAAAATTGATGTCCTTTTTTTCCCACAAATAGAGCTTTCTTTTGGTGGTATTGATCGCCCCTGCGGTTTTTATTTTTTGCGCTATAAACAAAAAAGAGCGACAATTTTGAAAAAAAACGCATTATTTTTCATTTTTTGCTATAATAAATATCCCCCAAAAATATATAAAAAAACTTTTTTTTTTCCCTCAGTTTAGGCCGATACGTATTCTTCTACATATTTTTGGTAAAAAAAATCGCAATAAGCGATTATTGATCGGTTTGCGCAGAAGTTATAGCGTTTACAAGATAGGGGATAGTTTTATAGCATTTTTATTAATAATTTTTTTTTTTTATTAGTAATGGCGGAGATCTGCGATTTTTTTTGTGACTGCGACATTATGGCGGACACATCGGACATTTTTGACACATTTTTGGGACCATTGTCATTTTTACAGCAATTAATGCTATTTAAATGCATTGATTTCTGTATAAATGACACTGGCAGTGAAGGGGTTAACCACAAGGGGGCAGTGTAATGGTTAAGTATGCCTAGGGGTGTGTTTTTTTACTGTGGGGGGGCGTGGCTGTCAGCTAGTGAATGCTGATCTCTGCTCCAATCACAGGGAGCAGAGATCGGCGTCACTAGTTGCTAGGCAGAACGGGGAGATGCTGTTTATCTCGGCATCTCCCCGTTCAGCCTTCCCGTGAGACGATCGCGGGTGTCCCCGCGGCGATCGAGTCCGCGGGGACCACGGCCGGACTCACGAGGGTGCCGACCAGCGCGGGAGCGCGCCGCTCCCGGCGCGCTCCCGATGGCACGGACAGGCTAAAGGAGGGACTTATATATACGCCCTCCTGCCTGTCCGTGCCATTCTGCCGACGTATATCTGCGTGCGCTGGTCGGCAAGTGGTTAATGGGATAATAATGAAGCTGCTTTGCTGGTGATACTGATGGAGTTATGCCAAACTTATTTAAAAAGGTATTTGTTTTCTAGTGATATAAAAAATATTATTATTATGCTTGTTTGATTTTTTTGGGCAAGTTACCACAACACCATTATCCCTGAGTTTTTAAGATCAAAGACAAAAACTATGTTGGTGTCCCTTGTTAATTTTACATTGTATTTTTGAAAAGGTAACTGACTACTCCCAAACTGTCATTTGAAGTAAAACACATAGCCAAGTATTATTCTACACAATGTTTTTATTGTGCAGAAAAAAATAACAAAAATTAAATTAGAGACGCTAGTGCATTCTATACATCCAAAAACATATAAAATATTATAAATCAAATCATTATTCAAAAAAAATAATTTTGGATGTTCGGGTTCGGCCGAACTTCGGAAAAAAGTCCGGGTTCGGGACCGAACTTGACCCCGAACTCTGAACCCCATTGAAGTCAATGGGACCCGGACTTTTGAACACTAAAATGGCTGTAAAAAGGTCATGGAAAGGGCTAGAGGGCTGCAAATGGCAACAAAATGTTGTTAAGAGCATGGCAAGTGATCTGCAAACAAATGTGGATAGGGAAATAACTTAAAATAACATAAAAAATAAAAAAAAATGCTGGAGGCCCCCTTCTCAGCAGAAGAGGTACAGGAAGTCATTAAGAACCTCAGAAACTCAACGGCACGATGCCGCACCTATGGTGGGAATACCCCAGAATACGCACTTTCTGGAAAAAATTATTCAATTTAATGGATAAGATAGTGGGAAAATAAAATACTTTGAAATTAAAAAAAATGAAAAAATTATAATCTTGACCTAGGAGGACGAAATTCAAATGGAGTAGGAGGTTGAGGTGGCGGTGGATGTGGCGGTGTAGGTGGAAGCGGCGGTGGAGGAGGACGAGGTAGCCAACACTGGTTCAAAAATACAACAATGGCTGGGTAAGGCTAGTGGTGAATGATGTCACCCGTCGCATAGTGTCCGCCATGTACTGCGCTTGCTCAGTACGTAGGACAAGGGGATTTTGAAACTCTCCGAAGACGATGCGCGGTGACTCCAGGTTCAAGCCACATCATCTGAGGTTGAAGCCTAGCCAAGCGAGCCCGTGAGGGGCCCTGTTACTATGTGCTACCCTATGTCCACTTGGATGGTCGGGCTTGAACCTGCACTCACTGTGCAGGCGACGTTCATCTTTGGAGATTTTGTGAATCTCCTTGTCCTCTGTACTGCGCAAGCACTGCACCTGCGCAGTAAGTGGCCAGACACTATCCGATAGCAAGACAGTTTTCGTCAGAACAACGGTATATGTGTCTATTCTGCACAAGGTACGGCCAAGTCCTGTGGGATCCATGCCTGGTTCATTTTAATGAACGTGAGCTTGTCCACATTGGCTCTGGACAGGCGGCTGCGCTTGTCTGTGATAATGCCCCCTGCCGTGCTAAATACACGTTCAGATAATACACTGGTGGCAGGGCAGGCCAGCACCTCCAAGGCGTAAAGGGCAAGCTCAGGCCATGTGCCCAATTTGGAGACCCAGAAGTTGAAGGGGGCAGACCCATCTTGCAGTACGTGTAGGCGTGTGCACACATACTGCTCCACCATGTTGGTGAAATGCTGCCTCCTGCTAAGACGTTCCATCTTAGCTGGTGGTGCTGGTTGTTGTGGCGTGCTGACAAAGCTTTTCCACATTCCGTCTATGCTAACCCTGCCTTCCGAGGTGCTGGCGGTGCCCCGGCTGCATTGGCGACCTCTTCCTCCTCCTCTGCCTTGGCCTTGTGCTTCCACCGTACCCCCGCTTCCAAGTGGGAATGCCACCAGCAGCGCGTCTACCAGCGTGCGCTTGTACTCGCGCATCTTACGATCACGCTCCAGTGAGGTAATTAAGGACGGCACGTTGTCCTTGTAACGGGGATCCAGCAGGGTGGCCACCCAATAATCAGCACCAGTTAAAATGTGGGCAACTCGGCGGTCGTTGCGGAGACACTGCAGCATGTAATCGCTCATGTGTGCCAGGCTGCCCAGAGGCAAGGAAAAGCTGTCCTCTGTGGGAGGTGTATCGTCTGTGTCCTCTGTATCCCCCCAGCCACGCACCAGTGATGGACATGAGCTGGTCTGGGTGCCACCCTGCTGTGAACATGGTTCCTCCTCCTCCATCTCCTCCTCATCCTCCACCTTGTCATCCTCCAGAACTGTGCCCTTGCTGCCAGACAATTGTGTACCTGGCGCTTGTTGGTGCAGGAACCCACCCTCGTAGCCACTTGTAAATGACTGCCCTGAAAGCCTTGGAAATGAACCCTCTTCCTCCTCCTCCTCCTCCTCATCCTGTGCCACACCCTTTTCCATCATCACCTGAAGAGTTTTTTCAAGGAGGCATAGAACTGGCATAGTAACGCTGAGAACGGCGTCATCGGCACTGGCCATGTTGGTGGAGTACTCGAAACAGCGAAACAAGGCACACAGGTCCAGTTATTGGCGGTGAAGTGGTGCTGTTCCGCAGAGCGCCTCACGCGTGCGTGCTGCAGCTGAAAATAGAAAATGCTATTGGGAAGAAAAAAAACACTGCAAAATTAAAATTTGTTTGCAATGTTTTTCCAATATCAGAATAAACGGATAGTGTCTTTCTGCGTTTATGAAAACGCAGAAAATGCTATTGGGAAGAAAAAAAACACTGCAAAATTAAATTTTTTTGCTATGTTTTTCCAATATCAGAATACGCGGACAGTATGTAAAGTGTTTATGAAAACGCAGAAAATGCTATTGGGAAGAAAAAAAACACTGCAAAATTTAATTTTTTTGCAATGTTTTTCCAATATCAGAATACACGGACAGTATGTAAAGCGTTTCTGAAAACGCAGAAAATTCTATTGGCGAAAAAAAAACACTGCAAAAAATTAAAATTTTTTTTTTGCAATGTTTTTCCAATATCAGAATACACGGACAGTATGTAAAGCGTTTATGAAAACGCAGAAAATGCTAAATTTTTTTGCAATGTTTTTCCAATATCAGAATACACGGACAGTATGTAAAGCGTTTATGAAAACACTGCAAAATAAAAAAAAATTGCAATGTTTTTGCAATATCAGACTACACGGATACTGTCTACAGCGTGTATGTATGAACACGCAGAAAATGCTATTGGCAATGTTTTTCCAATAGCAGAATACACACAGACTATGGTGTATCTCTTATGCCGCGTACACACATGCAGACTTTTGCCGGCGGACTTAGTCCAGCGGACAATCCGCCGGACTTTCCAGCTGGCTTCGCTGGACTTTCCGAGCGTGTGGACTTGCCCACACACGTGCGGACTTGCCCACACACGCGCGGACTTCTCCAGCGGACAATCCGCCGGCCAAAGTCCGCGGGACTTTTGAAAATGAACGGACTTGCCCACACACGGAGCAGTCCGTTCATTTAGAACGTAACTTCAGGTTACGTAGCTAGCGTAGGCAGTAAATGCTCCCCACGCCGAAAAACGGCGTGGGGGTTCCCCCCAAATCCATGTCAGACCCTTATCCGAGCACGCAGCCTGGCCGGCCAGGAAAGGGGTGGGGACGAACGTGCGCCCCCCCCCCTCCTGAGCCATACCAGGCCACGTGCCCTCAACATGGGGGGTGCCCTGGGGAAAGGGGGGCCGTGCGGCCCCCCCACCCCAAAGCACCTTGTCCCCATGTTGATGAGGACAAGGGCCTCTTCCCGACAACCCTGGCCGTTGGTTGTCGGGGTCTGCGGGCGGGGGCTTATCGGAATCTGGGAGCCCCCTTTTATAAGGGGGCCCTCAGATCCCGGCCCCCCACCCTATGTGAATGAGTATGGGGTACGATGTACCCCTACCCATTCAAAGGTGTAAAATGTAAAGTACAAAAACACACACACTTTTGAAAAAAAATTTTATTGCACTGTTCCGGGGGTCTTCTTCCGTCTTGGGGGTCTTCTCGGCGGACTCCTCCGCCATTTACCAAGCTCTTTTACCGAGCGGAGAAGTCCGGCTACCTTCTTCGTCGTCGTCGCCGCCGTCGTCTGGGGGTCTCGATCCGCCTTCGGGGGTCTTCGGGGTCTTCCGGGGGTCTCTTCTGTTCTTGCAAGCGGTCGTCGTCTTCCGCGCCGCCGGCGCCTTCCTCTTCTTGTTCTTCTTCTTGTTCTTCTTCTTGTTCCGATGTTGACCCGTCGCTGTCTCTGCCCGGAATGGCAGAGCCGCGCTGCGCTGGGACTTATATAGGGACATGGGGACAGGTCACATGCTCATGTCACATGTGACCCCGCCCCCTTGCGATGTCACAGTTCCGGAGGATGCTGGGACTGAGACAGCGACGGGTCAACATCGGAACAAGAAGAAGAACAAGAAGAAGAAGGCGCCGGCGGCGCAGAAGACGACGACCGCCGCAAGAACAGAAGAGACCCCCGGAAGACCCCCGAAGGCGGATCGAGACCCCCAGACGACGGCGGCGACGACGACAAAGAAGGTAGCCGGACGTCTCCGCTTGGTAAAAGAGCTTGGTAAATGGCGGAGGAGTCCGGCGAGAAGACCCCCAAGACGGAAGAAGACCCCGGAGCAGAACAATAAAATATTTTTTCAAAAGTGTGTGTGTTTTTGTACTTTACATTTTACACCTTAGGTGAATGGGTAGGGGTACATCGTACCCCATACTCATTCACATAGGGTGGGGGGCGGGATCTGAGGGCCCCCTTATAAAAGGGGGCTCCCAGATTCCGATAAGCCCCCACCCGCAGACCCCGACAACCAACGGCCAGGGTTGTCGGGAAGAGGCCCTTGTCCTCATCAACATGGGGACAAGGTGCTTTGGGGGGGGGGGGGCGCACGGCCCCCCTTTCCCCAGGGCACCCCCCATGTTGAGGGCACGCGGCCTGGTATGGCTCAGGAGGGGGGGCGCTCGTTCGTCCCCACCCCTTTCCTGGCCGGCCAGGCTGCGTGCTCGGATAAGGGTCTGACATGGATTTGGGGGTTACCCCCACGCCGTTTTTCGGCGTGGGGATTCCCTTTAAATCCATGCCAGGTCACGGAGCTAGCGCGGCGGCATTTACTGCCTGCGCTAGCTACGTAACCTGAAGTCACGTGCTAAATGAACGGACTTGCCGATGAGCGGCAAGTCCGTTCATTTTCAAAAATCCCGCGGACTAGCCTACTAACGGCGGAATTGTCCGCCGGACTGCCAAGTCCAGCGGATAATTTTAAAACCAAACTTAAAACTTTGGTCCACCGGACTTTGGCGCCCAAAAATCCGCCGGCGCCCACACACGAGGGGATTGTCCGCTGGACTTGAGTCCAGAGGATAATCCCGCGGGATTGTCCCTTCGTGTGTACGCGGCATTAGTATATGCAGTGTTGGTCCTAATGGTGCACTGAGCTTGCAGGTAAAACTTTTATATTTTGTCTGGCACTGGCCTCATGGCACTGTTAAAAGACTGTGCACTGCACCCCAGCCAGGGCACAATTGATTTAGGAATCTCTTCAATAATTCTCTCTGCCTCTTTCTTTTGCTTATTAAAGAAACTCCCTACTCTAGCTATCTAGATCGCTCACTGATCTAACTAATTAGAAGAAAATTCTAGGAATGTGGACTGATTGACTGACTTTAGCACACTAACTCCTAAAATCCTCTATCTCTCTGCAGCACAGGAAACTGTCTATAGCAGAATGACGCTGTGTGCTGTGTGTGTGTACTATATATAGAGGCTGGGTCACATGCTGCACTGGCCAATCACAGCCATGCCATTAGTAGACATGGCTGTGATGGCTTCTAAGGGCACACTAGTGAAACGATCGTCGATTGGCTGCCTTGCAGCTGTTAAAAAGGCGCCAATACAGCGCCGAACACCGGACCCGAACCCGAACTTACAGCCAATAGTTCGGGTTCGGGTCCGGGTCCCGAACACCCAAAAGTTTACAGTTCGGGTTCGCTCAACCCTACTCAGCAGACGTAGAAGGGAGGATAGACAGAGATGGCCTGGGTTCAGTATGATCTGTCAAAACCGCAGGCTGTTGTTATACCACAGCCTGGGGACATATAGGTCATTCACTGTTGCTCCAGTTCTCTCTGAGTCCAGGACATTGTTCAGCTCCCTTTTAAATGTACTACGAAGGTTGGCTATCTTTTGCCTGACATAGTTGGTGTCTGCCCTGGGGTACACAGGTTTGCACAACTCTACCAATTTCTCCAAAGCTGCCTTCCTCAGTATTTTATTTGAGTAGTCTCTACTCTTCACCCTCCAGAGACAGGGCAGCTCCCGGTACATGTCAATGAAATGGGGGAGAAATTCTGGCAAAGTAAATTTATCAGTCATGATTATATGATGCCTGCAAGACAGAACACAAGACAAACCATAATGTCTGGCTTAACCCATAAGCTGGTCCCTAAATAGGCCTCAATATAGGCCTCAATCTAAGCAGTGATCATCTCTCACACGGCGGAACATTCGGAAGGGACAGCAAGACAGATTCGTCGGATTGCAGCCAGCCCCGCAGTGGCGGAGCTCATAGGAGGCACAAAGCAACCCCCATGAGCAAGAGTGATCTGGTGGGGATGGTGCGCATCCTAGAGAAGCAAGATTATAACTGCAAGCTCCGCAATTACAAAAGGCCGAAAAGACAGCATTTTGGAGAAGGTCATCGCTGTTTTGCACCGAGAATTTTTGGTGGACCAATCAAAGGACCAAATACAAAAATGATGGTCTGATCTAAAACACTGGGAGCAAGACCAGATGGAGTACATACATCAGATCATAAAAAAAGTAAGCAATATTTGGATCTAAACAATATGTACAGTATATGTGTAAATTAGCTGACTGTATATGTTCTTTCTCCAAGTAGCTCTAGAGGATTCTATATAAGCTTTTAGAAAATCTTTGTATGACTTAGGATTCCAAAGATGAAGGTAAATATAAAGCATATATGAACATTCTTGGTCATGTTTTTGAACACTCATTTTTTTTTGTACATATTTTTTTTTTCTTTAAACAGGGAGGCACAAAAAAAGGATGCTCCAGCCAAGCCACCGCAAGGGACGAAGTGAGGCTACCCTCGCTCGGGCCCCAAGAGGGGCGGCAACAAGGACATCTTCCCCCCAAAAACGTAAGTGCCAACTATAAACACACTTATTTAGCCACCGACAGGGGTGTTTCTAGGAGGACCAAATGCCATGGGCTTAGGGCAGATCTTAAGGGGTAAACAACACTTTCTGGTTGCTACCTGGCTCATAGTGCCCATTAATACAGCCAATGTGGACATGGGTAGAGGAGAAACCCAGTCATACAGAGTCACACCTGCTAGGATGGTCATCATATATCCCATATCCTATAGGAGACAAGAGGGGTGGGGGGCAACTGCAGGACTTTTTCAATGTTGGCACTTGTCAAGTGTTTGCCCTCTGGAAAATGCCATCACCTTCCCTTTTTTATGCATTTTTCACAGAAAAACATCCAGAGTGCAGCATGGTGGAGTCCACTAGTTAGGAGCAAACATTGACATCAGACCAAGTGCAAGGTTGGTCAACTAATGTAGCAAAATAGGACTTGGGGTGGCTTAATGAATGGTGTATTGTTTCTTTTTAGGGGAAAGTGAGTGTGGTCACCTCACTCAGGATGTTTTTTTGGAGCCATGGGATCTGTCTCCTGGACCCAGCACAGACATTGTCGATGTCAAATTCCCTTGACACGAGTCACAGCGAGGATCAAAGCGAACCAGAAGAGGAAGAAAGTATTCGGGGGCCTCTTGTTTGTGCAAGTAAGTATTCTTGGAATCTTGCTTCAAATGTGTATACATGTTGAGTGTTTAGATGTCCAAACCAAACACCCACTAAACACATTAGCAACGTATGTAGTGCCTTAACATTAGCATGGAGAAGGAAGAGGTAGAATGAGCTGGCAGTGTTGCTAGGTATCTGAGTTTGGGAGACCCAGACACCAGGGCCAAGATTATAGAGTAGTTGCAGTGTGTACATTCCTAGTAGTGTAGGTGTCTGAAGGGCAAGCAGGTTGCAATCAACAATAGACTGGTTAGGTAAGTATTTCCTTAATTTGACTAGTAACTTGACCATAACTCACTATGTAGGGCCTCAGCCACTTGACCATCGTTCCCTTAATACTTTTTACTCTTCTTACTAGGTCATGATCTTCCACGATGTACTATTGGCAGAATGAGTGCAGATATGTTGCAGTGTTTGAAGGAACTGGAGAAAATCAAGGAGGCTGCCACTGCTTTACAGTGAAGAATCAGAGTTTATGTGGACATGCTTACCAAATTCTGGTCTGAAGTTTATTGTTCCACTAGTTGGCTCCTGTTTGCCCTTACTAATTACCATGTTTTTATGACTTTAAAATGTGAAAGTTTAGGGACAGAAGTCAGTGTTTCTCCACTCCACTCCTCTAGGTGCACCGCTAAGGTCCTGTTTTCTAGATTTCCTCAGTCTATAAACGACTGTGCGAATTACTGACAGTGAAAATGACAACATCACCTGTGCCAAATTCAAGAAATCAAGAAAACATGACCTGGGTTTGCATCTTGAGGAAGAGAGTTGGGAAAGACTGCCCTAACTAATGTGAATCATAATGTTTATCTGTTTTTTAGAATCTAAACCCCAAAATTTGAAGGTGCACACAAATTGGGCCTTACCATTCTTATTTCCGCCATTATCCCATACCTAAAATATGTGTAGTTCCATACATCTATTTTCCGAAAGCCCCAAAACACACAGTGTGTCAACATGTGCTATCTCCCATCGCAGGGTATCAATGGACGTGTTTTGGGGGTGCAAACCCTTTCTCATTACTAAAGTAGCTCTGAGGAAGGGGTTGCACCACTGAAAAGCATCCATTGATACCCCGTGATGGTAGATAGCACATGTTGACAAACTGTGTGTTTTGGGCTTTAGAACAATAGATGTTTGTAGCTACACACATTTTAGGCATGGGATCATAGGGGACATTAAAATGGTAGGCCTCTAGGTGTATGTGGCTTTAAATGTTGTCTTTTAGAGGGGTGAGATCACCCCATCTGAGGAAGGCAACATACACACAGTCTTGGGATACTAATGTCTCAGTTGCCCTTCACTTTACCAAACTCAAACTTTGTAAGTTACTGAGTTTTGGATGTGTATCTAATGGTTTAGAACATGCCTGTTTAGCCACAAAAAAGGAGAAATAATGCAAAACATACATGTTATACACCAAGATGTTGGTTTGTTTTAAAACCTTAAAACACACATGTGAATGTGCTTTAAGTAAAATGTTTTTTTACTAAACAATGTATGGCTTATTATTTCATTGCTCAATACCAGTGTATTTTGTAGTTACGGTGACAATGTGCTCTTAAATGTGGACAACTCCTGCAACTTTTAGGCCTCAAAAAAATTCAAGGAGTTGTAAAGGCATAATGTTTTTGAACTTCATGCATTAGATCCATTAAGAACAAAAACATTCTGTGTGTGTAGCAGACCCACAGCACACCATAATAGTTAGCCGAAGAAGATATTGTCACCTCATGTAGCAATTAAGGTACATTTGCACTATTGGAGCAAGTGTGCAAAATAAAGCCCATTTGGGAACATATTAGATATTTAAGAAACACCGACATCAGTAGTTCAAATGAAATTTGAGTTTATGATCTCAAAAAAAAAATTAGACGTGATCCGCTACAATTTGCTGCCACGCCACTGCCCCTCTACCCACATGATAATCAATGTATTTCTGACGTAAATCTCAGGCAATTTGGGAGGGCGATCCAGCACGGGCATTTTCAATAGCTGTCAGCACACCCACAGACGGATGAGCTGCAGCCTCTTCAACTGGGCCTGCCACTGCAGGGTCCACGTCACTTGGCAGTGAGGCTAGGTAGCTGGTAGCATTCCTCCTTAAAAAAATGATGTAGGATACAGCAGCACAGGACCACATGGTTTATCTTGTAGAGTGCCAGGTTGATTGGAGTCAAAAACAGCCTGAAACGACTCAATAGGATGCCAAAAGTGCTTTCGACCACCCTTCTGGCATGAGTTAGCCTGCATTTGAAGATTCTCTGCTCTGGGGTGAGGTTCCTCATAGGAAACGGCTTCATCAGATGTTCCCCCAGAGCAAAGGCCTAATCTGCCATAAAAAAACAAAATTGAGGCCCTCAACATTCTCCTCAGCAGGTGGCAAGTATAAAGTGCTATTCCGGAGCCGCTTGTAGAACTCTGTCTGCATAATCACTCCTCCATCAGCTCAGTTGCGGTCGTTCTTCCCAACATCCAAATACAAGAACTTGTAGTTGACAGTTAGAATGACTATACTGCAATAGCTCTTATAGTTAAAATAATAGGAGCCAGAGTTGGCTGGTGGTACAATCCGAACATGCATGCCATCAATAGCACCACCACAGTTGGGAAAATTCCACTGCTGATGGAACTGGGCTGCAACGTCCTGCCATTGCGCTGGGTTGGAAGGAAACTGTGGATTAAAAAAAAAAATTACTACTTTTACACATAACATTTCAATCAGATTTGACACAAACATGCTTAGCCAACATAAGGATACACTTAAATAAGTATTTAAAGACAAAAGTGGAAGAGCAACCTATTTGATTCCTCCCCCCCTCTGGTGGCCCATTCGATTTTAGGGGCGAATTAATGGGTAGATGTTTTGGAAAGGTAACCCTCTCCACTTCCATGAGAGCTGTTTGCATAAATAATCAGAGATACTTTGGCCAGCCCCTCCTTACTTACACTATTGGCAGCCCAGTGGACAGGTAAGAAGTGTCATAATCTAAAAGCTGGATACACACTGTCCAAATTGCAGCACATTTTGACATTATGATTTAACCAATCAATATAATAGGAGAAAAAAATTCAAGAAGTTCCAATTTGTAGGTAATCAGGCAGGCCCTTGCACTACATTTGCACTACAGGTTTGGGGAATTTATACAGAAATTTGAACACAAAAGAGCAATGTGTGTGGGTTTAGCAGATAGAGTATTTATATCTGTTGACTTAGCATATTTTTTTTTTGGGGGGGGGGGGGGGTAGGGTTCCAAATGAGTTTGGGCCAAAAAAAATGGCCTCTTGCACTCTGCCTGAATTTGAGGACACCAATAACATTTGTACACATTTTAGGGGTTCTTTAGGGTAAGCCCCAAAATGGAGCTGACAAAAAACATTGTTAAGTTACCAGGCTAGCTGTCCATGGGCCCAGGATAGCATGCTGGGGAGGGTATTGAAGCAAAATATGCAAGTAAGACAAAAAAGGAGCAAGAAAAGCTTACAGCATGCACGAGGACAAAGAGGACATTCACAGCATATTACAATATTGATAATTATGTAATCAACAAATTAATAAAATACATTAGCAAACATAAATACATAGAATGTGATCTTAAAGGTAAAAACGTACCCTAATATAGTCCTTCTGCAGGACTTAAATGAAGGCTGAGCAGGTCTCTGGAATAATGACTCCCAGAGCCTGGGGGGAGATCCCAGTAGTAAACTTGAGATCCTGGAGACTTCTCCCCATTGCCAAGTACTGCAAGGTGGCTATGAGCGTTTTCTCTGGAGTGATGGAAAGCTTCATACATGTGTCCTGCTTCCTAATATAGGGGGTCACCAATGCCAAGAGGTGCTGAAAGCAGGGGTCCGTCATCCGTCATCCAGATTATTCTCCTGGAGTTCCCGAGGCAATGGCATATGACATAGCTGGTCACGATTAAGCAACCGATTTTTGGTCCAAGAACTTCTCCTTCTCCTGTTCCTGGGCTGCACTTGGGTCAAAGCAATAACTCCTAGCCCAATAATCACACATTCTCTCCTCCAATTACGCAATATGGCTGGTTGACGAACGGCCAATCAGGAACGAACGGAAAAGCATGAGCTGAAAAGTGCGAATCAACAATCACCAAACTTCTACTAACACGAAATTAGAAGAAGGCGCCCAAAGGGTGGCACTTGAGAAAATAACTTCCTCTTCATAATCTTGTAGTACATCACTACGTTCGTGTTTGTCAAACGTCAATTTGCATACCGTTAATTCAAGACAAGACCCTGGCACACGCCCTTTTGACAAAAAACAGAAGCTTGGTCGTCCAACAATCAGACCGTGTGTACGAGGCTTAAGGCTGGGTTCACACTTCTGCGATGTCAGACATTGCATGTGATTCGCACTGCACTGCTGTGAAAATCACATGTGATGTCTGTGCGATGCAAATTTAGCCATACAGATTGCCATGGCCATGTCTTGGTAGGTTTGTAGTTGTGCAATACTCTTTCCATTTTCGAAGAAGGGATTGAACAGTGCTGCGTGAAATGTTAAAAGCTTGGGATATTTTTTTATACCCTAACCCCACTTTAAACTTCTCCACAACTTCATTCCTGGCCTGTCTGGTGTGTTCCTTGGCCTTCATGATGCTGTTTGTTCACTAAGATTCTCTAACAAACCTCTGAGGGCTTCACAGAACAGCTGTATTTACACTGAGATTAAATTACATACAGGTCTAATTTACTAATTAGGTGACTTCTAAAGGCAATTGGTTCCCCTAGATTTTAGCTAGGTATATCAGAGTAAATGGGGCTGAATACAAATGCACACCACACTATTCACATATTTATCTGTAAAAAAAATTGAAAACCATTTATCATTTTCCTTCCACTTCACAATTAAGTGGCACTTTGTGTTTGTCTATCACATTAAATCCCAAAAAATACATTTACGTTTTTGGTTGTAACATGACCAAATGTGGAAAATTTCAAGGGGTGTGAATACTTTTTCAAGGCACTGTATCACATCTGATTTGTTCCCTGTGTTGCCCCTCACTTTTCCTAAGTGCTGCTGTGCACAGATTATTACATGGGAGAAATATTAAGTCAAATTTGGCTACTTACACTAGCTATGTAGCTACTGTATTTTCCAGTGTATAAGGCAACCGAGCGTATAAGACGACCCTCTAATTTTAGAGGCTTTTAAGATTTTTTGCCTGTACTCACCGTAAAAGACAACCCCCCCTTCCAAAGCTTCCGACGCTTCATATCCTTCTTCGTTCTTGCTGGAGCAGGAGCCATATCCTTCTCTGTTCTTGCTGGAGCTGGAGCCAATCACGGCAAGCAATGTATTTTATTAATGAATACAAAGCCTGCTTGGATTGGCAGAAGCTGTAACATCATCAGCCCGTGCCTTTCTGACTCACAAAGCAAATCCGAGCAGGCTACTGTATGTAGCCTGCTCGGATTAGCAGAGGTTGTTACTGCAATCCGAGCAGGCTCTGTATTCATTTGAATACATCTCTCACCGGGATTGGCTCAGCAGTATATACTGAACGTAGCCGAAGCTACATACAGTATTAGCCCACACATCCAGCAGGCATCCGAACAGTTGACCTGGCGTATAAGACGACCCCTGCTTTTTGGCCAGTTTTTTTAAGTGTAAAAGGTCGTCTTATACGCCGGAAAATACGGTACGTTGAAAAATAAATTTCATTAATTTTTAATAGATACATAACTGCATTAATAATTATTTTCATACAGTATATGCCTGAAGTTTAGCTTTACATGTATCAATAAATGAGGTTGATATACTGTATCTATGCAAAACACTTTTTTGAATGTAACAATAGAAGTGAAGGAGAAGATTTAATTAAAGTGCCAATTATGGTTTTCTCTTGGAGAATTCTTTGTCATTTCCTGAATACCTTTTTATTCCTGACATTAGTTGGACAGGTTGCAACAGAATGTCGTGAAAGGCTGAAATACAGCTATAGGATATTGGATTATTTGTCATTGTTCTCATTGGCACCGAAAGATGCACAAAACCTTCCAGGATGTATCAGCTCTTATCCAGATGATAGCAAACCGCAATGTGGCTATTTCTAAAACAAAATATCTCGGGCTGTGAGTCTGATCACTCACTGTGTGTCAGTCTGTACATAGTGCTAGATAAACTCATTCTGTGGGTTGATCGATTTTAGCTTTGTTCATCTTTAATGCATTTGTTTGGGCCCCTTTTAAAGTGAAATCACCAAGTTGCTCCACTCCAGCTGGTTTGGAAAATTGTTTTTACAATGCAATTGTGGATTGTGAAATAGTGACTTTACCCGGCTTCAGGTTCAGCAGAATTATTTCAGCAGACTCAGTTTACTGTAGGTAAAATAAAAGGCAGTCAAAGGCCTGACAAATTTTCCTGATTAACCAGCATGAATAAAACCACACCAAGGCTGCTTAACTCAGTAGGCCAATGGCAGGGCTTATTCTCATTCTATAAACAGAAAATCACTTGTAAAATGACAGAAAACAGTGATGGGACCTGGGCACTTTTTTTTTTTTTTTTCATTTACATTAATAGTTCAGTATTTAAATGTTCACTTGTGGGACACATTCCAATTTATAATTAACAACCTCTTGAAATTACTAATCATCTTCAATCAAGGTTTATATGCATATGAACAATTAAAAAACATAAAAACAAAAAATGCACTTGGGGTGAGATGAACAATAATAACTAAGTAAAAAGATAAAAGTGAACAGCAAAATGTACAGAAGCACTAAATACAGAGATACAGTCCTGTACATGCAGATATCAAAAAGTGTTGCTCCATACCTTTAAATGAATTAAACACGTATATCACTCATATATATATATATATATATATATATATATATATATATATATATATATATATATATATATATATATATATATATATATATATATATATATATATATCAGTGCAAACATATAAAGCACTGTGCAAAATTCTTAGGCAGGTGTGAAAAAATGCTTTAAATTAAGAATGCTTTCATAAATAGAAGTGTTAATAGTTTTTTTTTTTTTTAACAATTAACAAAATAGAAAGTAAATTAACAGAATTCCAAATCAAATCAATATTTGCTGTGGCCACCCTTTGTCTTCAAAACTGCATTAATTATTCTAGGTACAATTACTCACAGTTTTTGAAGGAATTTGGCAGGTTGGTTGTTTCAAACACTGTCTCTTCCTGTATTGCCGGACAGACACCTTGATTTTGAGATCAGGGCTCGGTGGGGGACAAACCACCACTTCCAGGACTCCTTGTTCTTCTTTACACTAAAGATAGTTGTCAATGACATTGGCTGTATGTTTGGGACTGTTATCCTGCTGCAGAATACATTTGGGGCCAATCACACGCCTCCCTAATGGTAGGGCATAATAGATATGTATCTGTCTGTATTTCTCCACATTGAGGACGCCTCTGATCCTGACCAAATCCCAAACACTGATTGCAGAAATGCAGCCTCAAACTTGCAAGGAACCTCCAACATGCTTCACTGCTGCCTGCAGACACTCATTATTGCATTATTCTCCAGCCCTTTGCGAACAAACTGATACAGTCATAAAATTTCACATTTTGACTTCAGTCCTGAGCACCTGCTGCCATTTTTCTGCATCCCAGTTCCTATGTTTTTGTGCATTTTTCTTCTTCAGGTAATAGCTATATTTGTTCTTGTCTGACTTTTGGGCAGGGATACAGTGATTAAATCTTATGAGTTTTTGAGTTCTCCACCAAAGAAAATGGTCAGGTTTGGAGGAAAAGTGATAGAAGTCTTGTTCAAGTATTCACAGGTGAAATCCTGAGCTGTGCTGAGTGGAGGTATGGGCTTGAGCTGTTCCATTGATCCCTGCTGGTGTGCCTTGTGGTTCCTTATCCTTATGGGTGGGTTCATATTAGTGCAAATCGGATGCGGGTTTCTCTGCATCCAATTCGCATGACAGGAGAGTGTGCCTGGCTCTCAATGGAGCCGGTTCATACATCTTCATGGTGGCCGCAGAGCGGATTGCACAAGGGTCCTGTATGTCTTTGGCTTCATTTCAGGTCTAAATTCAGGCCAAAATTTGGCCTGATTCATCCCTGAAATGGAGAACAGGGACGCACCAGACCCCTGCCATGAGTACTAAGTATGAACCCAGCCTCAAGGGCAACACTGTGAAGATACTGAGGCCTTTACCTTAAGTGTGAATTCACCTCTTATGTTCCAAGATCATTTTGTTTGGTAAGGGACTGATTTTTCTTTTATTGGTGGTAGAATCACAAAGGAGTTTTAAGAAGCTCCTTATATGCATATGCTCTAATAAAGTAGTTTATGGAAGAAGGAGATATCCAGGCACATATAAAAAAGGTAAAAATAATCTCAGTGTTTATTCATAAAGAGGTTGTAAACCTCCAAACCCCCCCCCCCCCCAAAAAAAAAATAAACTTCACAGTCACTGCACGGGCCCTGAAAGTGAAGTTTAGGAGATATTTACAGTACCTACAGGTAAGCCTTAATATATGTAGAAAAGGCGAAAATACTGCGCTGTCTATTAACCACCTCCATACTGGGAACTTAAACACCTTCCTGCCCAGACCAATTTTCAGCTTTCGGTGCTGTCGCACTTTGAATGACAATTGTGCAGTCATACAACACTGTACCCAAAAGAAATTTGTATAATTTTTTTCCCACAAATAGAGCTTTCTTTTGGTGGTATTTGATCACCTCTACGGTTTTTATTTTTTGCTAAACAAATAAAAAAAGACCGAAATTTTTGAAAAAGAAATTTGTTTTTTTTCTTTCAGTATCAAAACTTTGTAAATAAGTAAGTTTTCTCCTACACTGATGGGCACTGATGGGGCTGCACTGACGGGCGCTAATAAGGCGGCACTGATGGGCACCGAGGAGATGGCACCAATGAAGTGGCACTGATAAGGTAGCATTAATGGGCACTGATAGCTGGCACTGATGGGCGACACAGATGGGCACTGATAGGTGGCACAAATTGGCACTGATAGCTGGCACAGATTGGCATGGATAGGCGGCATGGATGGGCATAGATAGGCGGCACAGATGGGCATAGATAGGCGGCACAGTTGGGCATGGATGGGCACTGATAGGCAGCATGGATGGGCACTGATAGGTGGCACGGATGGGCACTGATAGGTGGCACGGATGGGCACTGATAAGCGGCATTTTATTTTTTATATTGTACTGATGGATGCCAATCAGTGCCAAACAATAATGCATGCCAATCAGTGATGCCCATTGTGGGCACTGATTGGCATCCATTGTGGGCACTGATTGGCATCCATTGTGGGCACTGTGTGTCATCCCTGGTGGTCTAGGTTGGCATACCTGGTGCTGGGCATCCCTGGTGGTCTGTTGGCGTCCCTGGAGTTCCAGTGTGGGCATCCTCGGGGGGGGGGGGGCTGCGCTGATAATCAATCAGCACAGACCCCCCTGTCAGAGGAGCAGCCGATTGGCTCTCCGTTACTCGCGTCTGACAGACGCGAGTGAGGAGAAGCCAATCACCGGCTCTTCCTATTTACACTGTGATCAGCCGTGATTGGACACTGCTGATCAAGTGGTAAAGAGTCTCTGTCTGCGACGCTTTACCGAGATCGTAGTTGCGGGGTGTCAGACTGACACCCCGCAACAACGATCGCCGCAATGCGCATCGGCTCAAAATCCTGAGGACATCATATGACGCCCAGTCAGGATTTTTAAACCACTTTGCCGCCGTCAATTGCCTATAGGGCGGGCGGCAAGTGGTTAAACCACTCTATCATATAGTGTGATAAATGTGTAAACACTGCTGCAACTTAAAATGTGAGACACACACAATGTTATAAATTTGCAAACAAGTAAGCTGCACTAAAAGAAATGATTGTAGTGAAATAAATATGGTGACATATGTTCACATGGATCTTATCAGTGACTAGGGAGACTATGCTAGCTCCCCAACCGCTTGATAAAAAATATTACCGCCAACTATGAACTAGAACAATTGTAGTCATAATGCTAGAAATATATAGAACAAGGATCACAGTTCTTTGAGAGCTGTGAAACTCTCTTTCAAAAGTCCACATCCAAGTTACTGAAAAGACCAAAAGTTTCTATGTTAAAAAATTTCCAGAAAAAGCTCAAATGAAAAATCCTCCATTCATTGATCAATGGTGACTTCAAGCAGAAAACACCCAAGGAATAGTGATTGATTGGGATAGAAAGATTCCTCCACCTGAGAATTCAGTTTCATAGCATTACAATATTTTCCACAACTGTAATCCAGCCAACACACTTTTTCTGGGAATAGATAAATACAGCGCCCACTGGAGGGGTGGTTCCTTAGTTAGGGAACTGTCAAGGATGGAGATGGCCTGTATACATAGGGTACGTTGTTACACTCCATATGGTCTCAACATACACACTGATGTCAACTGATGTCACTGATGCTTACATAGATAATGGATAAATGGTTTCAAACGTGAACCAGATCTGAGCTCCCGGATGACCCTAATGTATGGGTAAATTCTGCACTCCATAGTATATACATGTAATGAATAAATATTATATATATACTATGAGCCAATAATGTCTACTAAATTATTTTTTACAATTATTTAAAAAATGGGCCCATTTAGTGTGGTCCCTAATGGGATCAGGGGGATCATGCACCCTGTTTTAGGGGGGTGCCAATATATGGGCCTCATCCTACTGGAGATGACCCACACATTTAATGTGACCACACAGGGGATGCATCACATCTGATTGTGTGATCATTTTTCCCTGCGCCTCCTAAACTCTTTTAGTAAATAATTAAAAAAAATTATATATTTTCATACATATATTTCAATTATGTTTATATCGCACTTTTCTCTTTTTTTCTAAAATTTTTTTCAATCTATTTTCAATTTATTTCCATTTTTACAGCACTTTAAACCAGCAGAGGTAGTATGGTGGACATAATTTTTGAAAAAAAGATCACAAATAGGGTTGAGCGAACCCGAACTGTAAAGTTCGGGTCCGTACCGGACTTTTGGGTGTCCGGGACCCGGACCCGAACTATTGGCTGTAAGTTCGGGTTCGGGTCCGGTGTTCGGCGATGTATTGGCACCTTTTTAACAGCTGCAGGGCAGCCAATCGACGCTAGTTTCACTAGTGTGCCCTTAGAAGCCATCACAGCCATGCCTACTAATGGCATGGCTGTGATTGGGCAGTGCAGCATGTGACCCAGCCTCTATATATAGTCCAGACACACAGCACACAGCGTCATTCTGCTATAGACAGGTTCCTGTGCTGCTGAGAGAGAGGATTTTAGGAGTTAGTGTGATAAAGTCAGTCAGTCAGTCAGTCCACATTCCTTTAATTTTCTTCTAATTAGTTAGATCAGTGAGCGATCTAGATAGCTAGAGTAGAGTAGGGAGTTTCTTTATTAAGCAAAAGAAAGAGGCAGAGAGAATTATTGAAGAGATTCCTAAATCAATTGTACCCTGGCTGGGGTGCAGTGCACAGTCTTTTAATAGTGCCATGAGGCCAGTGCCAGACAAAATATAAAAGTTTTACCTGCAAGCTCAGTGCACCAAAAGGACCAACACTGCATATAGTAAGAGATACACCATAGTCTGTGTGTATTCTGCTATTGGAAAAACATTGCAAAAAAATATAATTTTGCTGTGGTTTTTTTTCCCCCCCAATAGCATTTTCTGCGTGTTCATACACGCTTTAGATACTGTCCGTGTATTCTGATATTGGAAAAACATTGCAAAAAAATATAATTTTGCTGTGTTTTTTGTTTCCCAATCGCATTTTCTGCGCGTTCATACATACACGCTGTAGACACTATCCGTGTATTCTGATATTGGAAAAACATTGCAAAAAAATTTAATTTTGCTGTGTTTTTTTTTCCCAATAGCATTTTCTGCGTGTTCATACATACACGCTGTAGACACTATCCGTGTATTCTGATATTGGAAAAACATTGCAAAAAAATTTAATTTTGCTGTGTTTTTTTTTCCCAATAGCATTTTCTGCGTGTTCATACATACACGCTGTAGACACTATCCGTGTATTCTGATATTGGAAAAACATTGCAAAAAAATTAAATTTTGCTGTGTTTTTTTTCCCCAATAGCATTTTCTGCGTGTTCATACATACACGCTGTAGACACTATCCGTGTATTCTGCTATTGGAAAAACATTGCAAAAAAATGTAATTTTGCTGTGTTTTTTTTTCCCAATAGCATTTTCTGCGTGTTCATACATACACGCTGTAGACACTATCCGTGTATTCTGATATTGGAAAAACATTGCATAAAAATAAAATTTTGCTGTGTTTTTTTTTTTCCCAATAGCATTTTCTGCGTGTTCATACATACACGCTGTAGACACTATCTGTGTATTCTGATATTGGAAAAACATTGCAAAAAAATTTAATTTTGCAGTGTTTTTTTTTCCCCAATAGCATTTTCTGCGTGTTCATACATACACGCTGTAGACACTATCCGTGTATTCTGATATTGGAAAAACATTGCAAAAAAAATTAATTTTGCTGTGTTTTTTTTCCCCAATAGCATTTTCTGCGTGTTCATACATACACGCTGTAGACACTATCCGTGTATTCTGATATTGGAAAAACATTGCAAAAAAATTTAATTTTGCTGTGTTTTTTTTTTACCAATAGCATTTTCTGCGTGTTCATACATACACGCTGTAGACACTATCCGTGTATTCTGATATTGGAAAAACATTGCAAAAAAATGTAATTTTGCTGTGTTTTTTTTCCCCAATAGCATTTTCTGCGTGTTCATACATACACGCTGTAGACACTATCCGTGTATTCTGATATTGGAAAAACATTGCAAAAAAATTAAATTTTGCAGTGTTTTTTTTTCCCAATAGCATTTTCTGCGTGTTCATAAACGCTTTAGACACTGTACGTGTATTCTGCTATTGACAAAAACACCCATTTAGGGCGAGATCATAAATTTAAAAAATATGAGGAGATCATCAAAAAGGGGACGTGGCCCGGGTCGTGGTGCTGCTGGTGGCGCTCCTGTTGCAGGGAGAGGACGTGGTCGATCTGTGCCAGCTACACGCACTAGTGAAACACCTTCCTCAGGTGCGAGTAGGCGACAGAGCCTGCAGCGGTATTTTGGCGCACCTAATGAGGCTGTACGAATGTTGAGGCCAGGACAAGTACAGGCGATAGTAGATTGGGTTGCTGACAGTGCCTCCGGTTCCTTCACATTGTCTCCCACCCAGTCTCCTGATGAAAGTTCAGAGTTGGCACCTGCAGCCGATGTCCATCAGTCTTTCACCTCACCCCTTGCAAATCAGCCCATCAGTCTGAGCCCCAAATCATGCAGCAGTCTCTTCTGCTTTTTGATGACTCTGTTAGCAGGGTTTCCCAGGGCCATCCACCTAGCCCTGTCCCAGAAGTGGAAGAGATTGTGTGCACTGATGCCCAACCACTTATGTTTCATGATGAGTACATGGGAGGACCATCGCAGCATGTCTCGGATGATGACGAAACACAGGTGCCAACTGCTGCTGCTTTCGTCATTGTGCAGACCGACAAGGAGGGCAGGGGTGAAGACTGGGTGGAAGATGATGTGGAGGACGATGAGGTCCTTGACCCCACATGGAATCAACGTCATGCAGGTGACCAGTGTAGTTCAGAGGAAGAGGTGGTGGTCGCACAGAGCCACCAGCACAGCAGAAGAGGGAGCAGGGTGCAAAAGCGGAGCGTCCGTCCCCTAGACAGTACGTCTGCTACTGCCCAACGCAGCAAGGGACCAAGCACACCAAAGCCATGTCCAAGGAGTTCCCTAGCGTGGCAGTTCTTCAGACAATGTGCTGATGACAAGACACGAGTGGTTTGCACGCTGTGCAATCAGAGCTTGAAGCGAGGCATAAACGTTCTCAACCTGAGCACAACCTGCATGACCAGGCATCTAAGTGCAAAGCGCGAGATGCAGTGGAGTAGACACCGCAAAAACCAAGAAAGGTCTCTGGCTCCTCCTGCTTCCTCTTCTGCTGCAGTCTCGACCTCTTCATCCACCTCTGTAGTGACAGTGACACCTGCCAACCCGCAAACAGAGGATCTGCCAGCAACACTACCACCTGGGTCACCAACCATCTCCACAATGTCCCATGGAAGCTTTCAGCTCTCTATTTACCAAACACTGGAGCGGAAGAGGAAGTACCCCCCTAGCCACCCGCGATCCCTGGCCCTGAATGCCAGCATTTCAAAATGCCTCGCCTTTGAAATGCTGTCATTCCGTCTATTGGAGACGCAGAGTTTTAAAAGGCTGATGTCATTGGCTGTCCCACAGTACGTCGTGCCCAGCCGCCACTACTTTTCCAGACAAGCTATCCCTTCCCTGCACAACCAAGTGGGGGACAAAATCAGGTGTGCACTGCGCAACGCCATCTGTGGCAAGGTCCACCTAACTACGGATGCGTGGACCAGTAAGCACGGTCAGGGACGTTATATCTCCCTAACAGCACACTGGGTAAATGTAGTGGCGGCTGGGCCTGAGGCGGATAGCAGTTTGGCGCATGTCCTTCCACCACCGAGGATTGCAGGGCACTTCAGTTTGCCTCCTATTGCTAACTCCTCCTACTCTGCCTCCTCATCCTCTACCGCCTCCTCATCCGGTCAGCGTAACACCTTCACCACCAACTTCAGCACAGCCAGGGCTAAACGACAGCAGGCAGTTTTAAAACTTTCCTGTTTGGGGGAAAAACGCCACACCGCTCAGGAGTTGTGGAGGGACATGGAACAACAGACCGATGAGTGGTTGGTGGCAGTGAGCCTCAAGCCCGGCCTGGTGGTGTGCGATAATGGGCGAAATCTCATAGCAGCTCTGGGCCTTGCCGGTTTGACGCACATCCCTTGCCTGGTGCATGTGCTGAACTTGGTGGTCAGGAGGTTCCTTAAGATTTACACCGATATGCCAGAGCTGCTGCAGAAAGTGCGGGCCGTCTGTGCGCACTTTCGGCGTTCTCACCCTGCTGCTGCTCGCCTGTCAGCGCTGCAGCGTAACTTCGGCCTTCCCGCTCACCGTCTCATATGCGATGTGCCCACAAGGTGGAACTCCACCTTGCACATGCTTGCCAGACTGTGCGAGCAGCAGCAGGCTATATTGGAGATTCAGCTGCAGCGCGCACGCGTGAGTCGCTCTGCGGAACAGAACCACTTCACCGCCAATAACTGGGCCTCCATGCGAGACCTGTGTGCCTTGTTGCGCTGTTTCAAGTACTCCACCAACATGGCCAGTGCCGATGATGCTGTTCTCAGCGTTACTATCCCAGTTCTATGCCTCCTTGAAAAAACTCTTCAGGCGATGATGGAAGAGGATGTGGCACAAGATGAGGAGGAGGAGGAGGGAGAGGGTTCATTTCAAGACTTTCAGGGCAGTCATTTACAAGTGGCTATGAGGGTGGGTTCCTGCACCAACAAGCGCCAGGTACACAATTGTCTGGTAGCAAGGGCACAGTTCTGGAGGATGACGAGGTGGAGGATGAGGAGGAGATGGAGGAGGGGGAACCATGTTCACAGCAGGGTGGCACCCAGACCAGCTCATGTCCATCACTGGTGCGTGGCTGGGGGGATACAGAGGACACAGACGATACACCTCCCACAGAGGACAGCTTTTCCTTGCCTCTGGGCAGCCTGGCACACATGAGCGATTACATGCTGCAGTGTCTCCGCAACGACCGCCGAGTTGCCCACATTTTAACTGGTGCTGATTATTGGGTGGCCACCCTGCTGGATCCACGTTACAAGGACAACGTTCCATCCTTAATTACCTCACTGGAGCGTGATCGTAAGATGCGCGAGTACAAGCGCACGCTGGTAGACACGCTGCTGGTGGCATTCCCACTTGGAAGCGGGGGTACGGTGGAAGCACAAGGCGAAGGCAGAGGAGGAGGAAGAGGTCGCCAACGCAGCCGGGGCACCGCCAGCACCTCGGAAGGCAAGGGTTAGCACGGCCGGAATGTGGAAAAGCTTTGCACGCCACAACAACCAGCACCACCAGCTGAGATGGAACGTCTTAGCATTTCACCAACATGGTGGAGCAGTATGTGTGCACACGCCTACACGTACTGCATGACGGGTCTGCCCCCTTCAACTTCTGGGTCTCCAAATTGGGCACATGGCCTGAGCTTGCCCTTTACGCCTTGGAGGTGCTGGCCTGCCCTGCCACCAGTGTATTATCTGAACGTGTATTTAGCACGGCAGGGGGCGTTATAACAGACAAGCGCAGCCGCCTGTCCAGAGCCAATGTGGACAAGCTCACGTTCATTAAAATGAACCAGGCATGGATCCCACAGGACTTGGCCGTACCTTGTGCAGAATAGACACATATACCGTTGTTCTGACGAAAACTGTCTTGCTATCGGATAGTGTCCGGCCACTTACTGCGCAGGTGCAGTGCTTGCGCAGTACGGAGGACAAGGAGATTCACAAAATCTCCAAAGATGAACGTCGCCTGCGCAGTGAGTGCAGGTTCAAGCCCGACCATCCAAGTGGACATACAGTAGCACATAGTGACAGGGCCCCTCACGGGCTCGCTTGGCTAGGCTTCAACCTCGGATGATGTGGCTTGAACCTGGAGTCACCGCGCATCGTCTTCGGAGAGTTTCGAAATCCCCTTGTCCTACGTACTGAGCAAGCGCAGTACAGGGCGGACACTATGCGACGGGGGACAGAATTCGACACATCATTCACCACTAGCCTTACCCAGCCATTGTTGTATTTTTGAACCAGTGTTGGCTACCTCGTCCTCCTCCACCGCCGCTTCCACCTACACCGCCACATCCACCGCTACCTCAACCTCCTACTCCATTTGAATTTCGTCCTCCTAGGTCAAGATTATAATTTTTAATTTTTTTTTTATTTCCAAGTATTTTATTTTCCCACTATCTTATCCATTAAATGTAATAATTTTTTCCAGAAAGTGCGTATTCTGGGGTATTCCCACCATATGTGCAGCATCGTGCCGTTGAGTTTCTGAGGTTCTTAATGACTTCCTGTACCTCTTCTGCTGAGAAGGGGGCCTCCAGCATTTTATTTTTTATTTTTTATGTTATTTTAAGTTATTTCCCTATCCACATTTGTTTGCAGATCACTTGCCATGCTCTTAACAACATTTTGTTGCCATTTGCAGCCCTCTAGCCCTTTCCATTACTTTTTTACAGCCATTTTATTGTTCAAAAGTCCGGGTCCCATTGACTTCTATGGGGTTCGGAGTTCGGGGGCAAGTTCGGGAACCCGCCGAACCCGAACATCCAGGTGTCCGCTTAACTCTAATCACAAACAATTATTTTCAATGGGATATTATTGTAGCTTAGCACAATCTTTAACATAGCTTTCAATATAGGTTTTGTACACTAGGCTCCTTACTTTCATTTGAATTTTTGTTTAGTTTTTATATAACAAATAAAAAATATTCATTTATTCTATTTTATTTTATTTTAAGCTTTCAGCCATCATGCCCATGACCACACTATTTAAGATATTAGATTCATTAAGTGAATCTGTATTGAGTGTGTAAATGCTGATGTGGATGGCCATAAGTTTTGTATTTACAATGGGTATATTCAGTATTCCGCTTTGTAAGTGTCACGTTCCGGGTACGGCGGGGAACAGGAGGTGGATCCCCTATGCCAATGGGGCGATAGCATGGGTTGTATTGGAGGACCGGTTCTAATGTTGCTACTGGTTTTCACCAGAGCCCGCCGCAAGGCGGAATGGACTTGTAGCGGCGGTAGCAACCAGGTCGCGTCTTCCAATAGCAACTCGACCCCACTGACAGCTGAGACAGGCGCGGTACACAAGGATTAGGCAGAGGCAAGGTCAAACGTAGCAAAGGGTCAAGGCAGGTGGCAAAGGTTCGTAGTCGGGGGCAACAGCAAAGGTCTGGATACACAGAAGGAGCAAAACACACTAACGCTTTCACTGGGCACTTTTTATTAGTTTTGGGTGGAAAAGGCCAGGCACCAATTGATTGTGCGCTGGCCCTTTAACTGGAGGAAGACTCGCGCACGCGCGCCTGGGGAGCGGGGGTGCGCGCACGCCGACGGAAGACTGCAGGGGACAGGTGAGAGGAGCGGGATGCGATCCCCGGGCAGACCGTGGATCGCATCCCGGAAACAAAGCAGCGCCTGCGGTCAGGGGAGCCGACCGAGGCGCTGCAGGGAAGAGAACACCGTGAGCGCTCCGGGGTGGAGGAGGTACCCGGAGCGCTCAGCGTTACAGTACCCCCCCCTTGGGTCTCCCCCTCTTCTTGGGCCTCCCCCTCCTCCTGGAACCCAAGAACCTGCGGATGAGATCCTTGTCAATGATGTTACCCTCAGGTTCCCAAGACCTCTCCTCAGGCCCACAGTTCTCCCAGTCAACAAGATAGAAACGTTTACCTCGGACGGTTCTAGAGGCAAGGATCTCTTTAACGGAGAAGATGTCGGAGGAGCCGGTGACCGGAGCAGGAGCGGTGACCTTGGGGGAAAAGCGATTAAGAACAAAGGGTTTGAGGAGAGAAACATGGAAGGAGTTGGGAATGCGAAGGGAAGGAGGAAGATGCAGTTTGTAGGACACGGAATTGATCCGAGCCTTGATCTTGAATGGGCCGAGGTAGCGGGGACCCAACTTGTAACTGGGGATGCGGAACCTAATGTACTTGGAGGAGAGCCACACCCTATCGCCAGGGGAGAATACCGGAGGAGGTCTTCTTTTGCTGTCAGCATGTTTCTTCATGCGAGAAGAGGCCAGGTCAAGCGACCTTTGGGTCTATTTCCAGATGGACGACAGCTCCTGGGTGACTTCGTCTACAGCGGGGACTCCGGAAGAAGTGGGGATGGGTAGGGGGGGAAGAGGATGACGGCCGTAAACCACAAAGAAGGGTGATTGAGAGGAAGACTCAGACTCTTTCAAGTTATAAGAAAATTCGGCCCAGGGCAGGAGGTCAGCCCAGTCGTCTTGACGGGCCGAGACAAAGTGTCGCAGGTAGGCCCCAAGGATCTGGTTGACTCTCTCCACTTGTCCATTGGACTGAGGGTGGTAGGCAGAGGAGAAGTCTAGTTTGACTTTCAGTTGACTGCAGAGTGCTCTCCAGAATTTAGACACAAATTGGACGCCTCTGTCCGAGACAATGTGGGATGGAAGTCCATGAAGACGGAAAATCTGAAGGAAGAAATGTTTCGCATGTATAGGTGCCGAAGGAAGCCCTGGAAGCGGGACAAAATGTGCCATTTTGGAGAAACGATCCACGACCACCCATATGGTGGTGTGGCCGTGGGAAGGAGGGAGGTCCGTGATGAAGTCCATAGCTATGTGGACCCAAGGTCGTTCAGGCACAGGCAGAGGGTGAAGAAGACCAGCAGGCTTCTGGTGAGGGGTCTTGTTATGAGCACATATGGCACAGGCCTGTACGAAGTCCGTCACATCCTTTTTTAAGGAGGGCCACCAGTAATACCTGGAAATCAGTTGGGAGGATTTCTTGATTCCAGGATGACCAGCCAGATGAGAGGAGTGACCCCATTTGAGGACCTGAAGCCGAAGACGTGGGGGGACCAAGGTTTTCCCAGGAGGGACTTGCAGTAGGGAGGCCGAGGCTGAAGAGATCAGACACTCAGGAGGTACAATGTGTTGTACAGGACACTCGGATTCAGAGGTATCGGTGGAACGAGAGAGAGCGTCAGCCCGGACATTCTTGTCCGCAGGACGGAAATAGATCTCGAAGTTGAAGCGGGCAAAAAACAACGACCACCTAGCTTGGCGTGGGTTTAATCGCTGAGCGGACTGGAGGTAAGAGAGATTTTTGTGATCAGTGAAGATCGTGATGAGATGAATGGACCCCTCAAGGAGATGTCTCCACTCCTCAAGTGCTAACTTAATAGCCAGTAATTCACGGTCACCAATGGAATAGTTCTTTTCAGGGGGGGAAAAGGTCTTGGAGAAAAAACCACAGGTGATGTTCTTGCCCTTGGAGTCTTTCTGGAGAAGCACGGCTCCAGCTTCCACAGAAGAGGCATCGACTTCCAGGAGGAACGGTTTGAGAGGGTCAGGCCTGGATAGAACGGGGGCAGCGGCAAAGACAGACTTGAGGTGGTTAAATGCCTCATCAGCTTGAGGAGGCCAAGACCTCGGATTCGCATTTTTTTTTGGTTAGTGCCACAATAGGCGCGACAATGGTGGAGAAGTGGGAAATGAACTGGCGGTAATAGTTGGCGAATCCGAGGAAACGCTGGATGACCCGTAGCCCAGTAGGACGTGGCCAGTTCAGGACGGCAGAAAGTTTCTCCGGGTCCATTTGGAGCCCTTGTCCAGAGACCAAGTAACCCAGGAAGGGAAGACTGCAGCGTTCAAAGAGACATTTCTCTAGTTTGGCGTAAAGACGGTTATCACGGAGCTGTTGGAGCACTTGACGGACATGAAGACGGTGCTCCTCCAAGCTAGAGGAGAAAATCAGGATATCATCCAGATAGACAACAACACAGGAGTACAGCAAGTCTCTGAAGATCTCATTCACAAAATCTTGAAAGACCGCAGGGGCATTGCATAAACCAAAGGGCATGACGAGGTATTCAAAGTGTCCGTCACGGGTGTTGAAGGCGGTTTTCCATTCATCGCCTTTACGAATACGGATGAGATTATATGCGCCCCGGAGGTCCAGTTTGGTAAAAATGCTTGCTCCGCGCAAACGGTCAAAAAGTTCTGAGATGAGAGGCAGTGGGTAGCGATTCTTCACAGTGATTTTATTAAGACTACGATAGTCAATGCAGGGACGTAAAGACCCGTCCTTTTTGGCGACAAAAAAGAATCCTGCTCCAGCAGGGGAAGAGGACTTGCGGATGAAACCTTTCTTGAGGTTCTCCTGGATGTACTCAGTCATGGCTTGTGTCTCCAGAATGGAGAGAGGGTAGATCCTACCACGGGACGGGGTGGTACCAGGGAGGAGATCAATAGGGCAATCAAAGGGTCTATGTGGCGGCAAGACCTCAGCTTGTTTTTTGCAAAACACATCGGAAAAGTCCCGGTAAGGCTTGGGAAGACTAGGCAGAGAGGCAGAGATGGAGACTTGTTTAATGGGCACCGCTTTGAGGCAATGCCTGTGGCAGGAAGGACCACCAACTTTTGATGTCCCCCGAGGACCAGTCGAGGGTAGGAGAATGTAGCTGGAGCCAGGGTAGGCCCAAAAGGATCTCAGAGGTACAGTTGGGTAACACCAAGAAGCTAATTTTTTCGTGATGGAGAACTCCAATCTTCATGAGGAGAGGTTCAGTGCGATAGCGCACGATACAGTTCAGGTTTTGACCCTTTACAGAGGTGATAAAAAAGGGCGAGACGGGTAACTGGAACATTAAATTTGTTGATGAGTGAGGCTTCAATGAAGTTTCCTGCCGAACCAGAGTCCAGAAAGGCCACAGCGGAGAAAGAGGATCTCTTGGTCAGAGAAATCCTCACAGGAATGGTCAGACGTGGAGAGGAAGAATCCACACCTAGCAGCGTCTCTCCCACGTTAGTTAGGTGCGAGCGTTTTCCTGACGCTCAGGGGGCGGATAGAGCAGTCTTTTAAGAAATGATCGGGACTGGCGCAATACAGGCACAGATTATGGTCTCGGCAGCGAGTCCTCTCTTGAGTGGTCAAGCGTGACCGATCCACTTGCATAGCCTCCTCAGCAGGAGGAGCAGGAACGGGTTGCAGAGGATTCTGGAAGAGAGGTGCCAGGTGAGGAAACCGCCTGACGCGACCAAAGTCCTTTTCCTGGCGTAGCTCTAGGCGTCTTTCGGTATAACGCATGTCAATGCGGGTGGCTAGCTGGATGAGTTCAGACAGGGTAGCAGGAATCTCACGTCCGGCCAGCACATCTTTGACATGACTGGATAGACCTTTTTTGAAGGTCGCGCAGAGGGCCTCATTGTTCCAGGAGAGTTCAGATGTCAGGGTGCGGAACTGAATGGCGTAATCGCCCACTGAAGAATTCCCCTGGACGAGGTTCAGGAGAGCCGTCTCGGCAGAGGAGGCCCGGGCTGGTTCTTCAAAGACACTGCGGACTTCAGAGAAGAAGGCTGGAATAGAAGCTGTGGCAGGATCGCCACGGTCCCAAAGTGGTGTGGCCCAGGCTAGGGCCTTATCAGATAGTAGGCTAACCACGAACGCCACCTTTGACCGTTCTGTGGGGAACTGGTCCGACAACATCTCCAGATGGAGGGAACACTGGGATAGGAACCCTTGGCACAGCTTGGGATCCCCATTGAATTTGTCAGGAAGGGACAGGCGGACTCTAGCAGCAGCAACTCGTGGCGGAGGAGATGCAGGAGGTGGTGGAGGAGATGGTAGAAGCTGCTGTAGCATAGCAGTCAACTGCGCCAATTGCTGTCCTTGTTGAGCGACCACCGTGGTCAGATCCGAGAGGCTTGGCAGAGGGACCTCAGCGGGATCCATGGCCGGATCTACTGTCACGTTCCGGGTACGGCGGGGAACAGGAGGTGGATCCCCTATGCCAATGGGGCGATAGCACGGGTTGTATTGGAGGACCGGTTCTAATGTTGCTACTGGTTTTCACCAGAGCCCGCCGCAAGGCGGGATGGACTTGTAGCGGCGGTAGCAACCAGGTCGCGTCTTCCAATAGCAACTCGACCCCACTGACAGCTGAGACAGGCGCGGTACACAAGGATTAGGCAGAGGCAAGGTCAAACGTAGCAAAGGGTCAAGGCAGGTGGCAAAGGTTCGTAGTCGGGGGCAACAGCAAAGGTCTGGATACACAGAAGGAGCAAAACACACTAACGCTTTTACTGGGCACTAAGGCAACACAAGATCCGGCGAGGACAGGAAGGGGAAGTGGGTTTTTATTAGTTTTGGGTGGAAAACTGTAATTGGGCCAGGCACCAATTGATTGTGCGCTGGCCCTTTAACTGGAGGAAGACTCGCGCGCGCGCGCCTGGGGAGCAGGGGTGCGCGCACGCCGACGGAAGACTGCAGGGGACAGGTGAGAGGAGCGGGATGCGATCCCCGGGCAGACCGTGGATCGCATCCCAGAAACAAAGCAGCGCCTGCGGTCAGGGGAGCCGACCGAGGCGCTGCAGGGAAGAGAAAGCCGTGAGCGCTCCGGGGTGGAGGAGGTACCCGGAGCGCTCGGTGTTACAGTAAGGGCAGTAGCCCTATTCCAAAATGGAGGTTTCCATATGGGGGACGCTCGGAGCTCAGAGCTGGACATTCCTTCCTCTGTGTAGAGTATAATTGGCAGTGGGTCAGCACGCCACCCGTGCCCCTGGACGACGTCATCTGTGATGAAACAGCGTAGGGAGGAGCGGCGTGCTGACGTCACCGTAAACAACACAAGGTCCCAGAAGGAACAGGCTGCATTTCGAGAGCCGGCCGGCTCGACTTGATTTTATAACACAACGCCTTTTATTTTGCTACTAAATGTAATTGCAAACTCTGCTTTTTTATTACTATTACATTTAATTGAATTACACTATGGAAGCCTTCTTTTTCATCTTAAACATGGGAAATTACTGACTGCGGGCAACTCCAAGGACACTTTGCTGAGAAGTGGGGATATCTTTCTGGCAAGCACAGAGACCCGGGCTGGGGGATAAGCCACAGTCGATTTCTGATCTCCCTAAAAAAAAGATCAATTTAGCTGGTAAGCGGCAGTCATTTCTCAGGTGGAGGAATCTTTCTATCCCAATCAATCACTATTCCTTGGGTGTTTTCTGCTTGAAGTCACCATTGATCAATAAATGGAGGATTTTTCATTTGCACTTTTTCTGGAAACATTTTAACATATAAACTTTTGGTCTTTTCAGTAACTTGGATGTGGACTTTTGAAATAGAGTTTCACAGCCCTCAAAGAACTGTGATCCTTGTTCTATATATTTCTAGCATTATAACTGCAATTGTTCTAGTTCTAGTTCATAGTTGGCAGTAATATTTTTTTATCAAGTGGTTGGGGAGCTAGCATAGTCTCCCTAGTCACTGATAAGATCCATATGAACATATGTCACCATATTTATTTCACTACAATCATTTCTTTTAGCGCAGCTTACTTCTTTGCAAAGCCTTATTATAGGCTTACCTGTAAGTACAAGTGGTGTAACCGAGTTTACAACCACTTTAAGTCATTAAATAAACAACTGGGAGAGAGGGAAATGCTGCATGCAAATATGTTGACATGCTGATAGAAGAAGCCAGAAGGTTCAGCAGAGGGGTGGGCTTATCAGTCTGCTTCTGTTCTATACTATACTGTCCAATCAGCTGGCTTGGGTTTGATAGGACACCACTGTATTAATTTAGTGGTTTTGATGTCACTCATCTGCTTGTGTTAAAGGGGATTATGTAAATGTCAAGATTGAATGAATAGAAGTGCAAATCCTTTGGCGGGTAAAACAGCCTTTCCTCCCCCAATATATTTTATCTATGTATTCAGCTGTTTGCCTGGAGTTAAGCTTTAATAATAACTTGCTGTCCTGGTGACAGTTGTCACTGGGACAGAAGATATGGAAAAATATTCCAGTAGTAGGGATGAGCCGAACACCCCCGGGTTCGGTTCGCACCAGAACCTTCGAACGGACCGAAAGTTTGCGCAAATTTTCGAACCCTATCCGTTACAATGGACGCGAACGTTCAAAATCAAAATTGCTAATTATAATGGCCAATATGCATTTTAATGTCATAAAACAGGTCTGGGGACCCAGGTCCTGCCCCAGGGGACATATATCAATGCAAAAAGAACTTTTAAAAACTAGCGTTTTTTCGGGAGCAGTCATTTTAATGATGCATAAAGTGAAAAAAAAAAAAGTGAAATATTCCTTTAAATATGGTACCTGGGGGGTGTCTAAAGTATGCCTGTGAAGTGGCATGTGTTTCCCGTGTTTAGAACTGTCCCTGCACAAAATGACATTTGTAAAGGAAAAAAAGAAGCCATTTAAAAACACTTGCGGCTTTAATGTCATGTCTTGTCCTGGCCATATGGCTGAAAATCCTTGAGAAAAATGGCATGGCTACCCCATCATCCCCCCCCCCCACCCCAGTCCCTTTGGGTCTTGTATGGATATTAAGGGGGACCCTGCACCCAAAATAAAACCCTATACCTACAACCCTATATACTCTGAACAGCAGTATATAGGCGGTGCAAACAAGAGAGGGACTGTAGGTTTGTTCTTAAGTAAAATCTGAACAGGTACATTATGAAGTGTAGCTCCATCCCAAAAAAAATCTATTTTTTAAGCTTTTTGGAGAACATAGGGAGGGGTTATCACCCCTGTAACATTTGCTGTCTTTGCACATCTGTTCAGAACATTTCACCTCACTTTCCGTCCCAATGACAAATGTTTTTGGAAAAGTGGGGTTTTAATTAAAACAAGGATTGGTGATAAAGCATCAGTAGAGAGGAGATCCCATTTTCCCAAATTAAATCTAACAGCATAGAATTTCCCTTCCTAGGGGTAGATTTCCTCTCACTTCCTGTTTTCTCCTTCCGTTTGCAAGTAGGAGTCGTTTGTAAGTTGGATGTTTGAAAGTAGGGGCCTGCCGTATATACTCTGCAGAAATTTGCCCCATTAGATGTTGGTGTAGCCACAACACTGTAAGCCCTCACAGTTACTCTTGGAGGGGCACAGGAATTTGCCCTGCTGTGAATTATTAGATCAAGATTTGTAATTGCATGCACCTGTTGAACAGGGCAGAAAAATTGGGCCTTTGGTGGTGGCGGTGGATGGTGTTGCCACAAGACTGTAAGCCCTCACAGTTACTCTTGGTGGGCGCAGGAATGGGCCCTGCTGTGAGTTATTAGATCAAGATTTGTAATTGCATGCACCTGTTGAACAGGGCAGAAAAATTGGGCCTTTGGTGGAGGTGGTGGACGGTGTTGCCACAAGACTGTAAGCCCTCACAGTTACTCTTGGTGGGCGCAGGAATGGGCCCTGCTGTGAGTTATTAGATCAAGATTTGTAATTGCATGCACCTGTTGAACAGGGCAGAAAAAATTGGGCCTTTGGTGGTGGACGGTGTTGCCACAAGACTGTAAGCCCTCACAGTTACTCTTGGTGGGCTCAGGAATGGGCCCTGCTGTGAGTTATTAGATCAAGATTTGTAATTGCATGCACCTGTTGAACAGGGCAGAAAAATTGGGCCTTTGGTGGTGGTGGTGGACGGTGTTGCCACAAGACTGTAAGCCCTCACAGTTACTCTTGGTGGGCGCAGGAATGGGCCCTGCTGTGAGTTATTAGATCAAGATTTGTAATTGCATGCACCTGTTGAACAGGGCAGAAAAATTGGGCCTTTGGTGGTGGTGGTGGTGGACGGTGTTGCCACAAGACTGTAAGCCCTCACAGTTACTCTTGGTGGGCGCAGGAATGGGCCCTGCTGTGAACTATTAGATCAAGATTTGTAATTACACGCCCACCTGGTGCTGGTGCCACAACACTGCAACCACTCACAGATACTGTACTTGGAGCACAGCAGTCAGACCTGTTGCGAAGCATTGCTTAAAAAATCGTAATTACACGCCCCTGTTAAACAGGGGCTGAAAAATTGTGCCTTAGGCAACGGTGCTGGTGCCACAACACTGCAACCCCTCACAGATACTGTACTTGGAGCACAGCAGTCAGACCTGTTGCGAAGCATTGCTTAAAAAATTGTAATTACACGTCCCTGTTAAACAGGGGCTGAAAAATTGGGCCTTAGGCACCGGTGCTGGTGCCACAACACTGCAACCCCTCACAGATACTGTACTTGGAGCACAGCAGTCAGACCTGTTGCGAAGCATTGCTTAAAAAAAATTTATTACACGCCCCTGTTAAACAGGGGCTGAAAAATTGGGCCTTAGGCACCGGTGCTGGTGCCACAACACTGCAACCCCTCACAGATACTGTACTTGGAGCACAGCAGTCAGACCTGTTGCGAAGCATTGCTTAAAAAATTGTAATTACACGCCCCTGTTAAACAGGGGCTGAAAAATTGTGCCTTAGGCACTGGTGCTGGTGCCACAACACTGCAACCCATCACAGATACTGTACTTGGAGCACAGCAGTCAGACCTGTTGCGAAGCATTGCTTAAAAAATTGTAATTACACGCCCTGTTAAACAGGGGCTGAAAAATTTTGCCTTAGGCAACGGTGCTGGTGCCACAACACTGCAACCCCTCACAGATACTGTACTTGGAGCACAGCAGTCAGACCTGTTGCGAAGCATTTCTTTAAAAAATTGTAATTACACGCCCCTGTTATACAGGGGCTGAAAAATTGTGCCTTAGGCACTGGTGTGGTGGCACCCAGAAACAAAAATGTTCTTCCAAGGAATGAATCATTGAGGAGGAGGAAGAGGATAGTCAGTGAACATAACAGGACATAACAGGACAGTCACTCAGCATCAGCATAGGCAGTCTTGAAGGGATGTGACATTATAAATTATTCAGTTATATCCGCTTCAGGTGCCTGGTAGCTGGTGGTGATCCAAGACTGATTCATCTTTATGAAGGTCAGTCGATCAACCGAGTCAGTGGACAGGCTCACCATGTGATCGGTGACAAATCCTCCAGCAGCACTGAATGTGCGTTCGGAAAGAACGCTGGAGGCAGGACAGGCCAGTAGCTCAATTGCATACTGTGCAAGCTCTGGCCAGTGATCCATCCTCAAGACAAAGTAAGCCAGAGGATTTACGTGGGAAAGGTGTCCGAGTCTGACCTTGCCCCTAGGTATTCCTGCACCATGTATATCAGACTCTGGTGATGGTTGCTGGAACCGATCATACCTTGGGGCTGCGGACTAAAAAATTGTCTGAACGCATCGGTCAGACGTCCACCTTCCCCAACGCTCCTTCTGCTACTGACCGAAGCCTCAGCAACTCGTCGTCCAGGACCAGGAGTTTGTAACCTCCCAGTTTCTGGGAATGCGTTGCACAGACCTTTCTGCAAGGCCTCCCTGAGATGTCTCATCCTCTGCTCCCTCTGCAACGGCAAGATAAGGTCCGCAACCTTACCCTTGTACCGTGGATCAAGGAGAGTGGCCAGCCAGTAATGGTCCCTCTCCTTGATCCGAAGAATACGAGGATCCTTCCGCAGGCTTTGCAGGATCAGGGAGGCCATGCAACGTAGGTTAGCTGAGGCATTCGGTCCGGAGTCTTCTGGGTCACTGAGGACGACATGATCGCCAGCCACCTCCTCCCAGCCACGTACAAGTCCACTGGTTTGTTGGGACTGTACATCATCCCTAAAAGACTGCTGCTGCTGATGCTGAGTGCCAGGCTCCACCTCCATGCTCACACAATCCTCCTCCTCCTCCTCCTCCTCCTCATCCTCTTCCTGTGTGATGGGTGGGACAGAAGGAACACTGTCTGGATAAAGGGGGCCTTGAGAGGCAAGGAAGTCCTCCTCTTCCTGCCTCTGTTCTGCCTCAAGTGCCCTGTCCATTATCCCACGCAGCGTATGCTCCAACAGGTGGACAAGAGGTACAGTGTCACTGATGCAGGCACTGTCACTGCTCACCATCCTCGTGGCCTCCTCAAATGGTGACAGGACAGTGCATGCATCCCTGATCATGCTCCACTGGCGTGGGGAAAAAAATACAAGCTTCCCTGACCCTGTCCTGGTGCCGTAGTCGCAAAGGTACTCATTGATGGCCCTCTGCTGCGTGTGCATTCACTGCAGCATGGCCAACGTTGAGTTCCACCTGGTGGGCATGTCACATATTAGGCGGTTCTTGGGCAGGTTCAACTCCTTTTGCAGCTCAGCCAGCCGAGCACTGGCATTATACGATCGGCGGAAATGCACACAGACTTTCCTGGCCTGCCTCAGGACATCCTGTAAGCCTGGGTACCTGCCCAAGAACCGCTGCACCACCAGGTTGAGGACGTGAGCCATACAGGGCACATGGGTGAGCTGCCCCTGTCGCAGGGCGGAGAGGAGGTTGGTGCCATTGTCAGAAACCACCATTCCTGGCTTAAGCTGGCGTGGCGTCAACCACCTCTCGGCCTGCCCCTGCAGAGCTGCCAGAACCTCTGCCCCAGTGTGGCTCCTGTCCCCCAAACACACAAGCGCAAGCACGGCATGGCATCTTTTTGCCTGCGTACTCGCGTAGCCCCTTGTACGCCTACGGAGCACCGCTGGTTCCGAGGACAGAGCACTCGAAGAGGCCATGGAGGAAGAAGAAGAGGAGGGGGTGGAGGAGAGAGGTGTGTCACAACCAGTAGTAGCATTTTGGAGGCGTGGTGGCGGAACAACCTCTAACACTACTGCACCTTGTCCTGCATCCCTCCCAGCTGCCAATAGAGTGACCCAATGGGCCGTGAAAGACAGATAACTTCCCTGTCCATGCCTGCTGGACCATGAGTCAGCGGTAATATGCACCTTACCGCTGACCGCCCTGTCCAGCGAGGCATGGACATTGCCTTCCACATGCCGGTAGAGAGCCGGAATCGCCTTCCGTGAGAAAAAGTTGTGTTTGGGAACCTGCCACTGAGGAACCGCACATTGAACAAACTCACGGAAGGGGGCCGAGTCTACCAACTGAAAAGGCAGCAGTTGAAGTGCTAGCAATTTAGCTAAGCTAGCATTCAACCGCTGGGCATGTGGATGGCTGGGAGTAAACTTCTTTCGACGGTCCAGCAGCTGGGGCAGGGAAATTTGCCTGCTACAATCGGACGTCGGTGTACTGCAAGTATTTGGTTGTGACACACCTAATTCTACACCTTCAGTCCTGTCAGAGCAGCTTTCAGAGAGGACTGAAGATATAGTGGGGTTGGAGATCCCAGCTGATGAGGAGCAAGGAGAGGTCCGCTTTGTTCTTTGGTGTGGGTCTTTAATGTGCGCTTGCCAACGAGCTGCATGGCAGGTCGACATATGTCTGGTCATGCTTGTGGTGCCCAAGCGGCTGATGTTTTGGCCACGCGAGATACGCTTGAGACAAATATTGCAAATAGCAGTGGTGCGATCTGATGTACTCGTCTCAAAAAAGGCCCACACCAAAGAACTTTTGTGATAACGTGCAGAGGCAGCGCCCTGCACAGGCGGAGCTCTGCGGTATGATTCAGTTGGTGTGCTGGCCTCTAGCTGGCCTCCGGAGGGCATCCTGCCTCGTTGGACATGTGCCGCCGCCTCCTCCTCCTCTCTCCCTTCAGGCACCCATATGGAGTCAGTGACCTCATCATCCCCTCCCTCTTCACCACTAGAGCAAACCTGGCAGTAAGCTGCAGCTGGTGGAACATGAGTGCCAGATTGCTGTCCTTCAGCATCCCCTCTCTCTGCGCGCACACTACTGCCTTCCTCAAGCTGGGTATCATCATCTGAGCCTTCAAATCGTTGGGCATCCTCCTGGAGCATGTAGCCAACACTGTGCTCAAACAGTTCGGGGGACTCCTCAGGAGGACATGGTGGGTCTAGGAAAGGGGTGCCTGATGATGCTATTGAGTACGCGTTGGCAGCTGCTCTGCCAGTACCCTGAGCCTGGGTGAGAGAGGAAGAGGAGGATGAGGAGGGCTTGGTCATCCATTCTACCAAGCCTTCGGCATGATGCAGCTCAACATGTCCAGCTGCCGAAAACAAGGACAAGCGTGTCCCATGGCCACGTGCTGATGACGATGCACGACCACGTCCATGACCAGCACTGTTGTCTCTAGAAACAGAGCCTGCTTGCCCTGTGTTCTTGCCTCGGGACTGTCTGCCTCTCCTTGGAGGTCTTCCAGGCATTGTAGTGGGTAGTGTATATTGTGCTGGAGTCACACAGCACACACACTAACTCCTGCAGGTGGATGCCTTAGATGACAGCAACAGGGCCCTATGGCAGATAGAGGCTGCCTTAGATGACAAGAACTGGGCTGACACACACACACACACTAGCTCCTATGTGTGCTGACACACACACTAGCTCCTATGTGTGCTGACACAAACACACTATAGCTCCTATGTGTGCCGAGAACACACTATAGCTCCTATGTGTGCTGACAAAAAAATATAGCTCCTATGTGTGCTGACAACACACTATAGCTCCTATGTGTGCTGACAACACACTATAGCTCCTATGTGTGCTGACAACACACTATAGCTCCTATGTGTGCTGGCAAAAAAATATAGCTCCTATGTGTGCTGACAACACACTATAGCTCCTATGTGTGCTGACACAAACACACTATAGCTCCTATGTGTGCTGACAACACACTATAGCTCCTATGTGTGCTGACACAAACACACTATAGCTCCTATGTGTGCTGACAACACACTATAGCTCCTATGTGTGCTGACAACACACTATAGCTCCTATGTGTGCTGACACAAACACACTATAGCTCCTATGTGTGCTGACAACACACTATAGCTCCTATGTGTGCTGACAAAAAATATAGCTCCTATGTGTGCTGACAACACACTATAGCTCCTATGTGTGCTGACACAAACACACTATAGCTCCTATGTGTGCTGACAACACACTATAGCTCCTATGTGTGCTGACAACACGCTATAGCTCCTATGTGTGCTGACAACACACTATAGCTCCTATGTGTGCTGACAAAAAAATATAGCTCCTATGTGTGCTCACAACACACTATAGCTCCTATGTGTGCTGACACAAACACACTATAGCTCCTATGTGTGCTGACAACACACTATAGCTCCTATGTGTGCTGACAAAAAATATAGCTCCTATGTGTGCTGACAACACACTATAGCTCCTATGTGTGCTGACACAAACACACTATAGCTCCTATGTGTGCTGACAACACACTATAGCTCCTATGTGTGCTGACAAAAAAATATAGCTCCTATGTGTGCTGACAACACACTATAGCTCCTATGTGTGCTGACACAAACACACTATAGCTCCTATGTGTGCTGACAACACACTATAGCTCCTATGTGTGCTGACAACACATTATAGCTCCTATGTGTGCTGACAAAAAATATAGCTCCTATGTGTGCTCACAACACACTATAGCGCCTATGTGTGCTGACAACACACTATAGCTCCTATGTGTGCTGACAACACACTATAGCTCCTATGTGTGCTGACAAAAAAATATAGCTCCTATGTGTGCTCACAACACACTATAGCTCCTATGTGTGCTCACAACACACTATAGCGCCTATGTGTGCTGACAACACACTATAGCTCCTATGTGTGCTGACAACACACTATAGCTCCTATGTGTGCTGACAACACACTATAGCTCCTATGTGTGCTGACAACACACTATAGCTCCTATGTGTGCTGACAAAAAAATAGAGCTCCTATGTGTGCTTACACAAACACACTATAGCTCCTTTGTGTGCTGACAACACACTATAGGTCCTATGTGTGCTGACACAAACACACTATAGGTACTATGTGTGCTGGCAACACACTATAGCTCCTATGTGTGCTGACACAAACACACTATAGCTCCTATGTGTGCTGACAACACACTATAGCTCCTATGTGTGCTGACAAAAAAAATATAGCTCCTATGTTTGCTCACAACACACTATAGCTCCTATGTGTGCTGACACAAACACACTATAGCTCCTATGTGTGCTGACAACACACTATAGCTCCTATGTGTGCTGACAAAAAAATATAGCTCCTATGTGTGCTCACAACACACTATAGCTCCTATGTGTGCTCACAACACACTATAGCGCCTATGTGTGCTGACAACACACTATAGCTCCTATGTGTGCTGACAACACACTATAGCTCCTATGTGTGCTGACAACACACTATAGCTCCTATGTGTGCTGACAACACACTATAGCTCCTATGTGTGCTGACAAAAAAATAGAGCTCCTATGTGTGCTTACACAAACACACTATAGCTCCTTTGTGTGCTGACAACACACTATAGGTCCTATGTGTGCTGACACAAACACACTATAGGTACTATGTGTGCTGGCAACACACTATAGCTCCTATGTGTGCTGACACAAACACACTATAGCTCCTATGTGTGCTGACAACACACTATAGCTCCTATGTGTGCTGAAAAAAAAAAATATAGCTCCTATGTGTGCTCACAACACACTATAGCTCCTATGTGTGCTGACACAAACACACTATAGCTCCTATGTGTGCTGACACAAACACACTATAGCTCCTATGTGTGCTGACAAAAAAATATAGCTCCTATGTGTGCTCACAACACACTATAGCTCCTATGTGTGCTGACAACACACTATAGCTCCTATGTGTGCTGACAACACACTATAGCTCCTATGTGTGCTGACAACACACTATAGCTCCTATGTGTGCTGACACAAACACACTATAGCTCATATGTGTGCTGACAACACACTATAGCTCCTATGTGTGCTGACAAAACAATATAGTTCCTATGTGTGCTCACAACACACTATAGCTCCTATGTGTGCTGACACAAACACACTATAGCTCCTATGTGTGCTGACAACACACTATAGCTCCTATGTGTGCTCACAACACACTATAGCTCCTATGTGTGCTGACACAAACACACTATAGCTCCTATGTGTGCTGACAACACACTATAGCTCCTATGTGTGCTGACAAAAAAATCTAGCTCCTATGTGTGCTGACAACACACACACTAGATCCTATGTGTGCTGACACAAACACAATATAGCTCCTATAAATCCCTGCCTGCCTGCCGGCCTGGGATGGGACAGAAGGTTGGGACAGAAAGTTAGGGTGCAATGCTGTTCTAACAGCACTGCAATGGGTGCTACTGCAATGCTGTACTAACAGCACGCACACACCAGACTAATCACCAGCAGCAGATAATGTCACACTCAGCAGTGCAATCAGCAGAAATGATCAGTATTCAATGAATCAGCAATGGTTTAGCAATGAATGAATCAATCAGCAGTCTGCCTATTCACTCTATCAAAGCCGGAACACATGTGCACTGGGCCGACGGCGAGGCGGCCTTTTATACAGTGGGGCGTGTACTAAAGCCCCTGAGCTTTAATTGGCTACAGGCGTCCTGCCTGTAGCCAATTATTGCTCTCCTTGCTGCCGGCGCTGTGATTGGCCAAGCATGCGGGGTCACAGTGCATGCTTGGCCAATCATCAGCCAGCAATGCACTGCGCCGGCCGCAATGTATTGCGGGCCGCTCGCATCACACGAATGTGATGCGAACGGCCCAAATAGTTCTGGGCTCGCCGAGCGGGCGAACGCCCGGTGCTCGATTCGAACGTGGGTTTGAATCGAACACCGGGCCCTATTCAGTAGTAGCTGTGGAGAATTGTTCCTAATTGTAAAGAGTTTTCTTATGCTTTCATAAGGTACACAAAGGAAAATGGAATTGGCATATGCAACAGATTTTAGCACTCTACTCCTCACCCCCCTTAATGAAAAATGTTTTGGTTGGAGTTCTAATACCACGTACACACGATCAGATCTTTCGGCCGGACTATCCGGCGGACTTTGTCCGGCGGACAATCCGCCGGACTTTCCAGCAGAGGTCCGCCGGACTTTCCGAACGGAATCCCTATGCCAAAAAAATGGCGTGTGGGTCCCCCCCAAATCCATATCAGACCCTTATCCGAGCACGCAGCCTGGCCAGTCAGGTAAGGGGGTGGGGACAAGCGCCCCCCCTCCTGAGCCCTACCAGGCTGCGTGCAAAGCAGGCACCTTATCCCCATGTTGATGAGGACAAAGGCCTCTTCCCGACAACCCTGCCCCTTGGTTGTTGGGGTCTGCGGGCGGGGGACTTATCGGAATCCGGGAGCCCCCTTTAATAAGGAGGCCCCCAGATTCCAGCCCCCCACCCTATGTGAATGAGTATGGGATACAATGTACCCCTACCCATTCACCTGGTGAAAAAAGTGTAAATAAAAAACCCAACACAAGTTTTTAAAATACTTTATTACACAGCTCCTGGGGCCTTCTTTCATCTTGGGGGGTCTTTTTGCCGGATTCCTCCGCTATCTTCTGCTAGCTCTTTTACTAGCGGAGGAGCATGGCTTTCTCCTTTGTCGCTGTCCGGTAGTCTTGTTCTGACTTCGGGGGTCTTGTGTCGCTCTTCGGTTCTTCTTGCAGGGCCTCCGCTATCTTCTTGCAGCTCTTTTACTAGCGTTGGCCCGGTCTTCTGTTGCAGTCACTGTCGCCGATGTAGCCGCTGCCTTCTGCGTCTGCTTCTTATTCTCCCTCTTTCTTCATCCGATGTTGACACAACGCTGTCTCCGCTTGCAATAGCCGAGACGTGTTGCGCGGCCAGTTACATAGGGACACGGGGCGGGGCCACCGACTCATGTCACATGGTGACCCCGCCCCTTATGATGTCACAGTCCCGGAGGATGCTGGGACTGTGACATCATAAGGGGGCGGGGTCACCATGAGTCGGTGACCCCATTCCTTGTCCCTATATAACTGGCCGCGCCACACGTCTCGGCCATTGCAAGCGGAGACAGCGCCGTGTCAACATCGGATGAAGAAAGAAGAAGCAGAAGACGGCGGCGACAGCAACAGAAGACCCGGCCAATGCTAGTAAAAGAACTGCAAGAAGATAGCGGAGGCCCGGCAAGAAGAACCGAAAAGCGGCACAAGACCCCCGAAGTCGGAACAAAACCCACGGACAGCGGCAGCGACGAAAGAGAAAGCCAGGCTCCTCCGCTAGTAAAAGAGTTAGCAGAAGATAGCTGAGAAGTCCGGCGAGAAGACCCCCCCAAGACGGAAGAAGACCCCCGGAGCTGTGTAATAAAGTATTTTAAAAACTTGTGTTGTGTTTTTTATTTACACATTTTTCACCAGGTGAATGGGTAGTGGTACATCGTACCCCATACTCATTCACATAGGGAGGGGGGCCGGAATCTGGGGGCTCCCTTATTAAAGGGGGCTCCCGGATTCCGATAAGCCCCCCACCTGCAGACCCCGACAACCAAAGGCCAGGGTTGTCGGAAAGAGGCCCTTGTCCTCATCAACATGGGGACAAGGTGCTTTGGGGTGGGGGGGGCGCAGGGCCCCCCTTTCCCCAAGGCACCCCCTCATGTTGAGGGCACGTGGCCTGGTATGGCTCAGGGGGGGCGCTCGCTCGTCCCCCACCCCCTTTCCTGACCGGCCGGGCTGCGTGCTCGGATAAGGGTCTGATATGGATTTGGGGGGAACCCCAATGCCATTTTTTCGGCAGATGGATTCACCTTTAAATCCATACTAGGTGACGGGGCTAGCAAGGTGTCAATCTCGCCCATCGAGGCAGCGACATTGACTTCCTTTGCTAGTCCTGTCTACCTGGAGTCATGTTCTAAATGAACGGACTTTACTCCGTGTGTCGGCAAGTCCGTTCATTTCAAAAGTCCCATCATGAAAGCCAAGGAACACACCAGACAGGTCAGGGATGAAGTTGTGGGGAAGTTTAAAGCAGGGTTAGGTTATTAAAAAAAATTCCCAAGCTTTGAACATCTCACAGAGCACTGTTCAATCCGTTTTCACTTTACAATTATGTGCCACTTTGTGTTGTTCTATCATATAAAATCCCAATAAAATGCATTTACATTTTTGGTTGTAACATGACAAAATGTGGAAAATTTCAAGGGGTGTGAATACTTTTTCAAGGCACTGTATGTGTAGCTTTTTACATACATCCAGAAATAAAGTGTAAACTGGCCTTACAAAGTGTATTCAGCACACAGTATTTATAGCCCTCTGTCTTAAGTTGCTAGGATGCAGGAGACTCCTGCTGCCTGGTGTCATTTGTTGCTAGGACACATGCAGCTGCTGCCTGGATCATTGGTTGCTAGGATGCAGGTGGACCCTGCTGCCTAGTGTCCTTGGTTACTAGGATGCAGATGACCATTCAGGGCCACCACGTAAACATCAGTATGTGTAATCAGCAGTGACAGTGTCACTGACTACATGATGTTGAAATGTTGCACATCTTGGACAGTGACAGCCAATAGGCTACATTAATATTGTTTGTTTGTAGGCATGTAAAAATGTAACAAACATTTACATACATACAGTGTAAGTAACACTGAAATGTATGATCCCAGACTCAGCTATGTCCTACTTGTTTTGTTGCTAAACCTATAGCAACATTATGGCCTCAGGTGCAGCTGTGTAAGTAGAGCCCTAGACATATACTGCTGCATACTTATTCATACAAATCTATATGCTATATGCATCTGAATGCTCCAGCATTTTGTATAAGAAACTGCATAGATCTGGGGTACTTAAGAGGTTCAAGGAGTGACTGACTAAGACCATGCTCTCACTGCTATCATGGTGCAACACACAGAGTAGCACCACCAGCTACAACCTTGTGCCCCAGCCCGCATCCTTCCCAGCCTCACCTTAGTTGCCCAGTGTGCCATTAAGATGACATGCTGTAACATTCCTGATCATGCTTGCTGGAACACCTTTCTGTGGTGATATTGGCCCCTGATGCTGACACCATGTTCTAGCTAGTGGAGGGCATGCCTGGCTTTCAGGGCCAAAAATTTCATCTGGGTACTTGTCTCTGTTATACAGCATGGGTCATAAACTGGTGGAGGGGAGTTCAAAAAGGGTAACACCTGAAACCTATGCTGTTGAACTCATTCACAGCTCATGGAGTAGCCAACACTTTTTCTCCTTGGATGTCCAAGGAACTTGTCCCAACATTGAGTGCAAAATGTTTGTGGCTGACTTTTCTTAATTAGCCCAAAAATGACAACACCACTTTAGGTCGCTCCACACCACTTAACCCTGTTAGATGTGGTTACTGATCCGGCTTGCAACTTTATACACTATAGACAAACTTGAATGGATAATCTCACACCATCACCAATAAAACCTAGCAACTGTATTCTTTAATTCCAAAAAAAACTTGACTGAATTAGGGAATGGGAGAGGAGAATATGGGGGTGTGACTTTTTTGACATTGTGTTAGTGTGATAAAAAAATAAGCACACCTACTATACTATCAAACTGTTGTATTGCTGGCCAGTATGTACCTAGCTGAGGGCTAAAGTTCTTATTGATTTGTTGTGGCTGCCTAATAATCCTGCTGATCAACTTATGCCTACTATAGTTATTTCTTTTAAATAAATCAGGTGTTCCATCCACAACTACCTGGAAAATATTTTTTTTCCATATGAATGAAATAGATTAGGTGCGATATTAAAGCCAAGCAATTATATAACAAATATTATATGAACACACGCAAATCATGCCTAATGCAGCTTCTGTGATGATATGGTAATGTTGCTAATCTGATGCTGAATCCAGAGCAGAACTGAAACTCTCAAGTAATTTATGCCTCTTGCACAACCTACATGAATGAATGTTTGGGCAGGTGCTGACTGACAAACTAAAGGCTCATGAATCAACAATGACAATGCCCATAACCATCATTAATAATAAAAATAGATTTAGGGTTTACACATAATTTTTATTATTAGCAGTTTAAAAATACCCAAAATCATACATGTGGTAGCTGCTCTGTAGACTATAAGCTAGATGTTCTGTTTTAAGTGTATTATCAACTAATAAAACCATATATTTCCTGTGTCTTCTGTTTTCAGAAACTTTATATAACCATAAAATGGGTAAATAGAAAGTCTCTTTTTCATTTCTGAGATTGTCAACAATTATGCCCACTTGCCCAGCTTTAGACGCTATTTCTTCAGGGTCATAGGAAAATAATAAATCTCAAGTATATTCAGGAAATAAAATGAAAAGTGCCATCAGACCCATGGCTTCATGATTTTTATTAACTGCAACTGCTATTTCTTCCTTATCTCTCATTACATTAATGTCCGCTTATGAAAAATAGACTTGTTTAATTAATGTGTTATGTTGAGGCAATAAATATATAAGAAAAAAATGTCTTCTAATACAAAACTTGTGACCAACAAATTGCAAAAAGTATCAAACAATAAAGCTCCCATAAATGAGTACTTAAAAAGCATTTATGTGTTACTCAGTTTAGTGTCAATCCACACAAATGTGATACTTAATTTTTTGTTATAGAGTGAAACCATCTGACACAATTTATTTAATCCTTTGGGGCCTCTATTGGGGAAATCTCTATGCTTGAGTTCTTGGGTCGGCAAACTTGCTCCAGTCAATATGAGGAAGACTCCCTTTCCCTGTTGAATGCTTAATTTATTTTTCATTATGGAGGGTGTAGCAGGAGATGCTAGAACATGCAAATGTGGCTGGAGGCACGACGAAATCGCAGATGGACAGGAATAGCTTAAGAAGGAATTCTGGTAGAGAGATCTCTCTGCCGGTTTACCCAAAACTAAAAGAAGCCAGTCCATCAGGCTCCATCTAACTAAAATGATTAGACTGTCCTCTATGTAATTAAACCAAAAAACTACAGCTTCACTATTAAAGTATGTTTGTTTTATGGAATTGACTCCAATTGATCATGCAGTCTATGCTTTCCCACTACTCCCTGTGTGCTCCATACAGGAGTGTACGTTTTCACTCCAGCCCAAGGTCGCTGAGGAACTTCTGGGCTTGATGACTTTCAACACCAGCCAGCACCTTCCTTGTCATAGACATGCCCCCCAAATTTTGACATTCAGGCAATGACATTATTTGGGGTTCTAGGAGTTCATGGATACAGTGTTGGCATGGCTGACAGTGAGCATATGGGACTCACATTCTCATAATCAAAGTTGAAAATGCATTTGTCCCCAAATTCATGCAAGTAGCACTTTTCACTGCCTGACTATCCTAGTTAGGGCAGTGTTTGCATTCTTGCACACTATTGTGCCAGGTTGTTTTAGAGACCTGTATCAAACCAGATATGGGTCGGTCATTATTTTTTTATACAATTTTTTTCCACTACCAAACAGACAGAGCTAATTCTTTGTGATGCCATGGAATGTCCATAAAAAAGTGCTTGCTGTTGCATATTAGATTAAACTAAATGTTTGTAGTTTAAACTACCAAAAAATTCACCACCTATATCAGGCTTGACTCCTTCAGTTTTGCCTTGGTTGATATACAGTATCTCACAAAAGTGAGTACACCCATCACATTTTTGTAAATATTTTATTATATCTTTTCATGTGACAACACTGAAAAAATAACACTTTGCTAGGATGTAAAGTAGTGAGTGTGCAGCTTGCAGAACAGTGTCAAATTGCTGTCCCCTCAACAAACCTCAACACACAGCCCTTAATGTCTAAACCAATAGCAACAAATGTGAGTACACCCCTAAGTGAAAATGTCCAAATTGGACCAAATTAGCCATGTTCCCTCCCCATTGTCATGTGACTCGTTATTGTCACAAGGCCTCAGGTGTGAATGGGGAGCAGATGTGTTAAATTTGGTGTTATCTCTCTCACTCTCTCATATTGGTCGCTGGAAGCTCAACATGGCACCTTATGGCAAAGAACTCCCTGAGTATCTGAAAAAAAATTATTGTTCTTCTACATAAAGATGGCCTAGGCCGGTGTTTCTCAACTCCAGTCCTCAAGGCGCCCCAACTGGTCATGTTTTCAGGATTTCCCTCAGATGAAATGGCTGTGGTAATTACTAAGGCAGTGAAACTGATCAAAACACCTGTGCAAAATAATGGAAAGCCTGAAAACATGACCTGTTAGGGCGCCTTGAGGACTGGAGTTGAGAAACACTGGCCTAGGCTATAAGAAGATTGCCAAGACCCTGAAACTGAGCTGCAGCACGGTGGCCAAGACCATACAGTGGTTTAACAGGACAGGTTCAGAACAGGCCTCACCATGGCCGACCAGAGAAGTTGAGTGCAGACGCGCAGCGTCATATCCAGAGGTTGTCTTTGGGAAATAGATGTATGAGCGCTGCCAGCATTGCTGCAGAGGTGGAAGGGGTGGAGGGGGGTCAGCCTGTCAGTGCTCAGACCATACGCCGCACACTGCAACAAATTGGTCTGCATGGCTGTCGTCCCAGAAGGAAGCCTCTTCTAAAAAAGATGCACAAGAAAGCTTGCAAACAGTTTGCTGAAGACAAGCAGACTAAGGACATGGATTACTGGTACAATGTTCTGTGGTCTGATGAGACCAAGATAAACTTATTTGGTTCACATGGTTTCAAGCGTGTGTGGCGGAAGCCAGGTGAGGGGTACAAAGACAAGTGTGTCTTGCCTACAAGGTGGTGGGAGTGTCATGGTCTGAAGCTGCATGAGTGCTGCCATCACTGGGAAACTAAAGTTCATTGAGGGAACCATGAATGCCAACATGTACTGTGACATACTGAAGAAGAGCATGATCCCCTCCCTTTGGAGACTGGGCTGCAGGGCAGTATTCATGATAACGACCTCAAACACACTTCCAAGACGACCACTGCCTTGCTAAAGAAGAGGAGGGTAAAGGTGATAGACTGGCCAAGCATGTCTCCAGACCTAATCCCTATTGAGCATCTGTGGGGCATTCTCAAACAGAAGGTGGAGGAGCGCAAAGGTCTCTAACATCCACCAGCTCTGTGATGTCCTCATGGAGGAATGGAAGAGGACTCCAGTTGCAACCATTGAAGCTCTGGTGAACTCCGTGCCCAAGAGGGTTAAGGCAGTGCTGGAAAATAATGTTGGCCACACAGAATATTGACACTTTGGGCCCAATTTGGACATTTTCACTTAGGGGTATACTCACTTTTGTTGCCAGCAGTTTAGACATTAATGGCTGTGTGTTGAGTTATTTTGAGGGGACATCAAATGCACACTGTTATACAAACTGTACACTCACTACATTACATTGAAGCAACGTGGCATTTCTTCAGTTTTGTATGATAAAAAGATATAATAAAATATTTACAAAAATGTGAGGGGTGTACCCACTTCTGTCAGATACTGTATATTGTATATGTATATATACACGCACATAAGTTAATAGTAGAGAACCACACATCAGTTACCTAATACCCACATTACTTTAAGATAAAAAGGAAAAAATAGTGTTCTGTTCAGGAAAGATTTTATAAACAGATCCACTGTGTATTTGAAATAATACAATTCCAAAGTTGTGTTGGCTAATTTAAACCTCTTACATCCTGGAGGGCAGTGCCTTAATAATTTATCTTACATTAATATAAATAGCACTAAAATAGCTAAACAAACAACTAAAAGGGGGGGGGGGGGGGGCAGATTTGGACAACCAGGGCTAAAGCGGATCAATGCGTCACGTTTGTGGTGTATTACAATGTTTAGGGGGTGGTCGTGTCACCCTGAACCTCCAAACTTGCTTATATAGGGTTTAGTCTTTTCTTCAGGTTTTGGCCTAAAAACATTGAGTTCTAGTACCTCGAAAAACTCGAAGGGGGGAGGAAGATATGTGGCCTGGGGTATCAAGAGGTGTGCTGCATAAGAAGTGGGGGGGATTGGGGGGTGGGGGGCAGAGGGCTTGTGGTGGTTGGTAAGGTGTTGGTAGTTGTGTCATCTTTTTAGAGGAGTGTGGAACCTATATGCTATGGTACACTTATGACAGCATGACACATTGTAGCAACGTGGCATTTCTTCAGTTTTGTATAATAAAAAAAGATATAATAAAATATTTACAAAAATGTGAGGGGTGTACTCACTTCTGTCAGATACTGTATATTGTATATGTATATATACACGCACATAAGTTAATAGTAGAGAACCAAGCATAAACTGTCACAAGAAAAAAGTGGATTAGATTTAACGGTTCAGGCAGAAAATAAATCTGTGCTTATGCTTTCACAGTTTGATTCCCAGACTAAAGTTTCCTGTTTCAGATTTATAAAATGTGCTGCAGTGAGGTTTTACTTACACTGGTCAAGGAAAATATATGCCACCATCAGCAATTTGCTGCATCACTTTTGTCTACAATGTTTTTGTTTTTGTCATCAGTGGTGTGCTTAGAAATCAACTAGGAAAAGTGTTGTACCTTATGTTTTCAATATAAAGGATCAGTAGTTACAGTTACTGCACCGTGTACTAATTCCACAACCATACAACAAAACAACAAATACTTGTTGCAGTGTATAAACCATAATAACATATTTATTATACCACAAAAAACACATCATTTAAAATGATACTAAAGTCAAATTTTTTTCTTCTTTAAAAATAACAAACATGTTACACATACCTGCTCTGTGCAGTGGCTTTACACAGAGTAGCCCAGATCTCCCTCTTCTGGGGTCCCTCTTCCACACTCCTGGCCCCTCCCTCCTGTTGAGTGCCCACACAGCAAGCAACTTGCTATGGAGTCACCCAAGCCGAGCCGCAGATCTGTGTCCATTCAAACACAGAGCTGTGGCTTTTCCAATCCCATCTCTCTCCTCATTGGTTTTAATTCACAGCAGCGGGAGCCAATAACGCTTCGCTGCTGTCTCAGCCAATGAGGGGGGGGAGTCCGGACAGTCGAGTCTCTTGCTGCGCTAGATTGAGATAAGGGCTCAGGCTGAGGAGGGGTGCTGGACACAGAAGAATTTTTATCTTAATGCATAGAATGCATTAAGATAAAAACACTTTATGCCTTTACAACCACTTTAAGAGCAAGCATGGTTTGTCAAAGATCAATAATGTATCTTTACTTCAACAACCCCCATGGTAACATATTGGCAGCTGTAATAAATTACAAAACACTAATAATGTATAGTAAAGCAATATATTAATATACAGTATAATACATTATAATAAATTAAAGGATAAGTTTACCTTTAATTTTTTCTAAGAAGCCTGAAGATCATTGCACCCACGATCAGCAGATCATGGGTGCAATCCCAGTCTCCCGCAGACTCTAATGCCACATACACATGACCGGTTTTGCCATCGGAATAAAGTCTGATAGTTTTTTCTATGGAATTCTGCTCAAGCTTGTCTTGTCTACACACGGTCACACCAAATTCCGACCGTCAAGAACGTGGTGAGGTACAACACTATGACAAGCCAAGAAAATGAAGTTCAATGCTTCTGAGCATGCGTCAAATTGTTTCCGAGCATGCTTCGAAATTTTGCGCGTCGGAATTGCCACAGACGATCAGAATTTCTGATAGTAACTTTTGCCATCGGAAAAATTGAGAACATGCTCTCAAAACTTTCGCCAGCAAAAGTCCGATGGAGCCTACACAAAATCGCATTTTTCGGCCAAAAGCTCACATCGGTCTTTTGCTGGCGGAATTTCCGATCGTGAGCTGCCTGCTCGTACCTCATATGGCCAGGCAGTTACCTAAAAGCAGGAAGATCAATGGAGTGCGAGAGCACTCTCAAAGCTCATTGAGAACTACAAGTCTTCAGCCGCAATGTCTGACAGTAGTTGTAGGCATTAATTTACAGGAAATTGTGAATAAATGATGCGGCCATGTGGGCACAGCCTCACATGACAGTGCTGTTTTCAAATAGTGACAGTGGATGCAGGGAGAGGATCCCCTATCTGCTGTCGCAAGGAGAAGGAATCAGGGGGAGAGGCTGCAGGTGCTGCAATATGTTACATGTTCCACCCCAAGAACGGGTGGAACATGTCACATGTTCCAAAGGTGAACTTATCCTTTAAAAAATATACACTAAAACAATATTTGGTGGGCCAGAGGCCAAAACAAATGTTAATCTGTGACATGGGCTTGATAACAGTTGCTGATCCAGGACTGGTTTACTTTCACAAAGGTTCACCTGTCAACTGTGCCTGGGAATAGATAGATTCTTTTTTTCCATAACTAAGCCATGTGCAGATGTTAGTTCACAAAGCATGCTGACTTCAGGAAAGCTCAGTAGCTTGAATTCAAACTGGGCAAGCTCTGCCCAGCAGTCCATCCTCCTTACCCAATAGTGAATAGAATCATACATTCTCAGGGTCTCAACATTTACCTTTTACCCCATGTAATCAGCCACCTTTTGATTCAGCGGCTGCTTAAGGCTACTGGAAGCAGATGGCCATGGGTGCTGGGTAGTGAATAATGTCCTGGGAGCCTCACTTAAGCAGCTACCACCACTGCTGCTCTTCATTTCATTGACAGAGGGCTCAAAAGCCTCCTGAAAGGGGGTTAGCAGGTTCCTCTGCAGCACATCCTTTATATGGTTCATATTTTGTTCCCTCCATGAGAGCAGGATGAACTTTGTAAATTTTGCTTTAAACTTGAATCCAGTAGGGTTGGAGTTCCAGTAGGGTTGCCAACCAGTGGGGATGGAGTGGCTACCCAGCTGGCAAGGATATCTTGCCACTAATCTGTGGCAATGTTGAATTGTAAGTCTGTTAACTTGCTACACATGTTCACTGGCAAGTTGTACACTTGTTGGTACACGTGATAGTATTTTTCACAGCCTTTCCTTTGCATGGCACTTGCGCACTCGCCTAATTCCTATTGGCCTGAAATCAATAAATTTGAACATTTGATTTGATGAGGCCGCACACTTGCATGCGTCACCCCTCTCGCCCCATTGGTCGACGCACCACCATGTGGTTGCTGTCTCTGTTTTGCGTCAGCGTTGGTTGGCCCTTCGTGTTTGACGTAAGTCTCACTGTGTCACTTGTAGGCCAGCCCCCATCACACGTCCCACCCACGTGTTTGCGTGCCCTCTTCCCGTCATGCTTTCCTATCAGAGATGTTTCCGTGTCACATGACCCCGTTACGTTATGTTCACGTGACATTGTTGTATCACGTGCCCCTCCCTGGCCTCACTGATTGGTGGAGGCCCGATCTTTGTTGTTTTGTTTCTTCGTCCGCAATCTGTTCTGGTGTCTTTCCGGTCACTGCCAGCCCTGCCGTTTCTGCGCGGTTTCCACGCACATTCATTGGTGACGACCCTAACAGGCGTCACGAGATATTATCCCTATCAGAATTGGCCTTCGATTTTGGCGCCACAAGCCTTAACCCAGATAGGTCAGGACACTTATTCCATCCCATTGGGTAATTTTTTTTTTTTTTTCCACCCTCTCATATTCATCCATATTGGTATAACCTGCCAACATTGGCCGGCTGGCTTTAAAGGTAAGGGGTGCCTGCTTGTGATTGGATGAGTACTTTGAGGTCTGATATTGTTTGAGTTCTATTCACTAATCATTGGCTTAAATTCAGCCAATCATATTGCAACTAACTCAAAAGGTTGCCAAACCAGGAGTTGGGCTGTTCCCAATTAGTCATAGTCATATTCAAGTGGTTACATTATATATAAATATAATGCACTATCAGTCTATTAGCAATGAGCCCCAGTTGAAGTCTTTATCAGACGAAACGCGTCGGGAGAACTTTGCTTATATACCGACTCTAGTGCGCCCTAAGCTATTTTGATTTGCTTTTAATACTACAATTTTCATTGAAATGTATTCCGGAAGCAACTTTTTAGCAATAAATTGAGTCCCAGTCTGGACTTTTTTATACGATGAGGAGGCCCTCTCTCTCTTTTTATTTTCTTTATCTATATACCACCACGTGTTGAGCTGATCCGTGCACGTCTAATGGAGGTCTGACCGCTGAATACGTCCAGGTGAACCACTGGTGTCTGGTGAGTGTGGCGTGACATCTTCGGTGAGCTCTATTCCAAGCATCAATCCAGCATAGGCGCAAGCCTTAGGATATCGAGCCCGTTTGACCCCTAACCACCGGTTAGAGGGTCCACCTGAAGTGGTAAGCGTACCGTATTCTTCTACACCCTCTGGCTTGCAACTAAATCCAACACCAAGAGGATATTGGTTTCAAGCTTTCTTTTGAGAATACCATCTGATACCTGATTTATTATGGACTTCTCATATAACATAATTAATGTTTGATCAGCTTGTTAGTGACGCTCTTTTCATAGACGCCCCTATTAAGGGTGTGTCCATTCACAGTCTTTCATATACCCATTTATGCAGGTGAATGGTGTGTCTCCCCATGTTTGTATGGTACCACCCTATATCACAGTATGAATACTTATGCATTAGTTCACTAGTCCAAGCTTGAATTTTTGTTTGTAACGTTTGTATTTCACCTATAGTGTTTATATCACCTGTTCTTTCACTTTAGTAGATGGTATTATCTCTATACTCATTAGGGTGAGATCATCCTAATTTGCTTCTTCTGATCACATAATTTCTACTGAGATTACCATCACCGCCTGATTTTGAGTGTTTGACTCTTATTTTGGTTATACGGTTCACATTGATTGTATACACCAAACCACACTTCTTGAAATCAGCATTCATTGTTTAGTGGACACACCAATGTCACCATCCTCGTTCATGAGGATTGGCTGACGTGGTTGGTTTCACTGAGTATACCTGAATAGGATCTACTTGCTAAGCACTATACGTTCTTTACGAGTGCTCACACGATCAAAGTTTTTCACTTTTTTTCATATTACATTTGAACACCCAGTAATGGCCGTGATTTTATAGTTTCGTCCGAAATGAGTGTTCTCACATGTTTTATTTAGCGCCACATTTTTTGTCTTTATATAAGTTGTACACTTGCAGAGTACTTGAAGCACAAGTTCTAGTTGACACTTCTCCAATTTGTAGCAAATTTGCGTGCCAAGTCTCTAGCAAGAGCAAAGTTGCAGTGGTGAGTCTACAGCAAGAGCTCTGCAAGTCTACAGCATGAAAATTCAGCTACAGTGACCCCTGGGGTGGGATGACTATTACACAACATAACTGAACCAGAACTTGCAGCACACTTGCAGAATGTTTGCAAAGGAAGTTGATCTGGAGTCATGCAATACAGACTTGCTGCAATTGTGCAACAAACTTGTGAAGCCTGGCAAGTCTAGCAATAGCTTAGCAAGTCATTTTCAAAATTGTAGCTCAATTGCTTGCTATCTGGGATAGCATGCACACTGACCAAGAAAAGGCACATGTACCCTGCCTCTTGATGCACCATGCTTTGGCCTGTAAATTGTTTCAACAACAGGAATGTTGTTGAAACACTGAGCTGCAAAATAATCTTCCTTTATTAAAACAGCTAGATGGAACAAGTTCTATTCTTACATGTTTAGTGCTAGGCACAGTGCTTTCTCCCCCTCGTCTCCACCAGAGCAATTAATTGCATCAGCAATAGGAATGCCACACACTGAGATGCAAAATGGTATTCCTTTTAATAAAATATCCAGCAGGAACAAGTTCAATTCTGACATGTTTTTTCTTAAAAGAAAAGCACTGTCCCTAGCTGCAAACAGAGAGAGGCTTTTTCATTATTACCAACAAATTCCGGCTGCTGATGTTCACCCCATACAAATAAATACATAAAATAAAAACAAAAACCCAATTGTATAACACTAAGGCCCCTTTCATATGGGTTTTCTGATCAGGTCCACCTGTCAGTTTTTCCGGCAGAGATGATCGAAAGTTATATGCAGCTCTATGGACAAGCGAACGTAAGCATACTTGAGTCCATTTACACCCACTTCTTCTGAGTCCATCGAGGTCCAGAAAAAAAGCAGAAAAGGACTGTGTCCTTTTCTATTTTTCCAGGCCTAAATGTGATGGATCAGAGGTAGTCTTATATAAACAGACAAAAGTCTATTTACATTGGGCCACCAGACACAAACTGAACAGGCATGGATGTAAAAAAACCTGACATCCAAGTTTAACTCTGATTCAGCAGGGGATCTCTGGTACATGATGTCACTGACACACACAAGAAGTCCTAAAAAGGAATGTGGGGTCTTGCGAAATCACAGTGAATGCTGACAGGCTTACACTCCACTCTCCCTAGGCCCACAAACTGCAATTCTCTGCAAAAAAATCTGTGAAAGCTCCTGTTCTCTACATGTAGATAAATCCCCAGCAGCATTTCATCCTTTTTGGGGCTTAAACATAGAGGCCACTGCATATACCATGCTATATAGCTCTGTGGTAGCACACTACACTAAAAATTTCTCTCTCCCTGCAATACTATCAGCTGTCTTTCTCTATCGCTAAACTCTAACACATTAACAAAGTGTGTGGGTTGGGGTTTGAACAAAAACCATTGTTGACCAAAGTTCTGCATCTGACCTCTGGTTAGTTGACATGACCAGTTGTCCGGGGCAAAGCTTTGACCAAATATGCCTTTTTCCAAAGCATTATGGGACGTTGAACTGGATATTTCCCACCAAACACTTCTAATGCCGTTTACACATGGTCGGACATTCCGACAGAAAAAGTCTGATGGGAGCTTTTCATCGTATATTCCAACCGTGTGTATGCCCCATTGGACTTTTTCTGTTGAAAATTCAGACGGACTTGGATAGAGAACATGTTCTATATTTTTCCGACAGAACTAATTACTATCGGATAAACCGCTCGTCTGTATGCTGTTCCGACACATCAAAAACGATGCTCTGAAGCAAGTACAAGACGGAAGCTATTGGCTACTGGCTATTGAACTTCCGTTTTTTAATCCCGTCGTATGTGTTGTATGTCACTGCGTTCTAGACGATCGGACTTTGGTGTGATCGTGTGTATGCAAGACAGCTTGAGTGGAATTTCGTTGGAATTCCGGCGCATAAACCTTCAGAGTTTATTCCAATAGCAAAACCGGTCGTGTGTACGCTGCATAAGTGTGGATTTGATCCAAATTGGCTGATGCCGGAGAGTTGGGTCCAAGCCTTGCGCCTTGTTTGAGCCCTGTTCTTACCCCTATGCAAGACCACCAGATACTTTGTGGTACTTATGTAGCTCTAATCTAATCATAGGTGACCACCTTTTCCATATCTAATCTTTAAAAATACAGTTAAAGTATCTGACAGGAATCCAACAAGGGGAATTGTGGAGGAAGTTTAGCAGTTGAGGCATCCAGATCACCTTTAATAAATGGTTGCAGGCTACTTCTGAGGTAAATTTCACCAAGGTGTACATTGAGTCCTAAATCTGCATATTAGGAGGGTAAGGTTAAGAGAAATGAAATCTTGAATGTTGATAGAAATGGTTATACCTCAGAATTTAATTTTGGAGGCCGCTTTGGTATGAGAAAGGGTATCCTCCAATGGTACAGGAAGGGGATTTAGAGGCAACAGCTTGGATTTTTTTTGTTAGTTCAGGGAACTGGGCAAATTCAGTGATGAAGGACATAGAGGCAAGGGGAAAGAATTGAGTGTCCGAAAGAAAGAGGACAATATTATCTGTTTATTGTGCAACTTTTTCTTTTTATGTCCCCAATGAAAACACACCACTTTTTCAGACTGTGGTAACAGGCAGGTTTAGGGGTCTTTCACCACCATAAAGAGCAGAGGTGATAGTGGGAAGTCCTTCCCCAGTCCTTTTTAATAAGGACGGCCCGAGCATGAGTTTGGGCCTAACATCGGCTGTTTGGCAGTTCGCCAAACAACAGAATTATTGAGTAGTTCTACAGTTTATTCAGCCTACCGAATGACCACAATGCACTGTGCCGCCGCACAGTGCATTGAAAGCCCTGATTGGCTGAAGCAATGAAAGCTTCGCCCAATCAGGGCACAGAGCACTGTCAGAGACATGATTGGACGCTGTCATGATGGCAGTATCCATTCATGTCTCATTGCTCTTAATCGCGCCCCACACTATAAAAGTAATCTTTCTATAGCGGCCATTTGTAGGCGTGATAGCAGCATGGAGAGAGATAGAACAGGACTCTGTTCAGTGCTATTAGACAGTTAGTGTGCTATAGTGTGCTATTCTGATTCTATTGATAGTAGAATATCAGTTTAGTTTGCATCTAGGGATAGTTCAGTCATTGTGAGTGTAGTGTGACCAGCATTCATCTTTACAATAGTGAGAATGTAGGGATAGTTCAGTCAGTGTGAGTGTAGTGACCATTTATCTTTTTTCTGTGCTTTACTGCAAGTTTAACGCCATATAGTTCCGTGCGTTACTGAAAGTTTAACGCTGTATGTTTCATTGCGTTACTGCAAGTTAACGACATATAGTTATGTGCGTTACTACAAGTTTACCGCCATATAGTTCTGTGCGTTACTGCACGTTTGAAGCAGTATATTGCAGTTTATAATGATGCATCCTTGGAGTGTGTTTGTGTCATGAATGCTCAAATTAAAGTGAACCAAACACCACTTTCCATTGATTAAATTGCATCCACTTACACATTTACACATCTTTATTATATTTTGTTAATAAGCACCCCTCACTCTCCCCATCATGTCTGGGAGGACAGCAAGGAGAGACAGATGTTCCCATGGCACTGTAAGGAGGCCAGCAGCGTATGTGTCCACAGGCAAAGGTGGACGTGGTCAGTCCTCAGGCAGGGCATCATTTTCTCTGTTTAGTGATGTTTCATGTGCAATCCAGCCATGGCATGCAGAGGAGGTGGTGGACTGGCTTACTAAACCATCCTCATCCTCCTTATCCTCCGTGACCCAATCAGAGACTAGTGCGCATTTTCCTGCAGCTGCCAGAGTGGCAAAACCTCCCTCCTTGTCCACAGCTATTCCTGCCATAGCCCCAGCATCAGGCATGGAAGAGTCAGCAGAATTATTTGAACACAGCGTCAGCAACTTGCTCCTTGATGATGCACAGCCATTACTCCATTCAGATGTTGGTTCTGACTCTGAGGTTGAGGAAGGAAGAAACATGAGCCTACAGAGAGGGGAGAACATTGGTACACAAATTGGCAGTCATGTTCCCCCAACCGCAGTGTATTGCCAAGTTGTCTCCAGTGGTAATTAGGATGGAGGCGATGATAATGATAAGATCACTGACTTGACTTGGGTGCCAGATAGAGCAGAGGAGGAAAGTGAGGGTGAGGCACAACCCCAACGAGGCAGCCATCATGGAAAAGTAGAGAGCAGTCCCCCTATTCTATCACATCGTGGAGCTGTTATCTCCCAACCCAATTCCCACAGCTCAGATGTCTGGGCCTTTTTACTACATGTGCAACCGATTGCACTGTTGCTATTTGCAAACTTTGTCTCAAGCGCATCAAGCGTGGCAAAAACATAAACCATTTGGGTACCACATGCTTGAAAAGGCATTTAACCTCCCACCACTCAGCCCGTTGGCAAGAGCATCTAAAAGCCACACAAAAGGGGCACAAATCTGTCTCTCCTCCTGTCAGGGCTGGGCTCAACCCTTCCATCTCTGAGCTGGCCGCTTAGCTGTCGGCTAATTGTCAGCTCCCATCTTTCTCCACAGTTACTCAGCTGTTGATGATCCTGCTTGTCAGTCCTGCCTACTTAAGGCCCCTTTCACACGGACGGTCTGTTCAGGTCCGCCTGTTCAGGTCCGCCATAGGGGAGAGCGGTGCTCTGACAGGTCCATCCCTGCATAGTGTGCAGAGACAGACCTGTCATCTTCCTGCTCAGCGGGGATCGACGGAGCGATCCCCTGCTGAGCAGAGCGGGCTCCGTACATGGACACGTCGGTGTGAAAGAGCCCTAAGCCGTCCAGTCTAGAGGAGCTCTGCCTTCGCCTTGGTCACATCACAAAAAACTATCTCCTGCGTTCCTGTTTAAAGACTGGCTTTGCTGACATCCCTTCTGGCTCCAGATCCTGCTTGCTGTTCCACTACTTTTATCCCTGACTTCTGGCTTGGCTGACTATCCGTTCCGGTTACTGAACTTTGGCTATGTTTTGACTACTTTTATTCTTTTTACTTTTATTATTAAACAAGTGTGATTTAACTGTACTTCTGTCTCGGTCTGATTTCATGGTTTCTGACACCTCCTTACTCACCTCACTCAGTCCCTGCTATACCTCATGACCTCTCAGCAGCCTCCACTGACAGGGATGATGGTATAGCGCAGGGTATGCCAAGTCCTTGCAGCACATCTGCCAGCAGCATACAATCAGCTGTATAGCTGGCAAATTCCTCTGCCCCATCTTCTGCCGCTGCTGGCTCTACAACTTCTGCCTTTCTGCCTGGTGGATTTTCTGCCTAATTCCGTCAATTTACAGAATGTGCTGTTTTTTCATGTAGGTCCAATTCATCTCTCTACCATCATGTGGAAGGCAATGTTGTGGAATCGTTGGGCAAGGCAGTCAGCCGCAAAGTCCATGTTACTGCTGACACGTGGTCCAGCAAGCATTGGCAGGGATGATATATTTCATTCACAAGACACTGGGTAAATCTGCTTGCAACTCGGAAGGATGCAGGACAGGGCTCAGTGCTGCAGCTTGTTGTGCCCCCATGTCTCCATACAGCTGGTGTAGATGCCAGATTCGTCAGCTCTACCTCTCCTCCCCCTCCATGCCATCCTCTACTGAATTGTCCTTCAAACCTCAAATACCTCCTAAGCATTCAAAGGGCTATTCAATGAGGCAGGCTAAAAGGTGCCATGCAGTGCTTCAGCTGGTGTGTCTAGGGGACAGGAACTACACTGGAGCAGAGATTCTTGCAGCTCTGCAGGGACAGGCCCAGAGGTGGTTCACGCCACACCAGCTGGAGCCAGAAATGGTGGTGTGTGATAATGGCACACGCCTCCTGTCTGCCCTGAAGCCCCATACACACGGTCGGACTTTTTCATCAATTTGGTCCGATCGGACAAGGTTGTTGAAAAATCAGACCGTGTGTATGCACCATCGGACAGTGTTCGTCGGTTTGTCCGTCGGACAAAGTCTTATCTCCTGCTGGAAAGATTTCCCGTCAACCCGGTCCGATCACACCAAATCCGAGCGTGTGTACGCTTGTCCGACGGACAAAGTGCTACGCATGCTCAGAAGAAATTCTGTGACGGAAGCGCTCGGTCAGGTAAAACTACCTTTCCTAATCGACACAGCACATTCATCACGCTGCAATGTTAAAATGTCTTTAATGCAGCGCATTCTCTTTTTCTTTACAATGCAACAAGAATGACATCTTTTAGCTGCTCCTATTCACCCGCACTTCTCACAAACTTACTTCTTTATTACTTTGCAGCATTTATACACTACATGTTTATTTTTACTCAGATCGTAATACAATCTTTCTTATTTTTTTACCCAGATTTTTTTTTTTTTTTGGGGAATACATATTTGAAGGAGATTTTTTTTTTTTTTTGGAGGGGGTTTGTATGTCTCAACTTAGCAAAACCACATTATTAACATTTGTATTTCTTGCTTACATTTACTAGGAGTTTGTTGGTTGTTGGTGCCCCTTGTTAATTCTACTTTAGGATTAGTGAAATGTACCTGCCTACTCAAAGAAAAACTGTCATTGTAGAAAAGTAAAACACAATAGTCAATGATTATTTCAAATCAAAAAAACCTTTATTTAGGTCTCAGCAACAGACCAAAGAGGAACGCAGCCACGGTGAAACTTGGGGAATTTGCAAAGCCTTGGACACCCATGGCAACCATCATTTTACATACTTAAACAATTGGGGGCATGAAGACTACCTATCTAAATAATAAGGGAGCGCAATCTGGTCCTGAAGTCCAAAACATCCGGAACTGCAGCAGATGCCATCTAGGTCCCCAGGCTCTGGTACTACGAGAGGCTCCATCTTCTCTCAGACCAGACTGAATCCAGGTCGTCACTCTCTTGTCTTCCTTGTACGCTTCCTTCCACGCCGTGGTGCTGGTGCTGGTGGGGTGGCAGAAGGAGGAGGAGGAGGCGGAGCAAGGTCACTCTCGCAAACATGTGTGAGGGGAGTCATCTCCCCAGCCATCCCCTCATTTATTATTTTGAGGATGACCTCCTCACACATGCTGCGTTGCCCCGCCTCCATACCCGTAAATTTACTTGTAACCAAGGAGGCAAAGGCCTCCTCGTAGGTGGGTGTGGCATAGAGGGAGGCTGAGGCATCTTTTATCAGCTGGAGCGCTGACTCTCCCACCTCCCCCATGTTTTTCGCCCTTCTGTAGGGAAGGCGGAGGGGAGAGACTTGGGAGACAGTCAGGCTCCTACGCCTACCCCCCTGTTGGCTGCCACTACCCCCTGCCTCCTCCTGACTGCCACCTTCCACAGCCACCTCCTGGCTGAGGTCTTCCTGTGTATGAAAAAGGGACATAGTTTCAGTTATTTGTTCATCAAACACACACAATTCTCATCTAGTGACTGTTGCAAAATGTTTTCAAATACAAAACCATACAATTCTCAGCCCTGCAGTTTAGATTCTTCCCAAAAATGTCTCCCACACCACTGTCTGTTGATATGTCAATCACGTTAGGAAATAAGCAATTGGGGATCCTGAATTAACTGAACATCATTCATTATTCAACAAACTGGTTCCAAAACTACTATACCTGGAACAAGCTGGGCACCTGCACATATTCCTGACTGGAAGGCCCAGGTTGCTCCTCGGAAGCCTCATCAGGGGTGGCGTGCGTGGAAGGACGCGTGCAAGGAAGAGTCGAGAGTGACTTCCTGACAGTAGCCTGGTCTTTGAGAAAGTGGAGCCTCTCATAGTACCAGAGCGTGGGGACATGGACATCAACTGCTGCAGCTCCAGATGCTTGTGACTTCAGGACCTTATTGCGCTCCCGGAAATAGGTAGTCTTCATGTTGGTGATCTTCACTTTTAAGTTTGCGACGGTTGCCATGGGCAGGGTAGGCTTTACAAATGCCACCAGTTTCAGCAGGGCTGCGTACCTCTTTGGTCTGTTGCTATAATCCCTGTGTTTTGCCTGCCATAAGAGGGGGAATTGCCGGTATTTATCAATGAAGTGTGGGAGAAAGCTCACGTTGTAGAAGGCATCCATCACCTCTGCAAGACACAACGCCACACAAAACAATATAAATAATGTCAGCCTAAACTCTCCTAATCTTCTCCATAAAGAAGCCTCAAGTTCTAATCAGTCTAGGCTAGTTATGTACCAACGTCAAATTGTACCTTCGTTTGTAGCGATCGTCTCGTGCGTGAGCTTTCTCTCCCCTCATCTCCCAGATCGTGGCTACGACACAGGCGTGTGACGTTTTATATACAGTGCGCATGCGTCAAACTCCGCCCGCCCCTGACGATCTTTCTCGGCTATTCCCCACCCCTTCTCTTTACGGCGCAGTGGGGAGAGCACATGGCGGGGACACAGCAGGTGCGCCCCAAATATCCCCCCAACGAGGAGGTGGACGAGGAAAGTCCGGAGGCACAAACGTCCCGATCCCGGAGCCTGAAATTCAAGGCCTCCAATATGTCATTTGGAGAAATGTTGGAGATGGTGGACATATTAAAGAGGAGCGACTATGATGGGAAGCATGGGCCTTACCTCAACCCCAATGTCCGCAAGGCCAAGATCATGTCTAAAGTTGTGAGAAGGCTGTACAATCATTTTGGGGTACAACGATCCAAGGAGCAACTGAGGAAACGCTGGTCAGACCTGAAACTGAGGGAGGCCGATCAGTACAGAAAGATCAAGAGAATTCTTCAAAAAAGTAAGTAGTTGTGTTTTGTGTTTGATTTCTTGCTTGCATACTGCTCCATGTGGTTTGATTTTTACAAAGTTGTACATTCCAAAATGGCCACTTTCATGTTCGTCTGTGCATTCGATCGTACTCAGCCTCGATCTTTCTGCCACTGTCATGGTCGTGTGTGTGTCCATTCGATCGTACGCAACCTCGATCGTGCGGCCACTTATAATACGATGTTTGGTGTTTTTTTGGGGGAAAGGAAGTTTGTTCTCCCTAGAAATGTCATCCAGAATGTAAAGCCAATTTATTCAATGTAAAGGAGAGGTCACCCAGTAGCTGTTTACCCATCTGGACTCGAGAGCACTAGTGCTGGGACACCCAAACCCCCTTTTTATTAGCCTTTTCCACACATGTGCTCCAGTGGATACTAGAGGGGGGTCTCCATCACACAAACTTCTACCAAAAAGCTAGTCAGTTTAGCACCTTTACAAAGTGACTACATTCATGTAGTTGACATTTGTAACTGGCCAAACTAAAATAGTGTCCGTCACTTTCAAGCAATGTTTGTCATTTCCTATTTCTGCCCTCAATAGTTTGTGTTGCTAAATCTTCCTTTTGGACATTCTCATAGGGGAGCGAAAACTTGGGCCGTCTGAGGAAACCCCCAAACCAACACCTCCCAAAAAAGGGGAAAGAGCAGAAGCAGAGGAGGAGGAGGAGGAGGAGGAAGGAGAGATCATCGAACTTGGAGAAATTGTCACCACAACAGGTGAGTGTGGGAGAACACAGCTACTGGTAAGCTAATCCATGTATGGCTGCCTCATTTCCAACACCCCATTTTGGTTTGTTTGTGGTTTTTAGGTGACGTGGATGTTGTGGAAGAAAAATCGCACTTTACCACAGAGAGTGCCCACGTACTCATCGGAGAGATAATGGTCTGCAATTGAGATCTAGATTACATAAAGCAAAACATCAATGATGTTCAACAAAAATTGAAGAACATCATTGATGTTTTAGGAAAAATATGAAAACGCACCAAGTAATTAACACACATTTGTGCCTGCTTCTGAACACATTTGCAACTTAAAAACTGTCTGAAATTTGGAACATGCACACATTGTGTCCACATGTGCTAGCTCCCACCATGGTGGATGAATGGCAACGTTTTTTTGGGGGTGCAAACACTTTACGAACTACAAAAGTGGTTGTGGTGAAGGGGTTGCACCCCCAAAAAACGTCCATTCATCCCCATGATGGAAAATTGCACTTTTGAAGCTTCTAGGCATGTGTTTTCCCATCTAATGACCATTTTCAGACCCAAATTGTGTGCATGTTCCAAATTTCCACTTTTCGGGGGTGACCCCCCCATGTGATGAAGGCAAGATCAAACACACTTTGAACATATAGTCATGTCTGATCTTGTCTTCACTTTACAAAGTTGAACTTTCCAAGTTCCTAGGTTCTGTTTTGCTCCATGCCTGGTTTTACCAATTGCGGAATGTTTGTAAACAATGTTGTAAATAACCAAGATGTTGTCAGTTTTGGCGTGAAGATTGTAAACACACTTGGGAATGTTTTCCTAGTAAACTTTTATTTTTCTAAATGTGTGGCTTCCTTATTTAAAAAACACAATGCATTATGTATGTAAAATGAAAAGGATATGGGGGTCAATGGGTGTTATTTACTAAAGGCAAATCCACTTTGCACTCCAATTTTCTTTCCCTGTGAACTTTTTCAATGCACTTGTAGAGCATAGCGGATTTGACTTATGTAAATGACACCCACAGTGCTTTGTACGAAAACACGGAGCACAGCATTTTGGAGAATACACACATGTCAGACCTGGTGATGAAAAGGAGTATTTTGGGTGTCAGTTAAGCAGTACAAACCTTCTCTAGACCAAAGATTAGGTAGCAAACACACAACATGAGAATAATCTTTTTGGGAAGAAGAGACTGTTACCTCCTTTTTCCCAGAAAGTGCATTCCCACTGTCGAAGGCAAAGGGAAAAAATGTCAAAGTAAAATAAGCTAAAAAGAAGACTGAAATGACAAGAAATCATAGGTTGGTTAAAATATCAGATTTATTAAAAAATGCCTCTCACACATCGTCAGGCAGAGCAATGGCCCCCCTACCCACAAAGTAATGCATATATTGGTCCCGGACAACACGGGTATTTAGAGGGGGCAAGCCTGGACGTGCCACTCGAAGGGCTGTGAGTTCCGCATTTGGAGGGCCCTCCACATCTGGGCCAACGGGCACCACATAGTTCCTGTTATGTCTTTTGAGGAAGTTGTGCAATATGCAACAGGCAAGAACTATGTGGTTGAGTTTGTATTCCGCCAAGTTAAATGCCGTCAGGAACAGGCGGAAGCGGCTGGCCAGGATGCCAAAAGCGTTCTCCACAACTCTTCTGGCTCTGGACAGCCTGTAGTTGAAGACCCTCTGGTCCGGGGTGAGGGTCCTCATCGGGATCGGCCTCATCACATGGGGAGTCAACGCAAACGCTTCATCTGCGACAAAGACGAAGGGGAGTCCTTCGGCATTCTCCTCTGGAGGTGGCAAGCACAGACTGCCACTTTGGAGACGCCAGTAGAACTCCGTGTGCGTAATGGCCCCACCATCCGATATCCGGCCGTTCATCCCCACGTCCACATACATAAACTCGTATGTTGCCGACACCACCACCAACATCACTACACTATTAAACCCTTTATAATTATAATAGTAGGACCCCGAGTTGGGCGGTGGGACGATGCGGACGTGTTTCCCATCAATTGCCCCTCCGCAGTTAGGAAAGTCCCAACGGCTGGCAAAGTGGGAGGCCACAGTCTGCCATTCCTGTGGCGTGGAAGGGAACTGTGGAGTGAAACAAGAAAAAAAAATTAGTCACTTTGCACCTAAACATTGCAAGCAGATTAGACAATCAACATCTTGGAACAAGAGCATTGTATAAAATTGGAGGCTGGAAAGTATTTGCACAGAAAAGTAGAGGCTCCCCTTCACAGATTACTCACCCCCCCATCAATCCCCCCACTTCTGATGGGACATTGGCAATAACTAGGGTTTTGGGGGGGGTGGTGGACAGCTAACCCTCTGCACTTCATTGATTGGCAAATGGCTCAATAATGTGGGCTAGTTTGGCCAGACCCTCTGTACTTAACACTATTGGCAGGCCACAGGAAAGATCAAATAACATTTCAACCCCCCTCCCCCCCCCCCCCCTCCCCCCCCCCCCCCCCCCCCCCCCCCCAAAAAAAAAGGCAGGCACAGTGTGACATTATTAAATTACCAAGCAAGCTAATAGGAGGGAAAGAAGACAAAAAAATAGGAAATGGAATGTATGGAGGCAGCCCCTTGCACTACATGCTTTGCTGAATTCATCCCTAAAGATGCGCACTATAAAGAGGTAGGTATATAGTGTGTATGGACCTTGGGAAAGCCAGCAGATAACGGATTGGTACCATCTGACAGAGCAGTTGGGGGAGGGGGTTCCTAATGAGTTTGCCCCCCCCCCCCCCCACCAAAAGAAAAAAAAAAGGGGGCTCTACATGAAGTAAACCACACAGCAAACATTTGTGCATATTTTAGGGGGTGTTTCGGGGCAGACAAAAGACATTGCTTAAGTGACTAGGCCATAGGTGTCTATTGGGGCAGAAGAGCATGCTGGTGAGGTAAGTGAAGGGAAAAATGCATGAAGGAGAAAAGGGGCACAGCATATTAGAACATATTGCAATCATGGTAATTAGGGAAGGAGGTCAAAAATACAAGTCATTAGCAAACAGAGCATACATAGAAGGGAATAGTAAAGTATAAATGTTACCTTAATATAGTCCTCCTGCAGGACCTGAATGATGGCAGAACAGGTCTCTGGAATAATGATTCCCAGGGCCTGGGGAGAGATACCTGAAGAGAACTTCAAATCCTGAAGACTTCTCCCTGTCGCCAAGTACCTCAACGTGGCAACAAGCCTCTGCTCCGGAGTAATGGCTTGTCTCATGCAGGTATCCTGCCGGCTGATAAAGGGGGTCAGCAAAGCCAAAAGACGGTGAAAATCGGGGTCCGTCATCCTGAGAAAGTTCCTGAAATCATCAGGATTATTCTCCCGGATCTCACGAAGCAAAGGCATGTGCGAGAACTGGTCACGCTGAAGCAACCAATTCTTGGTCCACATACTCCTCGTCACTCTGTTCATGGACGGGTCTTGGCTCAAAGCTAAAAGCCCGACACCAATTCCGCGTACAGCACGAACTCGGCGACGAGTACGCACGGGAAACATCGCTCAGAAGGTCACAAAAGGTCGGCTGGTCAGAATGGACAAACAGAAAGCACCGATAAACAGCAAGGCCTGAAAGAACGAAGTGAATACCAGCAACGAGCAGACAATAAGCAGTGCAAATCAAAGCGTCCTATATCAAGATATAGGCCGCAATGACCAACAAATGCGAACTGACTACACGCACTAATAAACAGATACGCACGACAAGCACAAACTGAAGAGCAGTAACGATCTGAGTCAGAAAACTGAGAAGCGCGAATCTTAAGTCACCAAACTTCCACTAACTCTCGATAAACACGGGATCAGCAGAAGGAGCCCAACGGGTGCCTGACGTGGTGCTGAACTTCCCTTTTGTAATCTCGTGGACGACGACTTACGTCACGACGTTCTTCCGGACCGGATATTCCGACAACGTAGTCCGACCGTGTGTACGCAACGCCAACATCGGACAAAGTACGTCGGACAAAGTCCGACCGACCTGGTCCGCGGATTGTCCGAGCGTGTGTATGGGGCTTGAGACAGGAAAGTTGACATATGTGCCATGCCTTGCACATGTCCTCAATTTGATGGTGCAGCATTTCCTAAATAGGTACCCAGGGTTGGAAGATCTATTAAAGCAGGCCAGAAGAGTCTGTAAACATTTTAGGCAGTCATACACAGTCAGTGCTCGGTTGGCTGAAAATCAGTGGGAATTCCACCTGCCTGTAAACCGCTTTATTTGTGACATGCCCACCAGGAGGAACTTGACTTTGGCAATACTGCATCAGCTGCACATGCAGCAGAGGACTGTCAATGAGTACCTGTGTGAGTATGGCACAATGACAGGCTCAGGCTTTTTTTCCACACGCCAATGGCTGCTCATAAAGGATGCATGCACAGTACTGTCACAATTTGAGGAGGCCACAAGGATGGTGACCAGTGACAATGCATGCATCAGTGACACAATCCATGTTGTGTTCCTGCTGGAGCAGACTATGCATGTCGTTATGGACAGGGCACTCGAGGCAGAGTAGCGGGATGAAGAGGAGGACTTCCTTTCCTCTCAACACTTTATGCAGACACCATTGTTCCTATGCCACAAAACACAAGAGGAGAGAGAGAAGGAGGATTCTGGCAGTTTCTGAGGCATTGAAGCAGAGGAAGACATACATCAAACAGTAAGAGATGGTTTTCCATTCCCAGAATGAAATCCCTTAAAGGCACCTTAAAGATGAGTTTATCTAATGCTTTTCCTGACTCTGGTAGGTTACAGTGTCTTGGAAAATGTAGTTTTTGAGGCTTCTGTTGGTGGAGAGGAGCGGTGGAGAAGGTGGCCGCCTAAGTGATGCATTTCTGAATTTTTTTGTCTTTGCCACCCAGGGCTATCAGCTTCCACATCCCATCGGCAGCGTCTGCATCACATGGTGGACGATATTCTAGGAGCGAAAACAAAGATGGGGCCCTTTCCAGTCGACGATCCACTGGCTTACTGGGTCATGAGAATAGACCACCGGTCAGAACTTGCCCAGTATGCTGCTGGGCTGCCCTGCATCCAGTGTGTTTTCCGAACAGGCATTCAGTGCTGCTGGAGGTTTTGTTACTGATCATAGAACGCCTCTGTACACAGAGTCCGTGGACCATTTGACTTTTATCAAAATGAATGAGTCCTGGATTACCAGCAGCTATGAAGCCCCTGATGCCAATGTCGCTGATTAAGTGTTTTTGGGATGTGGAATCTCTGCAGGACTTCTAGGCTGCCTAGTGTTGTGGGTGCTGATTTCATCTGGAAGAATGTTGGGCACAATTAACACCCAAAGACCAATTTTTATGCACCTGTTTGACAGGTGCATATCATTGCAATTTTTGACAGCAAGGGCAATTCTTGCTTTCATCAAGAGTACCTCTATAGGGTTATGGTGTGAGGGCACCACCAACTTCCAAAGAACAATTTTTCCTGTTACAGAAGTAGAAATTCCAAAGTCTGTGGTAGAGACACCAGAATATATCCAAAAAATCCCTAATCTTGTTCCCAGTGCACTACATTGTGACCACATCATACAGACTGGCTCCCCAAGCCGTTGCTTACAAAATAAAGAAATCTTGCAGGGAAAATTAAATTTTTTTGGGCCTTATAAAAGCAATTATTGATGCAGCAGCTTCTATACACATTACAGATTTGCCACTTTACAGGTGGACTTATGCCTCGTACACACGTACGGACTTTTCCCGGCGGACCTAAGTCCAGCGGACAATCCGCTGGACTTTCCCGCTAGGTACGCTGGACTAAAAAGCGAACGGACTTGACCACACACGATCACGCAAAAAGTCCGGCGGTTCACGCGATGACGTACAGCACGTACGACGGGACTAGAAAAAGGAAGCTCGAGATCCCAAACGACACCCTTTGGGCACCGTCAGCTGATCTCGTGTGTATCGCGTGTTAGTTGACGTTTGGTTAGAGACGATTCGCGCTTCTCAGACTTCTGCTTAATTCGTTCGCTTCTGCCGTTCAGTTTGTGCTTGTGAGGTTTGTATCTGGCTTTCAGTGCGTGTGGATCAGTTCCTACCTGTTCTCAGGCCGTTCTGGTCCGCTCGTTCCTGTTTTTCAGGTCGTTCTTCATAGGCCTTGCTGTTCTTCAGTGCGTTCTGTTAAGTTGTTTGTTTGATCAGCCGACCGTTTTGAAGCCATGGAGTGTGGACGTACTCGGGAACGAGTTCGTGCTGTGCAGGGGCTCGGTGTTGCGGTTAACACCTTGGCACGAGCCCAGTCCATGAACAGGGTGAGGAGGAGTTCATGGACCAAGAATTGGTTGCGCCAGCGTGACCAATTCTCGCATATGCCTTTGCTCCGTGAGATCCGTGAGAATAATCCTGATGATTTCAGGAATTATCTCCGGATGACGGACCCCATTTTTCACCGTCTGTTGGCTTCGCTGTCCCCTTATATTACCAGGCAGAATACCTGCATGCGGCAAGCCATCAGTGCGGAGCAGAGGCTAGTCGCCACGTTGCGTTACTTGGCGACGGGGAGAAGCTTGCAGGACCTCAAGTTCACGACAGGCATCTCCCCCCAGGCTCTGGGGCTCATTATTCCAGAGACCTGTTCTGCCATTATCCACGTCCTGCAGGAGGAATACATTAAGGTAAGTCTTCTCTTTTAAAATTACCTATGTCTTGTATGTTTGCTAATGTAGTGCATCAATGTCATCATTAGCTAATTTCCATGATAGGACTATTCTATGAATGTCCCCTATTCCTTTTTTTTTTTTTTTTTTGTTTTTTTGTCTAGTATTTTATGGTTGACTTATCGAAATAGCTTTAAGATTGTATTATTTAGTGGGTCACATGCATATTTCCTTGCACCAACCTCCCCAGCATGGAAGCTTGGCCCCCTAAACACCCCTAGCCTAGTCACTTTCTTTTTTTAAAAATGTATATTACCAGCTCCATTGTACTGCTTTACTCACCCCCCCTTTCACCCCTTTCACCCCCCTTGACCCTCATTTTTAAATTGATTGCATGTGGTTTTGGTCAGCTTGTAATTAACCCACCCCCCCCACACCCCCTGATAATTAATTGCATGTGGTTTTGGTCAGCTTGTAATTAACCCACCCCCCCACACCCCCTGATAATTAATTGCATGTGGTTTTGGTCAGCTTGTAATTAACCCACCCCCCCACACCCCCTGATAATTAATTGCATGTGGTTTTGGTCAGCTTGTAATTAACCCCCACCCCCCCACACCCCGTTAATTAATTGCATGTGGTTTGGGTCAGCTTGTAATTAACCCCCCACCCCCCACACACACCTTTAATTAATTGCATGTGGTTTTGGTCAGCTTGTAATTAACCCCCACCCCCCCACACACACCTTTAATTAATTGCATGTGGTTTGGGTCAGCTTGTAATTAACCCCCCACCCCCCACACACACCTTTAATTAATTGCATGTGGTTTGGGTCAGCTTGTAATTAACCCCCCACCCCCCACACACACCTTTAATTAATTGCATGTGGTTTTGGTCAGCTTGTAATTAACCCCCACCCCCCCACACCCCGTTAATTAATTGCATGTGGTTTGGGTCAGCTTGTAATTAACCCCCCACCCCCCCACACACACCTTTAATTAATTGCATGTGGTTTTGGTCAGCTTGTAATTAACCCCCCACCCCCCACACACACCTTTAATTAATTGCATGTGGTTTTGGTCAGCTTGTAATTAACCCCCCACCCCCCACACACACCTTTAATTAATTGCATGTGGTTTGGGTCAGCTTGTAATTAACCCCCCACCCCCCACACACACCTTTAATTAATTGCATGTGGTTTGGGTCAGCTTGTAATTAACCCCCCACCCCCCCCACACACACCTTTAATTAATTGCATGTGGTTTTGGTCAGCTTGTAATTAACCCCCACCCCCCCACACACACCTTTAATTAATTGCATGTGGTTTGGGTCAGCTTGTAATTAACCCCCCACCCCCCACACACACCTTTAATTAATTGCATGTGGTTTTGGTCAGCTTGTAATTAACCCCCCACCCCCCACACACACCTTTAATTAATTGCATGTGGTTTTGGTCAGCTTGTAATTAACCCCCCACCCCCCACACACACCTTTAATTAATTGCATGTGGTTTTGGTCAGCTTGTAATTAACCCCCCACCCCCCACACACACCTTTAATTAATTGCATGTGGTTTGGGTCAGCTTGTAATTAACCCCCCACCCCCCACACACACCTTTAATTAATTGCATGTGTATTGTGTGACCTTACAATTATTTACTCCCCACCCACATCCCCATTATTATCTTCTCTGGTCCATCAGAGGGGTCATCAATCAGAGATTTGTCCCTTTTATCCTTAATCTTTTGGCTTTATTTCAAGGACTTACAAAATAAATACATATGTTCTTCCAAATTGTTTGTTAATTTGTTGCATTTAGTTTGGTGTTTTGCCTGGTTTTTAATTTGAATTGTATCTTTCTGTTTGACTTCACAGTGTCCCTCCACGCCACAGGAATGGCAGACTGTGGCTTCCCAGTTTGCTGCCCGTTGGGACTTTCCCAACTGCGGAGGGGCGATTGACGGCAAACATGTGCGAATTGTGCCCCCACCCCATTCGGGGTCATACTATTGGAATTATAAGGGGTTCCATAGTATCGTGTTGATGGCGGTGGTGTCGGCACAATATGACTTTCTGTATGTGGATGTGGGGAAAAACGGCCGGATGTCGGACGGAGGAGTCTTCAACCACACGGAGTTCGGTCATCGTCTCCAGACTGGTGGGCTGGAGCTGCCACCAGATGAAGATAATGTGGAGGGACTCCCCTTCGTCTTCATTGCCGACGAGGCGTTCGGTCTGGGTGACCATCTGATGAGGCCATTTCCCCAACGATCCCTCACCCCTGAGAGGAGGATTTTTAATTATCGGTTGGCCAGAGCAAGAAGGGTGGTGGAAAATGCCTTTGGTATTATGGCCAACCGTTTCAGATTGCTCCTTACATCCCTACATCTGGCAGAGTACAAACTGAATACTATTATTCTTGCATGCTGTGTCATGCACAATTATTTACGCAAACATTCAGGAACATACTCCTTACCAATTGGCCCTGAGGCCGGAGTGGAAGGCAACATGACAGGGCTGGATAATCGCCCTCTTGGTTCGGCACCACAATCAGCCCAGCAAGTGCGGGACCTTTATTTACAGTATTTTAATGGTAGGGGGGCCATTGAAATGGCAGCAGACCCTTAAACCATCTTTTTGATTTACAAAGAATAAATACAGTTATTTATGTTTGAAATATTGGTAGTTTCGTATTGTTTTGCTTTTAATTTGGCCTGTTTTATATGTTGTCCTAGTGCACATCTTAATAGTGGCAAACTTGTTTTGCGTTTAGTAAATAAGCCCCTTTGTCAATGAACCACAACATGTTTTTGTCAAACTGGTAGTATTTAAAAAGAAGAAGCCACACATTGTTTAATTTGTGCAAACATTTTTTTTTTATTCTAGTGCACATCCAAACCTTTTTTATGTTTTTTCTTTTTTTTGTTTTTTTGTTTTTTTGGTATTTTTGGTTAATTTTTTTTTTTTTTTTTTTTCAACAACATTTTTTTATTTTTTTTTATGTTATCTTTTTTACATTTTTTTGGTGTTTTTCTCACAACATATTTTTTTTATTTTTGAGATTGATTTTTTAAAACAAACATAAAAACATGTTTTAAAATGGTAAAAAATTTAGGCTTAGCATTTGAAATTATTTACACAATGTAAAAGTCCAGAACTTACAAAGTTCAACAGGTAACCCATGAACAGTAGAAGCCAAATTTAGAATATGCACACTAATTTAACTGGAAAATGGGTAATGTCAACATGTGCTATGTTCCATCATGGGGAATCAATGGACGTGTTTTGTGTGTGAAACCCCTTCCCTCTCACCTACTAGCATTAGGGGTTGCAAACACCAAATGCGTCCATTGAGATCCCCTGATGGCACATAGCACATGTTGACATACCGTGTGCATATTAAAAATTTGGCCTCTAAAATTTGTAAAACAGCGCATCAAAAGGGGAATGAAGGACATGATTGATGTTAAGAAATGTAAAAGGGGTCTTTAGATTCTCCCCAAAACATCAATCATGTCCTTCATTCCCTGCTGCATGGTGGCCATCTCCTTCTGCATATTTTCCAGCTGCAGATTCCAGGCCATGATCTGGCCAATAAGCCTGTGGGCACTGTCTGTGGAAAATGGCTCCGCAGCTTGTCCTTCCACAAACAGATCAGCATCACCTAAAAGTTGGGTAGATAAAACACAAGAAAAAAAGTGTCAAAAACATGCAGACCTTAATTAATTAGCTCAATCTGTGTTCTGAGACACTCACTTGGTGGGGTGCAGATTTGATCCACTTCAACGACCTGTTCCGCCACATCCACGCGCGGGCTTGGGCTAACTGCCCAATTAGTCTGGTGAGGCCGGGAGGTCCTCGTAGGTTCGGACTGACGTCTGAGTCTTTTGCCCCCTATGGTAATGGAACACAAAAAGGTACACTTTTAATCACACTGATATTTGAGTGCCAAAATAGGATTAGTAAACATTGTTTAAAAGTCTTGTCCAATTATTAGCAGTTTGTTAGAAGATCCTACTTGAAGACAGAATTGAAATGTCTATCTAATGAAACTCCAATACTTAAACCGCCCTTCAACCCTAAATTTGAACTTCCGCTCATTGGATCCCTGCACCCCTGTGGTGTCTTATTTTCAACCTTTTAGGGGGGAGGGGTTGCAGATACCTGTGTAAGGCAGGTATTTGCACACACGTCCGGCCCTAGACTCCCACAGAAGTATACGCCACATCCCGTCCCACCGTGCTGTCTGCTGGGACACACAGGGGTCCCCGAGCTCGCGCGGACCAGTCCTATTGCATTGCGCAACTGGCGCATGCCCAATAGTGACCCGGGAAGTGAAGCCGCAAACATTAATTTCATGATTGCAAGATCAGAGATTGTAGCTGCACCATCCAAGGGACAGGTGAGTGTACTTCTTTGAAAAGTCACCACCTACAGTATTTGGAGATGATGAGCATTTTTTGGGAATTGTGAGCATGAGACCCTGCTTAACATATTTATCCCCCCCCGTACGAATGGTAATAACATCTGCGCAAGTTTCACGGACGAATGGTAATAACATCTGCGCAAGTTTCACGGACGAATGGTAATAACATCTGCGCAAGTTTCACGGACGAATGGTAATAACATCTGCGCAAGTTTCACGTACGAATGGTAATAACATCTGCGCAAGTTTCACGTACGAATGGTAATAACATCTGCGCAAGTTTCACGTACGAATGGTAATTAAATCTGCGCAAGTTTCACGTACGAATGGTAATAACATCTGCGCAAGTTTCACGTACGAATGGTAATAACATCTGCGCAAGTTTCACGTACGAATGGTAATAACATCTGCGCAAGTTTCACGGACGAATGGTAATAACATCTGCGCAAGTTTCACGGACGAATGGTAATAACATCTGCGCAAGTTTCACGGACGAATGGTAATAACATCTGCGCAAGTTTCACGTACGAATGGTAATAACATCTGCGCAAGTTTCACGTACGAATGGTAATAACATCTGCGCAAGTTTCACGTACGAATGGTAATTAAATCTGCGCAAGTTTCACGTACGAATGGTAATAACATCTGCGCAAGTTTCACGTACGAATGGTAATAACATCTGCGCAAGTTTCACGTACGAATGGTAATTAAATCTGCGCAAGTTTCACGTACGAATGGTAATTAAATCTGCGCAAGTTTCACGGACGAATGGTAATAACATCTGCGCAAGTTTCACGGACGAATGGTAATAACATCTGCGCAAGATTAGACATATCAAGTATAACCATAGTAGCGCACGTGCTTGACTTACTTTTTTTGATGGCTTTTCGAATTCTCCTGTACTGATCGTGCTCCCTGGATTTGATGTCGGACCATCGCTTGCGCAGTTGATCCTTGCCCCTTCGTACGCCGAATTTCTGCTCCAGGGTGCTGACGATTGTAGTGAGAATCTTGTCCTTGCGCAAGTTGGGTCGAGGGTACGGGCCATTTTCCCCGTCGTAATCTTCCCTTTGGAGGATGTCCACCATCTCCACCATCTCTTCAAAGGCCATATTGGTGGCTTTATATCTGCTGCTGGATGCAGATGTGTTCGCTTCTTGGCTTTCCTCCGCGCTACTGGCTGAGAATGTGTCCGCCATATTCATGAATTTATTCACCCACAATGCAACGAGGGGAAGCGGGGCGGGGAATACTCGTCAGGAGGAACGTCATGGGCGGGCGACGCGGAGGACGCAGGCGGACTTCGACGCGTGCGCAGTGTATATAAGGCTGTTTGAGGGCCCCACGTGTTCCCGAACGGAAGTAGCGAGCGCTGTGTACGAAGGTAAGTGTTTTCTAGGATGCATTACTGTGTTATTTTGGGTTTTGGGCCTGCATTTTTTAAGGATATGTGTGTGTTGCTGCCTGTGTGTAGGGGTTGCTGCCTGTGTGTAGGGGTTGCTGCCTGTGTGTAGGGGTTGCTGCCTGTGTGTAGGGTTGCTGCCTGTGTGGATGTGTTGCTGCCTGTGTGTAGGGGTTGCTGCCTGTGTGTAGGGGTTGCTGCCTGTGTGGATGTGTTGCTGCCTGTGTGTAGGGGTTGCTGCCTGTGTGTAGGGGTTGCTGCCTGTGTGGATGTGTTGCTGCCTGTGTGTAGGGGTTGCTGCCTGTGTGTAGGGGTTGCTGCCTGTGTGGATGTGTTGCTGCCTGTGTGTAGGGGTTGCTGCCTGTGTGTAGGGGTTGCTGCCTGTGTGGATGTGTTGCTGCCTGTGTGTAGGGGTTGCTGCCTGTGTGTGGGTGTGTTGTGTAATGTTTGGTAAGAAAAACTGGTTGTGCGTTTTAAGTAACATTTGTGTTTTTGGTCTTTTGTATTGCCATTACTAACAAAACAGAAACAAACATGTCAGCACCCCAGTTGAATCCATTCAAGGACCAGCAGTTCATGTCCGAATTCATTGCCCTGTACAGAAAAAATACCAACCTGTGGCAGCTCAAGAACCCTTTATATGGCAATAGGGATGTCCGGAAGGCAACACTGGGGCCACTTGTGGATTTTGTGAAGACTCAAGTCCCCAACGCAAACACCAAGTTTGTGGAAGCCAGAATTGCAAGTTTAAGGCACATGTACAAGCGGGAGCGCAAGAAGATTGAGGAATCAGTCAGATCAGGAGCAGCAGCAGAGGATGTTTATGTACCCAAGCTGTGGTACTACAACCAACTGACTTTTATAGGTGACCAGATGGAACCCAGGCAATCACTGTCCACTCTTCCCTCCACCCCTCCCTCCACTCTTCCCTCCACTCTTCCCTCCACCCCAGCTGAGGCTTCCACGGAAGGAGAAGACCCCTCCACCTTGGAGCAGGCTGATGCGCCCAGCTGGAGCCAGGTATATATTTAGTAGCCTAAATTGTGATTGTGTGAATATTAATGCTGTAAACGTTAAAATGTGAAACAATTAACACCCTGAACTCAGAATTGTGAAAAAAACTGACAAAAATTCAGCACACTTCTAAAAAGTGTTGGTGCAACATATCGATACATATATAGTGTATACATACATCCAGTAGTGGCAAAAAAAGCGTTATACAACATTGGTGATCTGCTTGGAAAATGCAGGGGTCCAAATGATAGCCTTTTGTATCTTTTAGAAAATTTAGATGCTCGTTCCTAAGTTTACAATTGGATGATTGAGGAGGCCAGAAACCACAAAACAGGTGTTTGATTTTTGTTTTTATTTGCACACAGGATGAGCTGACCCAGGATGATGCCGGGACAAGTGGTATGGAGGAGGAGGACATGACCAGCGAGAGCCAGGAGGTGGCTGGGCCCAGCACGAGCCAGAGTGACAGCCAGACCCGATTAAGAAGAAGTCTACCTCCACCCCTGACCTTACCCCCAAGAAGGCCCAGGGCAGCGTGGTGGGAAGAGTCGGAAGTGATTGCCTGGCTTCAGTCTGGTCTCACAGAAGACACAGGCTGTTGTAGTGCCACAGCTTGGGGACATAGATGTCATCTGCTGCTGTTCCTGGTCTGTCTGATTCCTGGTCAATCTTCTTGTGCTCCCTATATTGGATGAAATGTGCCCAAGCTTAATTTTTGGCTTCACAAACTTGATGTCTGCCGTTGGGGCAAAAAGTCTTCACAAAATCTACAAGTGGCTCCAGTGTTGCCTTCCTATTTTGTTTTGCCTTGTTTGTTTTAACCAGAATAAATGGTCATTTAATTTTCATCAAATAATGATATACGTGCTTGTTATTCAAAAACATAGTTTCTTTAGGAGTAGGCAGGTACATGTCTAAACATTCATTTGACAATACAAGTGTAAAGTGCAACTTCAATGGAACTGCAAGTGCAGTCGCTGGAAAGGTGAGGGTTAAGATCTGAATTAAGGGCAAGCTCTGCTGACTCCACAATTGTATCATGTGTAATAACTAATCCTTTTGATAACCAACAAATAATAAAAAATATCTATATAGAGATATATGTACATATATAATATATATATATATATATATATATATATATATATATATATATATATATATTTATACACGTATAGATCTATATATCTATATATATTAATATATATATATATATGTAGATATAGATATATATTTTTTTGGGCTTATTGAGAAATATAGATATATTTTTCATTTGGTGATTTGGATATCTATATCTATATCTATATCTATATCTATATATATATATATATATATATATATATATATATATATATATATATAGAGATAGAGATATAGATATAGATATATATATATATATATACAAATATATAACTTCACTAAAGAATGGTGAAGAAAAAACGTTCGGGAGTACTCTGCGTGAATATACAAGCAGCAAGGCAAAATCATTCTTCAAGTACGATAACATACAAATCCCGCTGTCAGAAAACAAAAAAAAAAAAATTCAGCAGCGTGACGATTGTGCAAGCTTCAAAACGAAGGCTAGTTTTACCAGACCGAGCGAGTCCGTGACATACTAGCTACTGAGCATGCGTCCTTTTTGGTACGCCGGACCATACTACACACGACCGGATTATCCGCTGGACTGCCAAGTCCAGCGGATAATTTGAAAACAAAACCTGAAACTTTAGTCCGCCGTACTTTGGCCAAAAAAAGTCCGCCGGCGCCCACACACGAGGGGATTATCCGCTGGACTTCGGTCCAGCGGATAATCCCGCGGGATAGTCCCTTCGTGTGTACGCGGCATTAAGGGAACCCCCTAGGCACTATATTGAATTGGATTTTTCATTTTTATACTTTCACTTTAAGCATCAATAAATCACAACTCATTTAAAAATTAATTTTTTTACAAACTTTTTTTCATTGATACATGTCCCCCAGGGCAGTACCCTGACCCCCATAACCATTGTATGCCCAATTACTTGCCTATTATCCTTTCAAAATGAGCACTTTTTATTTTTTTTACGTTCGGGTCCCATACAGTAGACTTTAATGAGGTTCATTAGTCAGTTCTGAATTTTTGCAATGTTCGAAAGTTCTGGTGCAAACCGAACAGGGGGTCGTTTGACCCATCCCTTAGTACACACTTGTACTTTCTGCACCTCAGTGCATTAGACTAAAGCATATTCTAAAGTGCGAAGTGACTGCGAAGTTTTGAATGGTGTGGTGTGGGATTAGTACCCCCGTCATTATTTATTGCTTCCTTTGCCCCTGTTAGGGAGATTCACCCTCTCTGCTTGTCCTGTTTAACATTATCCTTAAAAGTGAAAATAAAGGAAAACCCCAATTTTTGGCTATGGAACAGGAAGTGAAGGGAAATCTCCCCAATGGGGTACAGATGGAAAAAATAAACTGTCAGGGGTTATATCCCTTCCTTACTCTACCTAAAATGAAAAAAAAAAGTTTTGCCTCTAGTTCTGCTTTAAGTCAGATCAATGAAAGATTCATTTTGTATCATTACTATTAGAAATTAGTTAATTTCCGAATACCTTCTCCACCAGCAATTTAAATGGCTGTTATTATTATGTACTTTGCTGTGTAAAATTTATAGCATACATTATGTAAACTGTTTATACAATGTTTATGAGTACTTGTTTCTTTCTTACTATTGATAAGAGACTAGCAGTTCATTACTTGTTCGAATGTTTCTTCATTAGAATTTCATACTATACAAAAAGGCTCCTGCATATGAGGACATTTATGAGCTGCTAAATGATTACTGTTAGCTTCTCATTAAAACTCTGGATACTAAAAATTCGTCACCCATTTTCCAAATAAAACTTTTAAAGGGACCCTGTCATGCATAATAAAATCCCTAGAAATGCATGCTGTGCAAAAGAACAGTAAGCAAGTTTTTCTTGATGCCTGCTCCACTAAACACTGCTCTGTTCTCAAACTTTACTGTAAAGCTAAAACTTTTAGGAGTGTCAATCTCCTGGGTCCCCTGCACCTCACATTAGTTCCTCCTGCTTACATCCATGCATTGCATGATACCGTAGTGATCAGTGACGGCCCGTCCATTAGGGGCGCCCGGGAGCTGCCCCCTTTATCCACAACCGCCAGGGCCACCACCCCCTATTCATGCATCCGGCCCCTTTCAGGACGCTGGGCGCATTAATTACAGTGGCGGTGGTGTATTTTTGAAGCACCTGATTAGAGCCAGAGGATCTAATAGGCTTAAAAATAGGGTGGGCTTGTGATGCAGAGCATTGCACTACAAGCCCACCCAGGTGTTACAACAGCAAATGAATATTTGCTATTAAAACACTGATCCTCAATCTGGCCAATCAGAAGCGGGTCTGAGACACATTTTCCAATTGTCCGAAAAGAGACAAGTCCCAATTTGCCGCTGAGGAGGAGGAAGGAAACGGAAGCCATTGCAATGCCTGTGGATAGCAGGGAAAGCTGCTGCCCGAGCAGAGGAAGCCACCGGTGAAGCACGTGAGAAGCACTGCCCACCATAGATGGGGTAGGTGCTCCAGACCCGAACAGCTGACCAACAGATTTTACTGTTTGCCGCAAAAAATAATTACCACCGGCCACCACTGGTAGTGATAGTAAGACCAGTATGAAGAACCACTGAGTGCTGCAGGAATCTATGAGATCAACACTCCCAGAAGTGCTAGCTGCCGGGAACCATTCCTTTGGAACAGAACAGAATTCAGAGATGCGGGCAGCAGAAGAGGTATATTCCTTTATTTTGTAGGTTATGCATGTCTGGTCTTTTTTACCTACATGTCAGAGTTTAAAGTTTTAAATTATGTTTTTTTCTTCACAAAAGACCAGGTCAAAGGTTGGAATAGAAGAAAAAATTTAAAAATAAAACTTGTTTTTATTACTGAGATACATAATAAGTTATCCTTGTCTTCAAAATGTGAAGGACTACTGACTTGGACTAGGCAGAGAGGCAGAGAGTTAACAATTATGGACACCTAGGGCCTATTCACACCCGCGGTAACACACATTACATGTGTTGGTGCGCTATTGTGCTATTCATTTTGAATGCCACACCAAATCACCTGCTTTGCAGTACACCACAAAACACGGTGGTGCACTATCATGTGTAATGGTGCACTGCTATGGAAAAACAGGTTTGTTTTTCTGTCCATTCTGGTGCGTTGGCAGGATATTTAAAATTAATAGGCTGCCCTAACATAACTTACCACAACACTCGAAAATGTCCAGGTAGAATTGGGTCCTTAGGGTTCCTTTGAAAATGTTGTATGCCCCCCCCCCCTGCAAACAGCCCCCCCCCCCCGAACTAATGCCATTGAACAATAGATTACCACACCCATGTGGCACAGTACACAGGCAACAGCTTATATTAATTTTGAACAACAAAATATGCAGTATACTGTATGCGGCCCATGAAGGACACACATTGCTGACCTCCATGCCTTCTAACCAATTTCTGTTCTGATTAAACTTATGTGTAAATACAAGACAAATAGAGGAGAAATACGACAGCAATGATGAACAGTGGCCCTAATGGTAGTTTGATCAAGTTTATTTCTTAAGGTCTTAGGAACATCTGCACCCTTGAACCTGGCATTGCTCCCCCTCTCTTTGTGCCGAAATTATCCTAATGAAAAAATATAGCAAATATTTTCTCTTACAAAAATCAGAGTCTAGTCTCGGGAGGGGCACTGCCAGAAAATATTTTTTTTTGGGGGCAATTTATCAGGGCAATGGCTGATGTTAGCGCTTCAATCATCACGGCACCATGGTTGTTATGGTGTCAGGATGATTGAAACACATTATTTCTATTATTACATTGCTATATATAAAAATGTAATTAAATAGTTCAACTCACCATAATGCAGAATCAGTGGGAGCCCTGAGCGTGTCCCTTGCCACCGTCACCTGCCACCAGATGCAGCTTGTCACTTGCCACATCACCTGCCACATGTTGTGGATTGTCCACTTGCCATGTCGCCTGCCACCAGATGCAGATTGTCACTTGTCACACATTGGGGAATGTCACTTGCCATGTCACCTGCCACACATTGCGTATTGTCCACTTGCCATGTCGCCTGTCACCAGATGCAGATTGTCACCTGCCACACGTTGCAGATTGTCACTTGCCACGTCGCCTGCCACCAGATGCAGATTGTCACTTGTCACACATTGCGGAATGTCACTTGCCACGTCACCTGTCACACATTGTCCACTTGCCACGTCGCCTGTCACCAGATACAGATTGTCACTTGCCACACGTTGCGGATTGTCACTTCCATGTCACCTGCCACACATTACAGATTTTTACTTGCCATGTCACCTTCCACACATTACGGATTGTCACTTGCCACGTCGCCTTCCACACATTATGGATTGTCACTTGCCACATCACCTGCCACACATTAAGGATTGTCACTTGCCAAGTCACCTGCCACATGTTATGGATTGTCACTTGCCACGTCACCTGCCACACATAACGGATTGTCACTTGCCACATCGCCTGCAATATGTTACGGATTGTCACTTGCCACGTCACCTGCCACACATTACGGATTGTCACTTGCCACATCACCTGCCACACATTAAAGATTGTCACTTGCCACATCAGACATTACGGATTGCCACTTTCCACGTCACCTGCCACACATTACGGATTGTCACTTGCCACGTCGCCTGCCACATGTTACAGATTGTCACTTGACACGTCACTTGCCACATGTTATGGATTGGCACTTGCCACGTCACCTGACACCAATTACAGATTGGCACTTGCCACATCCCAGATTGGCACTTGCCACATCACCTGCCACATATTACGGATTGTTACTTGCCACGTCGCCTTCCACACATTACGGATTGTTACTTGCCACATCACCTGCCACACATTACGGATTGTCACTTGCCACGTCGCCTGCCACACAGTACGGATTGTCAATTGCTGTGTCACTTTCCTGCTGTGTCCCAGTGTCAGGCAGCAGATTATCAGTCAGGCAGTAGAGAGATAAAGTCACCTCTCTGCTTCCCGCGGCTGCCTGCACAGTGAGGGGGGAACTGCACTAGGGGATGCAGGGCAGGCGCCGGGCGGTGAGAGATGATGTCATCTCTATGCTCCCCCGCCCGCCAGCTCCCTGTTTGGCCAGCCCGCTCACCCACAAGCCGCCCAGCTGTCTCACCAACTGAGCTGCCTGACAGCCCACGGAGCCACCCGCGCTTTCACCCATGGAGCCGCCCACTCTCACCTGCAGATCCACCCTCTCTCACCTGCGGAACCGCCTGTCCTCAACGGGCCCAACTCGGCTGTGGGCCCCATAGGGGCAGTAGTTCCGCCACTGCCAGCAGGTGTAGTCAGTTTGTACCTATGGTTCATAGAGAATCATGGCAAGTAGGTCAGCGGGACCTGATGAGGAGTAAATATTTTGACACTCTAATGGGGATTTTTAAAACTAGTACAGCAGCATTAGAGCACAAGCAGCAACACTAGGCATAGGTGGTGTACTTGTGTTTCAATATGGCCATTCCTTAGTGGTACCCCTGACTCGTGCATGTTATGAGCATAGGTAAAAAGTAAGTACCTTGTTTTATTCTTTTTTTAATCAGCTTATTCTTGTTGAGATTAGTTTTACAGACTTTTCTGTACACAGACAAAGAATCAAAGCCTTCCTTAGGGATATCTAGTTGGTACACCCGATTAAAAAATATGTAATTCCCTTTCTATCGGTTTCCGACCGGTGCACGCCAATGTACGTGCGCACACGCCGGAAGGGAGCTCCGTGAGTCGGGTCGCATCTCCCTGTTCTGCCTAGTGACAGTGTCACTGATCATAACTCCCTATGATCAGAAGCGGTGATCAGTCACAGCTAGCCCATCCCCTCCCAGTTAGAAACTCCCCAGGACACACTTAACCCCCTGCAGCGCCACCTAGTGTTAACCCCTCCACTGCCAGTCACATTTACACAGTAATCAGTGCAATTTTAATCGCACTGATCACTGGATAAATGTGAATGGTCCCAAAATTGCGCCAAAATTGTCCAACATGTCCGCCATATTGTCGCAGTCATGATAAAAATCGCTGATCGCCGCCATTACTACTAAAAAAAAAAAAAATATTAATAAAAATGCCATAAAACAATCCCCTTTTTTGTAGACGCTATAACTTTTGCGCAAACCAATCAATAAACGCTTATTGCGTTGTTTTTTCCCAAAAATATGTAGAAGAATACATATTGGCCTAAACTGAGAAAAAATATATTTTTTTCAATATTTTTGGGGGATATGTATTATAGCAAAAAGCAAAAAATAATGTTTTTTTTTTTTAATTGTCGCACTTTTTTGTTTATAGCGCAAAAAATAAAAACCGTAGAGGTGATCAAATACCACCAAAAGAAAGCTCTCTTTGTAGAAAAAAAAAAACTTCAATTTTGTTTGGGAGCCGCGTCGCACGTCCCGTGTACATGAAGCCTTATGCCGCGTACACACGAGCGGATTTTCCGGCGGAAAATCTTGGATGGTTTGGCTTGCATACACACGGTCACACAAATGTTTGCTGAACTTTCGACCATCAATAACGCCGTGACGTACAACACTACAAAGAGCCGAGAAAATTAAGTTCAATGCTTCCGAGCATGCGTCAAATTGTTTCCGAGCATACGTAGGAATTTTGCGCGTCGGAATTGGTACACTCGATCGGAATTTATGATCAAAACTTTTTCCAACTGAAAAATTGAGAACCTGCTCTCAATCTTTTGTTGGCGGGAATTCCGCCAGCAAAAGTCCGATGGAGCATACACGATCACATTTTCGGACCAAAAGCTCTCATCGGTCTTTTGCTGGTGGAATTTCTGATCGCATGCACGGGGAGTATACAAACCATTTTAATCCATTAATCAAGAGTGTGTGTGTGGTGTGTTTTGTTGAGGTTTGTATACCCCTGTTTTTTATCACAGTTTAGTCTCCAGGCTTCTGTCTGTAAAGTATATTACCAGCTGCACACAACAGCAGATAGCTTTTTTTTTTCTCTCTGAATGTTTTCAGTGACTGGGATAAAACCAATTATTCTCATGGTGTATATGCATAAATAATTGATGCTCCAATGATGGATCGCTATCTCAAAAGGTGTAATTACTATGAGATAATTCCATCTCTAAATATGATCATTTCTTTTATTCATAACTTTAATACACAGGTCTGGTGATTCCTGTGCTTCCTGTTGGCAAGAAAAATGGACAGAGGAAGAAAACAGAACAGATCATCAGAATCCCTACACCATGGAAAGAATGAGCACAATTTGGTTTGTCTTTTCAAAATTCTAATTATTACAACTATTATTTTAACATGTTCTAGTTTACTGTAATTAGGATAGACGCAGGAAATGTTTCTGTGCATATATATGTCTAATTTATCCACTTGAAATGCTCTAAATAAATTCACTTTGGGTTCACACACACTTTTTTTTTTAACATTTATGCTTTCTCTATAAACTGTTTATAAAACCCATACAAACTCTAATGCTTGATTCAGTCTTCTGTATTATTTAACCAACATACCAGCTAACAGAGGTTATGCAATACTAGTGTGCAGCCAAACACAGCATGAAAAATAGCCTATAGTATGCATTTAACATAATATATATTATTCTGCTTTCATGGATATGTTTGTTTCATGAATTTCAGATCTTATGCTCCATACACACGATCGGAAATTCCCCCAGCAAAAGTCTGAGGTGAGCTTTTGGTCGGAAATTCTGACTCCATCAGACTTTTGCTGGCTGAATTCCCACCAGCAAAAGATTGAGAGCAGGTTCTCTATTTTTTGTCGGAAAAAGTTCAGATAGGAAATTCTGATCATCTGTAGCAATTCCGATGTGCAAAATTCCTACGCATGGTCAGAAACAATTTGATGCATGCTCGAACCATTGAACTTAATTTTCTCGGCTCATCGTAGTGTTGTATGTCACCACGTTCATGACGGTCGAAAGTTCAGAGAACTTTTGTGTAACCATGTGTATGCAAGCCAAGCTTGAGCGTAATTCTGTCAGAAAAAAAACATTTTTTTCTGACGGAAAATACGCTTGTGTGTACGGGTCATAAGGGTTGCAAGGATTATAGAGAAGAACTCCTTCTCCTCATCAACAAGGCAACAAAGGTACTTTGCCAGGGGGGTCCCCTCTAGTAAGAGGGCATGTGGCCCGGTATGGATTAGGTTTTGTTGCGTTTGATTATACCAGACCATTAGGGAGGAATCCCATGACATTTTTTTTGTGTGGGGGGGTCCCCCATTAACATTTATACTAGACCCTCATCTAGGATAAGAGCCTAATATAGATAAGGGGAATCCCTGGCTGCTTTGTTTTCAAACAGAATGAAGTGGCTGGGAGCTGATTTTTTCTGGCAATTTAAAGACACTTTTTTCTTTGGAAATGTCTGTTTTGCTGTGGTAGGTTGTATACATCGCACAAATGAGCCACTTCACAAGCAGGGTCAGGGCATCCCTGAGGCATGCTTTTTAATGGAGTTTTGCATTTATTTTTACATGTTCTGTTTTTGTTAACGTTTTTTTCACAAGGACATAGAAGAAAATACAATATAACACTGGTAACCTTTACATGAGTAATACAGTTAAGGTGTCAAAGACTTAATAGGTAATGTGGTATCCAGAGGATTATGAGAGGGAGTTTTGCATTTTTAATGTTTCATTTTATGCATTACTAAAATCTCTGCTCCCAGCCAACAAAATGTTATTTTGCTTTGGTACATGTTCCCCATGGCAGTGCCCTGCCTATAGCCTAGAAAATGTCTTGAATTGTTTTTTAGCATTTAGCTCTATTGGGTTGGGATTTGGCACCCTAACGTTAAGTTCGCTTAACCCCCTTGAACCAAATCCTGGTACGTTTGGCTCATCGCTATTGATAATTAGGGATGGGCGAAAGGTTTGGCATGAGCATAGGTTTGGGCCAAACTTTCACTGTTCGGAAGTTCGATGAACAGCCAAACAAACAAGTCATTTGACCGCTTGTTCACCCCACCTAACCGACCACAATGAATTGTGGTGCTGAACAGTGCATTGCAAGCCCTGATTGGCTGAAGCAGTGAAAGCTTCAACCAAACAGGGCACAGAGCACTGTCAGAGTCAGATTGGACACTGTCTTCAGTACTTTATCCAATCATGGCTCATTCCTGCCCCACAGTATAAAAGTATTCTTTCAATGACAGCAATTTTCAGTGTGATTTCAGCATGGAGAGAGATAGAACAGGGCTCTGTTCAGTGCTATTAGTTAGTGTGCTATACTGTGCTATGTTATGAGTGTAGTGAGGTGGACCATCCTTCAGGTTTGCATAGTGTGCAACAGAGTAGGTACAGCTCAGATAGTTTCCCTGTAGTGTAGTGAGACTGTCTCAGTAATCTTTACATTAGAGTATAGCTAGAGTAGGGACAGTTCAGATGTATCAGTGTAGTGAGGGTTAAACACTGTCTATTTGATAGCATTACTGCTAGTTTAATGCATATATTTCTGTGTGCGTTACTGTCAGTTTAATGCCATAGTTTTGTGTGTGTTACTGCCATGCACTCCTCTGCAGAGTTGTCCTATGAACATCAGGTGCCCCCTAAGCGTTCAAAGGGCTATTCCCAGAGTTAGGCTAAAAGGTGCCACGCAGTGCTTCAGCTGGTGTGTTTAGGGGACAGGAACCACACTGGAGCAGAGATTCTTGCAGCTCTGCAGGCACAGGCCCAGAGGTGGTTCACACCAGCTGGAGCGAGGAATGGTGGTGTGCGATAATGGCTCAAACCTCCTATCCGCCCTTAGACAGGGAAAATTGATGCCTGGCATGTCCTCAATTTGTTGGTGCAGCATTTCCTAAATACATACCTAGGGTTGCAAGATGTGCTAAAGCTGGTCAGAAGAGTCTGTAGCCATTTCAGGCGGTCATACACAGCCAGTGCTCGGGTGGCTGAAATTCAGTTGGAAATCCACCTGCTGGTAAACCGCCTGATTTGTGACATGCCCATCAGGTAGAACTCAACTTTGTTAATGCTGTAGTGGCTATACATGCAGCAGAGGGGTATCTGTGTGAATACGGCCTGATGACAGGCTCAGGCCCTTTTTTCCCCACGCCAATGGCTGATCATTAAGGATGCATGCACTGTATTGTCACCATTTGAGGAGGCCACAAGGATGTTGAGCCGTGACAGTGCATGCATCAGTGACACAATCCCCGTTTTGTTCCTGCTGGAGCTGACTCTGCATGGCATTATGGACTGGGCACTGGAGGCAGAGCAGCAGGAGGAAGAGGAGGACTTCCTAGCAAAAAGGAAGACACACGAGGAGATGGATGGGTTGCTGCTCACCCCCCGAAAATGTAAGTTAAGGAAAGGTTTCCCCCACGGAGGTGGGGTTTTTAGGCAGCAAGATAAGGAGGATTGAATGATTGATACAATGTTTGTCAAAAAAATATAAATGTTTATTATAGTGTCACAAATGTGACATAATGGGTAAAAGACATGAGCCCCAGTAGAAAATACAACAAAACTAAAAATACACATGCACCAGCAGACAGAACTTTCACAGCAACATAATTAGTCAAAAAATGTCTGTGTTTTGAAAGTGAAATGACGCGTTTTAACCCGTAGCTATATGGGTCTTCTTCAGAGGATTTTGTCTGCTGAAATGGAGAGCAAATACATTGTAGGCATATATATATATTGCAGTTATCTCATTGTGAACTATAAAAGAGAGTATAAAGACCATATAATGTGGAGATGCAACATATTTACCAAAGCGTGTATGATTGATGGAATAGATTTTCTATATGGGGATCCCTTAAAAGGCTTCCTTCTCTCCGGGTGGCCCCGAAGTGCTCCTCACCTGTTTGGGCCGAGCCGGGACAACAGCCAGGATGACCTCCTGACCAATATCTGACCTCCCACATATAGACAAGCAGAACAGCAGTCAGGGCTGTGGGAGAAAAAAAACACACCTGTTGCGAGAGTCCAAAAGCAGTCAATTACAACTCCACCATTTTGTATGGTTTAAAGCCCCATACACACGGTCGGATTTTCCGATGGATTCTGTCCTATCGGACAATGTTGTCGGAAATTCCGACCGTGTAGGCACCATCGGACATTTTCCATCGGATTGTCCGACGGACAAAGTTTTATCTCCTGCTCTTAAATTTTCCGACAACAAAGTCCGATCACACCAATTCCGATCGTGTGTAGCGTAGTCCGACGGACAAAGTGCTACGCATGCTCAGAAGAAATTCTGTGACGGAAGCGCTCGGTCAGGTAAAACTACCGTTCCTAATCGACACAGCACATTCGTCACACTGCAATGTTAAAATGTCTTTAATGCAGCGCATTCTCTTTTTCTTTACAATGCAAGAAGAATGACGTGTTTTAGCTGCTCCTATTCACACTCACTTCTCACCAACTTATTTATTTATTCTTTTTCAGGATTTATTGGCTAGATGTTTATTTTTCGTCAGATCGTAAAAGAATGTTTGTTATATTTTTTGGATGATTTGTAATTTTTTTCTTTTTTGTTTGGAATACATATTTTCAGGATAATTTTTTTTTATTTTTGAGGGGGGTTGTGTGTCTCAACTTAGCAAAACAACATTATTATCATTTGTATTTGTTGCCTAAATTTACTAGGAGGTTGTTTGTTGTTGGTGCACCTTGTTAATTGGACTTTCTGATTTGTGAAATGTAACTGCCTACTCACAAATAAACTGTCATTGTAGAAAAGTAAAACACATAGGCAATGATTTTTTGAACTCAAAAATACCTTTATTTAGGTCTCAGCAACAAACCAAAGAGGAACGCAGCGATGGAGAAACTTGGGGAATTAGCAAAGCCTTGGACACCCACGGCAAACATCATTTTTTAAGCTTCAAAAATTGGTGGCCTGAGGAGTACGTATCTTAATAATAAGGGAGTGCTATCTTGTCCTGAAGTCCAAAACATCCGGAACTGCAGCAGATGCCATCTAGATCCCCAGGCTCTGGTACTACGAGAGGCTCCATCTTCTCTCAGACCAGACTGAATCCGGGTCATCACTCTCTGGTCTTCCTTCCACGCTTCCTTGCACGCTGTGGCTGTGGTGCTGGTGGAGTGGCAGAAGGAGGAGGCGGAGCATGGTCACTATCACAAACATGTGTGAGTGTGGTCATCCCCCCAGCCATCCCCTTATTTAGGACCTTGAGGATGACCTCCTCACACATGCTGCATTGCCCCGCCTCCATATCCTTCATTTTAGTGGCAACCAAGGAGCCAAAGGCCTCCTCGTAGGTGGGTGTGGCATGTAGGGAGGCTGAAGCCTCTCTGATCAGCCGTAGCGCTGACTCTCCCACATCACCCCCCCTTCTCGCCCTTTTTTAGGGAAGGCTCCTAGGCCTACCCCCCTCTTGGCTGCCACTACCCACCTCTTGCCTGCCACTAACCCCTGCCTCCTCCTGACTGCCACATTCCACAGCCACCTCCTGGCTGAGGTCTTCCTGTGTATGAAAAAGGGACATAGTTTCAGTTATTTGTTCATCAAACATACACAATTTTCATCTATTGACTGTTGCAAAATGTTTACAAATAGAAAACCATACAATTCTCAGCCCTGCAGTTTATATTCTTGGCCCAAATGTCTCCAACACTACTGTCTGTTGATATGTCAAACACGTTAGGAACTAAGCAATTGGGGATCCTGAATTAAGTGAACATCATTCCTTTTTCACAAAAATGGGTACAAAACTACTATACCTGGCTCAAGCTGGGCTCCTCCACCTCTTCCAGACTGGAAGGCCCAGGTTGCTCCTCGGAAGCCTCATCAGGGGTGGCCTGCGTGGAAGGACGCGTGGAAGGAAGAGTCGAGAGTGACTCCCTGACATCAGCCTGGTCTTTGAGAAAATGGAGCCTGTCATAGTACCAGAGCTTGGGGACATGGACCTGTTCTGCTGCAGCTCCAGATGCTTGGGACTTCAGGACCTTATTGCGCTCCCTGAAATACGTACTACTCAGGCTGCCAATTTTTATTCTTAACTTCTCAACGGTTGCCGTGGGCATCCATGGCTTTACAAATTCCACAAGTTTCTTCATGGCTGCGTACCTCTTTGGTTTGTTGCTGTAATCGGGGTGTTTTGCCTGCCATAATAGGGTAATTTCCCTATACTTATCAATGAAGAGGGGGAGAAAACTCACATCCCTCCACATTCTCTGCAAGACACAACACCACACAAAACACTATAAATAATGTCAGGCTAAACTCTCCTAATCTTCTCCATAAATAAGCCTCAAGGTCTAATCAGTCTAGGCTAGTTATGTACCAAGTTCAAATTGTACCTTCGTTCTAGCGATCGTCTCGTGCGTGAGCTTTCTCTCCCCTCGTCTCACAGATCGTCGCTACGACACAGGCGTGTGACGTTTTATATACACTGCGCATGCGTCAAACTCCGCCCGCCCCTGACGATCTTTCTCGTCTATTCCCCACCCCTTCTCTTTACGGCGCAGTGGGGAGAGCACATGGCGGGGACACAGCAGGTGTGCCCGAAATATTGCAGCAACGAGGAGGAGGACGAGGAAAGGCCGGAGGCAGAAACGTCCCGATCCCGGAGCCTGAAATTCAAGGCCTCCAATATGTCATTTGGAGAAATGTTGGAGATGGTGGACAGATTGATGTTTATTCTTAATGATTTATGTATGAATGTTTGACTAGAGAGTTAGCATAATAGCAGTGTTAGTAATATTTTCTTAAGGTAATGATTCATTTTGCTGCTATGCAGGGAAGTTAGGTTCACAATTTGGATGTTTGGCTTTTTGCCAACATGGTTCAAGTACTTATATCTCGCTAAACGTAATAGATATTGTGAAGAATTGTTTGCGGCATTGGTATTACAGAAGTTGCAAGTACTGTTTGAACCTGTTGGCACTCTGCCAAAAATAAAAAATAAATTTGAAATAAGAAAAAAAAAATATATATATATATTGTTTGGTTATAAATAATAAGAAAAGTAATAATGTATGAGGCTTGCTTGTCCAAAGGAGTGCTTATTGGCATTTTGCCAAGAAAAAAAAAATCAGAATGTTTACAAAGAAAGACAAAAGAAGATGCTGTAGGAGATCTCCGGCTGGACCGGGGCTCCCTATGGCATCCTAGCCCAAAAGTTGTCCATGATAGGTTTAGCAGAATCATGGGATGGTGAATTTAGAGGTTAAATTAACCTTCTCCATGCCTGTATCAGGCGCCCCGCCTCCTCCCCCTTACATTCCGCAACCAGATAGCAGCTGCACAGAGCAGCACAGACACAAGGACACAGAAAATAGCAGAATGAGTTTGAAACACCAGGGCAGATGCATTAAAAAGAGGATGGCTTACAGCCAATAGTTGAAGATTTCTTTTTATAAAGGGATCTTAAAGGGAAATTATCTTGTTCTATTAACAAAAGAGAAGGTAAGAAAAGTAAAGAAGGCAATGGTGACTATAGGTTTGTACAAGACCTAAGGGCCATCAATAGCCTAGTGGTACCGATTGCCCCAAAAGTGCCTGATGTGCCATCAATATTTACCGCCATACATTCAAGGCCTCCAATATGTCATTTGGAGAAATGTTGGAGATGGTGGACATATTGAAGAGGAGCGACTATGATGGGAAGTATGGGCCTTACCTCAACCCCAATGTCTGCAAGGCCAAGATCATGTCTAAAGTTGTGAGGAGGCTGTACAATAATTTTGGGGTACAACGATCCAAGGAGCAACTGAGGAAACGCTGGTCAGACCTGAAACTGAGGGAGCCCGATCAGTACAGAAAGATCAAGCGCGTTCTTCAAAAAAGTAAGTGAAGGGATATTTAGTTTAACTACTTCTTTGTATTATAGTCAGCTTCCATTTTGTGTGTCTCTAACATCCATTTTGTGAAATATGCTCAAGTCTTGCTAATCTAGTTTCGTTTTTCCATAATACTGTAATCTTCTGTTGAGTTTCATTTCTTGTAAAGCACGTGATATTTTAGAAATAATTAGTTTCACTGTGGGCGTCAGACTGTACTTGTGCATCTCTGTATATGATTGGATAATCTGTTAAAGGGCAGTACTTTCTGAAAGCCCCTCTTATATTCACACCCAGGAATAAAGATTTAGATTTGCTCGGAGAGAAACTTGCTGTGTATATGTTTCTTTATCTCAAAGGGCAAATCTCCAGGCCTGACGGAGTAAGACGGTACACCTTACCAGACAAAGAGAGGGAACCCCTAATCTTGATTTATTTCCTTTCAGCTGGGGGCTCGTTCCGCGATCGATTATGATATGTCTGGTGAGTAGAAATATATCTTCTCTCACCGCGACCTCTATTTAGAAATCGTTCATTTAACGGGGCCTGTGATTTATGTAGAAATAGTTTTTAGACTTTGAAAAAAGTCAAGCGCTGTTGAGATAACAGCGACAGCCCTAGGGGGGCTGGATGGGCTTTAGGAAGCCCATTAGATAAGAGCTATTCTGTGTAATAGCATATGCTTTAGAAAAAAAGCAGCTGTTCGGTGTGAACAGTGAGGATTCTGTGTAGTCCTCTTTATAAGTCTGCGGCAGCCGTTTGTTCTGGGTGAACATACAGAAGAAAAAAAAACTCATACATTACGATGCAGAGTATTTTATTGTGATTGATTTATTGAACGCATTTTTATTTCCGTCCCTGTGGATGAGGAGGCACAACCAATCTTTGCTTTATGTTTTTTTTTTAAAAACCGCCAACTAACATGGTGCAGAATGCCCCAGGGTTATATAGACTCCCTTGCAGCCTATTCCAAACTACTCTCAGATCTTGGATACCAGGACATTGTTCATCCCTGCTGCAGTATGTGGATGAATTCCTCGTCTGCAGTTCTACTCGGGTGGCCGCCCTGGAGGATGGGAGGGATCTTTTGAAATGTATTTTTGAAAGTGGTCACAAAGTGTCAAAGAAAAATTGCAATGGTGTCAGAAAAGGTTGAATATTTTGGTTTTGTACTCTCAAAAGGAGAAAGGAAAGTCAATCACAGAAGAGCTATGGCTCTTGTGGGTCTGCCCCGCCCACTTGCTAAGAAAGACATGTTCACCTTTATTGGTATGATTGGTTACTGCCGCCAATGATTACCTGACTGTTCCTACTACAATCTCCTGAGACAAGCCACAGGTTTACACATGCCAGATTGTATAAAATGGTCAAATGAAATGTGCAATGCTTTTGTGTATTTGAAAAATGCTATGGTAATGGCTCCAGGGCTCGGCCTCCCTAACTAGGAAAAATGTTTAATTTGTTTGCAGGAAAAATGTTTCATTTGTTTGCAAGGGAAAATTGTAAGGACGTGTCAGGTGTCCTCGCTCAGGAGCATGGAGACAAGTTGCGCCCTATTTTTTTTCAAAGATGGTTCCGGTGCAGGTTCAAGGCATGCCTGTGTGTCTCAGAGGCATCCTATTCGATGATGGTTTTGAGATGGCCACTTCTTTCACTCTGGGGCACGACACTACACTTCACACCACCCACAATGTATGAAAAATGTACATACACAGCACATGTCTGCTCATAGGTTGATCTTGATGTCCAATCCAAAATTGCACATCAAATATGCTTCTCCCACTTCAGGACCAGCACCAAATCCAAATGCCCTTTTAGGATTAAAAGGAGAGCAGAATGAGGTTGTGCCACAACATGATTGCATAGACCTCATTCACTAACACACATCACCCATAAAACACTGCAGAGCATACACAGGCCAACAAACAGATAGCCAAGGGAAATGCTCTGGCTGATTAGCTGCTAAATAAGCTGCTACTTCACAAAATGCACAGATCCAAATGCCCATGCTAGCACCAGAATTGTTGTTTTGTTTTTTTTTTTTTTTTTTTTTTTTATCAGGTTCTTTCAGATTTGCAGGTATGGCAAACGAAGCTGATCTCAGAGGTTGGGACGAAATAGGTGTGCAGAAAGATCCAAAGACTGGATTTCTCTGCAAAGAGGGGAAGCCATGTATACCAGTAGCTAGTGCATCACTTTTTGTAGCTAGTGCATCACTTTTTATGCATCATTTTTATTTCCCATTTCCATGGAATAGGTCACAGAGGCTGGAAAGCCACGTGTGAACTATTGGAGAAAGACTTTTACATTACAGAACTTTCCTGGCCGATTTTATGTAGCAAGATGCATCACATGTATCAGGAACAACCCACACAAGGCCGAACATGAACACCTGATATATCCAACAACTCCTTTTACACATTTTCAGATTGACTTCACACACATACCCAAACTAGGCAAAAGACAGGAATATTTTTTGGAAATTGTGGACAAGTTCTCAAGTTGAGTTGAACTTTTTGTCACCACTAAAGAAGATGCACAAACAGTAGTGAGGATCCTCGTTCAGGAAATCATTCCTCGATGGGGATGCCCACTTCTTATAAACTCAGACAGACAATGGACCTACATTTGTATCAAGGGTCTGCCAGGACTGGGTAAAAACTCTCAAGATAGAACGGAAGTTTCACATTCCCTAACACCCTCAAAGCTCAGGGATAGTAGAAAGAATGAACAGAACAATAAAAAGACAAAATAAGAAAGGCCACAGGAGGAACCTTTGCCAACTGGAAGAAGGTCCTCCCAGCAGTCCTGGCAGAAATAAGAATGACCCTTCCAAGACAACAGTGTATTCACCTTTTGATGTCTTGATGGGTCGACCTTTCCCCACCCCATGGCCAGAGCACATTTAATGATAGAAAAGGGAGATTTAGACTTATTACAGGAAGAATATGTAAGGTAATTGGTTGAAACATTGTAAACAGTTGAGAGAAATGTTGCTCGCACCTTTTCTTTTTCTTCACAGGAAACTACTCACTCCTTCAAATTGGGAGACACCGTGGTGGTCCAACAGCTGAACAGAAATAAGAAGCAAGAGTATCCCTTTGGACCTCCTACCACAGTGGTTGCAGTGACCAGAACAGCCATCCTAGTGGAAAATTGCCAGTCCTGGATCCATGCCAACAGAGTAAAAAAATGTTGCCCAAAGCCCCAAGAGCAGGAAGGAGATCTTGGATACAGGAGGCCCTCAAGCAGAAGTCCAAGCAGACAAAGGAGTTCCTGGGAAAGCAGGTCCGGCCAGAGAAGATGACCTCGCTTACTTCACCACAGACTTCTGACAAGGCATTCTGCCCACTGACCCTGATCTCTCTGACAGTGTTCCTACCCACCTGGATCACCACTAACTGTATCGACCACCCTGAAGATTTGGGTGCCATTAAAAGTATCGGTGGGAACACAAACACACACACACACAAGAACATTATATTGACACAAGCTAGAACCAAGAGAGAGATTGGAGATAGTTTTACTGATAAGATGCTTTTGCTAAAATTTAAGTATGCTTATGCAAAAAAATCAGGGTATGAAGAATGTTGGATATGTAGCATATTACATCCTAGCACTGCTCGAATTGCCCTTTTGGCTGTACCTTTAAATGTTTCCTCCTTTCTCAATGAGACTCCTCCTGTATTCTTGACTAACATATCCACTCTGTACATAAACAACATTGTTACCTTTCTAATAGCAGGTAGAAGTCATTCCCCTGTTTGGTGTTTTAATTTAGGGAATGAGACACAGACTAACCCCTCTTTCTGCAGCAGGTCAATATTTAACATCTTCATGTGCGAATCCAGAGTCTCTGCCCCTGCCTGCTCACCGTTTCAAGTATCTGACCCAGGGTTAAACTGTACTTTGCATAACTTTTCTTTTTCTCTAAAAATGTAGGTGAAATATTACACTAATTTATAAATCGCATCAATATACACTCATGAGTTTGTCGCTAAGAGACCCTTTTTCACTGGGACAAAGTATCTATGTATGTTGTAGGAGAGTGTGTTATCCCTGGGTGCCCCTCCATGTTAAGGGATGGTGTTACCTTGCATCCTTGTTATCTGTCATGGGAGTGGTAGGGGATTATAAAAGGGGACATCCACTAGAGGCCAGCTCCAGCAGGAAGCTAGGGACATTGCTAAAACATGGAGCCCATTTGCAAATGCAGGATTTGGGCTTGGAGGTATATTTTTATGGTTAAAAGACATTGTCCTTGTTATGGTATTTATCCTTGCTCTGATTCTTTACCTCTGTTTTAAATGTTGCACTTACATAATTGCGCACCTTCGATCTCCTGATGATAAGGTTCTATCTCACATGACATACATGAAGAGTCATCAGGCAATCTATGCCACAGCCCCAAAGAAGTATTAAAGCACAACATAGAATGTAGAGATCATCGTATATGATCTAAGAGGGGATTGAAGGGATATTTAGTTTAACTACTTCTTTGTATTATAGTCAGCTTCCATTTTGTGTGTCTCTAACATCCATTTTGTGAAATATGCTCAAGTCTTGCTAATCTAGTTTCGTTTTTTCCATAATACTGTAATCTTCTGTTGAGTTTAATTTCTTGTAAAGCATGTGATATAATTAGTTTCACTGTGGGCGTCAGACTGTACTTGTGCGTCTCTGTATATGATTGGATAATCTGTTAAAGGGCAGTACTTTCTGAAAGCCCCTCTTATATTCACACCCAAGAATAAAGATTTAGATTTGCTCGGAGAGAAACTTGCTGTGTATATGTTTCTTTATCTCAAAGGGCAAATCTCCAGGCCTGACGGAGTAAGACGGTACACCTTACCAGACAAAGAGAGGGAACCCCTAATCTTGATTTATTTCCTTTCAGTAAGTAGTTGTGTTTTGTGTTTGATTTCTTGCTTGCATACTGCTCCATGTGTTTGGATTTTTTCAATGTTGTACATTTGAAAATGGCCACTTTCATGTTCGTCTGTGCATTCGATCATACTCAACCTCGATCTTTCTGCCACTGTCATGTTCGTGTGTGTCCATTCGATCGTACTCAACCTTGATCGTTCGGCCACTTATAATACGAGGTTTGGTGAAGTTTTTATTGAAAGGAAGTTTGTTCTCAATAGAGATGTCATCAAGAATGTAAAGCAAATTTATTCAATGTAAAGGAGAGGTCACTCAGTAGCTGTTTACCCATCTGGACTCTAGAGCACTAGTGCTGGGACACCCAAACCCCCTTTTTATTATGCTATTCCACACATGTGCTCCAGTGGATACTAGAGGGGTGTCTCCATCAGACAAACTTCAACCAAAAAGGTAGTAAGTTTAGCACCTTTACAAAGTGACTACATTCATGTTGTTGTCATTTGAAACTGGCCACCAAAAAATATTGTCCCTCACTTCGAAGCAATGTTTGACATTTCCTATTTCTGCCCTCAATAGATTGTTGTGGTAAATCTTCCTTTTGTACATTCTCATAGGGGAGCGAAGACTCGGGACGTCTGAGGACACCAAGAAACCCACACCTCCCAAAGAAGGGGAAATACCAGAAGCAGAGGAGGAGGAGGAGGAGGAAGGAGAGACCATCGAACTTGGAGAACTTGTCACCACAACAGGTGAGTGTGGGAGAACACAGCTACTGGTAAGCTAATCAATGTATGCCTGCCTCATTTCCAAGAGACATTTTTTTTTTTTGTTGTAACTTTGCAAGTTTCTATGTTCAGTCTGTTCTGTTTTGCTCCATGCCTGGTTTTAACAAATGCGGAATGTTAGTAAACAATGTTCGAAAGAACCAAGATCTTGACAGTTTTGCCAAGAAGTTTTAAAAGGCACTTGTGAATGTGTTGTAAGTAAACTTTTTTTAATTGAAAAAATGTGTGGCTTCCTTCTTTAAAAACACAAAAGCATTATTTATGGCAAAAGTTAAGGATTTGGGGGGCAATGAGTATTATTTACTAAAGGCTATTCCAGTTTGCACTGCAAGTGTATTTTCCAGGGCACTTTTGCAGTGCACTTGTAGTGCATAGTGGATTTGGCTTATGTAAATGACACCCACAGTGCTTTGTACTAAAACACGTAGCACACCATTTTTGGGAATACACACATTTCTGTCATGGTGATGAAAAGGAGTATTTTGGGTGTCAGTTATGCACTACAAACCTTCTCTAGACAAAAGATTAGGTATCACACACACAACATGAGAAGATTCTTTTTTGGAAGAAGAGACTGTTACCTCCTTTTGCCCAGAAAGTGCATTCCCACTGTTGAAGCTAAAGGGCAAACATTTCAAACACAAATAAGCTAGAATACACCTACAAAAAACACAAGCAGGAAATGACAAGAAATCATAGGTCTGGTTAAAAAATATATTTATTAAAAAATGCCTCTCACACATCGTCAGGCAGAGCAATGGCCCCCCTACCACAAAGTAGTCCATATATTGCTCGCGGACCTTGCGGGCATTTAGAGGGGGCAAGCCTGGACGTGCCGCTTGAAGGGCTGTAAAGTCGGCATTGGAAGGCCCGTCCATATCTGGGCCAAAGGGCACCACATAGTTGCTGTTATGTCTTTTCAGAAAGTTGTGCAAGATGCAGCAGGCAAGAACTATGTGGTTCAGTTTGTATTCTGCCAAGTTAATAGCCGTCAAAAACAGGCGGAAGCGGCTGGCCAGGATCCCGAAGGTGTTCTCCACCACTCTGCGGGCTCTCGACAGCCTGTAATTGAAGACCCTCTGGTCTGGGGTGAGGGTCCTCATCGGGAAGGGCCTCATTAGATGGGGAGTCAGCGCAAACGCTTCATCCGCGACAAAGACAAAGGGGAGTACTTCAGCATTCTCCTCGGGAGGTGGCAAGCACAGACTGCCACTCTGGAGACGCCAGTAGAACTCTGTGTGTGCAATGGCACCACCATCCGAGATCCGGCCGTTCATCCCCACGTCCACATACAAAAACTTGTATGTCGCAGACCCCCATGCCAACATCACTACATTATTAAACCCCTTATAATTATAATAGTAGGACCCTGAGTTGGGGGGTGGGACGATGCGGACGTGTTTCCCATCAATTGCACCTCCGCAGTTAGGAAAGTCCCAACGGCTGGGAAAGTGGGAGGCCACAGTCTGCCATTCCTGTGGCGTGGAAGGGAACTGTGGAGTGAAACAAGAAAAAAAAATTTGTCACTTTGCACATAAACATTGCAAGCAGATTAGACACTAACATCTTGGAACAAGATCAGACTCTTAAATTGTAACCTTGAAAGTATTTGCACCGAAAAGTAGAAGGTCCCCCTAGCAGATTACTCACCCCCATCAATCCCCCCACTTCTGATGGGCCATTGACAATAACTAGGGGTTTGGGGGGGGGGGGTTTGGACAGGTAACCCTCTGCACTTCATTGATTGCCAAATGGCTCAATAATGTGTGCTTGTTTGGCCAGACCCTCCTTAACTTAACACTGTTGGCAGGCCACAGGAAAGATAAAAGAACATTCCAAATCCCACCCCCCCCCCCCAAAAAAAAGGGAAGCACATTTAGACATTCTGCAATTACCTAGCAAGCTAATAGGAGGGAAATAACCAAAAAAAAGAGCAACTGGAAAGTATGGAGCCAGCCCCTTGCACTACATGCTTTGCTGAATTCATCCCTAAATATGCCCACTATAAAGAGGTAGGTATATAGTGTCTATTGACCTTGGGAAAGCCAGCAGATAGAGGATTGGTAGCATCTGACAGAGCAGTTGGGGGAGGGGGTTCCTAATGAGTTTGGCACCCCCCCCCAAAAAAAAAAGTTAAAAAAAGGGGCTCTGCATGAAGTAAAACACACAGCAAACATTTGTGCATATTTTAGGGGGTGTTTGTGGAAAACAATACTATGCAGCAGACAAAATACATTGCTTAAGTGACTAGGCCATAGGTGTCTATTGGGCCAGAAGAGCATGCTGGGGAGTTAAGTGATGGGAAAAATGCATGAAGGAGAAAAGGGGCACAGCATATTAGAGCATATTGCAATCATGGTAATTAGGGAAGGAGGTCAAAAATACAAGACATTAGCAAACAGAGCATACATAGAAGGGAATAGTAAAGGAGAAATGTTACCTTAATATAGTCCTCCTGCAGGACCTGGATGATAGCAGAACAGGCCTCTGGAATAATGATTCCCAGAGCCTGGGGAGAGATACCTGTGGAGAACTTCAGATCCTGAAGGCTTCTCCCTGTCACCAAGTACCTCAACGTGGCAACTAGCCTCTGCTCCGGAGTGATGGCTTGTATCATGCAGGTATCCTGCTGGCTGATCAAAGGGGTCAGCAAAGCCAAAAGACGGTGAAAAACGGGGTCCGTCATCCGGAGAAAGTTCCTGAAATCATCAGGATTATTCTCCCGGATCTCACGAAGCAAAGGTATGTGCGAGAATTGATCACGCTGAAGCAACCAATTCTTGGTCCACATACTCCTCCTCGCTCTGTTCATGGACGGGTCTTGGCTCAAAGCTAAAAGCCCGACACCAATTCCGCGTACAGCATGAACTCGGCGACGAGTATGTACGGGAAACATCGCTCACAAACGGTCGGCTGGTCAGAACGGACAAACAGAAAGCACCGATAAACAGCAAGGCCTGAAAGAACGAAATGAATACCAGAAACGAGCAGACAATAAGCAGTGTAAAATCAAAGCGTCCTATATCAAGATATAGGCCGCAATGACCAACAAATGCGAACTGACTACACGCACTAATAAACAGATACGCACGACAAGCACAAACTGAAGAGCAGTAACGATCTGAGTCACAAAACTGAGAAGCGCGAATCGTAAGTCCCCAAACTTCAACTAACTTGCGATAAACACGGAATAGGCAGAAGGAGCCCAACGGGTGCGGGACGTGGTGCTGAACTTCCCTTTTCTAGTCTCGTGGAAGATGGCTTACGTCACAACGTTCTTGAAGACCGGAAATTCCGACAACATTGTCCGACCGTGTGTACGCAACACCAGCATCGGACAAATTCCGACGGAAATGATCCAACGGAACTGGTCATCGGAAAATCCGAGCGTGTGTACGGGCCATAAGACAATCAGTCCAACCAGTCTATGAGTTTAAGAAGGTCCATAATCACAACATTTAATGCAGGCTATTCACCAGTGAGTCTACATCCTATGTATCCTTGTCCCCCTACAGGGGGCAGCACGGTATAAGCAATAGATGATAAGAGAAAAAGAGAAAAAAAGACTCAGACAAGAAGAGAGAAAAAAAAAGGGGAGGAAGAAAGGAGAGAAAAAATGTGAGAAAAAGGAAGGTAAGAAAGAACAGGTGGGAATATATGGCACGCTCAAACAAAGGGAGAGATAGAAAGAAAAGAAAAACAGAAGGAGTGAACAAAGGATTGGGGAAGGGGGGGGAAAGGAGGGAGAACGTAGGAAAGGGAAGGGAACCAGAAGGACAGTGAAGGAATTAAAAAGGAAGTGAGGGAAGGAAGGTGGGTGAAGAAAGGGGGGGACAGAGAAAAAAAAAAGGAAAAAAATAGAAATAAAAACTGGGAAAAGAAGAAAAAAAGAGAATGAAAAAAGAAAGAAGCGTAGGAACAAAATGATTGTGCAAGCAAATTAAGTGAATTGATTAAATTCATGTGTGTGAAAGGCCAAAACTGAGATAAAAACAGGAGTGTTATACAACAAAACGAAACTAAACGTAAATGAATTTATTTGTTAGTCGATAGTCGAACAACATATAAGTCCTCAAGATCAAACCATATCATATATATAGAACATTAACATGATATAAAATTAATTGACAAAGTATCAAACAAGAATTATATAAACATATAGTCTCGAGAATGCAGAAAGCAATATTGCACAGTATATGTCCTAGTAGAACTATATAGTTGTCTAGAAGAAAAGATTGAAAAAGTTGACAAAATTTATAGAGAGGGAGTACATACATGGAGTGTAGGCAGGGGGAGGAAGAGGAAAAAAGGAGAGCACACATTTGGCACCAAGGATATGCAAACACGTCCACTTCATCATTAAGTCCCAGAGGACATGTGTTATGATATTACTGCGTCTTTCCAGATGCAAAGCCTTTTAAAAAAGAGAGCTTCCTTTCCTCTCAAGGCCCACTTTATCCAGACACCATCATTCCTATGTCACAGAACACACAGGAGGAGAGAGGGGAGGAGGATGAGGAGGAGGATTCTGGCACTTTCATAGGCTTTGAAGAAGAGGAAGACATGCGTCAATCTGTAAGTGATGGCTTTGCAACCCCAGGACCCTTGGGAGTAGTTTGTGGCTGGAAAGAGGAAGTTCCAATGCTGTCATCCTGAGTGACCCCGAGGAGTCTGCTTCTCAAGCCTCGGCAAATTTGCGGTACATAGGCAACCTCATGCTTCAAAGCCTGCAAAAGTTCCCAAGAATACAGGGTTGGCAACCCTCCTTGACCACCGTTATAAGGGAAAGGTCTCAGAACTCATCCCGTCCCCACAGAGAGTACAGAAACAAAAATCTCTTGAGGACACGTTAAAGAAGATTTTATTTAATGTTTTTCCTGACTCCAGTAGGTTACATTGTCCTGTAAAATTTAATTTTGAGTCTTCTGTTGGTCAAGAGAGGAGCGTTGGAGAAGGTGTCCACCTAAGTAAGGCATTTTGTAATTTTTTTAGTCCTCGCCGCCCGGGGCTGTCAGCTTCCACACCCCATTGGCAGCGACTGCATTACATGGTGGACGATTACCTCTGGGCCAAAACAAAGATGGAGAGCTTTCCATCTGACAATCCACTGACTTACTGGGTCATGAGAATAGACCACTGGCCAGAACTTGCCCAGTATGCTATTGAGTTGTTGGGCTGTCCTGCATATAGCGTGCTTTCAGAATGGGCATTCAGTGCTGCAGGAGGTTTCGTTACTCCGTGGACCGTTTGACTTTTATAAAAATGAATCAGTCCTGGATTACCAGCTATGAAGCCCCTGATGCCAATGTCACTGAGTAAGTCTTTTTGGGATGTGGAATCTCTGCAGGACTTTGAGGCTGCCTAGCTTTGAGGGTGTTCAATCATTTCATCTGGATGAATGTTTTTGGTATAGGTTTCATGGGCAGAATTAACACCCAAAGACCAATTTTTCAGCACCTGTTTGACGATCAAGAGCACCTCTATAGATAAAAATATGAATACATATCAGCCTAAACTGAGGAAAAATATATATTTTTATATATTTTTAGGGGATATTTATTATAGCAAAAAGTAAAAAATAATGTGTTTTTTTCAAAATTGTCGCTCTTTTTTTGTTTACACTCTGGTGGTGCCGCCCCACGTCAATGTCTTGCGACGCAGGTAAGGCACGTCGTTCACATGGCAACCATGCAAACATAGGGAGATCCGGCACCCCTATAAGGCTTACCTCGACCACCCCCCCCTGAGCCGAGCGCTGGCTGTTGGCCTATCAGAAGGTGAGTTTACTTCAGCATATAACCCTTTTAAACAGGTGTTCCTTGACTGCACCCTGACTGCAGTATACCACAGAAAGTCATGCGTTGCTGGATCTAGCTTGGTAAGCTTAGCACTGACTAATAGCCACTATTTCTAGGATCGTCTTTAGATGGACCTAATCCTTACTCTGAGATATCAATTTTTAATTTTTTTAGTTTTTTTCTACATATGATTTTTATAGATTCAAACAAGCATAGATTCAAACAAAAAAATGATGTGGGGTCCCCTCAAAATCCATACCAGACCCTTATCCGAGCACGCAACCTGGCAGGCCACAGGAAAAGAGGGGGGACGAGAGCACCCCCCCTCCTGAACCGTACCGGCCACCCCCCGCCCCCCTCTGACGTCATGGGGAAAGCCATAGGGAAGTCCCCATGATGTCCCCGTGCGTCAGAGGGGGTGGGGTCACCAGGTGGCCCCGCCCTCCATTATAAAAGACCTGTCAGAGGCAGCGAAGCCTCACACAGCGGGAGCCTCCCATTGCGCACAGACTGTTGCTGGCAGGATCTTCATGACAAACTCTTTTAACTCAGCAAAAGGCAAGATCAAAGGGCCAGCGGTGGCTGAAATGTTGACCTGGACCCCATTGCAAGTAGCCAGAAGCTGGCTAATATTGACTGCATATTCAGGAGACACTCGTTGTCAACGTTGCTACAGTGTGGCTGTTTCCCTCTAGTGCCCAGTCTGGACTTTACAGTATGTCATCACATCCTGCAATCAGAGTGAATGAGAATTAAGACTGGATTAAAGCATCTTGGGACATGTAGTCCAGAAGATCCAAGTTCTATATTCAAGCGGCACGACACAGATCCAGCTGAGCTGCGGTGTGACATGAGGTTGAAATCATTGTCAATAAATTTTCAGTAAATAAAATTCAACTGCTTTATTTGACTGTGTGTGTTTCTAATAGGGATGAGCTTCGAGTTTGAGTCAAACTCATGCTCGACTCGAACATTGCCTGTTCGCCTGTTCAGTGAACAGCGAAAAATTTGGGGTGTTCGAGGCAAATTTGAAAAGCCGTGAGCACCCTGTAAAAGTCTCAAGTGCTAATTTTAAAAGCCTATATGCAAGTTATTGTCATAAAAAGTGTTTGGGGACCTTAGTCCTGCCCCAGGGGACATGTATCAATGCAATTTAAAAAAATAAAAAACTGACGTTTTTTCAGGAGCAGTGATTTTAATAATGCTTAAAGTGAAACAATAAAAGTGTAATATTCCTTTAAATTTCGTACCTGTGGGGGGTGTGTATAGTATGCCTGTGAAGGAGCGCATGTTTCCCGTGCTTAGAACTGTCCCTGCACAAAGTGTCCGTGCGGCACGAGAAGAGACACCGACGCCGTGGAAGAAGATGCCGGATGAGAAGACCAGAGCAAGAAGAAGCGGATCGGAGGAAGAAGAAGATGGAAGAAGAAGATGAAGAACCCGAAGGATAAAGAAAGGAAGAAGGAAGACCAGAAGAAAGAAGATGAAAGAAGATTTTAATAAAGGAATGGTCAAAGACCGTCTACTGTAATTTTTAAAATTTTTGTCACTTTTTTGGTGAAATGGTAGGGGACATTTTGTACCCCCTTACCATTTCACACAGGGGGGGAGGGATCTGGGGGTCCCCTTGTTAAAGAGGGCTTCCAGATTCCGATAAGCCCCCCACCCGCAGACCCCCACAACCAATGGCCAGGGTTGTGGGGAAGAGGCCCTTGTCCCCATCATGGGGACATGGTGCTTTGAGGGGTCGCAGACCCCCAAAGCACCCTCCCAATGTTGAGGGCATGTGGCCTGGTACGGTTCAGAAGGGTCTGGTATGGATATTTAGGGGGAACCCCACGTCATTTTTTTTTTAAATTTGAAGCTGGGTTCCCCTTAATATCCATAGCAGACCTGAAGGGCCTGGTAATTGAATTAGATTTTTTTTATCAATGACTTTTTTTTTATCAATGTCTTTCAATGAATGACTGTTCTCTGTGTTACGGGAGCCGGCAATTCATTAGCCGCGAGTGATTTTAAATACCTTTTTTTCCTGTAAAAATGACACTTTGTGCAGAGACAGTTCTAAGCACGGGAAACATGCGCCCCTTCACAGGCATACTATAGACACCCCCCAGGTACGAAATTTAAAGGAATATTACACTTTTATTGTTTCACTTTAAGCATTATTAAAATCACTGCTCCTGAAAAAACGTCCATTTTTAACCACTTACCGACCACTCACTGTATATATAAGTCATTTTTTTGAAGAGGGATATCTCGGTAACGGCAGCAGCTGCTGTCACAACCGAGGTATCCCTCTTCACAGTGAGCAGTTCTGTTTACGATAATGGTGGTCTCTGCGGCAGGTTCGTCGCGAGATCCCGGTTATCGACGGCGGGAGAGATGCCCCCCTCCCGCCGGTCTCCCGCGCCTTCCGCCGCTTACCGGAGCTGCCGGCAGTGGCGGAGGCGATCGGGTCCTCTCCCTAGCTGGGTATGGAGACGAGTGAGGCTAAGATGGCCGCCACCCGTCTCTATACCATAGGAGGGCGGAAGCAACGTCAAAACGTCACTTCCACCCATACGTCTTAAAGGGGAATTTCCAAATGTCATTTTTTTAAATGACATTTTTTTATTTATTTTTTTGCATTTAAGTCTAAATATGAGATCTGAGGACTTTTTGACCCCAGATGTCATATTTAAGAGGACCTGTCATGCTTTTTTCTATTACAAGGGATGTTTACATTCCTTGTAATAGGAATAAAAGTGATCCATTTTTTTTTAAAACAGTGTAAAAAATAATAAATTTAAGTAAAATAAATAAGAAAAACAAAAAAAATATTTTAAAAACACCCCGTCCCGACGAGCTCGCACGCAGAAGCGAACGCATACGTGAGTAGTGCCCGCATATGAAAACGGTAGTCAAACCACACATGTGATGTATCGCCGCGATCGGTAGAGCGAGAACAATAATTCTAGCCATAGACCTCCTCTGTAACTCAAAAAATGCAACCTGTAGAATTTTTTAAATGTTGCTTATGGAGATTTTTGGGGGTAAAAGTTTGACGCCATTCCACGAGCGGGCGCAATTTTGAAGCAGGACATGTTGGGTGTCAATTTACTCGGCGTAACATTATCTTTCACAATACAAAAAAAAATTGGGCTAATTGTACTGTTGTCTTATTTTTTTTATTCAAAAAAGTGACTTTTTTCAAAAAAAAGTGCGCTTGTAAGACCGCTGCGCAAATACGATGTGAAAAAAAGTATTGCAATGACCACCATTTTATTCTCTAGGGTGTTAGAAAAAAAACAATATATAATGTTTGGAGGTTCTAAGTAATTTTCTAGCAAAAAAAAAAAAATTTAAACATGTAAACACCTAAAATCCAAAACGAGGCTGGTCTGGAAGTGGTTAAAAATTTTTTTTGCATTGATACATGTCCCCTGGGGCAGGACCCAGGTCCCCACACACTTTTTATAACAATAACTTGCATATAAGCCTTTAAAATGAGCACTTTTGATTTTAAACTTTCGAGTCCCATAGACTTTTATAGGGTTCTAAAGTTCACACAAGCTTTAGGTCTGTTCGCAGGTTCTGGTGCCAACCGAACAGGGGGGTGTTCAGCTCATCCCTAGTTTCTAAGTACGTTTGTTACCACAAGTATGTCAGAATCCAGAATGTCAGAGGACTTGCAAGGTCAGGGCAACCAGTGGGGTACCGATTCATTAAGCGGCCCTCATGGGGGCAGCTCTTAATTTATAATTTAAGTAGGGGAATCCAAAACCACCCCTTCATGAGCACTGTCCTTTTTGTTTTGAAAGATATTGTAACTGTACTTTCTCCCTTTATATCGTAAAGTGCCACACAAACTGTTGGTGCTATATAAATTCCAAATAATAATAATACTCTACAAGCCATGCCCCCCAAATAAAGCAAGTGGAAAGCAAATGACTAATCTTCCATATTGCCCATCGTCTCCCTGTAGTTGATATTTTCCCCAGGACTAATTTATCATGCTTTGTTCTACACTGTGGGGCTGATTTACGAATGGTTTGCGCCATGAGTTGCAGCGCACTCCGATGCACAACGTATTTACAAAACATTTGCGCCTGTAACACAGCGCAATTCCCCATTTACTATTCTATTCTCGGCGCATGGGAGATGGCGATCGGTGCGCCACTATAGACATGGCGCATGGCATCTTCAACTTAGAATTGAAAGAAGCTGGAAGTGACAATATTATGGGGGTGATGTGGGGTGATGTGAGGAAGTATAGTTATAACTGTCCAAGTAACAAACATTCCCAAAATAGAATGAGAAAGTAACTTTCACTGAACAAGCCTGCTGCGCCTGCAAATACACTTAGAACTGCACAAGGTCAATTTATGCACTGTGCATGCGCAAGTGGCATTTGCGCACGTTCAAATGCTTTGGTTCACTGCGCCGGCAAAATCTTAGTAATGTCAAGCAACGTAAATGCATTTGTATAAGTTGAACGGGCGCACCTCTCAACTCTCAAGGATATTTGCACACAGGTCATGTTTGCATTAAGAAAAAAAAAAATTAAGAAAAAAAAATGCGTGGGGGTCCCCCGAAATTCTATACCAGGCCCTTCAGGCGTGGGGTCCCCCTCAAAATCCATACCAGACCAAAAAAAAAAATGGCGAGGAGTTCCCCTTAAAATCCATACCAGACCTGGTATGCCCTTGGAGGGGAACCCATGCCGTTTTTTTATTTAAAATTAAAGTCGCCTGTCCTGGGATGACTTAAAGTCGTGTTGTAAGTCGCCCCAAGTCGTGTTGAAGTCGCCCCAAGTCGCGGTGTGATTCATACTCAAGTCGTGTCCAAGTTGCCTCCCAAAGTCATGCTGGAAGTCGCGTTGTCCCTGTGTAAATGGACACTTAACGATATGGCGTACGCTATTATCAATGGCATATTATTGTTGCTGTTGCGCTTATGCGTGCCCTGGTTCACACGCTCAATTAATGATTTATCTGGCGCACCAATTAAGGTATGAACCGGTGCAGCGCATTCATCTTAGTAAATGACCCCCTGTGTCTCCTTGTGAAAGAGGCCATTGTCTTAGAATAGCAGAGCTATGGTACCTGATGTCTGACCTGCCCCCTTTATGAAGGTTTTTCTTTTTTTTTCTCCAATAATTTATTAGATTTTCACATATGTTACAAATAAACGGTAAGGAGCATAGTCCAAGTTGTTTAACTTCAAAAAAGTACAGGTGGTTCAGTTTAATCTATTAACTTCAAAATAAGAACAGGTGGTTCATTTCAACATATGAACTTCAGTATAAATACAGGTGGTTCAGTTCAACATATTAATATTTAGTACATTTCCAAGAGCAGGTCTCAAGAGTGTCTATAACCTATTGCGTCCGTTTGAGCTTACGTGTGTTATGTTTCATAAGTAAGCTGCTGCTCTGGACCATTGAGAATGGGAGCCATTCAGATCTGGCTCTAGTGAGCATGCCTTTGCTGGAGACTAACATCAATTCATAGCTATAATGTAAGTTAACCAGGTTTAGAGTGTCTTCTATGGTCGGGACTTGAAAGTTTTTCCAGAGTCTGGTTATACTTAGCCTAGCCTCTAGAAGGATGTGGGTAGTCACTTTTCTGAGGGGAAAGGGTATGTTTTCTATTGTTAGAATTAGTAATCCCAATGCTGGTGATGGTAGTATGTTTTGCTATGTGATGTCTGGCACTATACGGAATATAAATAGCCAAAAGTAATTTAAGGATGAGCATGTCCACATTACATGGAGAAGGTCACCTTTGGGCTTATTGCATCTCCAGCATGTGTCTGGAGTATTCTTGCTGAAGGACGCTATTCTTGTGGGTGTTAGATACCAGGGTAGGGATATTTTTTGTGTGAGTTCCCAAAGTGTGAAGCATTAGGTGGATCTATAGATAGATCGAAGTGCTGTTTGCCATTGTTCGTCCGAGAATGTTTGTGCGACGTCTTTTTCCCAGTATAGGTGTAAGTTTAATTTATTGAATATCCTTTTTTGATAGAAGGTTTCATAGAAAAGGGAGATACCTTTCAGTTTCGGTTTGGTTAAGAAAGACCATATCTTGGGTGGTAGTGTGTACGTTGGGGTAGATATGTGGGATATAGAGTGTTTCACTCTCATGTAGTTGAAGTATTCATTGGTTGGAAGATTAAAAGTTTTTTGTAATTGAGGGAATGTCAATAGATTGGGTCCTTGAAATAGGTGTTGAATCTGTGTGATGCCTTTTGTTGCCCAGTGAATTAGAGATAGGTCAGGTGGAAATTGATGAAGTATTTCTTTTAAGAGAGGTGGAGAAAATGTTTTGGGTTGGAGTGTGTCCATTTTACTTAGTGCCTTCCAAGCCAGAGCTGAGGCTTTTATTGTGGGAGAGATTGCGGTTGGGATGGGTATTCCCAGTGGAGTGCCTAATAACCATGTTTGCAGGGTTGTGTGTTTGAAGGTTGTAGCTTCTATAAGGCCCCATAAGGTTTTGGGTTATGATTGGAACCAATCTTGTAGTTAGGTCAATATAGAAGCCCGTGATTCGAAATTGATAGATCCTGTCCCTCCTGCAAGTTTATGTTTGAATAGTTTAGAATGTGAACATCTAGGATTTTTCCCTTGCCAAAAGAATTTGTTGAGCATGGATTGTAGATCTTTGAAGTGTGATGTTGGTAATGGGAGAGGGATGGTTCTAAAAAGATACAATAGTTGAGGTAGGTGCATCATTTTAAAAGAATCCAATCTGCCTGACCAGGACAGTTCGTGTTTTGCTAGGTGTTGTATTTCTTTTTGGAGTTTGGTAAGGAAGGGTTTGAAATTGTAATTAAAGAGGTTTTTCGTCTATTTGATTGAACTCCTAGGTAAGTTATGTCGTTTTCGGCCCAAGTGTATTTACAGCTTGTTTGGAGTAGGTTCCTGGTTGTGGCGTCTAGAACTATGTCTAGTACATATGATTTTGTCACCTTTACTCTGTAGTATGATACATTGCTGAACTGTTGCAGGACGTTTTGAACTTCTAGTAATGAGGTATTTGGGTTGGTGAGCATGAAAATTACGTCGTCTGCAAACAGGCTAATTTTATGGCATGACTTACCTATCTAAAATCCTGATATTTTGGGGTTTTGTCTGATGTGTTCCACCAGAGGTTCATTTAGTAAATTGAAGATAAGAGGGGACAGTGGGCATCCTTGCCTCAAGCCGTTGGATATGTGGAATGTTTGGGATAACATGTCGGCCGAGAATACCTGGGCAGAGGGGGTGGAGTATAGTTCTAAAATGGCTTTCAGTATGTGCCCTTTAAAGCCAAATTTTAGGAGGGTTTGTTGGAGATATGTCCAATGAATCCTATCGAACACCTTCTCTGCATCCAAGGACAGGAGCAGAGAAGGCGCTCCGCTGGACTTCTGCTGGCGTAGTGAATGATATCTATAATTCTCCTGGTTGCATCTGATGCTTGGCGTCCAGTGGTGAAGCCGGATTGATCTTTGTAGATTAAGTTGGGCATAATATTGAGCAGTCAAGTGGCTAATAATTTCGCATAAATATTTGGGTCTAGATTCAGGAGTGAGATCGGACAAAAGTTTAGGGGTGACACTGGGTCTTTTCCTGGTTTCGGTAAAGTTACAATTAGAGCTTTTAGTGATTCATTGGGAAATTATGCGGAGGAGGGTTGGGAGGTTGATTTGGCTTAAGAATGTATTAATTTCATCAAGTGTAGGTTGATGTGTGTCCGGGTCATGTTTGAGGTTGTATAAGTCACTATAGTATGTACTGAAGGCATCTGCTATTGCTTGAGGGTTTCTCAATTTTTCCTTTGTGTGGGGATGATATATGTGTTCCCTTTAATGTTTGATTCTTCTATTCTTAATGTGATTAGCTAGGGCTTTACCTGCTTTATTGGAAGTGGAGTAAGATGTGGCTTTGAGTTTTCTTTGTGTATTTCCAAAGGACTGTAGGAGGTGAAGTCTGAGGTCTTGCCTGAGGGATAGTAGTTGTGCCGAGAGTGAGGGTTGGGGGTTTGACTTGGTTTGGTTTTCTTGGTTGTTGATTTGTGTCATGAGAGTGTCTATATGTTGTGTACTTTTCTTTTTGAATTGGCAACTTAATTTTATCAGTACACCTCGAATAAAGGCCTTGTGCGCATTCCACACCACTCCTGGATCGGACACAGAGCCTGCATTATGTTCAGAGTATTCCGCTATTTGTTTAGTTATATCTTGGGAGTAATCTGGATGTTGAATAATGTAATTATTTGTTCTCCATAAAAAGTTTTTTTTTGTTGCGAGGGATCTGAGATAGAGATGGTGATGGGGGCATGGTCCGACCAAGTTGTGGTGTGGATCTTTTGCAGTAGCAATTTTTCTGTACAGAAGAGGTCAATTCTAGAGTAGGTTTTATGGAGCGGAGAGAGGAAAGTATAATCTCTCTCCGTTCCATGTTGGCAACGCCATACATCAAACAGGTCATGAGTATGAATGAAAGATTTCAATGGGGATTCTCTACGCTTTGCTCCAATTGTACTTCTAGGACTAGGTTGTAATCTCCACATAAAATTAAGTGACCACACCATAGAGGCCAGATTTTATTCATTAGTTTAAGGAGAAACTGGATTTGGCGCACATTTGGAGCATATAAATTGACTAGTGTATAGTCTGTTTTATTAATGGTACAGACCACGATGAGATATCGTCCATTGGGGTCTGATATAAGTTTTTTCAGTTGGAAAGTGACAGTGTCATTGACCGCTATCAATCCACCCCTTTTCTTTGAGGTGAAGGATGCGGTGTAAACATGTGGGAAGCGGATGTTTTTGCAAGTTGGTGTAGCTGAGGAAGCAAAATGCGTCTCCAGTACACACAGGATGTCGCATTTAGTGTCTTAGGCTGTTTTCCAGAATGAGTGTCTTTTGGCTGGGAGGTTAAGCCCATTTGCATTTAGGGATAGAATAGTCACTGTCATTTGTGGTGTGATGTGTGTGACTCAGGCAGTCACAAGCACTTACATTTAATTGTGATTCAATGGAAGTTGTGGAGTAGTGTCAGGCGATGTTTCTGCTGAGGTTCCCACTGATCTTGGTCTTCTTTGATAGTTGCTGAAGGAAGGTGGATCGAGGGCTGCAAAATAACACGGTTAACAAGAGAAAAACTGAACTAGTGCAAACTGAACTTGTAGGGGAGTAAATATGAGTGAACTTATCACTGGTGTGATGGACAGGTGGAGTAGTGAAACTTGAGATTCAACTAAACCACTATGGGGGGTAACAAAAGTCAAGAGATTTAGTAACAAAGGGTCTTACAGCTGGTAGCAGGGGAGAGGTCTGAGTGTGGATATGGGCCCATTATGATCTGGATTTGTGGGCCTTATCAAGTGGAGTGCTTCCCATGAGTATGGCGGGAGGAGTTGTTGGGGTCACGATGTTCCAACGGTGGGTTGGGGTCATGTGGGAGGTCTGGTATTATTCCCCAGGTGTGCAGTAGTCGCATGCCACTTTTAAGATTGTTGATCGTGTGTGTCGATCCCTTGTGTGTAACTAGTAGTGTTGCAGGATATCTCCATTTGTATAGTATCTTGTGGTTGTAGAGGCCTTTGGTGCCTGGATTTAGTTTTCTCCGCAGTTGTAAGGTATATTTAGATAGGTCAGGATAAAGCAGGATGTTTTCACAGGGCGCCGGAAGCCGTGGGCCATTTCTGGGCGTTGTTAGTATTTTCTCCTTATTTTCTCCTGTATCTCGTTGACCAAAAATCCCTAGTTAATATACATTTTTGTTATTTGAGAAGATAGCTCCACTAGTTAGGTGATAGGCTGTTAGGTAAATGTAGTTCTTTTTGAGCTCCTCTGTAATCAGTGGAGCAGTTACTGACTGATTTTGACTGATCAGGGTCCCACAGACTGCACACTTGATTGCTTCCCCCTGCTTTCTGGAAAGATCCAGAACATAGAAGTAAAGCAGGCAATATAAACAGTTTGAACATTTTGAAGGTCCCAGTCAATCCTTGAGGAGGTGTGCCCAGAAGATGGCTGAAGAGCACATAAATCACCTGAGGGAGCAGTCAGGTTTCCTTGTCCAGGAGGAAAGGTACCCAGTCTTGAGGCGATTCAGTTCGCATTGTAGCGATATATAAGTTATTCATTCATTCATTCAGTCTGAAGGGCTACTGCCTTCCCAAGACGCCTTGCAGCAGTGGCGAACCCTGACACTGGCAACTCCTACAGGGTAGGTGCTACACATAAAGTTAGGGACCTTAAAGTGGAGAACCACACTAAAAAAAAAAAACAGCATTAATATTCTTTAAAATTAAAAAAAAATGTTTTACCTTACCAGAAACCTTACCAGAAACCCCTGTTGCTAGGCAGTCTTCCTAATCTGCCTCTTCCTACTCCGCAGTGATCTTCGGTCTTCTCTCCTCCTCGCATTGTTTTCTGGGGAATGGGGTGCGCTGTGTTCTGGGAACTGTGTGTTTTCTAACACAGCGCGTGTCCCATTCACAAAGCGATGCGCGACTCGCGCATGCGCAGTAGGAAACAGGCAGTGAAGTCGCAAGGCTCCACTGCTTGTTTCCCTTAGTGAGGATGGCAGCGCCGGGACCCGAGAGCCGAGGGACGGGTCGGCCTTGGGCGGCTGACATCGTGGGCTCCCTGGACAGGTAAGTGTCCTTATTAAAAGTCAGCAACTACTTTTTTTTAGCTGCTGAAAAAATCCTGCTGGAACACCCCTTTAAATTGTAAGCTCTTTGAGGGCAGGGTCTGATGTGAATGTATAATATACAATGTATAATATACAGTATCTCACAAAAGTGAGTACACCACTCACATTTTTGTAAATATTTTATTATATTGTATATACAGGTATATACAGGTGAGGAGTACAAAGATAAGTGTGTCTTGCCTACAGTCAAGCATGGTGGTGGGAGTGTCATGGTCTGGGGCTGCATGAGTGCTGCCAGCATTGGGGAGCTATAGTTCATTGAGGGAACCATGAATGCCAACAGGTACTATTACATGTAAGTGCAATGGGTTATGGCTAGGGATAGGCCGAACATCCACCTGTTCGGTTCGCATCCAGAACATGCGAACAGGCAAAAAATTGGTTCGAACACACGAACAACGTTAAAATCTATGGGACTCGAAAGTGAAAAATAAAAAGTGCTAATTTTAAAGGCTAATATGCAAGTTATTGTCATAAAAAGGGTTTGGGGACCTGGGTCCTGCCCCAGGGGACATGTATCAATGCAAAAAAACTACAGTTTTTTCAGGAGCAGTGATGTTAATAATGCTTAAAGTGAAACAATAAAAGTGTAATGTTCCTTTAAATTTCATACCTGGGGGGTGTCTATAGTATGCCTGTAAAGAGGCGCATGTTTCCCGTGTTTAGAAAAGTCCCTGCACAATATGTCATTTCTAAAGGAAAAAAAAGTAATTTAAAAGTACTCGCGGCTATAATGAATTATTGGCAATACAGATGAAAGTCATTGAAAAAAAGGCCCTTTGGGTCTGGTATGAATATTAAGGGGAACCCCAAACCAAAATTTAAAAAAAAATTTGCGTGGGGGTCCCCCCAAATTCCATTACCAGGCCCCTCAGGTCTGGTATGGATATTAAGGGGAACCCAGCACCAAATAAAAAAAATGGCATAGGGCCCCCCCCTTAACCTCCCTGGCGGTATGATCATGTCTGGAATTTTGTGCTGAAATCGGTACAATTATTTTGCATGGAAATTTGGCGTTTTTATATTGTAGGCATGCAATTCTTATGAATAACTCACTTAAATCTGTCCAAACCAGAGTCTAGTAGACATCCCGGGTATGATAAATTTTGAAACACAAAATCATAAATTATAATAAAATAAAAATATATATAAAAATGATTCAATAATGTAATCAAGTCAAAAACACTAAAATTTGCTCAGTTGCAGAATAGTCCCTGTCATTAAATGTAGTGTTTGATGATGAATTGTGATTCTAATTTATTATCGTTGTTTTCTAGCTGGTCTAAAACCACTTTTGACATTAAGGGACACTTTTTGGCTCCTGTGGACAATCTCCAGTTTCCAGGCAGAAAAAAATCTATTTATTATATAAAATGACATGCAGGGCACTGGGCAGACCTCTAGGGACAAAGAGGATGTGTATTTTTTTTATACAGTACTGTAATCTGTAAGATTACAGTACTGTATGTGTACTGTGTTTTTTAACTTTTTTGAATTTGGCACCGATCTCCGCTCCCGTGCGTCGTAACGTCGCAGGGAACGGAGATCATCGGCACTCGGGCACTGTGTGAATCGAGCGAGCAGACGGCTCGCTCACACAGCGGGGGGACATCGCAGGATCCAGGGGACAAGGTAAGTAACTTCCCCCTGTATCCTGCAATGCAAGCCCGAGGGTTTGGGTCAGGGTTACCGCTTTTGGTACATAAATCTCACCCCGAGCCAGACTCGGGAATACCGCCAGGGGGGTTAATATCCATACCAGACCCTTCAGGTCTGATATGGATTTTAAGGGAAGCCCCATGCCAAAATTTTAAAGAAAATAGCGTGGGGTTCCCCCAAAAATCCATAACAGACCCTTATCCAAGCACGCAACCTGGCAGGCCGCAGGAAAAGAGGGGGGACAAGAGAGCGGCACCCCTTCCTGAACCGTCTCTAACATCCACTAGCTCCATGATGTTGTCATGGAGGAGTGGAAGAGGACTCCAGTGGCAACCTGTGAAGCTCTGGTGAACTCCATGCCCAAGAGGGTTAAGGCATTGCTTGAAAGTGTGTTGAGTTATTTTGAGGGGACAGCAAATTTAGAAAGGTGTTATTTCTTCAGTGTTGTCACATTAAAAGATATAATAAAATATTTACAAAAATGGCAGGGGTGTACTCACTTTTGTGAGATACTGTTGTAGCGATACCCCCAGTTAAGAGGGCCGCAAGTTTGTTTTGGGTCCCTGAGTACAGCTCCACCAACCCCCCGGCAATCTGCTCTACCCGCTCTGGCACAGTTAGTAAAGGGGTATGTATCTATGCACATATAATATCACTTATACTTTAAGTGTAATGGAGTCAAACTCACAAGCAAACTGCTGACTGAAATAACTGTCTTTACTTTGGCAGTAAGAAAACAAATAGTAACATGCATCAAACATTTGACTTACAACACATTAGCAGGTCCCTGCAATATGCATTTAAACATGTACACATATGTATCAGGATAGCAATGGGGAACGGAGCGCCACGTGTGCGACCGTTTGCTATGCACCTCTGAGGTGCAACAAACCTAACTGCGACTATCTAATGGATCAGGCCTGATCCCCAGCAATAGAGCTCAGTCCTTGAGAAAATACAGTATTCCTCACCGGCAAGAGAACTGTAGAGGTGGTGCACATGTAGCTTTAAATGGTGTGTTTGTAATCCACAGAAAGAAACAAGCTGCTGCTCTGAGGTAATTGTGCCTTGGCAGTTCAATAGGCATAGAAGTGAAAGTGACAATGTATGATGAGCCTTTCAGCTCGCTCACCACTCCTGGGGTACCGTCCTCAGCTCCGGGACCTCCACTGGCGGCGTCCGGCCTCCTCCGTCACAGCCCCTGCGCTCGGGTCCTCTCTCTGTCCGACCGTGTGTAGGCAAAAGTCTCCGCTCCGCTGCTGCTGACACTGAGGGGTGAGAGTCTCTCTCCTTCTGCTGCAAGGCCCAGGCTTCAGGCCTTCAGCAGTCCCGGTCCGCACAGGTGTCTCCTTACTCAGTCGTGTCTGCGTCACCAGCCCAGTCAGAAGAGGAAGAGGCGGTCTCTCCTCTTCCCTTTTATCACCTCCCCCAGCAGCCTCTCGGGCGGAAACAAACAGCCTCCCGGGAGCCTGGGGAATTATGGGAACTGTAGTCTTCTCCCCTAAAAGGGGAACGACCCCGCTACACACTCCCCCCACTTTGAATCTTTGGTCCCCAAAGACATTGTTCAATCTACAAGCTTTCTTTGAGACAACACGTTCACATAATTCAGACAGGGGAGCTTCCCACCAATTAGCATAGGATGGGGAGCTGTCCTGTCTACAGGTCACTTCAGTGTGGGCGACCTGTTTAACTGTGCCAGAGAGTGAGCTGGGGTTGCCCTCCACCAAATGAACAGTGGATGGGTCAGGGCGTTCAGCACTTCTCCTTGCTGTGGTAACAGAGTCCTTTGAACTTTTTCCCATTTGGGGGTAAGTCAACTTCTTGGGAGGCCTCACAACTCTGTGAGCTCTCTGTTCTCTTGGCACTTCTTCAGGAACACATTCTGGCAACATCTCTGGTTCTAGAACATCTACTTCTTCTTCTTCTGAGTAGAGACCAGGGATATCTTCCCAGCACTCAGTCACAACACTGAATGGAACAAACTCTGTAGCTTCTGGGTTCAATGTTTTATCTTCCACATCCTCAGTAAGTGGAAGATCTATGGCGGAATTTCCTGGAGTTGAGGAAGGCCATAGCCATTCAAGTTCTCCTCTTTCTTCTTCTGCTGATTGGGGGTCCTGTCCACCCCTAGCTCGGGATGTCTGAGACCGAGTATTAGGCCTGGGGGTATCCAGAATGGAAACAGATTCAGGTAAATCTCTTGCTGGAGGTATTCTGACTGCTTCAGTGAGTGGGAGCAAGTGATTCCTATGCCAGGTCTTCAAAGGCCCCACTCTCCCTTCTGGCTTCAACTTGTAGACAGGCAATCCAGGTAGCTTTCTACAGATGATATATGGCTCTGATCTCCATCTATCAGCAATCTTGTGTTTTCCAGGGATCCCTAGATTTCGTAACAATACACGGTCCCCAGGCTGTAGGTCCTGTGCTCGAACCTTCAAGTCAAAGTTCCTCTTGTTTCGGGCCCCCCTCTGGTCAGAGGCCGCCTGAGCTTTTTCATAAGCTATCTCAAACTGTGCCTTAGTCTGTCCACATATCCTTTGTGGGAGGCAGCAGAGGCATGGTCTAAGGAAATGCCAAAGGCCAGATCCACCGGCAATCTTGCTTCTCTCCCAAACATAAGTCGGTAAGGGGAGAAACCCGTCACATCACTTGTGGTGCAGTTGTAAGCATGCACCAGAGCTGAAATGTGTTGGCTCCAATGTTGCTTCTTCTCTGTCTCTAAAGTTCCCAACATGTTCAATAGGGTCCTGTTGAACCTTTCAGGCTGGGCATCACCTTGAGGGTGATATGGTGTGGTTCTAGTCTTCTCCACTCCCAGAGAATCTAGTAGCTTCCTGATCAGGCGACTCTCAAAGTCCCTTCCTTGATCTGAATGGATTCTCTGTGGTAGTCCATAATGAACAAAGTACTTCTCCAAAAGTACCTTGGCTACTGTAGAGGCCTTCTGGTCCTTGGTTGGGAAAGCCTGAGCATATTGGGTGAAATGGTCGGTTACCACCAGAACATTTCCCAATCCACTCAAATCGGGTTCAAGGCAGAGAAAATCAATGCATACCAGATCCATTGGGCCTTGACTCTGTAGATGGCCCATTGGGGCAGCTTGATGGGGTAAAGTCTTTCTCTGAATGCATCTTGCACAGGAATGGCAATACTCCTCCACTTCGGTCCTCATGCAGGGCCAATAAAACCGGTCTCTGACATGTTGGAAGGTTCTCTCTGCTCCCAGGTGACCATGCTGGTCATGTAAGGCAATCAGCACTGTCTCTCGATGCTTTTCGGGGAGAAACAGCTGCCACTTATCTTCTGAGCTATCAGAGGGGCCCCTTCGGTAGACCACTCCCTGATGCACCTGTAATTTGTCCAACTCTCTCCTCAGTAGGCGAGCTTCTTTGGAAGGGTGAAGTCGGAGTCCCTCTGGACTCTTGTTTTCCAGTGCCTCCAGGACCAATTTCCCCATGGGGTCTTCCAATTGGTCACACCTCAACTCTTTCTTGGACAGCTTCGGTAGGCACTCTTCTTCTAGTTGAGTTACCCCACAGTAACACTTTGGGACTCCCACTGTGGTAACTCCTATCTCTTCGGCTCTGGATCCTCCTCTGGCTTGGAGTTCAGCCCCCTGACAAAGGGCTCGCACTCCTTCTGGTGCCACTTGGGTCCAGTCTTCCCAGTCATCGACCATGACATGGGATCTTCGGGACAGGGCATCTGCATCTCTATTTCCAGCCCCTGGCCTGTACTTGAGGCTGAAATTGAATCCAGACAACGCCGCCAACCATCTGTGTCCAGTTGCATCCAGCTTGGCGGTGGTGAATAGGTAGGTCAAGGGGTTGTTATCTGTCTTTACAGTGAATTCGGCCCCATAAAGATAGTCTTTCAACTTGTCAACTACTGCCCACTTGAGGGCTAAGAACTCCAACTTGTGGGTGGGGTAGTTCTTCTCGGAGGGGGTCAGGCTCCGGCTCACATAGGCCACTGGTCGTAGCTGGTCTTCATACTCCTGGTAGAGTACTCCACCTAGGCCCTCATGGCTGGCATCAACATGTAGCTCATATGGTCTAGTGGGGTCAGCATAGGCCAAAACTGGGGCTGTGGTGAGACTTCTCTTCAAGGTTCTGAAAGCCTCTTCACACCTTGAGTTCCATTGGTCTTGAACCAACTCACCGGGCCTCCTGGGCCCCAATCCATTTTCCTCTCCTTCTGTCTTGAGCAGCTCGTTTAGGGGTTTTGCAATGCGGGCAAACCCATCCACAAACCTGCGGTAGTAGGAGCAGAACCCCAAGAAAGATCGAAGTTCTGTAACTGTTGTGGGTCTTGGCCACGAAGTAACTGCCTCCAACTTCTCAGGGTCTGTAGCCACTCCTTTTTCAGACACTATGTGTCCCAGATAGTTCACAGAAGACTGATAGAACCGACACTTCTCGGGGGAAAGTTTGAGTCCCTCTTCACTGAGCCTCTTCAACACTTTCTCCAATCCGGCTTCATGTTCTTCCAAAGTCTTTCCAAAGACAATGACATCGTCCAGGTACACAAGGACTTCTATGAGGTTCATGTCTCCAACTGTCCTTTCCATAAGGCGTTGAAATGTAGCAGGAGCTCCAGATAGGCCCTGAGGCATCCTGTTGAACTCAAAGAACCCTACTGGGGTTATGAAGGCAGTCTTTTCTCTATCTTCTGGATGCATGGGGATTTGATAGTACCCACTCTTTAGGTCCATCACACTGAACCACTTAGCTCCAGATAAACTCTGTAAGGCATCCTCTATCCTTGGCGTGGTGTACTGGTCAGGAATGGTCCTCCTGTTGAGAGTTCTGTAGTCAATGCAGAGCCTCAATGACCCATTCTTCTTCCTGACTACCACAATTGGGGAGGCATAGGGGCTTCTGGACTCCCGAATCACTCCCGTCTTCTTCAGTTCCGCAAGCTGCTCTCTCAGATCCTCCAGATCTGCTAGCGGGACTCGCCTGACTCTCTCTCTGAATGGCTTGTCCTCTTGCATGCGGATTCGATGGGTGGCACTCCTCGCACACCCCACATCAAACTCATCTTTAGAGAAAATCTTCTCCCATCTGGTCAGCTGGGCCTTGGCTCTCTCCTTCCAAGCTCCAGGTAGGTTTGGGTTCTCCATGGAGAGTTTCTTCCAAACATCTTCTCCTTTACCCGCCCCTTTCACTTCTGACCAGCCAACTGGGACAGCAGGACTCACCTGTCCCAGAAGCATCCTGGCAGGGATCTCCACGGGCCGCTCCGTGGGGTTCCTCACACTGACAGGGACTCTTCCTCTAGCCTTCTTCAGGTCCTTCAATGAGATCACTTCTGGTATCACTTCCAGACCTTAGTGACCCTCCATTGGGTCGGGTTCCAACATTACAAAGGGGCCAGGCTGCTCCCAATTAAGTTTCACCGTGGCTCTCAGGCAGGTTACCTCTCCAGGCTGTAACACCGCTCCTTCTTTTCCAAGCCTCCATACCTTGCCTATCCCCTCACTTGGGGTCTTCTGCTCTAGGACCAACCGCTGGTAGGCTGCCTTCAGCATGGGATGGATCTTGGGGGCTGAAAGATTCTGCTTCTGTACAAGGGGGGTCAGAAGCCTTCTGACTAGATCCGTGTTCGTCCCTATGATCAGGGAGGTCTTGCTGGTTCCTGGCGGGCGAGGGCACACCACTGCTAGGGTGTCAAACACTTCAGCCTTTCCAGCCACAGATGGGTCAAAGGTCAATCGTATGGGTAGGTATCCATCATAGGGGAAACTCTGAGTTCCCAGCCCCCGTATCTCCAACTCTTCTATCTTCTGTATGGGCAGATGACTCAGGTATCTGTCATAGAAGTCCCTGTACAATAGGGTCACTTGTGCTCCAGTGTCCAGGAGGGCCTGTGTGTACACTCCTTCCACTTGGATGGGTACAGTAGGGGATGGACCAACCAGCTCTTCTGGGTAGGGCCTAGTTGATGCTGTCCTCTTCTTTGGACTCTTTTCTTTACCAGCACTGGATTTGCGCTTGATTCTTTCCTGAGCCTGGTATGCATTAATTTTCTCCCTCTTAGTGGGAGTGTGAACCCGTTGAGGGATATTGTTATCTCTTACTTTTAGGGGTTCTCGCTTGGGAGTGCTGTGTCTCTTCGGAGGGGTCTTGCCCCCTTTCTCTGGGGTGTACCTTGGTTGAGGATCCCTGGGTTCCTTCCGAGGGGTTTGATCTCCTCGCTTTCTTTTCCCGTTATACTTCTTGGAGCTCACTGAAGGTGATGGGCACCCGGTTGACTCCTTCACCGGGGCCCTTTGGCGTTTCCCGCCGGCTGGCGGCTATCTGTTTTCTTCTTCTTGGGACTGGAGCATACAGCTGCAATATGGCCCACTCCCCCGCAGTTAAAACAGATCATCTCTCCGTAGTCAGGTGAGGATGCTGGTGCTGAAACAGTTGGAAACAATTCCCTCCTGCTTGCTTCTATCTTGGGACTTGGCGTCTCTTTCGCCACTAGAGACGTCAGTATCTCCATCATCTGGGACATCTGCAACTTCAGGGCATCTACTTCTGTCTCTCTTTCAGGGGTTAAGGCCGACCTGACCGTGGCCACTGGAAGTTTTGCAGACCCCATCACTTGCTTTTCCCGTTTCTCTTCCAACATGGCCTCTTCTTCTCTGACCATTCGAATGAGATCGGGTAGTCCAGGCTCTTCCCATCCTGCCGGGTGCGTAGTATTAGTGCGACAGGGTCCAGGGGTTGGGCTCCCCTCATCACCTGCTGGGCACGGGCTTCATCTACTTTCCCCGGATCTATCCCCTTCTTCAGGATAATCCTATGCAGGATCTTGTCTATACGTCCCATATACTCCGACAGCTTCTCCCCTGTCTTCTGGTAACAGTGTTCCAGTTGATAGGTAAGCTCCGTGATTTTCTCTGTCCCACCAAACACACTTTCCAGGATGTCTATGTAATCCTGTGCAGTGCAATCCTTCTTGCTTGTCTTCAGATTGCGTATGGCCTCTAAGCCCTTTTAGGCTCTCAACAATCCTTTGCTTCTTTCTACCTTCTGGGACCTCCCATTCTTCTAAGGCCTGCGTGGCACCATCTAACCACTCTTCAAATCCCTCTTCCCCCGAGGGTACAGGTTTTCTCCCTGAAAACATCCGGAGTTTCCTGTATCCCGACATCGGGTAGTCCCCGGGGTCTCTTCTGCACTGAGTCACAATCTCCCCTAGGACAGCACACAGTTCTGCACTGAGAGTGGTTTGTACAGGTGCGGGACTTTCCGCGCCCTTCTGCTCTTCCTTCTTTGGGGATAGCATGGTTTTCATTGGAGAACCGTCTCCCTTGCGCGGCAGCGCATGCAGCAATTGATAGGTCTGACCATCCAGTGCTTGTATGCTTTGACTCCTGAACTGCTCTGGGATCTCTTCCTGCCATTCTGCCAGGGCGTATGTATACCCGGCATCATCTCTCATGTCCATTACCCGTGACTTGTGGCCTGGGGATAATGACATTATGAGCTGCTTGACTGCCTCTTTCTGCCATATCCCTGGCAGTTCAATGACTGCTGCTGCGGCTGGATCCATGCCCCATATTGTGGACCACCGTCCCACTTCTGTTGGGTCCATGCCAGTACCTTCTGGCGGCTTTTCCCGCTGTCTCAGGATCCCGGACGAGCCCCCACGTGTAGCGATACCCCCAGTTAAGAGGGCCGCAAGTTTGTTTTGGGTCCCTTAGTACAGCTCCACCAACCCCCCGGCAATCTGCTCTACCCGCTCTGGCACAGTTAGTAAATGGGTATGTATCTATGCACATATAATATCACTTATACATTAAGTGTAATGGAGTCAAACTCACAAGCAAACTGCTGACAGAAATAACTGTCTTTACTTTGGCAGTAAGAAAAGAAATAGTAACATACATCAAACATTTGACTTACAACACATTAGCAGGTCCCTGCAATATGCATTTAAACATGTACACATATGTATCAGGATAGCAATGGGGAACGGAGCGCCACGTGTGCGACCGTCTGCTATGCACCTCTGAGGTGCAACAAACCTAACTGCGACTATCTAATGGATCAGGCCTGATCCCCAGCAATAGAGCTCAGTCCTTGAGAAAATACAGTATTCTTCACCGGCAAGAGAACTGTAGAGGTGGTGCACATGTAGCTTTAAATGGTGTGTTTGTAATCCACAGAAAGAAACAAGCTGCTGCTCTGAGGTAATTGTGCCTTGGCAGTTCAATAGGCATAGAAGTGAAAGTGCCAATGTATGATGAGCCTTTCAGCTTGCTCACCACTCCTGGGGTACCGTCCTCAGCTCCGGGACCTCCACTGGCGGCGTCCGGCCTCCTCCGTCACAGCCCCTGCGCTCGGGTCCTCTCTCTGTCCGACCGTGTGTAGGCAAAAGTCTCCGCTCCGCTGCTGCTGACACTGAGGGGTGAGAGTCTCTCTCCTTCTGCTGCAAGGCCCAGGCTTCAGGCCTTCAGCAGTCCCTGTCCGCACAGGTGTCTCCTCACTCAGTCGTGTCTGCGTCACCAGCCCAGTCAGAAGAGGAAGAGGCGGTCTCTCCTCTTCCCTTTTATCACCTCCCCCAGCAGCCTCTCGGGCGGAAACAAACAGCCTCCCGGGAGCCTGGGGAATTATGGGAACTGTAGTCTTCTCCCCTAAAAGGGGAACGACCCCGCTACACTGTATATTATACATTCAGATCAGACCCTGCCCTCAACGAGCTTCCAATTTAAGGTCCCTAACTCGCTTTCATGTGTATCACTTCCCCCGTAGGAGTGGCCAGTTTTAGGGTTCCTTACTGCTGCACAGCCAATCACACAGCATTTGCTGCTTGCATCCAGACATAGAAAACTGTCTTTGGCTTGTTTTTGTTGTTTTATTAGGGGATGATAACTTGGGGTAGGAATTATGGGATGCCCAACTTAACAGCAACAAAAAAAACAGAAACTTCCTCCCTATTTACAGCTCCTCTTCTTCCTCCCGCACAAACTTGCTCCTTGTACAGCTCTGCATGGTTTACTCCTTTTAGGAACGAACAGTGTCTGCTTTAGCCCTTACGTGCTAGGAACTCTCAGTCCCTTGAGAAGTAGCAATTGGAGGGAACTTCATCTTGCACACCTTCTGCTTCCCTGTAGACACTGATCCCACTTCTGCTGCTTGCAGAGATGCTAGCCCTCCTGGTTGCCACCAGCCCACCTAGCTGCTTCTTCATCCCAGTCCTCCTGACTGACACACTGGAGAAATCCCAGGGCAAGGTTGGATGAAGACTTAGTACACCGCTGTCTTCAAGAGAGACTTGCTACAGCTGGCAGTCTCTCCCCTTGTCTGTCCCTACACTGTGCTGACCTACTCACTCTGTCTCTCATTGCTCTCTCTCTGCTGCCTCCCTGGAAAGCAGCTCTCCTGCACCTGCCTTGTGTGGTAGGATTCTTCCAGACCAGCCACCTGAGCCCCAGCCCAAGGTAAACCCTCTCCCCAGCAGAGGTCCCTCAAGAGTCACCGACAGACTCTGCTTCTGCTTCTCCATCTCCCTTTCCCAGCATACCTCTATCCATCCATTTATGAGATCCTTAGTCGCCTATATAGTGGCCCATATATATGCAGAGCAGCCCCTCCTTACCACCTCCCACTAGTATCTAGAATGTTCTCCAACTTTCTAGATCCAGGGGGAGGCACCAGAGAGTTATCTGTATGCTGGCCTAACCTCTGATAACCCTGACCCAAATACAGACTCACAGGCTAGGCATGAGTCAGAGTATATTTTTCCTACTTTCACTCCAGTAGCACACACTAGAGGGTGCTATACATGCATACAAGCCAATTTAGACAAGAGCCAATTATTCTACCAGCATGTCTTTGTATTGTGGAAGGAAACCAGAGTAACGGGAGGAAACCCATGCAGGCACAAAAAAAACATACAAACTACAGGCATGTTAATCAAATATATCTCTGCTCAAAATGTAAAATATAGGTTTGGGGTGGGAAATTCTGACTTTATGTACCTACATAATGAAAATGCTTTGAGTTGTTCTCCTTAGTAGCTGTGACTCAAGACTTCTGACCCTGACTTGTAGTGCTATGCAATCTTGTACATGCAGAAAGGTAGTCAGATGAATTATTAGCTAGCTTTACTGGGAATGAATCTGACTATTTCACTACTCAAGCAAGGCGAAGAGGCAGCAAAAATCAATTTCCAGATCATCAGTAAATCAAGAGAATGGTTAGCTAAGCTTGAAGTTGAACTTCAGGTGAAGAAAAAAAAGAAAATGCTTACAAGCAATGGGTAGTAGAAATAAATATTAAGAAACCTGTGTTTTACCCATGCAGCTGGCCCCACCAGCTGCACATACCTTTTCTTCACTCCTTAGTCCATCCAATTTGATACTAAGATCAAGAGAAATTGGTGCTTTGGAGCTTATGAAATTCTGAGGACTGTCTTCCAGTCCGTGTGTGCCGGACTGGCTATGTTCATATTTATTATTTTTACATGATTTTTTTTTTTTGTTGTAAAACATTAATAGCTCCCATGTGAGCATTAGGTTAGCTGAGTTTCAGAGACCTTGCTTTGTGCATTGGTGCGCAGTCATGTTGGAAAAGGAAGGGGCCATCCCAAAACTGTTCCCACAAACTTGAGAGCATGAAATTGTCCAAAATGTCTTGGTATGCTGAGGACTTAAGAGCTCACTTCATTGGAACTAAGGGGCCAAGCCCAACCTGAAAAACAACCCCACGCCATAATCCCCCTTCCACCAAATGATTAGGACCAGTGCACAAAGCAAGGTTCATAAAAACATGGATGAGCAAGTTTGAAGTGGAGGAACTTGACTGCCTGCACAAAGGCCTGACCTCAACCCGACAGAACACCTTTGGGATGACTGCGAGCCAGGCCTTCTCATTCGTCATCGGTGTCTGACCTCACAAATGCGCTTCTGGAAGAATGGTTAAACATTCCCATAGACACACTCCTAAACCTTGTGGACAGCCTTCCCAGAAGAATTTAAGCTATTATAGCTGCAAAGGATGGACTAATTCAATATTAAACCCTACGGACTAAGACTGGGATGCCATTAAAGTTCATGTGTGTATAAAGGCAGGTGTGTCCCAATACTTTTGACAATATAGTGTATATGGCCATGTGAGCTGGCAAGAGGGAGGACCCTATTAGATCATCGACATCAATATTCAAACATTTAGTCTTTAGAACTGATTTCAGTTAAAGCATATCTGAACCCAAAAATAAAAATGTAATATATTGCAGCTTACCAATCCTTTGATGTGGAAGCAGCATTTGTCTTCTTTTTTTAGGGTTTTTCTTTGGTGATTTTTCACATAGTAAGTCTTTTATTTTGCCACTTCCTTTAAAAGAGCAAGCTGTTCAATAAAAATTGCTGTTAGAGGATTGAAACAAACAAACTATCCCCCCACAGCTCCCCCTAATACTCATTTGAGGCCCCTCTCAATCCAGTGATGTGCATGGGTGCCTTGGCTTTTCCGGGTCTCTTGCTCCTCATTGGCTGACACATTCACAGCCAATGAGGAGAGAGCAGGGTGCGGGTGCAGGGTGTGTGTCTTATGGAGATATAGAGTGGGGCTTAGGAGAGAGCATGCACCATTGCCCCCATAGCAAGCGGCTTGCTACTGGGGGCACTGGTCAAGAGGCATAAGCTAGGAGCACCGGCTAATGAGTCACATGACACGGGGAGGGAAAATGGCTATTTGGGCCCAATTTGGACATTTTCGCTTAGGGGTGTACTCACGTTTGTTGCCATGCATTTAGACATTAATGGCTGTGTGTTGCGTTATTTTGAGGGGACAGCAAATGTACACTGTTATACAAGTTGTACACTCACTGCTTTACATTGTAGCAAAGTGTAATTTCCTCAGTGTTGTCATATGAAAACATATAATAAAATATTTACATAAATGTGAGGGGCATACTCACTTTTGTGAGATACTGTATATACACACATACAGTATATATACACATCTCCCTTTAGTAACTAGTTTGCCTGTAATTATTGTGTTAGGTAAATTTAATTGTGCCCGCTGTAGCCACTGCAAGTTATTAATTAGTTCACTTCAGTGTTTTCAGCTGCTGCCAGACTTAAAGCTCCCTCTGCTTTCCAGCCTTGGCCAATCACAGGTATCTGGGCCCAGAAGGCTGCTGGGAGTCTGCATATATTATCTGAGGCAATGAGCTTCTGGGTCTTTTTCTGGAGAGGATCAGTCCATCCCGGAGGGCTGCTGCCCTCCAGAGCAAGGGTGCCATGTGCTTGAGGCCTCAGGTGGGATGCTATAGTGAGCTGGCTGAGGGTCTGTCTGCTGAAGATCTAGTCTAGTATCACTAGAGAAAGGTGTCACTTGGAAGTTGGAAGGAGGAAACTGTCAGTAATAGGATCCCTTTAGGACCCAGCACAACTCACCTGACACAGCCTTTGCCTGGAAAACAACAGTGATTGGCCAGCTCACCTTTAAATCACCTGTATCAGCATTCAATTAGTGCTCGTGTTAGAGTTTACCTTTGTGTTTGATCAAGCTGATATCTGCTCTGTGTATTTCGTGTATGACCCAGCTCGTTTGACCCTGCTTTCTCGCATCTGATTCGGTAGCGTTTGAACTCTGAGCTACCTGTGTATGACCCAGCCTGCCTAGACTACGCTTTGCCTGATTCTACTGTAGTACCTTCATCCGCAGCGATGAACTACAAGCATCAACTAACATCTATCCTCATCTGCAGCGGTGAACTATAAGGTTCAGCAAACATCTACCTTCATCTGCTGCAGTGAACTGCAAGTCCCAGCTGACCTGCTGTCACAAAAACCGTCATACCAGACAGCCAGACGCACCGGCGCGCGCTAGTGCACGCACTCCTGTGCGCGTTCCTGCGGGCTTGCGTGCGCGCGCGCGTGCACGCGTCCGGGCGCGCGCGCGCAGTAATTGGAACACACCTGTGTGCGCTGTTGGCGCCAGGCAGCCTACTTAATCAGGCAGCACCTGTTGGCCAGTGCTGCCTGATCTTCAGCTTTCCAGAGACCTTGTTCCTGTGTATGTATCCTGCTAAAAACCTTGTTTGATCCTGTGACCCGGCTTGCCCTTTGGAATTCCTTGATCTCCGCCTGCCTGATGACCTCTGCCTGATTGACCATTCTGCTGCTTGTCCCTTTTGTACCTCGCCATCGGAACACCGCCAAACCTTGAAGGTATCTAGATTATCTTGATTCCTATTGAGAGACTTGTGCCTGCTTCCTATTCCACGCCTCCCTCCATCTGTGTATCCCGCATATCTGCACTCCATCTTGTCCCCAGTGGGGGCTTATACCTGGACTTACCACATCTTCTGGATATCCTGCATACCCTTACTCACATCACCCACCTGTGGAATCTCCACCTGTGTATCCCGCATACCTGCACTCCATCCGGTCTCCAGTGGACTCACATCACCACATCCAGACACCCTGCACCAGGCTCTCTTACCCTTCCTAACTCTCGTGCCTCCTGTACCCATATCCAGGGGCCGAAAGTGGGATCCGTACGGGAGACCTCCCCTCTGCCCTAGTGGACTCACCAGTCAGGTACGTACCAGCTTGATAGTATCAGGCAGCCATGACTGAGTCCGGGCAGGGGGCCTCTCCCATGGAGGATATGTGCAGGCACCTAGCGGGTCTATCCCAAGCTGTGAAAGGCCTACAGGATGGCTATTCTCGATTGGAAGAACAAGTCCAAGCCATGTCTGCATCTTCTGTCCCCCAGGTGGCGTCTTCTGTTGGGTACCCTCAAGCACCTTCCGTGATCATGCTACCACCAGAACCCAAGGTACCAATACCGGAAAGATTCTCTGGGGAACGAAGTAAATACCGTGCGTTTCGCAATGCGTGTGAACTTTATTTTGCTCTACAACCACGGACTTTCTCTTTGGAAGCTACAAAAGTGGGGTTCATCATCTCCCTTCTGACTGGTGAACCACAAACCTGGGCCCACCGTCTATTGGAGCAGAAGTCTGCGTCCCTGGACTCCCTGGACCGCTTCCTCACTGCAATGGCTCAGTTATATGAGGACCCTCAACCTGCTGCCACGGCTGAAAACGCATTACAATCCTTACAGCAAGGTCGCAGAACGGCCGAGGATTACGCCGTGGAATTCAAACGCTGGAGCTCTGATACAGAGTGGAATGATGCGGCACTGCGACACCAATTTCGCAGAGGACTATCAGATTCTCTAAAAGATGAGTTGGCTCGTGTTGGGATTCCTCAGTCCTTAGATGAACTCATTAACCTCTCAGTTCAAATTGACCGCCGTCTCAGGGAAAGACGGGCCGAAAGATCCTCTGGTCCTTCTCGCCCCTTTTGGATGCTTCCCAAAGTACCTGGTCCTTCTAACCCAGTCCCCTCAGCTTCATCTACCCCGGCTTCTGGGGCTCCTGAACCAATGCAAATCGGACTAATTCGGCCTTCCCTGACCCCAGAGGAAAAGATGCGCAGACGGGCCCATAATCTATGTTTGTATTGTGGAGAATCCGGACACTATGCAAGAATGTGCCCCAACAAGACACGTAAGTGGTTGTCTGCTTCTTCTTTATGTGCACCCGTCTTACTCCCAACCGGCACTCACCTGGCTCTCACTATTGTTTTGCAGCTCTCCGGTCGGAGCATTCCAGTATCAGTCATCATTGACTCAGGAGCATGCAGCTGCTTCATTGACCAAGTTTTTGCAACCAACCATGGCATCCCTCTTCAACCCAAAGTACGGGGCCTTGCGGTCCACCTGGCGGATGGTTCCACACTTAGTTCCGGCCCAGTCACCCAGGAAACGGAACCCCTACTGACCACCATAGGATCTCAACACCAGGAGCTCTTACGGTTGGATGTCATACCTTCACCTCTCTTCCCGATAATTTTAGGAATGCCTTGGTTGAGTGCTCACAACCCCAGTATCAACTGGGCTACAGGTGAAGTCCAGTTTCCTTCCAGTTATTGCCGACAGAACTGCCACTACGGAAGACCCGACCAACCGGCTTCACTCCTATGCCTGGATACTGACTCAGAACTCTACCAGTCCATCCCTGAACCCTACCGGGACTTTGCAGATGTGTTCAGCAAAAAGGGGGCAGAGACACTTCCGCCACACAGGCCTTATGATTGTCCCATAGAACTTCTACCCGGAACAGAAGTTCCCTTCGGAAGAATCTACCCACTTACGGAACAGGAATTGGGCACTCTAAAAGATTACATAGACGAGAATCTGGCAAAAGGGTTCATTCGTCCTTCCACATCCCCGGCCGGTCCATGTATCTTCTTCGTCGAAAAAAAAGATCATTCTCTTCGCCCCTGCATTGATTATCGTGAATTAAACAAGATTACCATCAAAAACAGATATCCCCTTCCCTTGGTACCAGAACTTTTTCAAAGGCTGGGTACCGCCAAAATCTTCACAAAATTGGATCTTCGGGGGGCTTACAACCTGATCCGCATTCGAAAAGGGGACGAGTGGAAAACAGCCTTCCGTACTCGGTTTGGGCACTACGAGTACCTCGTCATGCCATTTGGATTATGTAATGCCCCAGCAACTTTCCAACACTTCGTTAATAACATCTTCCATGATTATCTGGATTTGTACGTCATTATTTATTTGGACGATATTCTCATTTTCTCTTCCTCCTTGACCGACCACCGCAGACATGTCCGAAACGTCCTTACCCGTCTAAGACAACATGGACTGTATGCTAAATTTGAAAAATGTAACTTCGAGATCCAGAGTGTACAATTCTTGGGACTAATCATATCAGCAGAAGGAATCAAAATGGATCCCGAAAAGGTATCCGCCATTTTGGATTGGCCAGCACCCATAGACAGAAAGGGAGTACAACGCTTCATTGGCTTTGCCAATTTCTACAGGAAATTTATTAAAGGATTCTCCTCTATTATTTCACCCATCACTGAACTTACCCGACAAGGAATTCGGTTTCATTGGAGTTCCAAAGCACAACTGGCCTTTGAAAGACTTAAAGAACTTTTTACTTCTGCCTCTATCCTCAAACATCCGAACCCAGCCTTGCCATTTGTTTTAGAAGTCGATGCCTCAGAGATTGCAGTGGGAGCGGTGCTATCCCAGCGACAAGGTGCCAAGGCTCTTCTTTTTCCAGTAGGTTTCTTCTCCCGCAAACTAACCTCTTCAGAACGAAATTATGATGTGGGCGACAGGGAACTTCTCGCCATCAAAGTAGCCTTGGAAAAATGGCGCTACCTCTTGGAGGGGGCTGCGCATCCTGTTCTGGTGTACACCGACCACAAAAACTTGGAGTATCTGAGAACAGCTAAAAGACTAAGACCACGACAAGCCAGGTGGGCTCTATTCTTTTCATGTTTCCAACTCCACATAACCTATCGGCCAGGCTCCAAAAACAGTAAGCCAGACGCTCTTTCTCGGATGTTCTTGGATATCGAGCACGATATTCCTCCCGACACCATTCTACCCGCCGGGAATTTCCTACTCTTACAAGAAGACCTCATGTCTCGGATCAAACAAGCCTCCATTGGGATGCCTCCCTTGGATGGAGTTTCCAGTAAGGATGGATTGTTTTGGCGTCAAGGCAAGATTGTGGTTCCAGAAAAATTGAGGTTACATATATTAGAGTTATGTCATGACCACAAACTGGCTGGGCACTTCGGTATCTCCAAAACAACCGACCTACTACTACGTACCTTCTGGTGGCCCCATCTGACCAAAGATTGTAAGAGATATGTCGAATCATGCTGTGTCTGTGCCCGAAATAAGACTAGCCGAACAAGAGCCTGGGGTCTATTAAAACCTTTACCAGTCCCAGAAAGACCATGGAGTATGGTTTCAATAGATTTTATTGTCGAACTCCCACCTTCAGAAGGTTTTTCCTCTATCTTTGTTATAGTGGACAGATTGTCAAAGATGGCACAATTTTTGCCCATGAAGGGTACCCCTTCAGCTTTGGAAACTGCACAAATGTTCATTAAAGAAGTGGTAAGGTTACATGGAGTCCCAACAAACATAGTTTCAGACCGTGGTGTCCAGTTCACCTCAAGATTCTGGAAGGCTCTTTGTCGATCTCTGGAAATCGAGTTGGCATTCTCATCTGCATACCATCCACAGACAAACGGCCAGACCGAGAGAACCAATCAGACATTAGAGCAATATCTACGCTGTTTTTCTACCTTTTCCCAAGATGATTGGGCCTCCTTGCTCCCCATTGCTGAGTTCTCATACAATAACTCTCTGCACTCAAGTATTAACCAAACTCCGTTCTTCGCCAATTATGGGTTTCACCCATCCTTTTTACCCAGGTCAATTCCGGAATGCTCCATACCCGCAGTTTCAGAAACACTAGACTTCTTCTCCACTAACAACAAGTTACTACAGGAGACCATGACTAAGGCACAGGAGAATTACAAAAAAATCTTTGATGGAAAGAAGCGCGGAGAACTCATCCTGGAACCCGGTGATCAGGTCTGGTTGTCCACCATCAATTTGAAGATGGCCTGCCCCTCCAGAAAATTAGGCCCTAAGTTCTTGGGTCCTTTTTCCGTGAAAAGGAAAATTAATAATGTCGCCTACGAATTGGATTTACCTACTTCACTAAAGATACATCCAGTCTTCCATGTTACTCTTTTAAAACCAGTGACTCCTAATCCTTTTGCAGGGCGCAGGGTTGGTCCCCCCAAACCCATCATTGTCAATGACGAAGAGGAATTCGAGGTGGAAGCAATTCTGGATTGTAGGAAAAGGCGTAATCAGATCCAGTTTCTCATCAAATGGAAGGGATACGGGCCTGAAGATAATTCATGGGAACCTAAAGACAACCTGCATGCGGGTGAGTTATTACGAACCTTCAAAAACTCACACGCCTCCAAGTTAGCTCATCTGGGCATCCGGAGGCTGCCCTTAAGGAGGGGGCACTGTCACAAAAACCGTCATACCAGACAGCCGGGTGGCGCGCGCTGCCGCGCGCCGGCGCGCGCTAGTGCACGCACTCCTGTGCGCGTTCCTGCGGGTGCGGCCTTGCGTGCGCGCGCGCGTGCACGCGTCCGGGCGCGCGCGCGCAGTAATTGGAACACACCTGTGTGCGCTGTTGGCGCCAGGCAGCCTACTTAATCAGGCAGCACCTGTTGGCCAGTGCTGCCTGATCTTCAGCTTTCCAGAGACCTTGTTCCTGTGTTTGTATCCTGCTAAAAACCTTGTTTGATCCTGTGACCCGGCTTGCCCTTTGGAATTCCTTGATCTCCGCCTGCCTGATGACCTCTGCCTGATTGACCATTCTGCTGCTTGTCCCTTTTGTACCTCGCCATCGGAACACCGCCAAACCTTGAAGGTATCTAGATTATCTTGATTCCTATTGAGAGACTTGTGCCTGCTTCCTATTCCACGCCTCCCTCCATCTGTGTATCCCGCATATCTGCACTCCATCTTGTCCCCAGTGGGGGCCTATACCTGGACTTACCACATCTTCTGGTTATCCTGCATACCCTTACTCACATCACCCACCTGTGGAATCTCCACCTGTGTATCCCGCATACCTGCACTCCATCCGGTCTCCAGTGGACTCTCATCACCACATCCAGACACCCTGCACCAGGCTCTCTTACCCTTCCTAACTCTCGTGCCTCCTGTACCCATATCCAGGGGCCGAAAGTGGGATCCGTACGGGAGACCTCCCCTCTGCCCTAGTGGACTCACCAGTCAGGTACGTACCAGCTTGATACCTGCTCTGCTTAGACCTGCTCATGGTATGTGCTCTTGTTCTTTGAACTCTTTGTATAATCAGCACACCTGAACTGTTATCTGCTGCTAGCCTGACATTAGCACGAGTCATACATAAAAAGGGAAACCTATCATGGATCCTGAGCAGGCTCAGTTGTTTGCACAGGAACTCAGAGGGTTCAAATCATTATCTCTCTACTACAGGGTGACCCCCAGGCTTGGGCCTTTAACCTGGAACCAAACCATCCAGCCCTGCTAACAGTAGATGCCTTCTTTGAAGCCCTGCGTAACTTAAAACAAGGAACTACCACAGCTGAAATGTCAGAGTTTCGCAGGTGGGCACCGCAATCTGGCTGGAATGATGCAGCTCTCCCTGTGCCTGTGACAAACTATTTACCTCCCTTGCCACCTGACTATTCCACCTCCAGTGCCAAATCTGAAGAAGAACCTATGCAGTTAGGCTCCACCCGGTTATCTGCCCAGGAACACACACGCCAATGTAATATGGGACTCTGCTTATACTGTGTCCTCAAGGGTCATATGCTCCGTTCATGCCCTACACGTCCAGGAAACTCCAGAACCTAGGTGATTGCAGAGAGGTCACCTTAGGTCTGCTCTCATCTCCCCAGGGGGACAATCGTATACTTTTACCCGCTGTCATTCACTTTGGGACAGGGGCTCATGAACTGTTGGCCTTGGTAGATTCTGGAGCCGCTGAGAATTTTATTGATAAGACGCTGATTACCTCTTTGTCTCTGGAAACTCATGCTCTAGATTGCCCAGTCCGCCTGATTTCCGTGGATAATCGGCCTCTCTCACAAGATCTAGTGCTCCAATCCACCAACCCTTTTCCAGTTACAATTGGGGGCTTTGCATTGGGAGAAGATGTCCTTGTTGTAATGTGTTGGCCGATTTATGTGGGATTTTATATTATTATTATTATATATATATGTACACATACAGTGCATATACAATATATATATATATATATATATATATATATATATATATATATATATATATATATATATGTGTGTACTGTATTATATATATGTACACATACAGTATAAGATTGACCAGGCCAGATTTCAGTTGACAATGTTATCTGTTAACCTAATTACACATATCAAAGGGGACTTGTTGATCAAAGGGGAAGTGGCCAAACATATCAAAGGGGAACAGATAATGATTCTGGGCTATGTATCACAATTCCTTGGCTTCAGAAGCACAATCCTGTAATTGACTGGCCAACAGGAAATATTCTGGCTTGGTCCAATCAGTGTAAAAAGAACTGCATTCAGCAACCTGTTCGACTTGCTACCTGTCAAGTGGGAATGGAAAAGATTCCGCTTTGTTATAAGGACTTTTGGGATGTGTTTTCTAAAGGGATTGCTGACACTTTACCTCCTCATCGCAGTTATGATTGTCCCATTGACCTCTTGCCTGACACTTCACCTCCTCGAGGGAGAGTCTTTCCACTGTCTGAACCAGAGAATCTTGCTTTGCAAGAATACATCCAGGAAAACCTAGCTAAGGGTTTCATCCGTCCCTCCACTTTTCCCGCAGGAGCAGGATGCTTCTTTGTCCAGAAGAAGGATGGGGGACTGAGACTTTGTCACAGAGTTGTTCTCTCAAATCCAGAGAGCCAAAATCTTCTCCAAACTGGACTTAAGGGGAGCCTATAATCTGGTGCGCATCCGTGCAGGTGACGAATGGAAGAGGGCCTTTAACACCAAGGATGGTCATTACGAATGTCTTGTCATGCCTTTGGGTCTCAGGAATGCGCCAGCTGTCTTTCAGGACTTTATGAATGACATTTTCCGTGACATGTTGGGTTGCTTCATGCTTGTATATTTAGACGATATTTTGATATACTCTCCCAATCTTGAAATACATCAGAAGCATGTCTGCTCGGTATTGGCCCGACTAAAGACTCACTCCCTTTTTGTAAAGCCTGAAAAATGGTAATTCCATGTTAAACCTTTACTGGGTTACCTAATTTCTGACACAGGCCTCACCATGGACCCAGCCAAGATTCAAGCCATTTTAGACTGGGCACCACCTTCAGACCTGAAGGCAGTTCAGCGCTTCCTGGGCTTTGCAAATTTCTATCGAAAATTCATTAAGAACTTTGCCACCATTGCACATCCCATCACCTCTCTCACCAGGAAGACTCTGACTACGTTTAAATGGACTACTGAAGCCCAGGCAGCCTTCACTCAGTTAAAGAAAGCCTTTACCTCTGCACCAATTCTATGCCATCCTGTTCCTGAGCTACCTTTTATTGTGGAGGTAGATGCATCTGAAGTAGGGGTGGGGGCACTTTTGTCACAAAAGGATCCTGTAAATGCTGTCATCCACCCCTGTGCCTTCTTGTCCCATAAATATTGCCCAGCAGAGCGCAATTATGATATAGGTAACAGAGAACTTTTAGCCATAAAGCTAGCTTTGGAGGAATGGAGAAATTGGCTGGAGGGAGCTCGCTTTCCATTCATAGTTCTGACTGACCACAAAAACCTTGAATACATCCGTTCTGCTAAAAGACTGAACTCACGTCAAGCCAGGTGGTCATTGTTCTTCTCCAGATTTGACTTCACAATTTCTTATTTACAAGGACCAAAAAACATTAAGGCTGACGCCTTGTCTCGCAGCTTTTTGTCAGAGTCTCCTCCTCCGCTTCCTCCACAACCCATTATCTCTGAGGATAGGATTTTGGCTTTCACCCAGACTGACATCTCTGAGGCCTAGTTACCAGCACAGGCTGAAGCCCCTCCCTCCACTCCCTCTGGTATGCTTTTTGTGCCCCTGGTTCTTCGTTTGCAGGTATTGCAGCAAGTACATGCATCAAAACCTGCAGCACATCCGGGGTTTAGACAAACTTTTGAGATTATCTCTCGCAACCTCTGGTGGCCATCGATTAGGCAGGATGTGTTAGCCTTCATCCAGGGCTGTGAAGTTTGTGCCAGAAGCAAGAGCAGTACCTCTAAGCCCCCCGGTCTCCTACGTCCTCTACCAATACCTACCTGTCCCTGGACCCATTTATCTATGGACTTTATCACTGACTTGCCTCCGTCCCAGGGATGTTCCACGATCTGGGTGGTGGTAGACAGGTTTAGTAAGATGGCCCACTTTGTTCCGCTTCCGAAACTTCCATCTGCTGAAGAACTGGCATCTTTATTCATTAAACATGTTTTCAGGCTCCATGGGGCACCAATTAACATTGTCTCAGACCGTGGCTCTCAGTTTATAGCCCAGTTTTGGAAGGCCCTTTGCTCTCAGCTGGGGATTAAGTTATCATATTCTTCAGCATATCATCCTAAGACAAATGGCTAAACAGAAAGGACTAATCAGACTCTAGAGAAGATGGTACGTTGTCTGATGACCCAAGATGAGGTGGAGTGGGTCAACATCCTTCCATGGGCAGAGTTTTCCTTTAATATTTGTGCCAGCACATCTACAGGGACCTCTCCTTTCTTCTGTGTTTACAGGTTGCATCCTCGTGTGTGCTCCTTTGATCTTCCACCCTCTGATGTTCCAGATGCCAACACCACGATTGAAAATTTCTCCAAAATATGGTCTGATGTAAATCGTGCTATTTCTCACTCTGTGCAGGCTTTTAAGAAAACGGCTGACAAGAGGCGTTCAAAGGCACCAGAATATAAAGTTGGTGACACAGTGTGGCTATCATCTAGGAATCTGTCCCTGCATGTTCCATCTAAAAAGCTTGGCCCAAAATTTAAATGACACATTGACAAGCCCTTTCCGCTGCTCTCCATCCTGAAACATCTCCCGCAGAAGCCAAGGGGAGAGGAGAGAAGGGGTAGCCCGGGCAGTAGGGGAGTCAGAACCGCACAGAGTGATTAGCGTGTGCCCAGGCACACCTGGCACACTCCATGTGCACACCTATGCAACTACCTTCAATAAACATTCTCCACCCAGCCAGGTGTGGCAGGGTGTGTGGGTACAGGCAGTTCAGTTTTACTGCACGTGTCCATGAGTAGTTAGATTCAATGCTTTCTTCCATATTTGTTTGTTACTCTATGTAATATCCTTTATAACTTTAATTCAGTAAAAAAAAAAAAAAATGTTATTCTACACCTTTTGTCTCTGTAAATGTTTATCTTAACTTTGAGGTAACTAGAAAGAATTAGTTAAACATTTTCCCTAGGAATACATCACTGAACAGAAGTGCTGTTCAATGGGAATAGACAAGAAAGTAACATGCTCCTCAAACCCAAAAGAACCCATTTTTTTTATCTGATCCCAGTAGCAAAATGGGGCAGAAGGGTAGTGAAGGGAAGGTGAGTGTGTAATGCTGGTGTGGAGGCTTTGCCTTGCATGGGTGGTGGTTTCATTTGTTTCTTTAACTCTGGATAATATTATGCAATGCAAAAAATGAAAACATACAAAAAAATGGGGATATGTAGAATTACAGGGTAAAATGGATAAATGTATACTTGTATTGCTATTGCAGTTTCCTGGACTAACGGTCCCTGCAGCTCTTATGCCGCGTACACAGGAGCGGAATGTCTGACAAAAAATGACGGAATCTTTTCATCGTATATGTGTGTGCCTCATCTGACTTTTTTGGGGGAAAATTCTGACGGACCTAGAAATAGAACATGTTCTAAATATTTCCGACGGAACCAATTCCTATCGGGAAAACCGCTCGTCTGTATGCTGTTCCGACGGACCAAAAATGACGCATGACCTGAAGCCAGTACGAGGCGGCAGCTATTGGCTACTGGCTATTGAACTTCCTTTTTCTAGTCCTGTCGTACGTGCTGTATGTCACTGCGTTCTAGACGGTCGGACTTTGGTGTGATCGTGTGTAGGCAAGACAGTTTCAGTGGAACTTCGTCGGAAAAAACCTTCAGAGTTTATTCTGACGGGAAAACCGGTCGTGTGTACGCGGTATTCATAGTTTCATAGTTAGTAAGGTTGAATAAAGACACCAGTCCATCCAGTTCAACCTGAGTGAGTGTATACAATTGTCCCTATCCCTGTACATTGCACACTCACATCGGTCCCTACACTCAAGGAGCCCACAATCCAAGGTCCCCATTCATATACTAGGGCCAATTTTTGTACAGAAGCCAATTAACCTACCTGCATGTCTTTTGGATTGTGGGAGGAAACCGGAGTACCCAGAGGAAACCCACGCAGGCACAGGGAGAACATGCAAACTCCAGGCAGGTAGTGTCGTGGATGGGATTTGAACCAGCGACCCTTCTTACTGCTAGGTGAGAGTGCTAACCACTACACCACTGTGCCGCCGAATAATCATGTGGTCATGCATGGACATTCTCGTTTAGACAGAGTTTGGATGGAATTAGGAACAACAACTCCACTGTCTAAGGAACTACCAAGATGTGTTGTGTCAATCAAAAGGGATATGTTTTAATAGGCAGAACAGACAAAATATACAGCATTTGACTCTGCCAATCAGAATCCTATGATGTTTGGCCAAGATGAGTTGCTATTCACATGTAGTGAAAGGGGAGGATCATGGTCCAGCCACTGAATTGCTTAAAGTGTAACTATGGCCCCCCATTAAAAAAAAAGTAGTAAGTGCATCTGCACCTGCTCGGGAGTTGCTTGGCAGTTTTTGGTTTGAATCTTTTCAAAGTTACTGACCCAGAACAAACATACTGTACAGTAAGTGAAGGGAACATTTTGTCAATGCTTTTGATTTGTATGCTTTTTTCAGTTCAAGGTCTCAAAAGTATCAAATAGATCAACATATTTTCTCAAATTAATTAATACTTGAACCTCAAATGTCCATTCTATTATAAAATGGGATCGCTATGGCCATTGATAGCATCAGTTTGCTGCCCTGGGAGGGATTTCACTTATGCTTCCTGCATTGTCCACATCTCAATTTAATTGTGCTAAGATACCTCAAGAGGTATCCAGATTTCTTGAACTTAATCAAGTCACAGACAGTGAAAAATCATGTGTATTATTAATGATATCATCAGTTCAGTGATGGAGATATCACTCACCCACCTTATGGAGTGAATTAATAAGGCAGCAGAATATATTGCTCACCACTTACTTGCTGGGGGGGTGGGAACAAATGCATTTCCCATGTCATCCTTGTAGAGTTGGCAGCCAGCAGCCATGAGTTCCATCATGCCTCCTATACAAGCTGATCAAAACCACAAGACTTTAACTCAGGGTGTTGAGATTGTCATTTCTTGCAGATCAGTCACGTCAATGAGCATGACAGGCTTCATGCTGGGGTGTTTGCAGAACAATAGCTTTAGCATCACCATTATACAGTGTATATATATATATATATATATATATATATATATATATATATATATTTTTTTTTTTATTTTTTATTTTTTTTAATTATTTGGACCCTTGCCTCATGCTACAGGAGCAACACAGAATGAATTGTTGAATGCTTCTGAAAACGCAGCTACATTGGAAGCCATCTAAGTTTTCACACTCAGGAACCTGAAGCCTTGGATAATGAAAAGATCATTATCTGTCTTCTAATGTAGCCTCACTCTTTCAACAACAACTTTAGTACTGTCTACTTTAACCTGCATGGTGTTATGATTAATCTAAATCAAGCACAGTCAGCAGTGCTAGATACAATCCATAGACATTAAATTAACAGATAGGTGAAGGCTTATCAGAACTCTGTCCGATGGTCAATTAGCACATTTTTGAGTACTCAATTACTCAACAAACAGTTGGGTCTTCAGGGTTTTACCCACCCTCTATAATTCCTTCCGAGAGAATTTAGTGCATTGGTTGGCATCACCACTAAAAGGTTTGTTGTTCTGTTGTTCATAAATGTCAAGCCTTTGAGAAATTTAAATGTTTTAACCACTTCAGTCCTGGAAGGATTTCCCCCCTTAATAACCAGAGCATTTTTTGCTATACGGCACTGCATTGCTTTAACTGACAATTGCGCGGCCGTGCGGCACTGTACCCAAATGAAATTGACGTCCTTTTTTTCCCACAAATAGAGCTTACTTTTGGTGATATTTGATCACCTCTGCGGTTTTTCTTATTGGGCTATAAGGAAAAAAAGACCGACAATTTTGGAAAAAAAAAACTATTTTTTTTTACTTTCTGCTAAAATACATATCAAAAAAAATATATATATATACAAAAATATTCATCAGTTTAGGCTGATATATATATTTTTCTATATATTTTTAGTAAAATTTTTAGGCGGGACAAATCTGACCCCAAATTACTCTTTTTGGGGACCAGTGACATTATTACATTGATCAGTGCTAAAAAAAATGAACTGATCTATGTAATAATGACACTAGGGGGCGATCAAGGGTTTAAGTGTGTTCCCTCAGCGTGTTCTAACTGTAGGGGGTTGGGCTTACTGAAACATGACAGAAATCACTGCTCCTGCTCACTGTGGACAGTAGATCCCTGTCATGTCACTAGGCAGAACGGGGAAATGCCTTGTTTACATCTCCTTGCCATGATTGCGGGCCGCTGCTCCCGCTATCCTGCTTTTACGGACTGACATACAGGAGAGCAGACCTGCCCCAGTATATCTGTGTAAGCAGGTCGGAAAGTGGTTAAAATAACCACTTGCTGACTGCAATACCTATATTGTGGTTGCAAGTGGTTTACTGTGGTTATGGCTAAAGCGATCAGCCATAACCTTGGTATTTTTTTTCAGCTGGTGGCTGACTGTCTCATGAAAGATCTGAATGGCTACTTAGCAGCTGGATTGCTTTTTCAGAAGCGGCAGGAGAGGACTCCCCCCCGCCCTGTTCACTGGTGTTTCTCTGGCTTAACATTTTTGCTGGCGCACTCGAGAAACGTCAATGACGTCAATTTCCGGTCCAGGGTGGAAGTAAACTATGTTTTTCTTTAAGCAAAAGATCGAAATGATTATTTTTTTATCTTTTGTTTTTAAAGGTGAAGGAGATTTGGGGTCTTTTTGACATAAAGAGAACCTGTCATCCTTATTCCTATTACATGGAATGTTTGCATTCCTTGCAATAGGAATAAAAGTGATAGAAAAGAAATGGAAAATATGTATGTATGTAAAAATAAAATTGAGAAAAAAAAAGTAAAGCGTCCCCATACGTAAGTCGCGCATACATTTGTAAACAATGTTCGCACCACACATGTGAGGTACAATTTTAGAGCAAAAGCAATAATTCTAGTGCAAGACCTCCGTCGGGTAACCTGTAGTTTGTCGCCATTCCACGAGCGTGCGCAATTTTAAAGCATGACATATTCACTATCTATTTACTCGGTGTAACATCATCTTTCATATTTTACAAAAAAAATGGGATATATTGTTTTTTTTTTTTTTTGTTTTTTTTTAAATATATTAAAGTGTATTTTTTCCAAACAAATTGAGTTTGAAAAACTGCTGCGCAAATACCATGTATCATTGACACGTCACCATTTTATTCCCTAGAATCTCTGCTGAAAAGAAATATATCTTTATAATGTTTGGGGGTTATAAGTAATTTTCTAGCAAAAAATACTGATTTAGGCTGGGTTCACACTGCTGCATGGAGCGGCTCACAGCAGGGGTCCGGTGCATCCCTGTCCACCGGTAAAGGTCCAATTTCATTTCAAATTTTTGCCTGAATTCGGTCCGGAAATGGACCAGAAGACGCACAGGACACCCACATCCAATTTGCAATAGTGTGAACCCAGCCTTAAACGTGATCCCCCGAGATTCCCTCTTCACTCCCCGCTTCTCCACCTCTGAGCTGGTGAATCGGGGAGTGTGAGTTCTGACACAGATCGCCAGTGAAGTGCTCAGATCGCACCTTCATAAACTGCCCGTTACTGTGTTAGTCTATGAGGATTCTCCATGTGCAGAGATAATCGGTGGGAAAACAAGTTCAAACACTTCTCCCCCCGATTATCTCTGGTTCATAAACCATTTATGGGCTGTGATCAGCGGCGATCCTCGGGATCTCCGCTGATCACTGCTTCATAAAAGGACACCTAATGCCGCGTACACAGGAAGGGACAATCCCGCGGGATTATCCTCTGGACTCAAGTCCAGCGGACAATCCCCTCGTGTGTGGGCGTCGGCGGACTTTTTGGCGCCAAAGTCCAGCGGACCAAAGTTTTAAGTTTGGTTTTAAAATTATCCGCTGGACTTGGCAGTCCGGCGGACAATCCCGCCGTTAGTAGGCTAGTCCGCCGGACTTTTTAAAATGAACGGACTTGCCGCTCATCGGCAAGTCCGTTCATTTAGCACGTGACTTCAGGTACGTAGCTAGCGTAGGCAGTAAATGCCGCCGCGCTAGCTCCGTCACCTGGCATGGATTTAAAGGGGTTCCCCCCAAATCCATCTCAGACCCTTATCCGAGCACGCAGCCCGGCCGGCCAGGAAAGGGGTGGGGACGAACGAGCGCCCCCCCACCTCCTGTGCCGTACCAGGCCGCGTGCCCTCAACATGGGGGGTGCCCTGGGGAAAGGGGGGCCGTGCGGCCCCCCACCCCAAAGCACCTTGTCCCCATGTTGATGAGGAGGATGCTGGGACTGTGACATCACAAGGGGGCGGGGTCACCATGTGACATGAGCATGTGACCCTGTCCCCTTGTCCCTATATAAGTCCCAGCACAGCGCGGCTCTGGCATTCCGGCCAGAGGGAGCGACGTGTCAACATCGGAAGAAGAAGAAGAACAAGAAGAAGAAAAAGAAGAAGAAGGCGGCGCCGGCGGCACAGAAAGCGACGACAGCGGCAAGAACAGAAGAGACCCCGGAAGACCCCCGAAGGCGGATCGAGACCCCCAGACGACGGCGGCGACGACGAAGAAGGTAGCCGGCCTCCTACGCTCGTGAAAGAGCTCGGTAAAAGAGCAGAAGAGAGCGGAGGAGTCTGGCGAGAAGACCCCCAAGACGGAAGAAGACCCCCGAGGCAGTGCAATAAAATATTTTTTCAAAAGTGTGTGTGTTTTTTTACTTTACATTTTACACCTTAGGTGAATGGGTAGGGGTACATCGTACCCCATACTCATCCACATAGGGTGGGGGGCCGGGATCTGAGGGCCCCCTTATAAAAGGGGGCTCCCAGATTCCGATAAGCCCCGCCCGCAGACCCCGACAACCAACGGCCAGGGTTGTCGGGAAGAGGCCCTTGTCCTCATCAACATGGGGACAAGGTGCTTTGGGGTGGGGGGGCCGCACGGCCCCCCTTTCCCCAGGGCACCCCTCATGTTGAGGGCACGCGGCCTGGTACGGCACAGGAGGGGGGGCGCTCGCTCGTCCCCACCCCTTTCCTGGCCGGCCGGGCTGCGTGCTCGGATAAGGGTCTGAGATGGATTTGGGGGGACCCCCGCGCCGTTTTTCGGCGTGGGGATTCCCTTTAAATCCATGCCAGGTCACGGAGCTAGCGCGCCGGCATTTACTGCGGAAATGAACAGACTGCTCCGTGTGTGGGCAAGTCCGTTCATTTTCAAAAGTCCCGCGGACTTTGTCCAGCGGATTGTCCACCGGAGAAGTCCGGGCGTGTGTGGGCAAGTCCACACGCTCGGAAAGTCCGGCGAAGCCAGCTGGAAAGTCCGGCGGATTGTCCGCTGGACTAGGTCCGCCGGGAAAAGTCTGCACGTGTGTACGCGGCAAAAGTGTGACTTTTTGCTTCTACCCCAATGCATCACAATTATTGCCACTTTTATTATTGCTAGAGTCAGGGTTGCGAATTAAGACTCCACTGTCCATTGCTACCATATTCATAGCATTGTAGCCTCCACTACATAGTACAAGACAGAGATGGGAAAAGGTGAGTCCTGTAGCCCAGCAGGCAGGACTAACAACAATAGTTGGGATTTCAAAGCAACAAACTCATGAAGTTGTCAGCCCAAACCGAGGGATTAAAGTACACTGGATTCTTAGTAGATGTAGTTGCAGCATTTTATTTTGATAAAACACAGGGAAATGTGTATGTATTGTAGAGATGTAGCTAATGTGTTTTGTTTTACTCTGACATATACAATTAGCAAAGATTGGCTAAGAAGAAAAACAAGATATTCCAGATAATCTAACAAGAATGGGGACTAATTTGATCATGCACTGAATAAGTGTATTAAATACGGTAATTGTTTAAAGCAGATACATAGTGGTAACATCCCTAGTATGTCTCTCTACAATCGAAAGACCCGGAGAAGAGAAAATAGACAGAGGGTCTGCATGACTAAAGGGAGGAACAGGTCAGATTAGGGTTAAAAAATGTGAGTTCAATGTGAAAAGAATGTAGGTCTTAACGGAATGGTGCTTGAAGGTCAGATGGCTAGGGAGGAGCCACAAGGGTTGTGTTCATGTGAAGAATGCTGTTTGCTGTTAATGTTATTATATTTATTTCATTTGTGGCCATTTAAACCCATGCCACGCAGTCTGTGTTATTACTTTAAGAGTTAGTAGAATGGACTGAGGTTGACAAATCCTTTAGACAACCATAGAAGCACTCATCACAGAACTACAGAGAAGATGGTATCTTTAGTAGTAATCAGCATGGATTCATGAAAAATCGTTGTTGCCAAACAAATCTATTAACCTTCTATGAGGAGGTGAGCTGCCATCTAGATGAAGGAAGGTCCGTAGACGTGGTGTATGTGGATTTTTCAAAAGCATATGATACAGTTCCCCACAAACGTTTACTGTACAAGCTAACGTCTGTCGGCGTGGACCAAAGGGTGAGTACATGGATTGAAAACTGGCTACAAGGGCGAGTTCAGAGGGTTGTGATAAATGGGGAGTACTCTGAATGGTCCAATGTGGAAAGTGGGGTCCCTCAGGGTTCTGTCCTGGGACCAATCCTATTTAAATTATTCATAAATGATCTGGAGGATGGGATAAACAGCTCAATCTCAGTATTTGCGAACAATACTAAGCTAAGCAGGACAATAGCTTCTCCGCAGAATGTGAAAACCTTGCAAGAATATCTGAACAAATTAATGGGGTGGATAACTACATGAAAAATGAGGTTTAATGTAGAAAAATGTATAATAATGCATTTAGGTGGCAAAAACATGAATGCAATCTACTCACTAGGAGGAGAACCTCTGGGGGAATCTAGGAGGCAAAAGAACCTGGGGGTCCTAGTAGATGACAGGCTCACTAACGGCATGCAATGCCAAGCTGCTGCAAGCAAAGCCAATAGAATATTGACATGCATTAAAAAGGGAATTAACACCAGAGATAAAACAATAATTCTCCCACTTTACAAGACTCTGGTCCAACTTATTCTTTCTGGAGAAAAGACGCTTGGGAGGGGATATGATTTCAACATACAAATACCGTACTCGTAACCCCACAATAGGGATAAACTTTTCCGCAAAAGGGCATTTAAAAAGACACGCGGCCATTCACTAGAATTAGAGGAAAAGCAATTTAATCGCAAACTGCGTAGAGGGTTCTTTACTGTAATGCCCCGTACACGGTCGGATATTCCGATGGAAAAAGTCCGATCGGATTATGTTGTCGGAGAATCCGATCGTGTGTGTGCTGCTCAAATGAGCAGGATCTCAAATTTTCCCGACAACAAAATCCGATCAGACTTTTTCCAATTGTGTGTAGGGAATTCCGATGGACAAAGTGCCACGCATGCTCAGATCAAATTACGAGACCAAAGCTATTGGCTACTAGCCTCTATGTAGTTCCATAGTACGCAACGAACGTCACCATGTTCGGAACGATCGGATTTTCCGACAACTTTGTCTGACCGTGTGTATGCAACACCAGTTTCGGACAAAATCCGTCTGAAAAAATCCGACGGATTTTGTGGTCAGAATTTCCGACCGTGTGTTCAAGGCATAAGAGCGGTAAGAATGTTGAATTCTCTTCCACAAGCAGTGATTTCAGCAGGGAGCATAGATAACATCAAAAAACTATTAGATAGGCACCTAAACTACCACAACATACAGGGATATACAATGTAATATTGACATAAAAGCGCACACACACAGGTTGGACTTGATGGACTTGTGTCTTTTTTCAACCTTACCAACTATGTAACTAAGACATTCCCTGCAGCACTGGTCTTGTGGCTGTTTTTGGGAGTTGCATCAACGTCCAGCTCCAAAAATGGACATGCAGCTATCTTTAGAACACAAATATGGATTAGACCTCTAAGTAAGCCTTCAAAGCTCCTCAGTTCCTGAATAATAAACAGGACCGCAAGAGTGAGGATATGCACAAACCTCTATTGTAATTAGTTTTCCTAAAAGCAATTTAAATGAGAGCAATTATCTCAAATGATACTAGTGAACTAAATCTAAGTAGTTTTGGTATCAAGGTGAGGAACAATTATAACTGACCTTATCAATCCTGCCTGAATCATCTATAGGCTCCGCCCCCACCATTTAAAGTTACATTACTCTATTAAAGTCTTACTGCGCTTTAGGTTAAACACTAATAAGTAAATCACTTGTTTTATTGCTGACAGCATGTTATAATGACATTAATACCTTACAAAGAGGTCATTACTGTTACATAATGAACCATGTCACAATTAAACCCCTACAGGACACTCGCCAGCACACACTAAATTACCTTACAGTAATGATAGCTGTGTCATTGGTTATTACAGCAGGAATTAATTGTAGATAGCTCATTAATATAGTTACTAAAAGCAAGTCCAACGAGAAGGAGTTAAATCATTTAGCTATCCCTACAAATGCAGCTGGTATAATTTTTTGCCAGTTTTCCTGTAGGCTGAAGCTTTGTATAGAGCTAATTACACATACTTCTTTAGAATGGCCAGTGTTTAATGCTGCCTATTCAGATTCTTCCAGTGAAACAGTGATTTGGACCAAAGAGAAGTCCTCCCGGGTTTCTAACTAATGCAAAGCAACCTCCTGTGTGCAGAATTGCAGGGACATGCTCAAACAATGCTAGGTTCACATTTAATGTGTTCTGACTTGCTAGCTGAAGATTAGCAAGGACAGGTTCAGACAGTGCTGGCTTTCTATCTAGTGTTAAATAATAATCACCAGGCTGAACATTACCAAGAACAAGTTCAGACAGTACTAGGTTTTTATCTAGTAGAAGTGGAAAAGAACCACTACGATGAAGAACATTATAGGTGTCTATCTGGATTTGGGATGTGCACTCACTGTGCTTTATATTCAAACATGGAATTCTGGATAATTTTCCTGCTCCACTTCATACACTGTAATTGGTTAATAATTCATGTATGTATTAGGAAGCACTGTTACAGCTTTGTTACAATGTTTCCTAAGGAATGAATAAAACTATGAATCAATCAGAAAGTGGGAACTGGAGCATGAGAATCTCCCAGAATTCCATGCTCCATTTAGTATATTGATTCTGTAAAATTTGAATTGGAAATTCATTGAATCTGAGGCTGGAAAATTCCAGTGTAAAGATGTAGGGGAGTTTGTTCCTTCAATTTTAAAGTGCACCTAATCTAAACATAATAAATTGCAAGCACTAATGACACGCAGGCACCCAGAGGTATGGAACTTTTGCATAGATGAATGGATGAAGCTAATTTATTTTTGAGCTTGTTATGCCCCTCCTGCCTCGGGTGTGTCACTATTGGTTCTTCAATATAATAATAAATGGCTTCACTGACCAATAGTGAGGTATGGGAGGCAGAAGGGATTGCCAGAGATTGACTTTCTGAGCTGAAGTTGACATAAAGATGTCCCTTTCCATGCAGACCTTCCAGGGTGCTCTGGAAGCTCATTTACAAAATGTAAAGACATTCTAGATGGCTACCTGTCAGTCATGCTACCTAACTACCAACTGGCATGATGCAAACAAAAGAGCAATAAAACCTTTGACACTTTGACGCCCCCTGCTCGCCCCCTGCATGCCCACAGAGCCGATGCGAGTGCCCGATTTCGCATGCAAAACACACAGTTTCCGGTTCTCTGAGGGGAGAACAGACAGATCGTCTGTTCATTCAGAGTATGAACAGAGATCTGTCATCTCCTCTGCACAGTCCCATCCCCCCTTCAGTTAGAACAAACAATAGGGAACACATTAACCCATTGATAGCCCCCTAGTGGTTAACCCCTTCACTGCCAGTGACATTTTTACAGTAATTAATGCATTTTCACTGTAAAAATGCCAATGGTCCCAAAAATGTGTCATAATTGTCCAATGTGTCCACCATAATTGAGCAGTCCCAATAAAAAAACGCAGATCGACACCATTACTAGTAAAAAAATAAATTATAATAAAAATGCCATAAAACTATGCCCTATTTTGTAGACGCTATAACTTTTGCGCAAACCAATCAATGTACGCTTATTGTGATTTTTTACCAAAAATATGTAAGAGTACATATCGGCCTAAACTGAGGAAAAAAACATTTTTTTTAGATATTTTTGGTGGATATTTATTATAGCAAAAAATATTGAATTTTTTTCAAAATTGACACTCTTTTTTTGTTTATAGCGTAAAAGATTAAAATCGCAGAGGTGATCAAATACCACCAAAAGAAAGCTCTATTTGTGGGGAAAAAAGAACGTCAATTTTGTTTGGGTGCAACGTTGCATGACCGCACAATTGTCAGTTAAAGCGATGCAGTGCTGAATTGCAAAAAGTGCTCTGGTCAGAAAGGGGGTAAAATCTTTCTGGGCTGAAGCGGTTAAACAATCTGCTACCCCTTCTAATCGCAAATTGTTAGACAAGGTAAGCACTGAATTGGACCTCTTCCTCATTGACACGGATTAACGCTCTTCGCACTAGCCCTGCCAGAAATGGTATGCTAAAGCAAGGAAACGCTGGCCAATAGATTGTGTACTTTTACCCCCAAATTTAAATCAATTTCTCTACGCACTTGTCATAAAGGTTCTTACAAGCAACCCAGTATGGGTGTTGGACTAATTCTAGCATTGCGTTATCACAGTATTTCTCAACTCCAGTCCTCAAGGAACCCCAACAGGTCATGTTTTCAGGATTTCCCTCAGATGAAACAGCTGTGGTAGTTACTAAGTCAGTGAAACTGATCAATTCACCTGTGCAAAATAATCGAAATCCTAAAAACATTACCTTGAGGCCCGGTTCAGACTGCTGCGATGCGGGAACGCTGCGAATCTACTGCGGGTTCCCGCATCGCATGTCTCCCGGCGACAGTTCACACTGCCCTATGCTGGGAGTGTCAGTTAAAGGTTAATGTTCGGCTCCGCTCGTAGTCCCGCCTCCCTGCGCTCGTTCCCGAAACAGCAGGGAGGCGGGACTGCGAGCGGAGCCGAAGAGTCGGCTCAGTCTTTTTTGTCGTCGATTCTGTCTTTTTCGGCGGCGCTTCGGTCTTTTTCGGCGGCGCTTCGGTCTTTTTCGGCGGCGCTTCGGTCTTTTTCGGCAGTGCTCGCGAAGTCTGTCTCGGCGGCGGGAAATGTAAACGTGGGCAAGGCTGCAAATGACGCTGGCAAGCTGAAAATGACACTGGGCAAGCTGCAAATGACACTGGGCAGGCTGCAAATGACGCTGGGCAAGCTGCAAATGACGCTGGGCAAGCTGCAAATGACGCTTAAATGTACGTTTTTTTTTCCCCCCTAAACTTCCCTCCGAAAAATTTTTTTCCTTAAAATGCCCTCCTAAACTTGGGGTGCGTGTTATACGCCGGTGCATGTTATACGCCAATAAATACGGTAATCTACAAATCAATTTAATATTAGCATTGTGAAATGATCAACATAACACACCCATGCATAATAAAAAGTGTCCAGATGGCAAATGCTAAAAATATATATGCTCCAACACATGCAACTTAATATGGTAATACAGTCCAACTTAAAGTGATGAAAAAATTGTGATACAAAATCTTGTTGATCTACAAAATCCATCACTTAAGTAAGATTTTTGGGCCTTTTATATTGTAGGCCTGTAATTCTTAGCAATAACACACTTAAATCTGTCCACCAAGAGTCTAGTAGATATCCTGGGTCAGAGGTGTAACTAGAAACCTCAGGGCCCCGGTGCAAGAAATCAGGAAGGCCCCACCCCCCCCAAAAAAAAGCATTATTTTGATACCTGTGTCACCAATGCAGCCGGTGTCACCAATGCAACCTGTGTCCCCAGTGCAACCTGTGTCCCCAGTGCAACCTGTGTCACCAATTCAAACTGTGTCCCCAGTGCAACCTGTGTCACCAATTCAAACTGTGTCCCCAGTACAACCTGTGTCCCCAGTGCAAGCTATGTCCCCAGTGCAACCTGTGTCACCAATGCAACCTGTGTCACCAATGCAACCTGTGTCACCAATTCAACCTGTGTGCCCAGTGCAATCTGTGTCCCCAGTGCAACCTGTGTCCCCAGTGCAAGCTATGTCCCCAGTGCAAGCTATGTCCCCAGTGCAACCTGTGTCCCCAGTGCAGCCTGTGTCACCAGTGCAGCCTGTGTCACCAGTGCAAGCTGTGTCACCAATGCAGCCTGTGTCCCCAGTGCAGCCGGTGTCCCCAGTGCAACCGGTGTCCCCAGTGCAACCGGTGTCCCCAGAGCAACCTGTGTCTCCAGAGCAACCAGTGTCACCAATGCAGCCTGTGTCACCAATGCAACTTGTGTCACCAATGCAGCCTGTGTCACCAATGCAGCCTGTGTCCCCAGTGCAGCCTGTGTCCCCAGTGCAGCCGGTGTCCCCAGAGCAACCGGTGTCCCAAATGTAGCCTGTGTCCCCAGTGCAACCTGTGTCCCCAGAGCAACCAGTGTCACCAGAGCAACCAGTGTCCCAAATGTAGTCTGTGTCCCCAGTGCAGCCTGTGTCCCCAGTGCAACCGGTGTCCCCAGTGCAACCGGTGTCCCCAGAGCAACCGGTGTCCCAAATGTAGCCTGTGTCCCCAGTGCAACCGGTGTCCCCAGAGCAACCGGTGTCATCAGAGCAACCGGTGTCACTAGAGCAACCGGTGTCCCAAATGTAGCCTGCGTCCCCAGTGCAGCCTGTGTCCCCAGTGCAACTGGTGTCACCAATGTAGCCTGCGTCCGCAGTGCAGCCTGTGTCCCCCAATGTAGCCTGTGTCCCCAGTGCAACCGGTGTCACCAATGCAGCCTGTGTCCCCAGTGCAACCGGTGTCACCAATGCAGCCTGTGTCACCAGTGCAGCCTGTGTCCCCAGTGCAACCTGTGTCCCCAGTGCAACCTGGTCCCCAGTGCAGCCTGTGTCACCAGTGCAAGCTGTGTCCCCAATACAGGCTGTGTCCCCAGTGCAGCCTGTGTCCCCAGTGCAGCCTGTGTCCCCAGTGCAGCCTGTGTCACCAATGCAGCCTGTGTCACCAATGCAGCCTGTGTCCCCAGTGCAGCCGGTGTCACCAATGCAGCCTGTGTCACCAATGCAGCCTGTGTCTCCAGTGCAGCCTGTGTCCCCAGTGCAGCCTGTGTCCCCAGAGCAACCTGTGTCCCCAGAGCAACCGGTGTCACCAATGCAGCCTGTGTCCCCAGTGCAACCTGTGTCCGGTGTCACCAATGCAGCCTGTGTTCCAAGTGCAGCCTGTGTCCCCAGTGCAGCCGGTGTCCCCAGTGCAGCCGGTGTCCCCAATGCAACCTGTGTCCCCAGTGCAGCCGGTGTCACCAATGAAGTGGTAGTACTGGAGGGGGGTGGTGCTGGAGGGGAGGGTGGTGGTACTGGAGGGGGAGGGGTGGTGTCACTGGAGGGGGGCACTGGAGGGGGGGTGGTGGGCTGGTGGCACTGGTGGGGGGGGGTGGTGGCACTGGAGGAGGTGGCACAGTCTGGAGGGGGGGTGGTGGCACTGGAGGGGGGGTGACACAGTCTGGAGGGGGGGTGGTGGCACAGTCTGGAGGGGGGGTGGTGGCACAGTCTGGAGGGGGGGTGGCACAGTCTGGAGGAGGGGGAGGTGATGGCACTGGAGGGGGGGTGGTGGCACAGTCTGGAAGGGGGGTGGTGATACTGGGGGGGGGGTGGTGGCACAGTCTGGGGGGGGGGGTGATGGCACAGTCTGGAGGGAGGGTGATGGCACAGTCTGGAGGGGAGGTGATGGCACAGTCTGGAGGGGAGGTGATGGCACAGTCTTGAGGGGGGTGGTGGCACAGTCTGGAGGGGGGTGGTGGCACAGTCTGGAGGGGGGGTGATGGCACAGTCTGGAGGGGGGGGGGGTGAAACAGTCTGGAGGGGGGTGGTGGCACAGTCTGGAGGGGGGTGATGGCACAGTCTGGAGGGGGGTGGTGGCACTGGAGGGGGGGTGACACAGTCTGGAGGGGGGTGGTGGCACAGTCTGGAGGGGGGGTGATGGCACTGCAGGGGGGGTGGTGGCACAGTCTGGAGGGAGGGTGATGGCACAGTCTGGAGGGGGGGTGGTGGCACAGTCTGGAGGGGGGGTGGTGGCATAGTCTGGAGGGGGGTGGTGGCACAGTCTGGAGGGGAGGTGTGGCACAGTCTGGAGGGGAGGTGATGGCACAGTCTGGAGGTGGGGGTGGTGGCACAGTCTGGAGGGGGGGGGGTGGTGGCACAGTCTGCAGGGGGGGTGGTGGCACAGTCTGGAGGGGAGGTGATGGCACAGTCTGGAGGGGAGGTGATGGCACAGTCTGGAGGGGGGGATGGCACAGTCTGCAGGGGGGCTGGTGGCACAGTCTGGAGGGGGGATGGCACAGTCTGGAGGGGGGTGGTGGCACAGTCTGGATGGGGGGGGGGGTGATGGCACAGTCTGGAGGGGGTGGTGGCACAGTCTGGAGGGGGGGTGATGGCACAGTCTGGAGGGGGTGGTGGCACAGTCTGGGGGGGGGTGGTGGCACAGTCTGCAGGGGGGGTGGTGGCACTGGAGGGGGTGGGATCAGCAATGCAAAACGGTGACTTACCTCCAATCAATCGATCGATTCCCCCTCAGTAAGTACCCTTCACGTCGCGGTCACAAAGAAGTCCCTCCACGTGCCTCGAGGCTCCTCCAGAATGCCTTGCCTCAGAAAGCTCCTCCCCCGCCTTCACTGTATTGGTCTTAGTTTCTTTTAGTGTCCGCCCCGCCTCCCTTACATTGTCTCTGGCTCTGGATAGGCGGGGGCGGAGCACACACTCAGAGCGCTTCTCTCGCTGGTCTTTCCCCTCGCAGTGGGTGAAAGCCCCCCTCCCCATGGCATGAACTCCACGGTAATACAGTGAATCATGCCGCACACACCTCGGGGCCCGGACAGTGAGGTGGGTGGGCCCCTCAGTCCGGCGGGCAGGCGGCCGGTGGGCCCCCTGAAGTGGCGGAGAATTACAGGGCCCAGTCGCAGTTGTGACTGTTGCGACCCTTATAATTGAAACACAAAATCATAAATTATAATATAATAAATAAATATAAATAATTATAAAAAATAATAATATAATAATAATAAAATAAATTTGGTGAAATTTGGTGAAAAGTATCAAATCGCAAAGATAGAGTGATACACTCTATCTTTGCGATTTGAGGCTCACTGCACCATTATGAACTTTATTTTGGGTCACCATGCTTTTTAATGAACTTTCTTGACACAAAAAGACTGTATTTTTAGCGCTGCTGCAATATTTTAAAGGGACAAACGCCTGTCTTTTATGATTTGTGTTTTACCCGGTCTTTTAATATTGCCTTTTCACCAATTGTATCGTATTTTATAGTGGCTGCTTTATTGATACTTAATAGTGATATTAGGTATTGATACGTGTGTCTATGAATTATCCCTAAGTACGTTGAATCCAGGAGCGCGGAGTGATAGGCCCATAGGACGGCAGATTTTGAGGCACTATCCTTTTCGATAATAAAATAAATTTCCCCATGATTCACTATCTGCAAGGGTTCTAATTTACTATCGCTGTTTTCTTAATGGACATTTTTTGGTTGCTATGGACAATCTCAAGTTTCCAGGCAGAAAGAACAGTATATATATTATAAAACTGCATGCAAGGCATTGGACAAAGCACTGGGGACAAAATGGATGTGAAATAATTTCATACAGTAATGTAATCTGTAAGATTACAGTGTACTGTATGTATTATGATTTTTCACTTTTTAGAATTTGCCGCCGGGCTCCGCCGCCATGCGTCGTAGCGCTCACAGGGAATGGAGCCCCGCACAGAGAGGCTTCAGGTGGAGGATCCTGGGGACAAGGTAAGTATACCGCACCAGGATCCTGCAATGCAATCCCGAGTGTGGCTCTGGGTTACCGCTAATGGTGCTGAAATTTAACCCCGAGCCACACACCTGGAAAAACGTCAGGGAGGTTAAGAATAAAGCTCACCAGATGCTGTTGCTATTCATTCTCGTGTCTGGAAAATATCACCTTATTAGATGTTATTGAAGGGCCGCTTATAAACGCCAATCTCCTTCCAGATCGATAAAGACACTCTCCACATGTGATAGAATTGAAGATAAAGACACTTTAAGGTAATTAGTTTATTAAAAGTAATGCACTTACATCATAAAAGATTCTAAATCGCCTTGTTAAAATTACAAACATTCAAGTTGACTCAGTGTTGGCTTCCCACTACTCTTCGCCCGGCGACACTTAGCCCTATTTTACTTCATAATCTTAGATTATCAGACTTGGTCAAATTTTCTGAGGCTTGATTTCCCCCCATCTACCTTTGTTTTCTTCTCTGGTGTCCGCTATTTCCCCCCTCGGGGGTTCATAATAAGAGACATTTCTCTAGGTGTACTGACAACAATTTGTTGATATTCACTTATCTATTACTTCCGCTAGGATTATAACGTTTGATATCCTTAAATCTTCACATGACATTCCTTTGCAAGAGCATTATAGGTATCGCAAACTTTGTCACTTTATCTCTCAACTTCTTAGGTCCCAGCCCACCCCTTATGTGCTGACTCCATTTGAGAGCCTTTGTACCTGACCCCATTCCTCTGGCCTAATTTCATTGATCTATTCCTCAATAATACCTTCCAGACCATACCATCTTCAGTGGGAAAATGAACCGGGGGTGTAATTGGATCTGGAGGACTGGCAGATCCTGACCCTAAGAGCTCTAACAATGTACTATATTGGAAAACCCCTACAAAATCCTATACAGATGGTACTATACACTGGCTAGGCTGGCTCAATTTATCCCTGCCTATTCCCCGCTTTCATTCCAAGGATGCTCACAAGTGGGAACGATGACACACATTTGGTGGTCTTGCCTGAGGGTGTGTGGACTTTGGGTCAGGGTCTACGCACTTCTTTGCACTTTGCTTCACACTGATCTTAAGAGGAATCCATATGAAGCTCTTCTTTGTAAACCAATTGATAAACTGTTTCGCCCTGAACAACAAGTGGCCTTGCACCTGCAACTAAATTGACTATTGTCAGAGCTTGGAAAACCTCAACTCTAATGTCAGGTAAACACGATCGGAAATTCCGCCAGCAAAAGTCTGATGAGAGCTTTTGGTCCGAAAATGCGACCGTGTGTATGCTCCATCGGACTTTTGCTGGCGGAATTCCAGCCAGCAAAAGATTGAGAGCATGTTCTCAATTTTTCAGTCGGAAAAAGTTCCGATCGGAAATTCAGATTGTCTGTACCAATTCCGACGCGCAAAATTCCTACGCATGCTCGGAAACAATTTGAAGCATGCTCGGAAGCATTGAACTTGATGGTTGAAAGTTCAGCAAACTTTTGTGAGATCGTGTGTATGCAAGCCAAGCTTTAGCGGAATTCCATCGGAAAAACCATCCAAGATTTTTCTTTTTGGAAAATCCGCTCGTGTGTACGAGGCATTAGCTTCGAACCTTTTAAAAACCAAATAAATGACATTATGGTCAATGAGAAATTGACAGCCATATTATCAGATACCCATGAGAAATTTCCATCACTACATGCTCTATTATCACGATAGAGTGCTCTGTCCAGGTACAAAATCAACACCTTTAAAACAGAGGTGCTGCCTCTCCCCATCCCACCTGAGGAACTTTTGTCACTACAACACTCATACCCATACCACTGGTGCTCCTCCTCCCTCAAATATCTTGGCGTGCAAATGACCCCAACCTATTCTTCCCTGTATCAGGCCAATTATGTCCCCCTGCTTAAAGATGTCAGTAAAATGTTAAAGCGTTGGAACCCACTTCCGATAACCTGGATAGGTAGGATCAATGTGTTGAAAATGACTGTCATGCCTAAACTGCTGTATATTTTTGAGACCCTACCAGTTCCTAACCCCATGTCACAATTGAAATCAATCAAGCATTGATTCCTTAATTTTATTTGGAGTGACAAGGCTCATAGAGTAGCAATCTCAGTGATTTCCCCCAGACAACGGGGGGGGGGGGGGGAGTCTGGGTGCCCCGGATATTTATAAATACTATTTGGCATCCCACCTTTGGGCAGTGGTGTCCTGGTCCAGCTTGGCAGCACCAAATAGGTGGTCGGAGATCAAGATGGGTTCATTGTTTCCCACTCATCCCTGTTCCCTTGTCTGGTCTCCCACCCTGATTCAGGACCCAAAACTCCATAGTCTGTGTTTAAAGCTGTTGTTTACATTAAGGATATGGCACACTTGTATCACCAAATCCTCTCTCTCCTTGCCATTCCCCCCTTAATCTAATGTACTCTTCAACCCTGTACTCCCAGACAGCCTATCTCATTCCCAAATGGCCCCCTGGGTGCAGGCTGGCCTGTTTCAACTTTGCCATTTTGTTCATCCGGTCACCTGTAAATTCTGGACCTTTGCTAACCTCCAGATAAATCTCTATCTATCAGCTCTCTCCCCAACAAACATGATTCATTTCTGCTATCTATCAAATACTTCAGGAATCATCCTCTCTTTCTGATGATCTCCTTACCTACATGTGAAAATGGTCTCAAATCATACAAAAACGAATATCTCTCCCTCAGTGGGACAGGATCTGGACCTCCACTTACAAAAATTTCCTGAAGCGTGGCGCAGAGAGAGACAGAGTTTAAAGTATTATTTTTCTGGTATAGGACACCTGAGGTCATACACCGTTATGACCCCACCCTAAGATGTGGTAAAACCAGAGGTACCCACTACCATATATACTGGCAATGTGAATTAATTACACCTTTTTGGTTTATGGCGATGTCCCTGCTCCAACGATTATTTAAGCCTCCTCTTCTGTTGGATCCGTTACATCTCCTCCTGAGTCTCCCTTTCCCAGGTCTAGGGAAAATTTGAACAAATTGGCTTCATACATTTTATTAGCTGCTAAGAGAGTTATTCCAATGTGTTGACTGGCCTCCATTCCTCCTTCTCAATAACAACTCCTGAATGCAATCGCTAAATGCTATTGACGGGTTCGACAGAGTCTGGGACTTGTGGGACAAATCTGAGTACGGTTCCCCTCCTGACTCTGTCTGAATCTCATTAACCCTTTTATTCCTGCCCCTTCCTGCTTTAGCCCTCACTCATCATTCTGTTCCCTTGCTGATTAACGTATGTCATCCAGTTTAATACCCCCCAATCCCATGGTATATATCTTTGATGTACAGTATCTCACAAAAGTGAGTATACCCCTCACATTTTTGTAAATATTTTATTATATCTTTTCATGTGACAACACTGAAGAAATGACACATTGCTACAATGTAAAGTAGTGAGTGTACAGCTTGTATAACAATGTAAATTTGCTGTCCCCTCAGTCTAACTCAACACACAGCCATTAATGTCTAAACTGCTGGCAACAAAGGTGAGTACACCCCTAAGTGAAAATTTCCAAATTGGGCCCAATTGGCCATTTTCCCTCCCCGGAGTAATGTGACTCATTAGTGTTACAAGTTCTCAGGTGTGAATGGGGAGCAGGTGTGTTAAATTTGGTGTTATCCCTCTCACTCTCTCATACTGGTCACTGGAAGTTCAGCATGGCACCTCATGACAAAGAACTCTTTGAGGATCTGAAAAAAAGAAAATGATTGCTCTACATAAAGATAAGCTATAAGAAGATTGCCAAGACCCTGGAACTGAGCTGCAGCACAGTGGCCAAGACCTTACAGCAGTTTAACAGGACAGGTTCCACTCAGAACAGGCCTCGTCACAGTCGACCAAAGTTGAGTGCATGTGCTCAGAGTCGTATCCAGTGGTTGTCTTTGGCAAATAGACATATGAGTGCTGCCAGCATTGTTGCAGAGGTTGAAGAGGTGGGGGTCAGCCTGCCAGTGCTCAGACCATACACAGCATACTGCATAAAATTGGTCTGCATGGCTGTCATCCCAGAAGGAAGCCTCTTCTAAAGATGATGCACAAGAAAGCCCGCAAACAGTTTGCTGAACACAAGCAGACTAAGGACATGGATTACTGGAACCATGTCCTGTGGTCTTGATAAGTCCAAGATAAACTTTTTTGGTTCAGATGGTGTCAAGCGTGTGTGGCGGCAACCAGGGGGGGGTACAAAGACAAGTGTGTCTTGCCTATAGTCAAGCATGGTGGTGGGAGTGTCATGGTCTGGGGCTGCATGAGTGCTGCCGGCACTGGAGAGCTACAGTTCATTAAAGGAATCATGAATGCCAACATGTACTATGACTGAAGCCGAACGTGATCCCCTCCCTTTGGAGACTGGGCCGCAGGGCAGTATTCCAACATGATAACGATCTCAAACACACCCCCAAGACGACCACTGCCTTGCTAAAGAAGTTGAAGGTAAAGGTGATGGACTGGCCAAGCATGTCTCCAGACCTAAACACTATTGAGCATCTGTGGGGCATCCTCAAGGTGGAGGAGTGCAAGGTCTCTAACATCCATCAGCTACGTGATGTCATCGTGCAGGAGTGAAAGAGGACACCAGTGGCAACCTGTGAAGCTCTGGTTAACTCAATGCCCAAGAGGGTTAAGTCAGTGCTGGAAAATAATGGTTGCCACACAAAATATTGACACTTTGGGCCCAATTTGGACACTTAAACTTAGGGGTGTACTCACTTTTGTTGCCAGCGGTTTAGACATTAATGGCTGTATATTGAGTTATTTTGAGGGTACTGCAAATTTACACTGCTCTACAAGCTGTACACTCACTACATTACATTGTAGGAAAGTTTCATTTCTTCAGTGTTGTCACATGAAAAGGTATAATAAAATATTTACAAAAATGTGAGGGGTGTACTCACTTTTGTGAGCTACTGTATAATCCTGCTATACATAACTAGTTGTAATCAAGTGAATACCTGTTGTAGCCTTTAGATGGTTTGTTTTACACAGTTCTTTTTCTAGATACATATTTGTATTTGATCTGAATGCTTTAATTATTTTTCTTTTCTTCTTTCTGTTTGACTCCTCTAAGCTCTTACCAAGCTGAATATGCTTTATTTGTATTGTAAAAACCTTTAATAAAAATACAATTAAAAAAAAAAAAAAAAAGGTCTGAGTTACACAGCTTCTTCGAAAATTGTGTGTGGTCTCTATGAATGAATATCAACATGGAAATAAGTAAGCTTGTACCATCATCCAGGAATCTTGAGGATAGAATAGTGGGAACCTGGTCCCCAACCAGGTCACCACAGAGGACTTGTGGGCAGTGTTGGACTATCACGGTACGATAAGACAGTAGAATGTAAATAAGTAGTAAGTATATACTAAATAAATAAAATGGTTTTATTGATACAAGGATAATGATCAATTACAGAATAAAAACATAGCAAAAGTTCATATATGTCACCACTACAGTTAACCCCGGATTGGGGGGAGTCATGGTGGGACAATTCATCACAGAACACAGTTCAACTAGTTTCGCGGACACAGCCGCTTCATCAGGAAAGTATCTGTGGATTTAATTAACAAATGGTCAAAATACCATAACAATAAATGATCATAATAGTATAACCTAATATTAGAACTGGGTAATTAGCACATAAGGGGGGAAGAAACGAGCAGGACTGCTTACCCTTGCCCCGACAGGCCCCGATTGCATAACCAAACGGAGGGGGGTTTCTCCCGCGGCGACTCGGGGGAGCTATACAACATGATGGACCAATTCTAAAAAGGTAATTTAACACAATGGATAAGTGTAATATGGACCGTCAAAGGTACACAAGGTTAGGCCAGTGAATGGTGATAACATAATCAGGTGAAACAAGGTGAGAGCCAGTAAGTGAAATAAGTGAATGAGAAAATCCTAAAAAAGTGAAACAGTGAATAGATTAAAAAACACTGAAATGAAAGAGTAGTGTGAAAACGTGAAGGATGGGGAAAAAAAAGGGGGGAAAAAAGGGAAAAGGAGGGGGGGAAAGGAAATGGGGGTGGGGAGAGGGAAGGGAAGAAGGGAGAGGGGGGAAGTAAAGACATAGGGGAGGGTGGGGGGAGGGGGAAGAGTGGAGTGATGAATGTGCATTGACCGGTGAAAAATTGAATGGGTGAGGCTAAAAAATGCAGAAGTGTGAGAGTGCTAGTGGAGTAAATAGGTAAGAAAAAAAGGAGAACAAAGAAGGTATTAGCAGAAAGAAAGGGGGGACAAGGGGAAAAGGGAGAGAGGTTGTGGAAGGAAAGGGGGAGGAGTGAGGGGACACGGTGCAGGAGGGAAAAAACAAGAAGTGAAAGGAAACACAGGGCAGTGAGTGACAATAAGTGAAGGAAAAAATGGAGTGAATGTAAGTGAAGGAGCCATAATACCTGGTGGTGAAAATATATAGAGTTTGGGGATACCGGGAGGAGTGGTGGGGCTGAAACAGAGATTGTCAGCCTACGCCCACAGTAGGTAATATCGTAGCCAGAGGGCATGTGGTGGAGGCATTGATGAGCCTGTCCACCCATGCCGGACACCTATAGGGGGAGACAAAGGGAACAATGTCCAGGTTAAAGAGGCCTATAGTCAGCGACCTGAAGCTAACAGGTTCTGCAGCAGAGCTAGGTAAAATAGTTTATTCCCCAGGTGACTTACTGGTGCTGGGTGTAGCTTGTATTCCCGTGTATCCAAGGTCCAGAGCATGGGTGAACAGGCAACTGGCCTGTTATTAATAGCTCCCAACCCTGCGACGTGACACCGCATGGACAATGTCGGCGTGTGACGTCACAGGGTCAGGGCTCCCGCATCGCGCATGCGCGGATACAGCGCGCGCGCACACGAGACACATGTGCGTGCGCGAGCACGCCGCGCGCACGCGCGCGCGCCAGCCCTAAATGCCGAGAACAGTGGTTCCCGGTCAGAGCCAGCACAGGGTGGGAAAAAGAGAAAGGCCCCCAGCAGGGACCAGCATCCCCACCTGGGGGCCCACCGGGCCGCCGCGGGAAGGCACACCATTGGCGTGCCACGCACCAGCGCCTGTGAATGGAGTCCGTAAACGGAGGGGCAAGAAGTGGAGCTCGATGAAGAAAATAGAGAATAAATATTGGTGGAAATAAAACAATACAAAAAGAAAAACAAATTGTGTACAATAATGTAACATGAGATGTATGATAATAGGATACAGGGATAAAGTAGATACCCTGAACAGCGATAGCGACCAAAATTCATGACGGGAGCCGGGAGGGCCAGGAACAAATAACATGCTGGGGTACAGCAAGTTAATAAGGTGCGGTAGCCTATAATCTGGTCGAAAAAGGTCCATCCTCCCACATTTGGACGGCCGTCATGAATGGTTGCCTAACGCTGGTATACAATAGTTTGATTGAGTAGACTGCGAATAGCTGGGTACGAGAGACCCCCCCATAAACAATTATGGTCTATGGGGGTTGATTAAAAGTTGCGGGATGGAGTGAATGGGAACTAAAAAGATAGGGGGACAGCCATATCCATCCCAAATAGCTCACCAAAAGCTCCATTCGGCAACGCGCCCGGTGTGTTATCCACCTAAAATATATACGAAAATTGTGTGTGGTCTCTATGAATGAATATCAACATGGAAATAAGTAAGCTTGTACCATCATCCAGGAATCTTGAGGATAGAATAGTGGGAACCTGGTCCCCAACCAGGTCACCACAGAGGACTTGTGGGCAGTGTTGGACTATCACGGTACGATAAGACAGTAGAATGTAAATAAGTAGTAAGTATATACTAAATAAATAAAATGGTTTTATTGATACAAGGATAATGATCAATTACAGAATAAAAACATAGCAAAAGTTCATATATGTCACCACGACAGTTAACCCCGGATTGGGGGGAGTCATGGTGGGACAATTCATCACAGAACACAGTTCAACTAGTTTCGCGGACACAGCCGCTTCATCAGGAAAGTATCTGTGGATTTAATTAACAAATGGTCAAAATACCATAACAATAAATGATCATAATAGTATAACCTAATATTAGAACTGGGTAATTAGCACATAAGGGGGGAAGAAACGAGCAGGACTGCTTACCCTTGCCCCGACAGGCCCCGATTGCATAACCACCAAACGGAGGGGGGTGTCTTGTCGAAAGGAGAATGACATCACCCTCACCTAGGCATCATGGGCAAAAGCCAGAGGAGAATATATAAATATATTATCTAACCTTTTTCCAAGTTTTTTGCAGGGTTTAAACAGGGGAGAGGGGCACTTAAAAAGGTGCAAGGTGCAAGCTCTGATTTAACAATTTTATTGAACTGTGACTCTGACAGTGTTGATATAATTTGTTGTTACCACCTTCACTTTGGCTGGACAACATTGACCACATTTAAATGTCAAAAAATATAAATAAAGGTGTACTAGATAAAAATAAAGTACTTAAAACACAAGGGATCGCAGACATGTATCAACCACATGCTGTTATCAAAATTCAATATTTTTCAGGATAGCGGTCCTCTAGATCAGGGGTCTCCAAACTACGGCCCTCCAGTTGTTCAGGAACTACAATTCCCATCATGCCTAGCCATGTCTGTGAATGTAAGAGTTTTACAATGCCTCATGGGACGTGTAGTTCCGCAACAGTTGGAGGGCCGTAGTTTGGAGATCCCTGCTCTAGATTATTAAGAGATCACACAGATCTTTGAATCCATGGGCTTGATGATAAATACAGCCATTCATCATCTACAGAGAGTAGATGTCAGCTAAAATACCTTTATCATATATCCTTCTTAGAAGTGCTCCCATAAGTAAGCATGCAAAAAAAATTAATAAACAGATCCGCAATTCTATATTGCGTTAGTACAGTTACAATAAGAAAAAAACAGGAGCCATGTTTTCAATATCACAATCAAATTCCTATTTAGTGTGTTTTGTTGTTTTAACACTGTGCATTTTTTACTTTATATTATGGTAAATGGGTAAGGACTGCAATTCCTCACAATCAGAACACTGAAGCTCTGTTACACAAAACACCTGTAATGGGGTACTGATGGTGAGGAAGATAATGTTGCACAATAGCCACTGGCTTGTCTATTGGTGGCCAATATGCTTGAGGTTCTCTTGCTTGCCCTGGGTGATGGAGGTGGTGAAGAGGGGAGGGTTGGGTTCAGCTTACAGGGTCTTAGTATAATTTCTACCTGGATAAATCCCCTGCATTATGCTGATTACTCACAACATAAGCTAAAGGTGTCATGACAAATGGGAGTGAGTTAGTGTACTGCTTATGCATTGTTTCTTTTATCTAATGGATGGTAGTAATCTGTTCCTGTCATGGTCCAAGGTAAATTTTAAAGTAATAGTGACCATATTTATACCAGGTAATAATACCCAGGTATTAATTGACAGTATTAGGGATATTTATAAACTGGTTTAGAATCTAGTATCAGCATATCTAGAGGATGTATATGTGATTTTGATAAAATACTGCACAGCGCAAAAAGTATGAAATTTACTTTTTCCTCTTACTACTGTACATCTAATTCTCTATCTCCCGAAATGCAAATACACGGAAATTAATTATTTTTTCCTTTAGTTTAATAAAGATGTTTATACTTTAAACTTCAGTGGGCCCAGATGCTCTCTGGACTATATGTAAGGGATGGCTAAGAGATTTGCTGAGAGAAAGCTGAGAATTTTAATTTCAATAAAATTTTGGCCAAGCGTCCGCTCATTTGGAGTAGAGTGAGCCCAGATTTTGCTTTCTCCAGTTTTAGTAAATCAACCCTTATGCTGTAGAACAGCAACACATATTGTAGAAAGACCTCAAAGAAGTTGATTGCAAAAGAATTATATATATTGCTTTCTTCCTTATATATTTGAACTTCCATGGCAGCACCACAAAGTAGATATTTTTGTAAGAGTAGTTTCTAGACACTATGTTGTACAGTACATTTTATATTCCTTAACACTGCACTCTGTACACCGGGCTTTATATGACAAACTGCTGCACTCTAAGCACTTAATATACTTCTGAAGTTCTTTTTTAAGGTAGCCTGGGTATAGAAAAGCATATGTCATGGAACAGTATAATTTTTTTTTAAATGAGTGTGCTAAGGCTTTTACATGCATGTTACACTCTAGCTTAAAAAAGCAAAACGGTACAGGCATACCCCACTTATAAGTACACAATGGGGTTTATTTACTAAAGCTGGAAAATGCAAAATCAGGCTCACTTCACAAAAAGATGATTTATAAGCTGTGGGCACTATTTTCATATTACTGTGTTGGTAACACTTCAAAGCATATTTTGTTGACACATGCACTCTGGCATATGTGTGCTGTGCATATGAGGAGTAGGCCCTGATTCTATTTAACCACGCTTTGAGTCCCTCCTACTGTCTACTCCATTAAAGATTAAGACACGTCAACAAGACTAGCACATACAAACCACAAATATAAAAATACATATAGTGATAAAACATTGGTTTTAGCTTGGTGCTCATTTGAGGAAGTAGCTTTGTACCTGCAGCGGCGCTCTTGCTTCTTCTGAAATGGTGTTAACGTTGAGTGTATTCTTAGATGAGGTGTGATTCTTCTGTTAACTGTCCTTCTGTTAACTCTTCAGTTCCACAGCAGCAAGGGAGATATAAGCTAAGCTTTGCAAATATCTGAATATGTTTTTTAAGGTTGATATATGTTAGATATATAAAGCATGTATTGGAAGAGACATTTCACCATGATCTCATCAATCATAGTCCCCCCTTGAAATTGTCTATTGAATACTGTCCCTCATATTGAAGGTCACCAGCCCATCAGAGTACCAGAGTACTTTTTACCAGCCCATCAGAGTACCCAAGTACCTGTCACCAGGCCATCAGAGTACCCGAGTACCTGTCACAACCCCTCAGATTAACCGAGTACCTGTCAACAGGCCATCAGAATACATGAGTACCTATGTGCATACCATCAGAGTACCTGAGTACTTGTCACCAGCCCATCAGAGTACCCCAGTAATTGACACCAGCCCATCAGAGTACCTGAGTACCTGTTCCCAGCCCAGAGTACCTGAGAACCTATCTGAAGACCTCCAAAGTACCCGAGTACCTGTCTCCAGTCCAGATTAACTGAGTACCATGCCTCATAGAATATACCTTGGGGTATTTGCTTTCATAAATGGGGTCATTTTGTGGGTAATTCCACTGTTCTGGTGCTCCAGGACATTCAAAAGTGTAATAGGTAGTTAGGAAATTTTATGTGTTATGTATGCTCCTAGAACAGCTGACGGTGCTCCCTGCATGTTGGACCTCTCTATGTGGCCAGGCTGTGAAAAATTCTCACATATATAGTATTGCCATACTCAGGAGAAGTAGCAGAATGTATTTTGGGGTGTAATTGGAAGTATGTGTATGCTGTGTGTGAGAAATAACTTGTTGTTATGACAATTTTGTGTAAAAAAAAAATGTTTCACAAGAATTGTGTGAAAAAATTACAACTTAACAACTTCCGGACACCGATATACGTCCTTAATTTCGTTGTTATGGCAGAAGCTAGCTGCCAAAACCCTGGTATCCTCATGTTCGGCCAGTGGTCTGCTTCAAGATAAAAGTGTTCTCTGTGGCGAATTCACAGAAAGATCACTTTTACAGTGGCGGGAGAGGCCCCCCCCTCTCGCTGCTCTCCGGTGCCCTCCACCGCTTACCAGAGCCGTTGGCAGCTGTTAAAAAAGTGTAGAAATAAAAAATAAAAAGGTAAAATAAATAAGATAAAAAATTCTGCCGAGCTTGCGTGCAGAAGCGAATGCATACATGATTTATATATTTCACCATTTTGTTCAGGCGGACAACCTTATCTTGCTCTTAGATTACTATTGGTGTATATATATATATATTTTTAACTGTTTGTAATGGTATCACCAAATAGCTAATGATTATTTAAGCCATTATTATACTACAGCGTCCCCTACACCCATTTTCACATAGATGAGTAGCGCCGGCATATGAAAAGAGGTATAACCGGGGACGTAATAATGCCTACAGGATCTCAAGTTGTGGGCGTTTCCTGGACAGGTAGGACAAGACTTCAAAAAGTGACCTGCCTTGCCACAATAAAGGCACAATCTCTCCCTCCTCCTAAAGGCCCTCTCATCTGCAAAGAGATGTGTGAAGCCAAACTTCATGGGTTCTACTTCACTGGCGGATTCAGTACCAGGAGGCATGGGAGGTGAGGGAGGCAAGGGTGGGACTGCAAAGCTCAAAGGCATATGTACAGGAGGTTTCCGCAAGTGCACCTTAAAGGAAGGTCTCTCTTGGAGTCTGGAGTCAATGAGAATGGCAGCTATCTCATCTTTGATGTTAACCCGAGAGAACATGAGAAAAAGCAGTCATGAGGGCCTCATTGTTCCAAGCGACCTCTGCTGCCAGAGTACGGAATTCAATGGCATAATCGGCAACAGTTCTCGTACTCTGTTTGATGGACATGAGGCTCTTGGCAGCAGAAGTGGAGCATGCGGGAACGTTAAATACCCTTTAAGGAAGCCACAAACTCAGGGTATCTCAGGACAATGGGTTTTTGCATCTCCCATAGAGGGTTTGCCCAGACCAAGGCTCTATCAGAAAGCTATAAAAATAATGAAGCTTACTTTGCTTCTTTCCGCCGGGAATGCCTAGGGCAGCATCTCAAAGTATATCCCAACCTGGTTGAGAAACCCTCTGCATTGAACTGGATCATCCCCAAATCGCTGGGGAAGCGGAGCAGAATCAGACATATTTCTTATAGAGGTAATATTCAAGGTGGGTAACTGCACAGAGACTGGAGCAGCAGCAGGGATGGCCTGCAACACAGGTTGTACCGGAACAGCCAGAGTGGGAGGATCCAGGTGAGCAGTGTGAATCAGGAGCGTCTGTAACGCTATGGCAAACTGATCCATGTAGTAGTTATGCTCATTCAATCTGCAAAAAATATTACCACTACGTGGACCGCCTGCATCTTCTGAATTCATGGCCTTTGCCTGCTGTCATGAACCATGAATCAGACATAGACAGAAAATGCACCTAAAATCACACCATTTAATCTAATGACAAAAAATGGTACAAATAGTAAAACGTAGTCAAAACATAGCCAGGGTAGTAGTCAGTGCCGTCTTTAAGGCAGGGCAAAAGGGGCAGCTGCCCTGGGCCCTGTCATTATTGTGGGGCCCAAAGCAGCTGCCCCATACTTGCCAACAATGCCAGTTTAAATTCCCTCGTCCCTTGATGTTTTAGGCCAGTGCTGTGTCCTGACATTTCAGTGTGAAGTTCTGTTACTAATGCTGCTCAGCTCTGCCCTATTGTTTTGTACAGATGACTCACCTGCAGACTCTGTGTTTACATGTAAATACCAGAATTGATATGCAAATCTGCATTCATATGTAAATAGTGGCGGACTGGCAGCCTTCATATGTAAATAGAGGCAGTATTCATATGTATATAATGCCACCCTGAGGTCATATCCACCATCACCTATACATAATGCTGCCCACTGGGGAGATAGAGGGGCATGCTGGAAATTGATCACACCCACCCCTCCCCCCAGAACTTCCACTGATCCCAGGAGTCCTAGGATCTCTAGGAGTTTTCTGTCTATTAATGGGTCCCCTCACCTTTCTTCAGTCCATGGTGTGTAGGCAGTGAGGAGATGATGTTCTGTAACCTCTAGCAACCAATCAGTGAGAAGTATTGATATACAGTAATCTCTAGCAACCAATCAACAAGCATAAATCATGTGATGTAATCTCTAGCAACTAATCAGTGAGTGGTAACGATACACTGTAACCTCTGGAAACCAATCGCAATCGCTGCCTGATCTGATTCAGTAAACAGATTTTGAGTCTAGCTGCTATTTATAGTATGCCTCAAAGCAGTTGAAGAGGGGGGGCCCAAGAAAAATTTTGCCCAGGGTCCAATCAATATTAAAGATGGCCCTGGTAGTAGTCAATACATAGCCAGAGTACGGTAGCCAAAGTGAGTAGTCAGAAAAAGCCAGTAAATCATGAAGCCAGAGATCAGCGTACTCAGAGGCAGCAGACAAGATCAGGAACCAAAAAGGACGTCACCCAGGCAAGTCTTCAACAGGAACACAGCAGAGAGTCTCCAGATATGTTTGACCAAGGCAAAGGCACGTAAGGAATAAACCAGTCAGTGTAAATAGCCAGAAGGGGCTGGCTGTAGGCTGGACTGACGAGCAGGAAATTATCACCAGGTAAGTCACTGTGGAACGATGATTGCTGGCAATTAACCGACAGCTGAGCAACCTGAGCACTAAGAGCCCACCTCTGACAGAATCTTCAAGATAACATCTGAACATTTGTTAAGATGATCACATCACAGCCAAGTTCTGCATGACCCTGAAACATTGCAGCTTTCCACTGTGATTTGATCATTTCAGTAAATGTTTGAATGTTATCTTGAAAATCCACAGTGTGGTGGTGATATACAGTATGTTTTTACCTATGGCTTACCATTCTACAGCAGGTATTTGCTACAGCACCCACTTACTCCTTGACCTTTTCCAGGAACATGTGCAATGGGAATTTTTCATGCTACACCAATTGAGTCTGTTTAGTCTGTGCCTTTGTATTTCTCAATGCAATAACCTGGACTGCTGTCACATACAAAAATGTTGTCACAACAAGGAGACTCGTCTACAGGTACTCAATTATCATAGGCTTACACCAGGGGTAGGCCAACTAGCTGTGGTGAAACTACAAGTCCCATGAGACATTGCAAGACCCTGACAATCATAGGCATGACTCCTAGAGGCAGAGGCATGATGGGATTTGTAGTTTCACCACAGCTGGAGTGCCAAGGGGGCTTACACCCTACCTACAGAGCCATGGCCAGATTAAGAACATCATGGGCCTGGTGCTGAGGATTTTGGTGGGGCCTTTTATGAACAATAAATAAATAAAAATGCAAACAATGTTTTGTTATAACAAATTAAATTAAAGAGAGAGAGGGAGGATGAGAGAGAGAGATAGAGAGAAAGGGGATGAAAGAGGTGTGAGGGGTAAGGGAGGGAGCTTGAGAGAGAAAGGGGGATGAGAGAAAAAGGATGCACATGAGCATGTGTGGGAATGACATCAACGCAGCCCCGCCAAGGCAAGTGACTGAAGGCACAGAACCCGGAAGGAAGACCGGGTGAAGATGGAAGCGCCCGGGCCCCGCCGGATTGATCACAGCACAGCACTGGAGGGCTCAGTATGACAATTTAAGTGTACCCTAATGTGCTAATATGCTGTGCATACTTGTACATTATGGCATAACCTACCTCAGGGCCTCTAAAAAGTAGTAATGTTAGAAAGGTTTACTACCGCTTTGATATCACAGGAGCCTCTCAGGGGCACTTTTTTTACAAGTGCTATAGTTAGACTAGCTGACATCCCCTATGTTCCTATGTACATCACAATAGTAATTACAAAATTAAATAAGTACTAATAATGGGGCAGAACAAATATGAGGACTGAGATTTCCTTTAGTCGAACTAATAAAAGTGTGCCCATTCTAGAGCTGGTAACATTGAAGATATTCAGTATAATTTTAAAGAACTGTTTTTGTGGGTAAGAGGCATAGGGGAGGAGTATGTCTGGTATAAAAGTGTGAAGTATGTGCAGGTGAGGGAGAGGAATGTGGAGGGTCTAACAGTGGGCATTATGTACATGAGAGGAGTGCGGAGGGTATGGCAGAAACCACTATGTATAGGAGAGGAGTGTGAAGGGTATGACAGTGGACAGTTTGCACAGCAGAGGAGTGTAGAGGGTATTACAGTGGGTACTATGTATAAGAGAAGAGTGTGGACGGCATGACAGTGAGCAATATATACAGGAGAGGAGTGTGGAGAGTATGACAGTGGGCACTATGTACAGGAGAGAAGTGTGGAGGGTATGACATTGGGCACTATGTATAGGAGAGAAGTGTGGAGGATATTGTATTAGAATTAAGGGTAAACTACTACAAAGAGGGGTTTGCCTACATCTACCCCTTATTGTAGTATCGGTTTAGCACATAAAGGGTTCACAGTGGATGGTAGGGGTGACTGAGGCAGATAGGGTGGGGTGATTGCACCTTTTGTGGTATAGGTGGTTGCATTTGTACCATTTTGAGGTCTCACATCTGTCGTATCTGCCCCGTTATTTATCACATGTTATTTATTATAAATTTCTTTAAAACGTTTTTCATAATCCAGCACGCTATTTGATGGAGACAAAATTATATTGACTGGCGCAATTCTACTCATGCACTATAACTAGAACTACAGTAACTGGGCAATTAGCTCTTTTACATTCTAGATTGCAGCCTATCATAGACGTAAATTGATATAAGATATTGAATTGGCGCCGGTACCTATACGTACATATAGGGGAGGAGTATGTCTGGTATAAAAGTGTGAAGTATGTGCAGGTGAGGGAGAGGAGTGTGGAGGGTCTAACAGTGGGCACTATGTAAATGAGAGGAGTGCAAAGGGTATGGCAGAAGGCACTATGTACAGCAGAGGAGTGTGAAGGGTATGACAGTGGACAGTATGCACAGCAGAGGAGTGTAGAGGGTATTACAGTGGGCACTATGTATAAGAGAAGAGTGTGGAGGGTATGACAGTGAGCAATATATATAGGAGAGGAGTGTATGACAGTGGGCACTATGTACAGGAGAGAAGTGTGGAGAGTAGGACAGTAAGCAGTAATTACAGGAGAGGAGTGTGGCAGGTATGCCGATGGACACTATGTATAAGAGAGGAGTATGGAGGGTATGACAGTGAGTAGTTTGTACAGGAGAGGAGTGTGGAGGGTATGACAGTGGGCACTATGTATAGGAGAGAAGTGTGGAGGGTATGACAGTAGGCACTATGTACAGGAGAGGAGTATGGAGGGCATGACAGTAAGTAGTATGTACAGGAGAGGCGTGTGGAGGGTATGACAGTGGGCACTATGTACAGGAGAGGAGTGTGGAGGGTATGACAGTGATAAGTATGTACAGGAGAGGAGTGTGGAGGGTACGACAGTGGGCACTATGTACAGGAGAGATGTGTATGACAGCGGGCACTATGTACAGGAGAGGAGTGTGTAGGATATGACAGCGGGTGCTATGTATAGGAGAGAAATGTGGAGGGTATGACAGTGGGCACTATGTATAGGAGAGGAGGATGAAGTAATCTGGAAAGGAAAAATGTAAAGGTTTATGGAAGGATGTTTAGGGACTGCGTAGTGGTTAAGCGGACCATACATGGATTGAAATTACACCAATTAAGCAGAGAACAGCCATAGTTGATCTATGTATGGGCTAGCTGGTTTTACACAAGTCAACCTATTAACTGACCTGAGTACACCAGCCTGTCATGTTTTCCCCAAAACAATCAGTGCTGCCAGCTATAGTTAGCAAAACGAATCATTGTATTCACTGGCAGAACACAATAACACTGCGGGAGTGATTCCCCCATTCACAGTTCAGCAGGTGAAAGGGTGTGTGGGGACAGGTTGGGGAGAGATACTAGTCAGTGGCTGGGTAGGCACTGGTTAGTATCAGTGCCAGATACACACATGTGAGGTATCTCCACGATCGTTAGAGCGAAAGCAATAATACTAGCACTAGACCTTCTCTGTAACTCTAAACAAGTAACCTGCAAAAAAAATTTAAAGCATCGCTTGGTACACCAAAAAAATCGTGCTAACGTTAGTGTTTTTTTTAATGAATGAAACAGTTTCTTTCCAAAAAAAAATGTTGAAAAATTGCTGCGCAAATATCGTGTAACATAAAAAGTTTCAAAGGCCACCATTTTATTCCATAGGGTGTCTGCTAAAACAATATATATAATGCTTGAGTGTTCCGAGTAATTTTCTAGCAAAAAAAAATGATGATTTTTACATGTAGGAGAGAAGTGTCAGAATTGTCCTGGGTAGCAGGGGGTTAATTATCATAAGTAATATACACATAATTATTATAAGCCCTGTGAGTTCATCCTCTCAGTCTGCTGCAGAGTGTTCCAGCTTTTATTTAAACTGGCCACTCTGTATGTAGCTTCTGACAGGCTGCGCAAGCAGCCCTGTATCCTTGGAACCATAGATGATAGCAGCCCCATATTTAACCAGTGCTGGAGTATGTCTTTAGCTACCTACCCACCAAATGGGGGGGGGGGGTCTCTATGACTCCTGGTCGCTGAGCTACAACCCTCAAAGTCAATCTTTTTTTTGATTTTTTTTTTTTTTGGGGCAAATGGGCCTATCTTGAGAAAGGGGCCTGGAACTGCAGCGCCAATAGCCCCTATGTTAATCCGGCCCTGTACAGAGCAGCAGAATAGAGGATCACTATCCCCGTACTTTCTCTGGCTGTTCTATTGTGATGCTCATTTAACCCATATGAGTTCTGTGTTCATGATGGCGCTGATCAAGATTTTGGAAAACATTAAACAAGTAATCATATCTCCTACTCTTAAAAATATGAGAATTTTATAATACAACCCCAATAAAAGTATAATCTCTTAAGCATCTGGTATCAGTAAGAATGAAGCTGCACAGTGCTGGATTTTTTATCACAGAGACATCAATGGCTAGCCCATGCTGATATGACAGATGACCTCATGAAATATACATTGGTATAGAATCTCACTAGTGTTGTTTTCCCCGTTTGTCCAGTAGTTTAAAATAGAATTCCAGACAAAACACTAAAAAAGTGATAAAATTGCTGTGTGAATCAATTTCACCTGTATCTATTCTGTTTTATATGCCCATCTTGAAAGCATGGCCTTTTCCATGTCATTTTTTTTGATGGTCTACAATTGTTTCAAAATTTAGCAAATAGTATAATTAATAATAACATAGTATAAGCTGTAAATATGTACAGTCTTGTTAGATTTTAATTGATCACTTGAGCAAAAGCCTGTAATATCCCTTCATTACCAGACCATTTTTCAGTTTTTATTTGACTGGCAAATATGCAACGCTGTACCCAAATACATTTTATACCATTCGTTGAGACAGACAGAGCTTTTTTATGGTATGTATTAACCGTTGTTTATGTATTATTATTTTTAAACATATTAAAGAAAAAGACTCACATTTGTGAAAAAAAAACTGTTAACCTTACTTTCTGTTATAAAATATATCAAATGCCAAGACCGTAGGATTACCCCCAAAATATTCTTTTTTGGAAATTAGACACCCCAAAGTTATCTAATTTTAGCCACAATTTTCTTGAAAATTAAGAAACATGCTGGTACTGAGGTGGTTAAAACATAGAGCTTGATAATGATGCATTGGGTACAGCAGAAAGAAAACAACTAGGGATAAAGGCAATTTGTCTGAAGGGACATATACCCTCCCCTTTGTCAGCAACTTTTTGATCTGATGTAGTGCTGCCTATTATAGTGCCTGCTGTTCCCTTGATGTTTTGAGACGTATACATGTACAGTGGATATAAAAAATCTATACACCCCTGTTAAAATGTCAGGTTCCTGTGATGTAAAAAAATGAGACAACAATAAATCATTTAAGATTTTTTTTCCACCTTAAATGTGACCTATAAACTGAGCAACTCAGTTGAATAACAAATTGAAATATTTTAGGTGGAGGGAAGTAAAAAAAAAAAAAAAAATAATAATATGGTTGCATAAGTGTGCACACCCTTAAACTAATACTTTGTTGAAGCACCTTTTGATTTTTATACAGCACTCAGTCATTTGAGGTATGAGTCTATCAGCATGGCACATCTTAACTTGGCAATGTTTGCCCACTCTTCTTTGCAAAAACACTCCAAATCTGTCAGATTGCGAGGGCATCTCCTGTGCACAGCCTTCCTCAGATCATCCCACAGATTTTTAATCAGATTCAGGTCTGGGCTCTGCCTGGGGCATTCAAAAACTTTAATCTTCTTCTGATGAAGCCATTCTTTTGTGATTTGGATATAAGCTTTGGATCGTTGTCATGCTGAAAGAAGTTCCTCTTCATGTTCAGCTTTCTAGCAGAAGCCTGAAGATTTTGTGCCAATATTAACTGGCATTTGAAACTATTTATTATTCCCTCTACCTTGACTAAGGCCCCTGTTCCAGCTGAAGAAAAACAGCCCCAAACCATGATGCTGCCATCACCATGCTTTACTGTGGGTACGGTGTTCTTTTGGTGATGTGTAGTGTTGTTTTTGCACCAAACATTACTTTTGAATTTATGGAAAAAAGTTCAACCTTGGTTTTATCAGACCATAACACATTTTCCCACATGCTTTTAGGAGACATCAGATGTGTTTTTGCAAAATCTAGCCAGGCTTGAATGTTTTTCTTGGTAAGAAAAGGCTTCCATCCAGACAGGGCCAGGCATATGAAGAATATGGGAGATTGTTGTCACATGTACCACACAGCAAGTACTTGCCAGATATTCCTGCAGCTCCTTTAAAGTTGCTGTAGGCTTCTTGGCAGCCTCCCTGACCAGTTTTCTTCTCGTCTTTTCATCAATTCTGGAGGGACATCCAGTACTTGGTAATGTCACTGTTGTGCCATATTTTCTCCACTTGATGATGACTGTCTGTCAGAAACCATGGAATCAGACAGAGACAGAAGTACAGTTAAATCACACTTGTTTAAAAAGAAAAGTAAAAAGAACAAAAATAGTCAAAACATAGCCAAAGTTCAATAACCGTAACGGATAATCAGCCAAGCCTGAAGTCAGGGATCAATGTAGTGGAACAGCAAGCAGGATCTGGAGCCAGAAGGGATGTCAGCAAAGCCAGTCTTTAAACAGGAACACAGGAGATAGTTTCTTGTGATGGGACCAAGGCAAAGGCAGAACTCCTCTGGACTGGACAGCTTAAGTATGCAGGACTAATGAGCAGGATCATCAACAGCTGAGTAACTGTGAAGAGAAATGGGAGCTGGCAATTAGCCAACAGCTGAGCGGCTAGCTCAGAGAAGGAAGGGCTGTGTTCAATGGTATATCTAATGCCTTGGAAATTGTTTGTACCCTTCTCCTGACTGATACCTTTTAACAATGAGATCCCTCTGATGCTTTGGAAACTCTCTGTGGACCATGGCTTTTGCTGTAGGATGCGAGAAAATGTCAAGAAAGACCTACTAGAACAGCTGAACTTTATTTGGGGTTAATCAGAGGCCCTTTAAATGATGGCAGGTGTGTACTGACTCCTATTTAACGTGAATTTGAATGTGATTGCTTAATTCTGAACATAGCTACATCCCCAGTTAAAATAGTTTTACATTTTTACTTCCCCCCCTAAAAGGTCCTTCAGGTCTAGTATGGATTTTAAGGGGAACCTTGTGCCAAAATGTTAAAAAAAATGATGTGGGGGTCCCCCCAAAACCTATACCAGACCCTTATCCGAGCATGCAACCTGGCAGGCCGCAGGGAAAAGGGGGGATGTGAGCGTGCCCCCCTCCTGAACCGTTCCAGGCCACATGTCCTCAACTTGGGGGTTTCCCCCAAAGCACCTTGTCCCCATGTTGATGGGGACAAGGGCCTCATTCCAGCAACCCTTGCCCGGTGGTTGTGGGGGTCTGCGGGCGGGGGGCTTATCGGAATCTGGAAGCCCCCTTTAACAAGGGGGCCCCCAGATCCCGCCCCCCCCTTGTGAATAAGTATGTGGTACATTCACCAAAAAAGTTAAAAAAAAAGTAAAAACAACAACAGCAGATAGTTTTTGTCAATTCCTTTATTAAAAAGATGTCCATCTATCTTCAATCACGGCTCTAACAGTCCCGAGAAAAAAAAACGGAAAAAACGGGACGTCATGCAACATCAGAGGGGGCGGGGTCACCCATTTATGTCACCGGGTGGCCCCCGCCCTCAGCTATATAACAGATGTCATTGCGAAGAGACTTCAGTCAGCGGGAGACTACCATGGAGGCAGAGTTTTTTTCAGTTTTTTTGCTTTTTTTATCGGGTCATCAGACGCTGTGATCGAAGATGACTGGACATTGCGGAACAGTTTTTTTTTTTTTTAAATAAAGGACTTGTCCCAAATTGTCTACTGCCATTTTTTAACATTTTGACACTTTTTTGGTGAATGAGTAGGGGTACAATGTACCCGATTCCCATTCACACGGGGGGTGGGATCTGGGGGTCCTCTTGTTAAAGGGGGCTTCCAGTAGTGGTCATCAACCCTGTCCTCAGGGCCCACTAACAGGCCAGGTTTGCAAGATAACTGAAATACATCACAGGTAAAATCATTTGCTGCTCAGTGATTTCAGTATTCTAGTCTGCATCTCCCCAAGGTAATACATAAAACCTATGGGATAAAATAATCCTGCGCCAGCACACCGAAACTAACTAAAAGAATGCTGCGCACACTAAAGGAAATGTCTGAACCCAAGTAGAATAAAAGAGAAGAGGTAGTGGCGCGCAAAATTAACTAAATATTAAAAAAGACAGAAGATAGCAGGTCATAGACATAAATAGCCAATAAAAACTCCCGGTAAATAATATGGCATAAAATAAAACAAGCAAAAGTGCATACACTGGTGTGATAAAATCGTGTGATAAAAGCAATCCAGGTTAAAAATGCATCATGAAAAATCGCATGGTGTAACTAAATAACATTGCATCCAATAAGTAAAGCTGTGATAAGATATATAGAAGGGCGTGATAGAGATCTTAAAACGCATAAATAGTGCATCCAAAAACTGTGAAAGAGGGAGTGATCCAAACGGATAAAAACAATATATCATATACCTTTTATATCACTTATATGATATATTGTTTTTATCCGTTTGGATCACTCCCTCTTTCACAGTTTTTGGATGCACTATTTATGCGTTTTAAGATCTCTATCACGCCCTTCTATATATCTTATCACAGCTTTACTTATTGGATGCAATGTTATTTAGTTACACCATGCGATTTTTCATGATGCATTTTTAACCTGGATTGCTTTTATCACACGATTTTATCACACCAGTGTATGCACTTTTGCTTGTTTTATTTTATGCCATATTATTTACCGGGAGTTTTTATTGGCTATTTATGTCTATGACCTGCTATCTTCTGTCTTTTAATACATAAAACCTGGTCTGTTAGTGGACCCTGAGGACAGGGTTGATGACCACTGGCTTCCAGATTCTGATAAGCCTCCCGCTCGCAGACCCCCACAACCACCGGGCAAGGGTTGTGGGGATGAGGCCCTTGTCCCCATCAACATGGGGACAAGGTGCTTTGGGGGGACTCCAAAGCATCCTCCCCATGTTGAGGGCATGTGACCTGGTACAGTTCAGGAGAGGGGGGCACTCTCTCGCCCCCCTCTTTTCCTGTGGCCTGCCATTTTTTTTTACATTTTGGCGCAGGATTCCCCTTAATATCCATACCAGACCTGAAGGGCCTGGTATGGATTTTGGGGGGACCCCACGCATTTTTTTTCTAATTTGGGTGCGGGGGAAACCCATGCCGTTTTTTCAATGATTTTTAGATATATTGCCGGGACTCGACAATACATTACAGCCGCGAGTAGTTTTAAATAACATTTTTTTTCTTAGAAATTTTATTTTGCTGTGGTATTGTTCTAAACACAGGAAAAATGCACTTATTTACAGGCATACTAAGGACACCCCCCAGGCACAATATTTAAAGGAATATTTCATTTTTATTGTTTCACTTTAAGCATTATTAAAATCACTGCTCCCAAAAAAACGTCTGTTTTTAAAACTTTTTTTGCATTGATACTTGTCCCCTGAGGCAGTACCCAGGTCCCCAAACACTTTTTATGGCAATAACTTGCATATAAGCCTTTAAAATGAGCACTTTTGTTTTTTCATGTTAGTGTCCCATAGACCTTAACGGAGTTCCGTGGCTTTCAAATTTGCTGCGAACGTCGCATATTGTTCGCTGTTTGGCGAACACCCGATGTTTGAAATCGAATTTATGTTTGACTCGAAAATCAAGCTAATCCCTACTCTTCATGACTGAGGTAGCTGTGGGGGTTGTGGGCACCCTAAGGTGTCCCCTGCACACCGGGATCGCCCGACCAGAAGTATCAGGAATGCCAGGAATGGGGGGGACACCCTGACAGACCCAAGTGGAAGCCTCCCCACTGTAGTGCACCGATCAAGGAACACCCGGACAGACCCCAGGGAACCAGCACAGTGGCAGGGGAAAACCCACTTCCTAGACACACCGGAAGATGCTGGATGTCAACAAATGCGCTGGTTCCCCATTGCCTGTGCATCACCGGGTGTTCCTTGATCGATGCACTACATCGGGGAGGTCCCGCTTGGGTCTGTTGGGGGTGCCCCCCGTTCCTGGCATTCCTGATACTTTTGGTTGGGTGATCCCAATGTGCAGAGAACACCTTAGGGTGCACAAACCCCCCGCAGCTACCTCAGTCATGAAGAGGTGAGACATAGATCGACCTTTCAATCAACCCTTCAACTTCCTCTGCTCATGTGCTTCTATATCTATATCTATTTTTATGCTCTTGCAATCATCTGACCAAATACAAATGTGCAATATATCATATTTAAATACATTTTCTTTATTATTATTGCTTATTTATTTATAAGTGTACATATGATGGAGTTTTTTGATTTTGATATAGGTTTTTGACATGGATTTTGTCGTTTTATGCATTAGTACGACTATATATATATATATATATATATTATTTAATAATTTTTTTCAATTATTATTTTTTTTCCTGCCCCTTTGTAGGCGTGGTTCTTTTGTCACATAATTTCCAATCCCACCATTCCCTATAAAAGTGCTTGTCCAGGGTCTACAAGATTAGCCTAGCACTGAGGAAGGGGGTGTGCCCCCAAAAACGCGTTAGCTGTACCCCGTGTTCTGTGCATGTCAATGCACTGGTTTTATGGCTTTTGTCAGTTGCAAGAGTACCCACTTTTATACAATTTTTTATTAATAAATTATCTCTGGTAATGCACTAGGTGTGAGCACCTTCCATTTCTGTTTTTCTTGTAGTTTCCCTTCGGATTACCCTTGAGGAAGGCAGCATCCACTTAGTCCTGGGATACTATTTATACCATTCACACCACCATTATACCTGACACCTGTTACCCTTTACCTTAGAAGACCTATTGGCGCTGGAAATGACTTTGTTTTTTGGAAAGTCACAAATCATGTGCACCACTGATAGCACCACTGATAGCTGAGAGGAACCGTGCTATCCATTCTATGCTTACTCAATAGTATGGAATGTGATCTAATGTGGACTAGTCATCACAAAAAGCTAAGCACCTCATCCCTAGATTTTTAGAAAAGGAGAGCGAATGAAATGGGACTATAACAGTGCAATATGAAATTTAAACCAAAGAATAAAGTTAAAATATTCAATATTTATGTCTAAAACACATTTTTCATAAAATCAATATGCTTATATCCCAATTTTTTATGGTCCATATTATTTATAGTGGGATATAGATGGATCCCGACATGTTTCTCAGTATTATTGGGCTTTCTCAGGGGATGCTATCCGCTTGGGGTCTCAGTCTTCTAAGGACATGAAATATAAGAAATATTCCATGAATGTCACATGATTACAAAAGGATATATACAAAATATTTTTATTTAGACAGTCTAATTTTTAAGATTTATATATGTGTGTTAATATCCGCCATACCCCATGCTTACCCCAGGTCTCTGAAAATTCACTTAGAGGTGTAATCACAACTTTATTCAAAAGGAAGTTGAGTGCTATATCCACTGCAAAGTTGCAGGTGGCCACAGGAGGCAGACAAGGACCAGACTAGAAAACAGCATAGGCAAAGCCATTAATGGTCTATATTAATGTCATACTGCTAGCTTAGCACTCCTCACAAAATATATATATAATTATACTCACTCAGGTTTAGAAGTATATAGACATGACACCGGGGAAGAGTCCACCAAACAGGCCGCTCACATATTGAGCTGAAAATGGGGAAAGAAAGAAGTATTTGCTAAAAAATACAAAGCAAGGGTGATTTATATCAAAGAGCACCCTGATATGGGCACTGAAGTAAATGATCTCATTGTCTATACTGACTAAAAGTTCAGTTCGGGATGAAAAGACTAACCTACATTGTATCTGGTTGTCTGCGTGTCTCCAGCAGCATTTAAGCCAGAATGCCAGCCATTATTTGCCTCCCATCTGGCCAGCGTATAACGTCGCTGCATGTGGATATACTTACATACTGTGCATGCACCATCACCGTCAGTGCCCCATTCTTTCCAATCGGTCCAATCGCTGCGAGCCACGAGGGGAAGGATGGACACCACCTGTAGGTAAGAGGAGAGCATTTCCAGGAAGGAAACAATTCCTAAATGATCAGGACTGGCTGTGACCCCACAGCAAAAGGAAAAATTCAGAAGGAGGTCTAGACCGATGACAGGGTCCCAAAGACCAGCATGGGCAAAACGAGTATGCAAGGCTGCACTGGGGAAAAGGAAGGCACACCCTGGGGCATTCTCTGGATGTGCCTTCCTTGCCTCCAGTGCCACCCCACATAATCGTTCTGCCCATGCTGCTCTTTGGGACCCTGTCATTGGTCTACACTTCCTGTGGCCATGTAGCTTTTCAGTGGATATAGCACTTCACTTTCTTTGAACAAAGTTGTGATTACACCTCTAAGTGAATTTTCAGAGACCTGGGGTAAGCATGTGGGATGATGGATATTAACACACATGTATATAAATCTTAAAAAATAGACTGTTTAAATGAAAATATTTTGTGTATATCCTTTTGTAATCATGTGACATTTATGGTATATTCCTTATATTTCTTGTCCTTAGAAGGCTTCCTGAGGAAGCCCAATAATAGGGCAAAACATGTTGGGATCCATCTCTATACCACTATAAATAATATGGATGTGAACAAATTAGGTTATAAGTCTATTGATTTTATGAATATGATGTTTAGACTTTTTTAAATAAATATTGAAGATTTTAACTTGATTCTTTGGTTTCACATTGCACCGTTATAGCCCCAGTTCATTCGCTCGCCTTATCTACTCAATAGTATGTCCCAGTACCACAGTTAAATACATTTGCATGGAAGTGGAAAACCCCAAACCCTTCAAGGCACCTTACCCTGATTGAATTATATTCACTATAGAAAACATCCAATTTGCCCTTAGGAGGACTGGAAAGTGGGGATTTTAAATGTGCCCATACCACAATATAAATTTTACCGTAAAATACAGCTTTTTTTTTACATTAACATACAGTACAATTAAGGACAATATCTGCAAAATCACCATATCCGATAAATAATACATATAATGTGAAAGTCAGTGGATCAATGTGTTTCGCTCCAATCTGCTTTTTCATGATCCACGTTGCTTGTATAATCAAAAGATATGGCTAGTAATAAAAAAATACATAATCAGCAACAATATTTACAAGACATTTGGAAAAATGAATCAAAACGGATAACAACAACATTAGAATGATGGTAAGGAGGCAAGGAAAAAAAAAGGGGGGGGGGGGAACCATACTGTCGCTGGGAAAAGCAGACATTCAGATTAGGGGGGGTAGAGACAAGACCAGGGCATAACCACACCCCAACTCTTACCTAGGATGGCTGAAGACATTAAGGCAACCAAATAGAATGCAGGGAAACATCATCTAGATATCTAAAAAATATGAGGAATACAACCATACAGACCGTCTAATAGTCTAGACACAAAAATGTCAGGCATCATAATAACAAATTATGAATTCAAATAATCAGTAAAGAAGACAGCAATGTCAGACCATGATGTTGTGACAGAGGGGAGTCACAGCCACTACAGCCTATAACAGGGGCACAAAAATACTGACTTCATGTCATATTTGACCAATGTATGGCCATCCAGCCATCAGATAAACTTACCCTAAATTGCTCAAGGGAACTAACCGTATTCTCTCAGACACTCAGATTTATCAGCGATCTCCACAGCTATAAATAAATATGCACAATAAATCACACCAGGATTCTAGGTCATACAAGCATAAGATAAACACTAAAAGTGAGATTGTCAAAATGTAGCCAAGCCTATCATCTGCTTCAAACATCCCCGCCTGTCCACATTATCGTGTTCAACCTCATCTCCACAAAATGGCACCTAGGCATTGCCTTTACAAAGGTTAAATGTTTCAAATGTCTTGTAAATATTGTTGCTGATTGTATATTTTTTATTACTAGACATATCTTTTGATCATACAAGCAACATGGATCCTGAAGAAGCAGACTGCATCCATAACGCATTGATCCACTGAGTTTCATATTGTGTGTGTTATTTCCTGAATATGGCGATTTTGTAGATATTGTTTTTAATTGTATTTAAATGTATAAATAAAGCTATATTTATGGAATTGTTTTATTGTGATATGGGGACTTTTAAAACCCCCACTTTCCAGATTGGATGTTTTCTATAGCCAGTGCCACAGTTACCCCAGGACAATACTGCAACTTGCCTTTCAAGATACCACCCATACAAGTATATGTTAAAACTGATACAGTTTTAGAGATGTTTTAGAAAAGGGAACAATGCAAAGGAAACTGCAGCAATATTTTTTTTTTTTAATTATTTATTGCAGGTACTTATATGACATTTTTTCTTAAAGGTTAAATGTAGTTAAATAGCTGAAGATCTGAAAGTAAGGCATACAGCTGCAATACTGCTAGATGGCCAAGCAAACTCACAGACAAGAAAGGAGGGTGCTGCTGACCTGCCAAACCTGTCCTTGCTTGCATTGACAGAAATAATGTAGTTGCACACATTGATCCCAGTATTGCTAAGGTAATTTATTAACAGGACTGTTAGGGTCATTGTTATTTAAATTTCATTGTGACTGATGAACTTTAGAAAAGTCAAAATTTAACCCTGGTAAGTGACTAAACTACCACAGATTTTCTAAGTATAATTAGTATAATATGAGGCTGTTTACCATAGATTGATATCAGAAGTATCAAAAGGAGAAGTACAGCCAAAGCTTGTTTGGCTGTACTTCTCTGGATCACAGGAGTGCAGCTTGTTCTGCACTCCTGTGACCCATTTTCAGCAGACAGCGGGCTGAAGCCCGCTGTTGGCTGAAATCACTGAGCCGGTCCAGGCTGGGGCAAGATCGTGAAAATAAAGTCAGGATCTGCCCACAACCCTGGACCCGCACATGGCTTAGCCACTCAGCGAGCCACTGAGAGCCTGAAGCAGCTCCTTATGCCCCAACCCCCACCCCACAGCCCAATGCTCAAGTGAGCGCAAGGGGGGGAGAGCAGAGAGCCGGTGACTGACACAGGTTTACTTTGCTGGAAGGGTGCACATGGATGTTCTTCCGTGATTGCGATTCGTTCTGTGATCGCCAAGTCCTTTGGACTCACCTGATCACAGATCGGGGTAAAGGGTTAATCACAGTGGCCCTTTACCATGTGATCAGCTGTGTCCAATGACAGCTGATCACGGATATCAACACAAGACAGATATAAGCTTTTCTTTCCTCATGCTGACAGCGTGAGGAGAGAAAAAGAGCCCATAACCGGCTTGTGTTAAAGAGACATTGATACTGATAATCAGGGCACTAACTATCAGTGTCCTGATTATTAGTGCAGTCCCAACAGTGCCCACCAGTGCTGCCAATCAATGCCCACCAGTTCTGCCAATCAGTGCCAATCAGTGCCCCTTATCAGTGTCACCTACCAGTGCTGCCTATTAGTGCCGCCTATCAGTGCCACCTATCAGTGCCTATTAGTGCTCCCTATCAGAGCCCATTAGCGCTGCCTTTCAGTGCCCATCAGTGCAGTCTCATCAGTGCCCCCTCATCATAGCCCACCAGTCCTGCCTCATCAGTGCCCACCAGTGCCACTTCTCAGTGCCCATCAATGCTGCCTATCAGTGCCCATCAGTGCAGCCTAATTTTTTTTTTAAACCTTTTTCTGTCTTTTTTCATTTGTTTAGCAAAAAAATAAAAAATAAACTGTGGTGATTAAATACCACCAAAAGAAAGCTCTGTTTGTGTGAAAAAAATTATAAAAAAAATTTAATTTGGGTACAGTGTTCTGCGCAATTGTCATTCAAAGTGCAACAGTGCTAAAAGCTGAAAATTGGCCTGGGCAGGAAGGGGGTGAAAGTGTTCAGTAGGCAAGTGGTTAATATATTAAAGAGATTTAAACTCTGTGGGTGACAGTTTGCTAAAGCACAGTGTAATATTAATTATTTTCATAAAAGACTATTTTCCCCTTTCTCTTTTTTTTTTGTACTCGCTCTAAGGATGATTGCACAATGTGTGTCAGCACAACTACTTGTAGTCTCCACCAAAGGATCATGTGACAGTTTAAAAATTCAATAGCACAGTTGGAAGATATGAATGAAAAATTGTTCTGGACAGCCGCACTCCAAAAAAATACCTTTTATTAAAAAAAAACACAAAATCCAAAATGCATGTCACAGCAGAACAAGACAGCTGACGCGTTTCACACTACACACAATGCTTAGTCCTAGCTAACAATCATGAAAATAAAAATTGAATACTCTTTGTTTAACCCTCATGTGATCAGATAATTGATTCTTAGATTGATTAATGAGTCCTCAGCTGAGTAAAATCCAATTCAATTAATCACCAGGAGTTCCCACAAAATGTGTAAAAATAAATGGTACTAAATTCAAAACATGATTTGAAGTGAAAAGAAATGTTGAACTAAATACTCAATATTAGATGGATGTGCAATAGTGTATAATAAAGTAGGAAAAGACTTAAAATAATGTGAAGAGAAGAGAAAAAGGAAAAAAAAGAAAGAAGAAAAAACTAAGCAAAGTGAATAATAGTGATAAGGCTGAGAAATTGCAACAAAATAAGATGATGTGGTACAGTGATGCATATAAACAAAAATATGTGTGTATAACACACTAAATGTGTTTAGTCGTATAAGTAATGTACTTATTATATAAATAGTGTATGGCGATATGTAATTAAGTGTTTATTTATAGGGTGAGCAAAAACATAATAAATGAACATATATAATCATGTTATGCCCCGTACACACGCTCGGATTTTCCGCTGACTAGTTCCGTCAGAATTTGTCCGATGCTGGTGTTGCGTACACACGGTCGGACAACGTTGTCGGAATTTCCGGTCTTCAAGAACGCCGTGACGTAAGCCGTCTTCCACGAGACTAGAAAAGGGAAGTTCAGCACCACGTCCCGCACGTGTTGGGCTCCTTCTGCTGATTCCCTGTTTATCGCGTGTTAGTAGAAGTTTGGGGACTTACGATTCGCGCTTCTCAGTTTTCTGACTCAGATCGTTTACTGCTCTTCAGTTTGTGCTTGTCGTGCGTATCTGTTTATCGGTGCGTGTAGTCAGTTCGCATTTGTTGGTCATTGCGGCCTATATCTTGATATAGGACGCTTTGATTTTCACTGCTTATTGTCTGCTCGTTTCTGGTATTCATTTCGTTCTTTCAGGCCTTGCTGTTTATCAGTGATTTCTGTTTGTCCGTTCTGACCAGCCGACCGTTTGTGAGTGATGTTTCCTGTACGTACTCGTCGCCGAGTTCGTGCTGTACAGGGACTTGGTGTCGGGCTTTTAGCTTTGACCCAAGACCCGTCCATGAACAGAGCGAGAAGGAGTATGTGGACCAAGAATTGGTTGCTTCAGCGTGACCAATTCTCACACATGCTTTTGCTTCGTGAGATCCGGGAGAATAATCCTGATGATTTCAGGAACTTTCTCCGGATGACGGACCCCGTTTTTCACCGTCTTTTGGCTTTGCTGACCCCTTTTATCAGCCGGCAGGATACTTGCATGAGACAAGCCATCACTCCGGAGCAGAGGCTTGTTGGCACGTTGAGGTACTTGGCGACAGGGAGAAGCCTTCAGGATCTGAAGTTCTCCACAGGTATCTCTCCCAGGCTCTGGGAATCATTATTCCAGAGACCTGTTCTGCCATAATCCAGGTCCTGCAGGAGGACTATATTAAGGTAACATTTCTCCTTTACTATTCCCTTCTATGTATGCTCTGTCTGCTAATGTCTTGTATTTTTGACCTCCTTCCCTAATTACCATGATTGCAATATGCTCTAATATGCTGTGCCCCTTTTCTCCTTCATGCATTTTTCCCTTCACTTACCTCCCCAGCATGCTCTTCTGGCCCAATAGACACCTATGGCCTAGTCACTTAAGCAATGTATTTTGTCTGCTCCATAGTATTGTTTTCCCCCAAACACCCCCTAAAATATGCACAAATGTTTGCTGTGTGTTTGACTTCATGCAGAGTCCCTTTGAATTATTTTTTTTTTTTCGGGGTGCCAAACTCATTAGGAACCCCCCTCCCCCAACTGCTCTGTCAGATGCTACCAATCCTCTATCTGCTGGCTTTGCCAAGCTCAATACACACTATATACCTACCTCTTTATAGTGGTCATATTTAGGGATGAATTCAGCAAAGCATGTAGTGCAAGTGGCAGGCTCAATACTTTACAATGTTTTTTTTTTTGTATTTTCCTCCTATTATTAGCTTGATAGGCAATTGCAGAATGTCAAAATGTGCTTCCCTTATTTTTTTTTTATTTTTTTTTTGGGGGGGGGGTTGGATTAGGAAGCTTCTTTTATCTTTCCTGTGGGCTGCCAATAGTGTTAAGTAAGGAGGGTCTGGCCAAACAGCACACATTATTGAGCCATTTGGCTATCAATGAAGTGGAGAGGGTTATCTGTCCAATCCCCCCCCAAACCCCTAGTTATTTTCAATGGCCCATCAGAAGTGGGGGGGTTGATGGGGGGGGAGTAATATGCTAAGGGGACCTTGTACTTTGGGGTGCAAATACTTTCAAGGTTACAATTTAAGTCTGATCTTGTTCCAAGATGTTAGTGTCTAATCTGCTTGCAATGTTTATGTGCAAAGTGACTATTTTTTTTTCTTATTTGACTCCACAGTTTCCTTCCACGCCACAGGAATGGCAGACTGTGGCCTCCCACTTTGCCAGCCGTTGGGACTTTCCTAACTGCGGAGGTGCAATTGATGGGAAACACGTCCGCATCGTTCCACCCCCCAACTCAGGGTCATACTATTATAATTACAAGGGGTTTAATAGTGTAGTGATGTTGGCGGTGGTGTCGGCGACATACAAGTTTTTGTATGTGGACGTGGGGATGAATGGCCGGATCTCGGATGGTGGTGCCATTGCGCACACGGAGTTCTACTGGCATCTCCAGTGTGGCAGTCTGTGCTTGCCACCTCCATAGGAGAATGCTGAAGGACTCCCCTTCGTCTTTGTGGCGGATGAAGCGTTTGCGCTGACAAGCCATCTGATGAGGCCCGTCCCGATGAGGACCCTCACCCCAGACCAGAGGGTCTTCAATTACAGGCTGTCCAGAGCCCGCAGAGTGGTGGAGAACACCTTTGGGATCCTGGCCAGCCGCTTCCACCTCTTTTTGACGGCTATGAACTTGGCGGAATATAAACTCAACCACATTGTGCTTTCCTGCTGCATATTGCACAACTTCCTCAAAAGACATAGCAGCAACTATGGCCCTGATGTGGACGGGCCTTCCAATGCCGACCTCACAGCCCTTCAAGCTGCACGTCCTGGCTTGCCCCCTCTAAATGCCCGCAAGGTCTGCGAGAGATATATGGACTTCTTTGTGGGTAGGGGGGCCATTGCTCTGCCTGACGATGTGTGAGAGGCATTTTTTAAAAAATATATATATTTTTACCAGACCTAGGATTTCTTGTCATTTACTGCAGGTGTGTTCTAGCTTATTTGTAGTTAAAATTTTAGGCCTTTATCTTCAACAGTGGGAATGCACTTTCTGGGCGAGAGGAGGTTACAGTCTCTTCTTCCCAAAAAGAATCTTCTCATGTTGTGTGTGTGATACCTAATATTTTGTCTAGATAAGGTTTGTAGTGCATAACTGACACCCAAAATACTTCATCACCATGACAGAAATGTGTGTATTCCAGAAAATGGTGTGCTACGTGTTTTATTACAAAGCACTGTGGGTGTTATTTACAAAAGACAAATCCACTATGCACTACAAGTGCACTGCAAAAGTGCCCTAGAAAATACACTTGTAGTGCAAACTGGAATAGCCTTTAGTAAATAACACCCATTGTCACCAAAATCATTTACTTTTGACATAAATAATGTTTTTGTGTTTTTAAATAAGGAAGCCACACATTTTTTAGATGTAAAAATTTTACTTACAACACATTCACAAGTGCCTTTCAAAAATGCTTTTGGAAACTGAAAAGATCTTTGGTCTTTAGAACATTGTTTACTAACATTGCGCATTTGGTAAAACCAGGCATGTAGCAAAACATAACAGACTGAACATAGGAACTTGCAAAGTTCAACTTTCAAAAGTGAAGACAAGATCAGACATGACTATATGTTCAAAGTGTGTTTGATCGTGCCTTCATCACATGGGGTGTCACCCCTGGAAATGTGAAATTTAGAACAGGCACACAATTTGGGGCTCAAAATGGGCATTTGATGCTAATAAAACACCTGGCTAGAATGTTCAAATGTGCAATCTCCCATCATGGGGATCAATGGACGTGTTTTGGGGGTGCAACCCCTTCGCCTCACCCACTTTAGTAGTTAGTAAAGTGGTTGCACCCCCAAAACTTTGTCATTCATCCACCATGATGGGAGCTAGCACATGTTGACACACTGTGTGCATCTTCCAAATTTGGCACATTTTTTAAGGAAAAATTTTAGTGAGAAACAGCCACAAATGTGTGTTAATTACTTTGTGCGTTTTCAGATTTTCGCTAAAACATCAATGATGTTCTTCATTTTTTGTTGAACATCATTGATGTTTTTCTTGATATCATCTAGATCTCGATTGCACACCATAATCTCCCCGATGAGTACATGTGCACTTTCAGTGGTAAAGTGCGATTCTTCTTCCACAACATCCACATCACCTAAAAAAACACACAAACAAAAAAAATGGCTATTGTAAAAGAGGCAGGCATACATTGATTAGCTTACCAGTAGCTGTGTTCTCCCACACTCACCTGTTGTAGTGACAAGTTCTATTATCTCTCCTTCGTCCTCCTCCTCTGCTTCTGGTGTTGGTATTTTCCCTTCTTTGGTAGGTGTGGGTTTCCTGGTGTCCTCAGACGTCCCGAGTCTTCGCTCCCCTATGAGAATGTACAAAAGGAATACTTAGCACAACAATCTATTGAGGGCAGAAATAGGAAATGTCAAACATTGCTTGGAAGTGACGGACAATAGTTGTTTGTGGCCAGGTTCAAAGGACAACAACATTAATGTAGTCACTTTGTAAAGGTGCAAAACTTACTACCTTTTTGGTTGAAGTTTGTCAGATGGAGACACCCCTATAGTATCCACTGGAGCACATGTGTGGAACAACATAATGAAAAGCGTGTTTGGGTGTCCCAGCACTAGTGCTCTAGAGTCCAGATGGGTAAACAGCTACTGAGTGACCTCTCCTTTACATTGAAGAAATTTGCTTTACATTCTTGATGACATCTCTATTGACAACAAACTTCCTTTCACTAAAAACTTCACCAAACATCGTATTATAAGTGGCCGAACGATCGAGGTTGATTACGATCGAATGGACACACGAACATGAAAGTGGCCATTTTTAAATGTACAACATAGAAAAAAACAACCACATGGAGCAGTATGCAAGCAAGAAAAAAAAAAAGCACAACACACGACAACTACTTACTTTTTTGAAGAACTTGCTTGATCTTTCTGTATTGATCGGGCTCCCTCAGTTTCAGGTCTGACCAGCGTTTCCTCAGTTGTTCCTTGGATCGTTGTACCCCAAAATTATTGTACAGCCTCCTCACAACTTTAGACATGATCTTGGCCTTTCTGACATTTGGGTTCAGGTAAGGCCCATACTTCCCATTATAGTCGCTCCTCTTCAATATGTCCACCATCTCCAACATTTCTCCAAAAGACATATTGGAGGCCTTAAATTTAAGCCTCCGGGATCGGGACGTTTCTGCCTCCGGCCTTACCTCGTCCTCCTCCTCGTTGCTGTAATATTTAGGGCGCACCTGCTGTGTCCCCGCCATGTGCTCTCCCCACTGCGCCGTAAAGAGAAGGGGTGGGGAATAGACGAGAAAGATCGTCAGGGGCGGGCGGAGTTTCACGCATGCGCACTGTATTTAAAACGTCACACGCGTGTGTCGTGGCGACGATCTGTGAGCCGAGGGGAGAGAGAGCTGACGCACGAGACGATCGCTATAACGAAGGTACAATTTGAACTTGGTACATCACTAGCCTAGACTGCTTAGACCTTGAGGCTTATTTATGGAGAAGATTAGGAGAGTTAAGCCTGACATTATTTAGTGTTTTGTGTGGTGTTGTGTCTTGCAGAGAATATGGATGGCTTCAATGACGTCAGCTTTCTCCCCCTCTTCATTGATAAATATCGCAAATTGACCCTTTTGTGGCAGGCGAAACACCCGCAATACAGCAACAAACCAAAGAGGCATGCAGCGATAAAGAAACTTCTGGAATTTGTATTGCCGGTGATCCCCACGGCAACCATTGAGAAGTTAAGAACAAAAATTGGCAGCCTGAGGAGTACGTATTTCAGGGAGCGCAATAAAGGTCCTGAAGTCCCAAGCATCTGGAGCTGCAGCAGATGAGGTCTATGTCCCCAGGCTCTGGTACTATGAGAGGCTCCATTTTCTCAAAGACCAGGCTGATGTCAGGGAGTCACTCTCGACTCTTCCTTCCACGCGTCCTTACACACATGCCACCCCTGATGAGACTTCCGAGGACCAACCTGGGCCTTCCAGTCAGGAAGAGGTGGAGGAGCCCAGCTTGAGCCAGGTATAGTATTTTTGTACCCATTTTTTGGAAAAATGAATGATGTTCACTTAATTCAGGATCCCCAATTGCTTATTTACTAAAGTGTTTGACATATCAACAGACAGTAGTGTTGGAGACATTTTGGGCAAGAATCTAAACCTAGGAGCCTGACTGTATCCCAAGTCCCTCCCCTCCGCCTTCCCTACAAAAGGGCCAGAAAGGTGGGGGAGGTGGGTGAGTCAGCGCTCCGGCTGATAAGGGAGGCTTCAGCGGCACTACATGCCACACCCACCTACGAGGAGGCCTTTGCCTCCTTGGCTGCCACTAAACTCAAGGATATGGAAGCGGGGCAACGCAGCATGTGTGAGGAGGTCATCCTCAAGATACTAAATAAGGGGGTGGCTGAGGAGATGACCCCAGCAACACATGTTTGTGAGAGTCACCATGCTCCACCTCCTCCTCCTTCTGCCACACCTCCAGCACCACAGCCACAGCGTGGAAGGAAGCGTGCAAGGAAGACCAGAGTGTGACGACCTGGATTCAGTCTGGTCTGAGAGAAGATAGAGCCTCTCTTATGACCACAGCCTGGGGGCATAGATGGCATCTGCTGCAGTTCCGGATGTTTTGGACTTCAGGACCAGATTGCACTGCATTAAACACATTTTAACATTGCAGCGTGACGAATGTGCTGTGTCGATTAGGAACGGTAGTTTTAACTGACCGAGCGCTTCCGTCACAGAATTTCTTCTGAGCATGCGTGGCACTTTGTCCGTCGGACTAGGCTACACACGATCGGAATTTGTGTGATCGGACTTTGTTGTCGGAAAAATTGAAAGCAGGAGATAAAACTTTGTCCGTCGGAAAATGTCCAATGGAGCCTACACACGGTCGGAATTTCCGACAACATTGTCCGATATGACATTTTCCATCGGAAAATCCGACCGTGTGTATGGGGCATTACACTCTTGTGATGTAATGCTGTGAAGTGGAATAAAAAACTTGATCAGTTATGGGATGTATTGGTAAGGTTAAAAAAAATAAAAAATAATTGTAAATAAATGTACTAAGTTGAATAAACTGATACGAGTGTGTGCACCTGTGATGGAAAGAATTGTACAAGACAATAAAGAGCGAAAACGGGAGGAGTGGGGAGAGGAGGGGGGAAAAGGAACAAGGAAAAAAGAAAGAAAAAGCATGTGTGCTTGTGCATACATGAACTATGAGGCACACGCAAACATGCACAGAAGTCTATATAAATATAAAAATAAAAATAGATTAATGGGAATGAATGGAAGCATAGACATACACCTGTGTATGTATTGTGAAGTGCCAATAAATATCAGCATAAGACATAATGGTCTGTTACCCTTGATAAACGAACGTTTTTTTTCACTACCCTCTGTCTATGTATGGACATATTGGTTATATGTAGGGATGAGCCGAACACCCCCGGGTTCGGTTCGCACCAGAACCTTCGAACGGACCGAAAGTTTGCGCAAATTTTCGAACCCTATTCGTTATAATGGACGCGAACGTTCAAAATCAAAATTGCTAATTACAACGGCCAATATGCATGTTAATGTCATAAAACAGGTTTGGGGACCCGGGTCCTGCCCCAGGGGACATATATCAATGCAAAAAGAACTTTTAAAAACGAATGTTTTTTCGGGAGCAGTCATTTTAATGATGCATAAAGTGAAAAAAAAAAAGTGAAATTTTCCTTTAAATATGGTACCTGGGGGGTGTCTAAAGTATGCCTGTGAAGTGGCATGTGTTTCCCGTGTTTAGAACTGTCCTTGCACAAAATGACATTTGTAAAGGAAAAAAAGAAGCCATTTAAAACCACTTGCGGCTTTAATGTCATGTCTTGTCCTGGCCGCCATATGGCTGAAAATCCTTGAGAAAAATGGCATGGCTACCCCATCACCCCCCTCCCCACCCCAGCCCCTTTGGGTCTTGTATGGATATTAAGGGGGACCCCGCACCCAAAATAAAACCCTTTACCTACAACCCTATATACTCTGAACAGCAGTATACAGGCGGTGCAAACAAGACACGGACTGTAGGTTTGTTCTTAAGTAGAATCTGAACAGGTACATTATGAAGTGTAGTTCCATCCGCAAAAAATCTATTTTTAAGCTTTTTGGAGAACATAGGGAGGGGTTATCACCCCTGTAACATTTGCTATCTTTGCACATCTGTTCAGAACATTTCACCTCACTTTCCGTCCCAATGACAAATGTTTTTGGAAAAGTGGGGTTTTAATTGAAACAAGGATTGGTGATAAATCATCAGTAGAGAGGAGATACCTTTTTCCCAAATTAAATCTAACAGGATCGAATTTCCCTTCCTAGGGGTAGATTTCCTCTCACTTCCTGTTTTCTCTTTCCGTTTAGTAGTCAGGAGTAGGAGTCATTTGTAAGTTGGATGTTTGAAAGTAGGGGCCTGCCGTATATACTCTGCAGAAATTTGCCCCATTAGATGTTGGTGTAGCCACAAGACTGTAAGCCCTCACAGTTACTCTTGGTGGGCACAGGAATGGGCCCTGCTGTGAGTTATTAGATCAAGATTTGCAATTGCATGCACCTGTTGAACAGGGCAGAAAAATTGGGCCTTTGGTGGTGGTGGTGGTGGGTGGTGGACGGTGTTGCCACAGGACTGTAAAGCCCCATACACACGGTCAGATTTTCCGATGGATTCTGTCCTGTCGGACAATGTTGTCGGAAATTCCGACCGTGTGTAGGCACCATCGGACAGTTTCCATCGGATTGTCCGACGGACCAAGTCCTATCTCCTGCTGGTTAGATTTTTTGACAACAAAGTCCGATCACACCAAATCCGATCGTGTGTAGCGAATTCCGACGGACAAAGTGCTACGCTTGCTCAGATCACATTACAAGACCAAAGCTATTGGCTACTAGCCTCTACGTAGTCCCGTCGTACGCAACAAACGTCACCACGTTCATAATGATCGGATTTTCCGACAAATTTGTCCGACCGTGTGTATGCAACACCAGTGTCGGACTAAATCCGTCGGACCAAATCCGATGGATTTGGTGGTCGGATTTTCCGACCGTGTGTATGGGGCTTAAGCCCTCACAGTTACTCTTGGTGGGCGCATGAATGGGCCCTGCTGTGAGTTATTATATCAAGATTTGTAATTGCATGCACCTGTTGAACAGGGCAGAAAAATTGGGCCTTTGGTGGTGGTGGTGGTGGACGGTGTTGCCACAGGACTGTAAGCCCTCACAATTACTCTTGGTGGGCGCAGGAATGGGCCTTGCTGTGAACTATTAGATCAATATTTGTAATTACACGCCCCTGTTAAACAGGGGCTGAAAAATTGTGCCTTAGGCATTGGTGCTGGTGCCACAACACTGCAACCCCTCACAGATACTGTACTCTTAGCACAGCAATGAGACCTGTTGCAAAGCATTGCCTAAAAATTGTAATTACACGCCCCAACAGGGGCTGGAAAATTGTGCCTTAGGCACTGGTGCTGGTGCCACAACACTGCAACCCCTCACAGATACTGTACTTGGAGCACAACAGTCACACCTGTTGCGAAGCATCTTTTAAAAAAATTGTAATTACACGCCCCTGTTATACAGGAGCTGAAAAATTGTGCCTTAGGCATTGGTGCTGGTGCCACAACACTGCAACCCCTCACAGATACTGTACTCTTAGCACAGCAATGAGACCTGTTGCAAAGCATTGCCTAAAAATTGTAATTACACGCCCCAACAGGGGCTGAAAAATTGTGCCTTAGGCATTGGTGCTGGTGCCACAACACTGCAGCCCCTCACAGATACTGTACTCTGAGCACAGCAATAAGACCTGTTGCAAAGCATTGCCTAAAAATTGTAATTACACGCCCCAACAGGGGCTGAAAAATTGTGCCTTAGGCATTGGTGCTGGTGCCACAACACTGCAACCCCTCACAGATACTGTACTCTGAGCACAGCAATGAGACCTGTTGCAAAGCATTGCCTAAAAATTGTAATTACACGCCCCAATAGGGGCTGAAAAATTGTGCCTTAGGCCCTGGTGTGGTGGCATGGATCATTGAGGAGGAGGAAGAGGATAGTCAGTGAACATAACAGGACAGTCACTCAGCATCAGCATAGGCAGTCTTGAAGGGATGTGACATTATAAATTATTTAGTTATATCCGATTCAGGTGCCTGGTAGCTGGTGGTGATCCAAGACTGATTCATTTTTATGATGGTCAGTCGATCAACCGAGTCGGTGGACAGGCGCATCCTATGATCGGTGACAAATCCTCCAGCAGCACTGAATGTGCGTTCGGAAAGAACGCTGGATGCAGGACAGGCCAGTAGCTCAATTGCATACTGTGCAAGCTCTGGCCAGTGATCCATCCTCAGGACCCAGTAAGCCAGAGGATTTTCGGTGGGAAAGGTGTCCAAGTCTGACCTTGCCCCTAGGTATTCCTGCACCATGTATATCAGACGCTGGCGATGGTTGCTGGAACCGATCATACCTTGGGGCTGCGGACTAAAAAATTGTCTGAACGCATCGGTCAGACGTCCACCTTCCCCACCGCTCCTTCTGCTACTGACCGAAGCCTCAGCAACTCGTCGTCCAGTACCAGAAGTTTGTAACCTCCCAGTTTCTGGGAACGCGTTGCACAGACCTTTCTGCAAGGCCTCCCTGAGATGTCTCATCCTCTGCTCCCTCTGCGACGGCAAGATAAGGTCCGCAACCTTACCCTTGTACCGTGGATCAAGGAGAGTGGCCAGCCAGTAATGGTCCCTCTCCTTGATCCGAAGAACACGAGGATCCTTCCGCAGGCTTTGCAGGATCAGGGAGGCCATGCAGCGTAGGTTAGCTGAGGCATTCGGTCCGGAGTCTTCTGGGTCACTGAGGATGACATGATCACCAGCCACCTCCTCCCAGCCACGTACAAGTCCACTGGTTTGTTGGGACTGTACATCATCCCTAAAAGACTGCTGCTGCTGATGCTGAGTGCCAGGCTCCACCTCCATGCTCACACAATCCTCCTCCTCCTCCTCATCCTCATCCTCTTCCTGTGTGATGGGTGGGACAGAAGGAACACTGTCTGGATAAAGGGGGCCTTGAGAGGCAAGGAAGTCCTCCTCTTCCTGCCTCTGTTCTGCCTCAAGTGCCCTGTCCATTATCCCACGCAGCGTATGCTCCAACAGGTGGACAAGAGGTACAGTGTCACTGATGCATGCACTGTCACTGCTCACCATCCTCGTGGCCTGCTCAAATGGTGAGAGGACAGTGCATGCATCCCTGATCATGCTCCACTGGCGTGGGGAAAAAAAGCCAAGCTCCCCTGACCCTGTCCTGGTGCCGTAGTCGCAAAGGTACTCATTGATGGCCCTCTGCTGCGTGTGCAGTCGCTGCAGCATGGCCAACGTTGAGTTCCACCTGGTGGGCATGTCACATATTAGGCGGTTCTTGGGCAGGTTCAGCTCCTTTTGCAGCTCAGTCAGCCGAGCACTGGCATTATAAGATCGGCGGAAATGCACACAGACTTTCCTGGCCTGCCTCAGGACATCCTGTAAGCCTGGGAACCTGCCCAAGAACCTCTGCACCACCAGGTTGAGGACGTGAGCCATACAGGGCACATGGGTGAGCTGCCCCTGTCGCAGGGTGGAGAGGAGGTTGGTGCCATTGTCAGAAACAACCATTCCTGGCTTAAGCTGGCGTGGCGTCAACCACCTCTCGGCCTGCCCCTGCAGAGCTGCCAGAACCTCTGGCCCAGTGTGGCTCCTGTCCCCCAAACACACCAGCGCAAGCACGGCATGGCATCTTTTTGCCTGCGTACTCGCGTAGCCCCTTGTACGCCTACGGAGCACCGCTGGTTCCGAGGACAGAGCACTGGAGGAAGAAGAAGAGGAGGGGGTGGAGGAGAGAGGTGTGTCACAACCAGTAGTAGCATTTTGGAGGCGTGGTGGCGGAACAACCTCCAACACTACTGTACCTTGTCCTGCATCCCTCCCAGCTGCCAATAGAGTGACCCAATGGGCCGTGAAAGAAAGATAACGTCCCTGTCCATGCCTGCTGGACCATGAGTCAGCGGTAATATGCACCTTACCGCTGACCGCCCTGTCCAGCGAGGCATGGACATTGCCTTCCACATGCCGGTAGAGAGACGGAATCGCCTTCCGTGAGAAAAAGTGGCGTTTGGGAACCTGCCACTGAGGAACCGCACATTGAACAAACTCACGGAAGGGGGCTGAGTCTACCAACTGAAAAGGCAGCAGTTGAAGTGCTAGCAATTTAGCCAAGCTAGCATTCAACCGCTGGGCATGTGGATGGCTGGGAGTGTACTTCTTTCGACGGTCCAGCAGCTGGGGCAGGGAAATTTGCCTGCTACAATCGGACGTCGGTGTACTGCAAGTACTTGGTTGTGACACACCTAATTCTACACCTTCAGTCCTCTCAGAGCAGCTTTCAGAGAGGACTGAAGATATAGTGGGGATGGAGATCCCAGCTGATGAGGAGCAAGGAGAGGTCCACTTTGTTCTTTGGTGTGGGTCTTTTATGTGTGCTTGCCAACGAGCTGCATGGCAGGTCGACATACGTCTGCTCATGCTTGTGGTGCCCAAGCGGCTGATGTTTTGGCCACCAGAGATACGCTTGAGACAAATATTGCAAATAGCAGTGGTGCGATCTGATGCACTCGTCTCAAAAAAGGCCCACACCAAAGAACTTTTGTGATAACATGCAGAGGCAGCGCCCTGCACAGGCGGAGCTCTGCGGTGTGGTACAGTTGCTGTGCTGGCCTCTAGCTGACCCCCAGGGGGCATCCTGCCTCGTTGGACATGTGACGCCGCATCCTCCTCCTCCTCCTCCTCCTCCTCATCCTCTCTCCCTTCAGGCACCCACGTGGAGTCAGTGACCTCATCATCCTCTCCCTCTTCACCACTAGAGCAAACCTGGCAGTAAGCTGCAGCTGGTGGAACAGTACTGCCAGATTGCTGTCCTTCAGCATCCCCTCTCTCTGCGCGCACACTACTGCCTTCCTCAAGCTGGGTATCTTCATCCGAGCCTTCGAATCGTTGGGCATCCTCCTGGAGCATGTACCCAACACTGTGCTCAAACAGTTCGGGGGACTCCTCAGGAGGACATGTTGGGTCTAGGGAAGGGGTGGCTGATGATGCCATTGAGTACGCGTTGGCAGCTGCTCTGCCAGTACCCTGAGCCTGGGTGAGAGAGGATGAGGAGGATGAGGAGGGCTTGGTCATCCATTCTACCAAGCCTTCGGCATGATGCGGCTCCACATGTCCAGCTGCCGAAAACAAAGACAAGCGTGTCCCATGGCCACGTGCTGATGACGATGCACGACCACGTCCACAGCCAGCACTGTTGTCTCTAGAAACAGAGCCTGCCTGCCCTGTGTTCTTGCCTCGGCACGCTCTGCCTCTCCTTGGCGGTCTTCCAGCCATTGTAGTCGGTAGTGTATATAGTATAAAAAATAGAGCTCCTATGTGTGCTCACAACACACTGTAGGTCCTATGGGTGCTGACACTAACACACTATAGGTACTATGTGTGCTGCTGACAAGAAAATATAGGAGCTCTGTGTGCTGCCACTAACACACTAGAAGTCCTATGGGTGCTGCTGACACAATAGGTAAAATATGTGTGCTGCTGTCAAGAAAATATAGGAGCTCTGTGTGCTGCCACTAACACACTAGAAGTCCTATGGGTGTGCTGCTGAGAAGAAAATATAGGAGCTCTGTGTGCTGCCACTAACACACTAGAAGTCCTATGGGTGCTGCTGACACAATAGGTAGTATATGTGTGCTGCTGTCAAGAAAATATAGGAGCTCTGTGTGCTGCCACTAACAAACTAGAAGTCCTATGGGTGCTGCTGAGAAGAAAATATAGGAGCTCTGTCTGATGCCACTAACACACTAGAAGTCCTATGGGTGCTGCTGAGAAGAAAATATAGGAGCTCTGTGTGATGCCACTAACACACTAGAAGTCCTATGGGTGCTGCTGAGAAGAAAATATAGGAGCTCTGTGTGATGCCACTAACACACTAGAAGTCCTATGGGTGCTGCTGAGAAGAAAATATAGGAGCTCTGTGTGATGCCACTAACACACTAGAAGTCCTATGGGTGCTGCTGAGAAGAAAATATAGGAGCTCTGTGTGATGCCACTAACACACTAGAAGTCCTATGGGTGCTGCTGAGAAGAAAATATAGGAGCTCTGTGTGATGCCACTAACACACTAGAAGTCCTATGGGTGCTGCTGAGAAGAAAATATAGGAGCTCTGTGTGATGCTACTAACACACTAGAAGTCCTATGGGTGCTGCTGAGAAGAAATTATAGGAGCTCCGTGTGATGCCACTAACACACTAGAAGTCCTATGGGTGCTGCTGAGAAGAAAATATAGGAGCTCCGTGTGATGCCACTAACACACTAGAAGTCCTATGGATGCTGCTGAGAAGAAAATATAGGAGCTCTGTTTGCTGCCACTAACACACTAGAAGTCCTATGGGTGCTGTTGGGGTGCAATGCTGTGCTAACAGCACTGCGGTTGGTACTACTGCAATACTGTACTAACAGTAAGCACGCACCAGACTAATCCCCAGCAGCAGCTAATAACACACTAACTGTGCAATCTGCAGCAATGAACGATCAATGACTTAGGTAGCAATGGTTTAGCAAAGAAATAGCCAATGGTTTAGCAAAGAAGAGCAAATCTTTCAGTAGCAATCAAGCAAAGACAGAATCAGCAGACTGATCTCTCCTAAAGCCGGAACTCATGTGAACGGGGCCGACGGCGTGGCGGCCTTTTAAATGGTGGGGCGTGTACTAAAGCCCCTGAGCTTTAATTGGCTACAGGCGTCCTGCCTGTAGCCAATTATTGCTCTCCGAGTTTCCGGCGCTGTGATTGGCCAAGCATACGGGGTCACAGTGCATGTTTGGCCAATCATTAGCCAGCAATGCACTGCGCCGGCCGCAATGCATTGCGGGGCCGCTCGCATCACACGAATGTGATGCGAACGCCCCAAATAGTTCTGGGCTCGCCGAGCGAGCGAACGCCCGGTGCTCGATTCGAACGTGGGTTCGAATCGAGCACCGGGCCCATCCCTAGTTATATGGAGTTCATGTTAATGATTCAAAAAGAAAAAAAGAATGTTTTTTGACATTATTAGACTTTTTTAAATGATATAATCTTTATTTATTTTCTTCATATGCAAAATACATTCTCTACTTACATAGTACATACATTTAAATAAAATCTATTTCTCACAATTTACTAGAGGTACCCTTCACCCTTTAATTCTCTGTATCCTTCCCTTCCTTCTCTCATAACACCTGATCTATTCTCCTTTCCCTCTCTCTCCCCTTTCCCTCTCTCTCCCCCCCCCCTCTACTAACCTCCCCCCTCCCTATCTATATAGTGGGCATTCCAACTTATCCAGCCATGGTCTCCACATTGCTTCAAACTCTCTCAGATTTCATCTCCTTATATACACTGTTCTTTCCTTCCATACTGTTTCTGTTGTTAATTTTATCCATTCTCCTACCGTTGGGGGTTTCTCAGCCTGCCACCTCTGTGCTATTAGCTTTCTCGCCTGAAACAGACCTCTCATCACCACATTAACTACCGGGGATCCACCATTTATTCCCTCATCCAGTCCCAATATACACAGTCTGGGGTTCATTTGTAGCCTTACATCGAGTACCATATTCAAGGTGTTAAGAATTTCTGACCAGTAACGGTACAGTTTTGGGCACTTCCATACCATATGTGCTAAATCCCCAGTATCCTGACACCTAGGGCACCCGGCATCCGTTCTCCACCCAAACTCATATAGTCTCTTAGGTGTATAATATGTCCTATCTAACAACATCAAATATGAGACCTTCTGAGGGGGCGAGACCGATACCACGTGTCCTTTCTCCAGTATCCTCATCCACTGTTCATCTGAGAACGTTCCAAATTCTTTCTCCCATTTCCCCCTCTTAAGCCGTTCTGGATTTTCTATACTACCTTCACATATGTACGGATATATTTCTGCTATGAATCCTCTACTCTTCTCTTGGGAACCTATTCTTTGATACACCGGGGAGTTATTCCAAGTTGGACCTTGTTTCTCAAACTGTTTATTTAAGGCGTGTCTAATTTGTAAATATTTATAAAATGAATGTTTAGGTATGTCATATTTCACTCTCAGTGCTGTAAATGTTTTTATTATCTTACCCTCATACATCTGGGCCACCTTATCTATCCCTTTTATTTCCCACTCTTTAATTTTCCCTATCATTTCTACTTCCTGCAAGTTTTTATTATGCCATAGGGGGGCATATTTTGTCATACCCTCTAACCCTTTTACTGCCTTCCATACTTTTAAAGCAAGTCTCGCCATGGGGGTTTTATAAAAAAATGAATTTGCCTCAAGAACTTCTACTATTGATTTATGCAGAGTTCCTGCAATCATTAATTCCTTGTTACTTCCTCCTGTCATAATTCCTAAATGTTGCAGTTGGGCTGCTAGGAAATAGCTCCGTGGGTGCGGTACTGCCATCCCTCCTTTTCTTGTTCCTAGTTGTAATGTTTGTAACCCAACCCTAGACTGACCTCCTTTCCATATGAGTTCTCTAAACAACGTATCTATCTTTCTAAACCATTTTTTGTCTATCCATATCGGACAGTTATTCAGCAGGTATAGAAGCTGTGGCTGCCACAGCATTTTAATCAGGTTACATCTCCCTGCGACCGACAATGGGAGACGTCTCCAGATTGCAATTTTACTTTTAAATCTAGCTAAAAGCGGCACTATGTTATCATTTATGTAATTATTAGGATTCCTTGTTATATATATTCCTAAATATTTAATTTGTTCAGCTACTTCCAGCTGTGAAATATCCTGTATACTCTGATTCCCTAGAGGATCTATAGGCATTAATGCGGATTTCTCCCAATTTATGGTCAGTCCTGATATTTTGCCAAAGTCTACGAGGATGTTCATCACCTGCCTGAGGGATTGCCCCGTATTCCCCAGGAAGAGGAGGACATCATCCGCATACAGTGCGATTCTCTCTTCACCCCCTGCTCTCCGGAACCCCTGCATATTTGTGTTTGATCTGATTACACTAGCTAAGGGTTCCATTGCAAGGGCAAAGAGCAGGGGGGACAGTGGGCAGCCCTGCCTTGTCCCTCTCTCCAAATGAATCCCCTTGGAATACTCACCATTAACCCTAATTTTAGCACTAGGACTCTTATACAGGGTTTTAATCCATTTGATAAACGAAGGGCCAAATCCAAATTCCCTCAACACTCGCCACAAGTATCCCCACTCTACGCTATCAAAAGCTTTAACCACATCTAGGGCCATAACTGCTCTTGTACCTATGTTCTCTGTTGGTATCTGTAGGTTAAGATACAGCCTCCTAATGTTTATACTGGTGGATCTACAGGGTATAAATCCTGTTTGGTCGGGGTGTATAAGTCTAGAGATGATTTTATTTAATCTAATTACCATTGCTTTAGCTAAAATTTTAGCGTCCAAGCAAAGTAGGGAAATAGGTCTATAAGACTTAGTCTCCAACGGGTCCTTCCCCTCTTTATGCAGGACTATTATCGTTGCCTCCGTCATAGACGTTGGTAGTTTAGTACCTTAAGAAGCTCTGGCAATAGAATTTTCCCATATTTCTTATAAGTTTCCGCAGGGAGACCATCTGGTCCTGGAGATTTCTGATTGGCCATTTCTTTCACCGCCAGCTGGATTTCCTCCAGCGTTAACGGTGCCTCCATTACCTTCTTCTTCAGTGAGAACCGTAATTTCAACATTTCTAAAAAATGTGTCCACTTCCCCTTCCTCCATCGTCCCTCGCGATCTATATAATTTATCATAATATACTCTGAAGGTATCTGTAATTACTGACGTCTTTGATGAAATTTCTCCTTTCTCCGTCCTAATCGCAGGGACGGTGGAGGGAGAGGAATTAGTTCTCACTAAATGTGCCAACATCTTTCCAACCTTTTCCCCCTCCCCATAGGCCACTTGTTTCTGAAATAATCTCTTATTCTCCGTTTTTCTAATAACTACTTCTTTGTATTCCTGTTGTTTAGCTAGCCATCTACGTTTTTCTAGGGTGGGGTCTTCAACGTATTCTCTTTCTGCTTTCATCAGCTCCGTCTTGCTATTATTCTCCCATTCTCTTAAAGACTTTTTGATTTTTGAAACTAATTGAATAAGGATACCTCGCAGATAGGCCTTCAGTGCATCCCACATTACTCCTCTTGTCACTGTCTCTTTATTAAACTCTATGAATCCTTCCAATTTTAATAACACCTCGTTTGGATCCCCTATTATTTTGAACCAAACTGGGTTCATTTTCCATATTCTAGGGGGCCTTTTCCTTTCTAAATTTATTGAAACGATCAGCAAAGCGTGGTCCGATACCCCCCTAGGCTGGTATTCTATATCCCTTACTGTTTGACATGCTTCTCCATTTCCCAGAGCTAAATCGATCCGTGAAAGTGTAGAATAGGAACTTGAGAAACATGAAAATTGCAACACCCCCGGGTTTCTCACTCTCCACATATCAAACAGTCCCGTTTCTTGTAAAAACAGACATAATCGACTCTCATCTACCTTCTGCCTCTGTGCGCCTAGAGGAAACCTGTCTATTTTTTTATTAATAACCTCGTTAAAATCCCCTACTGCTATGACTGGTATCCCAGCTTTATCTGTTAGGAATTCCATTAGGCTATACATAACATCAAGCTTGAACGGGGGAGGGATATAAATATTTGCAAGAACATATTCTCGATTTTCTATTACACAATGCAGAAAAATATACCACCCCTCCCTATCTATGCTGGTCTGCCGACAGGTGAACCCCACCTCATTTCTTACCATCACGGCCACTCCTCTTGAGTAAGAGGTGTGTACTGAGTGGTATTGGTGTTGATATTTTTTACTCTGGTTTAGTAACTTGGTGTCTTGGGTTAGATGTGTCTCCTGTAGGCAGATCAGTCCTACATCACTCCTTTCCAGGGTCTCTACCACAGCTGCTCTCTTAGCCGGTGTACCCAACCCCCGTACATTCCAGGAACCGATATTCAATACCCTAGTCTGCATAGACTATCAGGAGGGACAAGCAGTGTAAAAGGGGATCCCTGTTGATTCATAAAACAGAATACCAAAGGGAGGAGAGGGGAGAAAAAAAAAAGGGTAGAGGGAGGGAAGGAGACAGAGCAGCAAAAAGGATAAAAAGGAAGAGGAAAAAACTTTTGACAAGAAGGAAAAACCCTAGTGAGAGGGAAAAAAAAAAAAAGGAAAGAAAGAAAAAAAAAACCCTTTGCCTATCTTAATATTTCCTTCTAGGTGAATAAATGTGAATCTTTCTTCTAAGTGTTTATCCACCAGTGTTTTTTGCTTGTCGCTTACTTTCATATAGATTACATATTTTTTCCAATTTTTACATCGTTGACCCCACCTCCCCCCTATACCGTTCTAGGTTATCCCTAGGGACTTTTTTTGTGACCATTCCCAAACATCTCATACCTACCAACCTCCCCTCCCTCCCCGCCCCCTCTCTTGTATACAAATCCACTCCCACCCTCCGCCCTCCTCCCACCCCTACCCTACACACATCAAAAAATATATTTTTAACTTTACCACAGCCAATCATATCCTCTCTGTCTTGCTATGTGGCTCCCACCACCCTCCAATCCATATATATATATATATACCTTATCTCTGAGACACATCCCTTCCCATCCCTCTATATTTATTCCTCTTTCCTTAATCCTATTATCCCCTCGTTTTGATTATTAGTTGATCTTTTCTATCCTCCAACCATGTTGTCACACTTGCAGGGGAATCAAAAAAAAAAGTCTCTTCCAACGCTACCACACGTAGCCGGGCTGGGTACAATAATGCGTAAATAACATCAAATTTCTGGAGTCTACGTTTGATTTCTATAAAATCTGCTCTACGCTTCTGCAAATCGGGTGAGAAATCAGGATACAGTGAAATTTTAACACCATTAAAAAAAGATATTCCCCATCTCTCTAGCCCTACAGAGAAGCGTTACTTTATCTTTAAAGTTCAAAAATTTCATTAACATAGATCTAGGGTGCCCTCCTTGAGGTGGAGGTCTAAACGGGACTCTATGCGCCCTTTCAACCGAGAACTGTTGTGAAAATGTCTCTCTTCCAAATACTTCGATAAGCCATTTTTCCATAAATACAATCGGATCAGATCCTTCACTCTTTTCTGGTAGGCCGACAAGCCTCACATTATCCCTTCGGAGTCTGTTTTCCAATTCATCCAATTTTCCTGCAAATTTATCCGATTGCTCTTTTAAAGTTTTAACCTCTTGATTTAATGGGTACATGTCATCCTCGATTTGACTAATTCTCCCTTCTGTTGCTGTTATTCTATCAGCCGTCTTTTCAAGCTCCTGGCGCATCAAGGACAATTCATCTTTAATATTTTTCATTTGACCGCATAATTCCCCTAAAGACTGTTTGCATATATTAACCGCCGCCAATACATCCTTTAATGTCGGCTCCCCTTCTACCGTTGATGCTTGGGCCAAGGCCAGTTCTGATTTTCCGGGGACCCCCTGATTTTTGTTGGACGAATTCTTTACCCCACCTGGGGCCACTATTGGGTTGTTTGATTGTCCTAGGCTCTTTCTATCAGTTGGCATTTTAACTTGGGGTTGTTGTCCTCCTTTAGTTGGAGTGTGATCTGGGGTATGAGCGTACTTTTCCAGCTTTGCTGCAGCTGATGCCCCGTTTGTTATTGTAGAGTGAGCCGCCTTTTCCTTGTCCTTATCTTTAGCTGATCTTACTGATTGTGTCCCGAAATTCTCCTGATTGGCCTGTTCATCCGCCCTCCTCCTAGCTGACATAGTGTCACACCAGACTCCCCCTAAGTCTAATGTTACCAGACAGTGGGTTTGGAATGGGCGAGCTTATCTATCCCCCTTTATTTTCCAAAAAATCCAACCGCCTGTATATAACACCGCTTAAACAGGCCTCTAGTTGTGATAAGGGATGAGCCTGTGTGCTCAGCAACTATAATGCTGATCCTTTAAAAAAAAACTGGAAGGTAAAAAAAAAAAAAAGGATAAGCACAGCATGCGACTTATATTTTACTAATAAGCCGTCCTATATTCACAATTAAGGAGGGCCAGGTGTGGTTCGGTGTACAACTTATACTTTACAAAGGGACAGTCCCACTGCGCCAGTTCTATTTGTAGCGGAGAAGTTGAAGCCCATAGACAGTTATTCTTAGCATATGATGGTCCTCTGGTTACAGGAGAAAAACAAATCTCATATATGAACAGCATGCAACTTATATCAAGGGCCAGAGCAGTCTAGCAATAACAGTTGAAAAGGGAATGAGCCCGTATATGTGGCACAGAGCAAAGCGTTATTTTTTGCACAAAAAAGCCAAAGACAACATTCCTCCGGTTAAAGTCCTTAAATTGCAGTTAAGAGAAAACCAAGCACATATGCAAGAGCAGCCCTGAAATTGCCGTTTAAGAGAGAAGCATATGCATATCACTACGCAGCTTGTGTTTTTAACAGTAAGGCAGTCCTCAAGTCACAGTTTAGGGAGAAGAGCTAAGCATAAGTTTGCATTCTGAGCAGGAAAACAGTCCTCAATAAAAAAAGAAGAGAGCCCAGCATATATACGCACTCCAGCACTACTTATACTTTTGACAAGGAAAAGGCAGTCCTCATCCCAAAAAGATAGAACCCAGCAAAATTGCACAGCCCGGCACAGCTTGCAATTGACAGTGCAACAATCAGCTTATATTTTTGCAAGTAGGTCTTCAAGTTGCAATTTATAAAAAAGCCGGCACTACAGAGCACAGCTTGTAACTTTAGCAGAGAGCAGTCCTCAAATTGCAGCCTAAATGAAGCCAAATGCATGTAGACATTTACACAGTATAGCTTGTATTTCTAATGGAGAAGCGGTCCTCAGTTGTGGTGGGAGAAAAAAGGGGAAAGCCGGCCATATATGCATATCACAGTCTGTTAAACTCAGTCCACTAGTTGCAGTTAATAGCAAGCTGGCACAAATGCATATCATCCAATAAAAGTTTCCTCTCACCTTCTCCTTGCAGACTTTAAGATAGCAGTCAAGGGCAGTCAGAAAGTCCCTTTGGGGTTCCCCCCTCCTCCGGTTACCTTTTTTTCTTTTCCTCCGTGTAGGCTGTTCAGAAAGCCGGCATCTCTATTTGAATTTCCCGCCGCTCTCTTCCTCTCAACACGAGCGGCGGGTAGGCGAGCAGGAGACCACGTGTGGCGTCACCCTTGGCTGTTCGGCGCTGTTCGGCTATCTCCGTGCATGAATAATACGGCGCTGCAGTAGATAGTTCGGGTAGACTCTAGGAACCTCCGAGCGCTGCACGTCACTACGAGGGGTTGGTCACTCAGATCTCAGGGAGCTTCCGCATTTTCAGCACGTCCATAGGGCGGAGGATGGAGGAGAGCACACAAACGCTCTCACATGCCTCACACGCTCACACACCGCACTTCATGTCCGGGCACGCCCCAACATTATTAGACTTTAGATACATGTATATATAAGAACATATACAGAAAGTATATACGGTACATTATTTCAATGGATAAAAAAATCACTTATGTTTGATGTTTTGTTACCAAAACCTAAGTCACATATACATTATATATATATATATATATATATATTACACATACACACACACAGTGGACCACAACATGCTTCTCAGCCGCCTCAAGGAAGTGGCAGGAGTTACAGATGGAGATCTGCCATGGTTCGCTTCCTTCTTAGGAAACCGGTCACAAACAGTGAAACTAGGAGCCTTCACTTCGGAAACCCGGGCAATCACTTATGGAGTCCCTCAAGGATCACCATTGTCACCAGTACTGTTCAACATTTACATCCGACCACTCTTCAAAATTATTAGCAAATTGGATCTGTGCTTCCACTCATACGCGGACGACACTCAACTGTACTTCCGGATCACCGGACAAAAAGACCAATACCAGGAACTAGGAAAATGTCTCACATTGATAGATGACTAGATGACCACTAGCTCCCTCAAACTAAATGGATCAAAAAAGAATTACTGCTCCTCGACGCAAACCAAAGGAAAAAGACGAAGACCCCTTGGACACCACCAACCATCCTGGGACAGACCATCCTTCCAAGCAACAAAGCCAAAAGCCTCGGAGTAATCTTTGATTCAGAGATGACAATGGAGGCACAAATAGGATCCGTAATCAGCGGATCCCACCATCTCCTTCGCATGCTACGCAGACTCATCCCCTTCATCCCGGAAAAGGAAAAATCTGTAGTAGTAGGAACGATCATCAATTCGCATCTTGACTATGCAAACTCCCTGTACATAGGATTACCCGGTTACCAGATTGCACGCCTTCAAATTGTCCAAAACACAGCAGCAAGATTAGTCACCGGAAAGCCTGGGAATCCATCTCCCCATCCCTAAGGATGCTCCATTGGCTCAAGGTAAAAGAGAGAATCACATTCAAGACCCTCTGCCTCACCCACAAATGTACACAAGGAAAGGCGCCTCAATACCTTTGTGAGAAAATAGAAAAATACATACCAAATCGCAGCCTTCGATCAACAAACCAAAATCGCCTTCTCATCCCCAAAGCCCGCTACAAATCGAAGGGAGAACGAAGATTCGCAGTACAGGGACCCCGGCTATGGAATGCTCTACTAAACAACATCCGCATGGATGAAAACCATCAGGCCTTCAGGAAAAAACTCAAGACCCTTTCTCTGTTATGTTTTACTGCTTCAATAAACTTTGATTGTGAAAAAAAAAAAAAAAAAAGACCCACCTCTTCTAAACATGGCATCCCAACAAGAGCAGTTAAGCGCCTCGAGGCGATTCAGTCCGCAGTTGCAGCGCTATACAAATCATTCATTCACACAAATGAATAAAATTGCACAATGATCTATAATATGCACTAATGAACATTCAACTCTGTAGTTCGTTTGTTGTCTATACACCAAATTTGTTTGAGGCAATTAAATCAATTCTTATATATGATATACATCATTATTTATTATAAAAACTTTCAAAACAATACGGGAGACAGCGAGGAGAAGTTCACAAAACATTAATCTTTAAAATTGCTGCCTGTTATTTGTTTAATTGTTTTTACCATTGCTGTACATATTAGTGTATTGGTATAAGCATGGCTAACCTAAACCTTGAATTATATAGATGTAGCCCTATGAATCTATGGACTACTGAGTGTAGAGAATCATTTTTATACTTATATAGACTCACGTGCATGTTTGCGCGTGCCTCATAGTTCATGTATGCATGTGCACACATGCTTTTTCTTTTTCTTGTTTTTTTGTTTTTTGTTTTTTGTTTTTCACTTTTTTCCTTGTTCTTTTTCCCCCCTCCTCTTCCCACTCCTTCTCCCGTTTTCGCTCTTTATTGTACAATTATTTCCATCACAGGTGCACACACTCGTATCAGTTTATTGAACTTAGTACATTTATTTACAAATTTTTTTTTTACCTTACCAATACATCCCATCACTGATCACGTTTTTTATTTTACTTCGCAGCATTACATCACAAGAGTGTAACCTGATTATATATGTTCATTTATTATGTTTTTGCTCACACTAATAATAAACACTTTTCATTTCATATCACCATACACTATTTTTATAATAAGTACATTACTTATATGACTAAACACATTTAGTGTGTTATACACACATATTTTTGTTTATATGCATCACTGTACCATTTCATCTTATTTCATTGCAATTTCTCGGCCTTATCACTGTTATTCACTTTGCTTCGTTTTTTCTTCCTTTTTCTTTTTCCTTCTTTTTACCTTTTTTTCTTCTCTTCACATTATTTTCAGTCTTTTCCTACTTTATTATACACTATTGCACATCCATCTAATATTGAGTATTTAGTTCAACATTTCTTTTCACTTCAAATCATGTTTTGAATTTAGTACCATTTATTTTTACACATTTGTGGGAACTCCTGGTGATTAATTGAATTGGATTTTACTCGTTAATTCTCATTACTCATGACTCATTAATCAATCTAAGAATCAATTATCTGATCACATGGGGGTTTTACAAAGAGTATTTATTCAATTTTTATTTTCATGATTGTTAGCTATGACTAAGCACTGTGTGTAGTGCGAAACGCATCAGCTGTCTTGTTCTGCTGTGACATGCATTTTGGATTTTGTGTGTTTTTTGAATAAAAGGTCTTTTTTGGAGTGGAGCTGTCCTGAACTATTTTTCATTCATTGCTATATGCATTGCCGGCACCTGTGGCTTCTTTAGCTGGGCAGAGAACTTTTGTTACTAAACGATCTTCCTGGAGCGGTGACATCCTCTTCCTTACAGTTGGGAGATAGTTGTCACTCTATAAGAGCCCTTTCACACTGGGGCATCGGCGGTAAAGCGACGTTATTTTTAGCGGCGCTTTACCGTCGTATTTGTGGGGGTATTCAGCTGCTAGAGGGGCACTTTTATAAGGTTAAAATCACCCTCAAAGTGCTTCTGCAGCAGCGCTTTGCCAGTGGTATAGCCACACTACCCCATTGATTTCAATGGGCAGGAGTGATGGAGGAGCGGTATACACACCGCTTCTTAACCGATCCAAAGATGCTGCTAGCAGGACCTTTTTGTACCATCCTGCCAGTGCACCGCTTCAATGAGAAAGCCCTCGGGGCTTTCACACTAAAGTGACAGGAGTGGCTCTTTCAGGGCGCTTTGCAGGTGCTATTTTTAGGGCTGTAGGGCCTGCAAAGCTCCCCAGTGTGAAAGGGGTCCTCTGGTTAGCCAGGTAATGCTCTGTAGTAGGGGTCTCTTGACCAGGAACAGCCAAGTAAGTCTACAGTATAAATTATCATCTCTAAAATAGTTTTTCTTGTGCACCCCTTTTTTTTCTGATGTCCAGTTTCCTTATGTACCAATACACCATTAATGTACCTCTGTTGCAGAAAATAAAATACATTTTGTATATTTTAGAGCAGGATTTACCTTAAACGTCAGTGTCTCCTAAAGAAAACTCCTCCATTACTGCCTGGTTTCTCTCCTGGTATTTCAGACAGGAAAGCCATTAGAAGGAAGTAGTTCAGCAGCTGACCTCATTAACACACACCCTGCAACTGCCCCCCTCCTCCAGGAGATTACCTCCGCCCCCCTCTGTACTGACATGCAATCACTGTCAGTGAGCACTGTTCTCCCTGAATACACAACCAGTGTCTTCCTCTGCTAATTGTTTTGTACCTTCCTCTTGCACAGATTGTTTATTTGGCAGAGTGGACCGGAGCTGCGCTATCACATAACAGCATATGTAGAGCGGAGCTGTAGTGCAATGGCCTACTTGATTGGATACAGAGTGATTGGATGTCTTCCTATTATATAGTTTTGGTAAAGCCAAAGAAGATTGTACAGAGATTGTGTTTTTGTGTCATTATCCACTTGCCGACCAGCCATATTATACAGAGTCCACCGGCCACCCGCGATGACTCCACAGAGAGCCAGAACAGGGATCTGTCAATGTAAACAAACAAATCCCATTCTTTCAGGGGAGTAGAGAGAGAGATCGCCTGTTCCTAGTGATCAGGAGCAGAGATCTCTCTCCTTCTCCAGTCAGTCCACTATTGAGCATCTGTGGGGCATCCTCAAACAGAAGGTGGAAGAGAGCAAGGTCTCGAACATCCACCAGCTCCATGATGTCATCATTAGGGATGGGCCCGGTGCTCAATGTGAACCCACGTTCGCATCGAGCACCGGGCGTTCACTCGCTCGGCGAGCCCAGAACTATTTGGGCCGTTCGCATCACATTCGTGTGATGCGAGCGGCCCCGCAATGCATTGCGGCTGGCGTGGCCGGCGCAGTGCATTGCTGGCTGATGATTGGCCAAGCATGCACTGTGACCCCGCATGCTTGGCCAATCACAGCGCCGGAAACTCGGAGAGCAATAATTGGCTACAGGCAGGACGCCTGTAGCCAATTAAAGCTCAGGGGCTTTAGTACACGCCCCACCATTTAAAAGGCCTCCACGCCGTCGGCGCCGGTCACATGAGTTCCGGCTTTAGGAGAGATCAGGCTGATTCTGTGTCTTTGCTTGATTCATTGCTACAGAAAGATTTGCTCTTCTTTGCTAAACCATTGGCTATTTATTTGCTAAACCATTGCTACCTGTCAATGATCGTCCATTGCTGCTGGTTAGTGTGTTATTAGCTGCTGCTGGGGATTAGTCTGGTGTGTGTTTTACTGTTAGTACAGTATTTCAGTAGTACCAACCGCAGTGCTGTTAGCACAGCATTGCACCCCAGAAGCACCCATAGGACTTCAATTGTGTGTTAGTGGCAGCAAACAGAGCTCCTATATTTTCTTCCCAGAAGCACCCATAGGACTTCAATTGTGTGTTAGTGGCATCACACAGAGCTCCCATATTTTCTTCCCAGAAGCACCCATAGGACTTCTAGTGTGTTAGTGGCATTACACAGAGCTCCCATATTTTCTTCCCAGAAGCACCCATAGGACTTCTAGTGTGTTAGTGGCATCACACAGAGCTCCCATATTTTCTTCCCAGAAGCACCCATAGGACTTCTAGTGTGTTAGTGGCATTACACAGAGCTCCCATATTTTCTTCCCAGAAGCACCCATAGGACTTCTAGTGTGTTAGTGGCATCACACAGAGCTCCCATATTTTCTTCCCAGAAGCACCCATAGGACTTCTAGTGTGTTAGTGGCATCACACAGAGCTCCCATATTTTCTTCCCAGAAGCACCCATAGGACTTCTAGTGTGTTAGTGGCATCACACAGAGCTCCCATATTTTCTTCCCAGAAGCACCCATAGGACTTCTAGTGTGTTAGTGGCATCACACAGAGCTCCCATATTTTCTTCCCAGAAGCACCCATAGGACTTCTAGTGTGTTAGTGGCATCACACAGAGCTCCCATATTTTCTTCCCAGAAGCACCCATAGGACTTCTAGTGTGTTAGTGGCATCACACAGAGCTCCCATATTTTCTTCCCAGAAGCACCCATAGGACTTCTAGTGTGTTAGTGGCATCACACAGAGCTCCCATATTTTCTTCCCAGAAGCACCCATAGGACTTCTAGTGTGTTAGTGGCATCACACAGAGCTCCCATATTTTCTTCCCAGAAGCACCCATAGGACTTCAATTGTGTGTTAGTGGCATCACACAGAGCTTCCATATTTTCTTCCCAGAAGCACCCATAGGACTTCTAGTGTGTTAGTGGCATCACACAGAGCTCCCATATTTTCTTCCCAGAAGCACCCATAGGACTTCAATTGTGTGTTAGTGGCATCACACAGAGCTCCCATATTTTCTTCCCAGAAGCACCCATAGGACTTCTAGTGTGTTAGTGGCATCACACAGTGCTCCTATATTTTCTTCTCAGAAGCACCCATAGGACTTCAATTGTGTGTTAGTGGCATCACACAGAGCTCCTATATTTTCTTCCCAGAAGCACCCATAGGACTTCAATTGTGTGTTAGTGGCATCACACAGAGCTCCTATATTTTCTTCCCAGAAGCACCCATAGGACTTCTAGTGTGTTAGTGGCATCACACAGAGCTCCCATATTTTCTTCCCAGAAGCACCCATAGGACTTCAATTGTGTGTTAGTGGCATCACACAGAGCTCCCATATTTTCTTCCCAGAAGCACCCATAGGACTTCTAGTGTGTTAGTGGCATCACACAGAGCTCCCATATTTTCTTCCCAGAAGCACCCATAGGACTTCTAGTGTGTTAGTGGCATCACACAGAGCTCCCATATTTTCTTCCCAGAAGCACCCATAGGACTTCTAGTGTGTTAGTGGCATCACACAGAGCTCCCATATTTTCTTCCCAGAAGCACCCATAGGACTTCTAGTGTGTTAGTGGCATCACACAGAGCTCCCATATTTTCTTCCCAGAAGCACCCATAGGACTTCTAGTGTGTTAGTGGCATCACACAGAGCTCCCATATTTTCTTCCCAGAAGCACCCATAGGACTTCTAGTGTGTTAGTGGCATCACACAGAGCTCCCATATTTTCTTCCCAGAAGCACCCATAGGACTTCAATTGTGTGTTAGTGGCATCACACAGAGCTTCCATATTTTCTTCCCAGAAGCACCCATAGGACTTCTAGTGTGTTAGTGGCATCACACAGAGCTCCCATATTTTCTTCCCAGAAGCACCCATAGGACTTCAATTGTGTGTTAGTGGCATCACACAGAGCTCCCATATTTTCTTCCCAGAAGCACCCATAGGACTTCTAGTGTGTTAGTGGCATCACACAGTGCTCCTATATTTTCTTCTCAGAAGCACCCATAGGACTTCAATTGTGTGTTAGTGGCATCACACAGAGCTCCTATATTTTCTTCCCAGAAGCACCCATAGGACTTCAATTGTGTGTTAGTGGCATCACACAGAGCTCCTATATTTTCTTCCCAGAAGCACCCATAGGACTTCTAGTGTGTTAGTGGCATCACACAGAGCTCCCATATTTTCTTCCCAGAAGCACCCATAGGACTTCAATTGTGTGTTAGTGGCATCACACAGAGCTCCCATATTTTCTTCCCAGAAGCACCCATAGGACTTCTAGTGTGTTAGTGGCATCACACAGAGCTCCCATATTTTCTTCCCAGAAGCACCCATAGGACTTCTAGTGTGTTAGTGGCATCACACAGAGCTCCCATATTTTCTTCCCAGAAGCACCCATAGGACTTCTAGTGTGTTAGTGGCATCACACAGAGCTCCCATATTTTCTTCCCAGAAGCACCCATAGGACTTCTAGTGTGTTAGTGGCATCACACAGAGCTCCCATATTTTCTTCCCAGAAGCACCCATAGGACTTCTAGTGTGTTAGTGGCATCACACAGAGCTCCCATATTTTCTTCCCAGAAGCACCCATAGGACTTCTAGTGTGTTAGTGGCATCACACAGAGCTCCCATATTTTCTTCCCAGAAGCACCCATAGGACTTCAATTGTGTGTTAGTGGCATCACACAGAGCTTGCATATTTTCTTCCCAGAAGCACCCATAGGACTTCTAGTGTGTTAGTGGCATCACACAGAGCTCCCATATTTTCGTCCCAGAAGCACCCATAGGACTTCTAGTGTGTTAGTGGCATCACACAGTGCTCCTATATTTTCTTCCCAGAAGCACCCATAGGACTTCAATTGTGTGTTAGTGGCATCACACAGAGCTCCTATATTTTCTTCCCAGAAGCACCCATAGGACTTCAATTGTGTGTTAGTGGCATCACACAGAGCTCCTATATTTTCTTCCCAGAAGCACCCATAGGACTTCTAGTGTGTTAGTGGCATCACACAGAGCTCCCATATTTTCTTCCCAGAAGCACCCATAGGACTTCAATTGTGTGTTAGTGGCATCACACAGAGCTCCCATATTTTCTTCCCAGAAGCACCCATAGGACTTCTAGTGTGTTAGTGGCATCACACAGAGCTCCCATATTTTCATCCCAGAAGCACCCATAGGACTTCAATTGTGTGTTAGTGGCATCACACAGAGCTCCCATATTTTCTTCCCAGAAGCACCCGTAGGACTTCTAGTGTGTTAGTGGCATCACACTGAGCTCCCATATTTTCTTCCCAGAAGCACCCATAGGACTTCTAGTGTGTTAGTGGCATCACACAGAGCTCCTATATTTTCTTCCCAGAAGCACCCATAGGACTTCAATTGTGTGTTAGTGGCATCACACAGAGCTCCTATATTTTCTTCCCAGAAGCACCCATAGGACTTCAATTGTGTGTTAGTGGCATCACACAGAGCTCCCATATTTTCTTCCCAGAAGCACCCATAGGACTTCTAGTGTGTTAGTGGCATCACACTGAGCTCCCATATTTTCTTCCCAGAAGCACCCATAGGACTTCTAGTGTGTTAGTGGCATCACACAGAGCTCCTATATTTTCTTCCCAGAAGCACCCATAGGACTTCAATTGTGTGTTAGTGGCATCACACAGAGCTCCTATATTTTCTTCCCAGAAGCACCCATAGGACTTCAATTGTGTGTTAGTGGCATCACACAGAGCTCCCATATTTTCTTCCCAGAAGCACCCATAGGACTTCTAGTGTGTTAGTGGCATCACACAGAGCTCCCATATTTTCTTCCCAGAAGCACCCATAGGACTTCAATTGTGTGTTAGTGGCATCACACAGAGCTCCCATATTTTCTTCCCAGAAGCACCCATAGGACTTCTAGTGTGTTAGTGGCATCACACAGAGCTCCCATATTTTCTTCCCAGAAGCACCCATAGGACTTCTAGTGTGTTAGTGGCATCACACAGAGCTCCCATATTTTCTTCCCAGAAGCACCCATAGGACTTCAATTGTGTGTTAGTGGCATCACACAGAGCTTCCATATTTTCTTCCCAGAAGCACCCATAGGACTTCTAGTGTGTTAGTGGCATCACACAGAGCTCCCATATTTTCGTCCCAGAAGCACCCATAGGACTTCTAGTGTGTTAGTGGCATCACACAGTGCTCCTATATTTTCTTCCCAGAAGCACCCATAGGACTTCAATTGTGTGTTAGTGGCATCACACAGAGCTCCTATATTTTCTTCCCAGAAGCACCCATAGGACTTCAATTGTGTGTTAGTGGCATCACACAGAGCTCCTATATTTTCTTCCCAGAAGCACCCATAGGACTTCTAGTGTGTTAGTGGCATCACACAGAGCTCCCATATTTTCTTCCCAGAAGCACCCATAGGACTTCAATTGTGTGTTAGTGGCATCACACAGAGCTCCCATATTTTCTTCCCAGAAGCACCCATAGGACTTCTAGTGTGTTAGTGGCATCACACAGAGCTCCCATATTTTCTTCCCAGAAGCACCCATAGGACTTCAATTGTGTGTTAGTGGCATCACACAGAGCTCCCATATTTTCTTCCCAGAAGCACCCATAGGACTTCTAGTGTGTTAGTGGCATCACACAGAGCTCCCATATTTTCTTCCCAGAAGCACCCATAGGACTTCAATTGTGTGTTAGTGGCATCACACAGAGCTCCTATATTTTCTTCCCAGAAGCACCCATAGGACTTCAATTGTGTGTTAGTGGCATCACACAGAGCTCCTATATTTTCTTCCCAGAAGCACCCATAGGACTTCTAGTGTGTTAGTGGCATCACACAGAGCTCCTATATTTTCTTCCCAGAAGCACCCATAGGACTTCAATTGTGTGTTAGTGGCATCACACAGAGCTCCTATATTTTCTTCCCAGAAGCACCCATAGGACTTCAATTGTGTGTTAGTGGCATCACACAGAGCTCCTATATTTTCTTCCCAGAAGCACCCATAGGACTTCTAGTGTGTTAGTGGCATCACACAGAGCTCCCATATTTTCTTCCCAGAAGCACCCATAGGACTTCTAGTGTGTTAGTGGCATCACACAGAGCTCCCATATTTTCTTCCCAGAAGCACCCATAGGACTTCAATTGTGTGTTAGTGGCATCACACAGAGCTCCCATATTTTCTTCCCAGAAGCACCCATAGGACTTCTAGTGTGTTAGTGGCATCACACAGAGCTCCCATATTTTCTTCCCAGAAGCACCCATAGGACTTCTAGTGTGTTAGTGGCATCACACAGAGCTCCCATATTTTCTTCCCAGAAGCACCCATAGGACTTCTAGTGTGTTAGTGGCATCACACAGAGCTCCCATATTTTCTTCCCAGAAGCACCCATAGGACTTCTAGTGTGTTAGTGGCATCACACAGAGCTCCCATATTTTCTTCCCAGAAGCACCCATAGGACTTCTAGTGTGTTAGTGGCATCACACAGAGCTATCATATTTTCTTCCCAGAAGCACCCATAGGACTTCTAGTGTGTTAGTGGGATCACACAGAGCTCCCATATTTTCTTCCCAGAAGCACCCATAGAACTTATAGTGTGTTAGTGGCATCACACAGAGCTCCCATATTTTCTTCCCAGAAGCACCCATAGGACTTCTAGTGTGTTAGTGGCATCACATAGAGCTCCCATATTTTCTTCCCAGAAGCACCCATAGGACTTCAATTGTGTGTTAGTGGCATCACACAGAGCTTCCATATTTTCTTCCCAGAAGCACCCATAGGACTTCTAGTGTGTTAGTGGCATCACACAGAGCTCCCATATTTTCTTCCCAGAAGCACCCATAGGACTTCAATTGTGTGTTAGTGGCATCACACAGAGCTCCCATATTTTCTTCCCAGAAGCACCCATAGGACTTCTAGTGTGCTAGTGGCATCACACAGTGCTCCTATATTTTCTTCCCAGAAGCACCCATAGGACTTCAATTGTGTGTTAGTGGCATCACACAGAGCTCCTATATTTTCTTCCCAGAAGCACCCATAGGACTTCAATTGTGTGTTAGTGGCATCACACAGAGCTCCCGTATTTTCTTCCCAGAAGCACCCATAGGACTTCTAGTGTGTTAGTGGCATCACACAGTGCTCCTATATTTTCTTCCCAGAAGCACCCATAGGACTTCAATTGTGTGTTAGTGGCATCACACAGAGCTCCCATATTTTCTTCCCAGAAGCACCCATAGGACTTCTAGTGTGTTAATGGCATCACACAGAGCTCCCATATTTTCTTCCCAGAAGCACCCATAGGACTTCAATTGTGTGTTAGTGGCATCACACAGAGCTCCTATATTTTCTTCCCAGAAGCACCCATAGGACTTCAATTGTGTGATAGTGGCATCACACAGAGCTCCTATATTTTCTTCCCAGAAGCACCCATAGGACTTCTAGTGTGTTAGTGGCATCACACAGAGCTCCTATATTTTCTTCCCAGAAGCACCCATAGGACTTCTAGTGTGTTAGTGGCATCACACAGAGCTCCCATATTTTCTTCCCAGAAGCACCCATAGGACTTCTAGTGTGTTAGTGGCATCACACAGAGCTCCTATATTTTCTTCCCAGAAGCACCCATAGGACTTCTAGTGTGCTAGTGGCATCACACAGTGCTCCTATATTTTCTTCCCAGAAGCACCCATAGGACTTCAATTGTGTGTTAGTGGCATCACACAGAGCTCCTATATTTTCTTCCCAGAAGCACCCATAGGACTTCAATTGTGTGTTAGTGGCATCACACAGAGCTCCTATATTTTCTTCCCAGAAGCACCCATAGGACTTCTAGTGTGTTAGTGGCATCACACAGAGCGCCCATATTTTCTTCCCAGAAGCACCCATAGAACGTATAGTGTGTTAGTGGCATCACACAGAGCTCCCATATTTTCTTCCCAGAAGCACCCATAGGACTTCTAGTGTGTTAGTGGCATCACATAGAGCTCCCATATTTTCTTCCCAGAAGCACCCATAGGACTTCAATTGTGTGTTAGTGGCATCACACAGAGCTTCCATATTTTCTTCCCAGAAGCACCCATAGGACTTCTAGTGTGTTAGTGGCATCACACAGAGCTCCCATATTTTCTTCCCAGAAGCACCCATAGGACTTCAATTGTGTGTTAGTGGCATCACACAGAGCTCCCATATTTTCTTCCCAGAAGCACCCATAGGACTTCTAGTGTGTTAGTGGCATCACACAGTGCTCCTATATTTTCTTCCCAGAAGCACCCATAGGACTTCAATTGTGTGTTAGTGGCATCACACAGAGCTCCTATATTTTCTTCCCAGAAGCACCCATAGGACTTCAATTGTGTGTTAGTGGCATCACACAGAGCTCCTATATTTTCTTCCCAGAAGCACCCATAGGACTTCTAGTGTGTTAGTGGCATCACACAGAGCTCCCATATTTTCTTCCCAGAAGCACCCATAGGACTTCAATTGTGTGTTAGTGGCATCACACAGAGCTCCCATATTTTCTTCCCAGAAGCACCCATAGGACTTCTAGTGTGTTAGTGGCATCACACAGAGCTCCCATATTTTCTTCCCAGAAGCACCCATAGGACTTCAATTGTGTGTTAGTGGCATCACACAGAGCTCCCATATTTTCTTCCCAGAAGCACCCATAGGACTTCTAGTGTGTTAGTGGCATCACACAGAGCTCCCATATTTTCTTCCCAGAAGCACCCATAGGACTTCTAGTGTGTTAGTGGCATCACACAGAGCTCCTATATTTTCTTCCCAGAAGCACCCATAGGACTTCAATTTTGTGTTAGTGGCATCACACAGAGCTCCTATATTTTCTTCCCAGAAGCACCCATAGGACTTCAATTGTGTGTTAGTGGCATCACACAGAGCTCCCATATTTTCTTCCCAGAAGCACCCATAGGACTTCTAGTGTGTTAGTGGCATCACACAGAGCTCCCATATTTTCTTCCCAGAAGCACCCATAGGACTTCAATTGTGTGTTAGTGGCATCACACAGAGCTCCCATATTTTCTTCCCAGAAGCATCCATAGGACTTCTAGTGTGTTAGTGGCATCACACAGTGCTCCTATATTTTCTTCCCAGAAGCACCCATAGGACTTCAATTGTGTGTTAGTGGCATCACACAGAGCTCCTATATTTTCTTCCCAGAAGCACCCATAGGACTTCAATTGTGTGTTAGTGGCATCACACAGAGCTCCTATATTTTCTTCCCAGAAGCACCCATAGGACTTCTAGTGTGTTAGTGGCATCACACAGAGCTCCCATATTTTCTTCCCAGAAGCACCCATAGGACTTCAATTGTGTGTTAGTGGCATCACACAGAGCTCCCATATTTTCTTCCCAGAAGCACCCATAGGACTTCTAGTGTGTTAGTGGCATCACACAGAGCTCCCATATTTTCTTCCCAGAAGCACCCATAGGACTTCAATTGTGTGTTAGTGGCATCACACAGAGCTCCCATATTTTCTTCCCAGAAGCACCCATAGGACTTCTAGTGTGTTAGTGGCATCACACAGAGCTCCCATATTTTCTTCCCAGAAGCACCCATAGGACTTCTAGTGTGTTAGTGGCATCACACAGAGCTCCTATATTTTCTTCCCAGAAGAACCCATAGGACTTCAATTGTGTGTTAGTGGCATCACACAGAGCTCCTATATTTTCTTCCCAGAAGCACCCATAGGACTTCAATTGTGTGATAGTGGCATCACACAGAGCTCCTATATTTTCTTCCCAGAAGCACCCATAGGACTTCTAGTGTGTTAGTGGCATCACACAGAGCTCCTATATTTTCTTCCCAGAAGCACCCATAGGACTTCAATTGTGTGTTAGTGGCATCACACAGAGCTCCTATATTTTCTTCCCAGAAGCACCCATAGGACTTCAATTGTGTGTTAGTGGCATCACACAGAGCTCCTATATTTTCTTCCCAGAAGCACCCATAGGACTTCAATTGTGTGTTAGTGGCATCACACAGAGCTCCTATATTTTCTTCCCAGAAGCACCCATAGGACTTCTAGTGTGTTAGTGGCATCACACAGAGCTCCCATATTTTCTTCCCAGAAGCACCCATAGGACTTCAATTGTGTGTTAGTGGCATCACACAGAGCTCCCATATTTTCTTCCCAGAAGCACCCATAGGACTTCAATTGTGTGTTAGTGGCATCACACAGAGCTCCCATATTTTCTTCCCAGAAGCACCCATAGGACTTCTAGTGTGTTAGTGGTATCACACAGAGCTCCTATATTTTCTTCCCAGACGCACCCATAGGACTTCAATTGTGTGTTAGTGGCATCACACAGAGCTCCTATATTTTCTTCCCAGAAGCACCACATAGGACTTCTAGTGTGTTAGTGGCATCACACAGAGCTCCTATATTTTCTTCTCAGCATCACCCACAGGACTTCTAGTGTGTTAATGGCATCACACAGAGCTCCTATATTTTCTTCGCAGAAGCACCCATAGGACTTCTAGTGTGTTAGTGGCATCACACAGAGCTCCAATATTTTCTTCTCAGCAGCACCCACAGGACTTCTAGTGTGTTAGTGGCATCACACAGAGCTCCTATATTTTCTTCGCAGAAGCACCCATAGGACTTCTAGTGTGTTAGTGGCATCACACAGAGCTCCTATATTTTCTTCTCAGCAGCACCCACAGGACTTCTAGTGTGTTAGTGGCATCACACAGAGCTCCTCTATTTTCTTCCAAGAAGCACCCATAGGACTTCTAGTGTGTTAGTGGCATCACACAGAGCTCCTATATTTTCTTCTCAGCAGCACCCACAGGACTTCTAGTGTGTTAGTGGCATCACACAGAGCTCCTATATTTTCTTCCCAGAAGCACCCATAGGACTTCTAGTGTGTTAGTGGCATCACACAGAGCTCCTATATTTTCTTCTCAGCAGCACCCACAGGACTTCTAGTGTGTTAGTGGCATCACACAGAGCTCCTATATTTTCTTCCCAGAAGCACCCATAGGACTTCTAGTGTGTTAGTGGCATCACACAGAGCTCCTATATTTTCTTCTCAGCAGCACCCACAGGACTTCTAGTGTGTTAGTGGCATCACACAGAGCTCCTATATTTTCTTCGCAGAAGCACCCATAGGACTTCTAGTGTGTTAGTGGCATCACACAGAGCTCCTATATTTTCTTCTCAGCAGCACCCTTAGGAATTCTAGTGTGTTAGTGGCAGCAAACAGAGCTCCTATATTTTCTTGTCAGCAGCACATATAGTACCTATAGTGTGTTAGTGTCAGCACCCATAGGACCTACAGTGTGTTGTGAGCACACATAGGAGCTCTATTTTTTATACTATATACACTACCGACTACAATGGCTGGAAGACTGCCAAGGAGAGGCACAGTGTGCCGAGGCAAGAACACAGGGCAGGCAGGCTCTGTTTCTAGAGACAACAGTGCTGGCCGTGGACGTGGTCATGCATCGTCATCAGCATGTGGCCATGGGACACGCTTGTCTCTGTTTTCGGCAGCTGGACATGTGGAGCCGCATCATGCTGAAGGCTTGGTAGAATGGATGACCAAGCCCTCCTCATCCTCCTTATCCTCTCTCACCCAGGCTCAGGGTACTGGCAGAGCAGCTGCCAACGCGTACTCAATGGCATCATCAGCCACCCCTTCCCTAGACCCACCATGTCCTCCTGAGGAGTCCCCCGAACTCTTTGAGCACAGTGTTGGGTACATGCTCCAGGAGGATGCCCCACGATTCGAAGGCTCGGATGATGATACCCAGCTTGAGGAAGTCAGTAGTGTGCGCGCAGAGAGAGGGGATGCTGAAGGACAGCAATCTGGCAGTACTGTTCCACAAGCTGCAGCTTACTGCCAGGTTTGCTCTAGTGGTGAAGAGGGAGGGGATGATGAGGTCACTGACTCCACGTGGGTGCCTGAAGGGAGAGAGGATGAGGAGGAGGACGAGGAGGAGGAGGATGCGGCGTCACATGTCCAACGAGGCAGGATGCCCCCTGGAGGCCAGATAGAGGCCAGCTAGAGGCTAGCACAGCAACTGTACCACACCGCAGAGCTCCGCCTGTGCAGGGCGCTGCCTCTGCACGTTATCAGAAATGTTCTTTGGTGTGGGCCTTTTTTGAGACGAGTGCATCAGATCGCACCACTGCTATTTGCAATATTTGTCTCAAGCGTATCTTGCGTGGCCAAAACATCAGCCGCTTGGGCACCACAAGCATGAGCAGACATATGTCGACCTGCCATGCAGCTCGTTGGCAAGCACACATAAAAGACCCACACCAAAGAACAAAGCGGACCTCTCCTTGCTCCTCATCAGCTGGGATCTCCCTCCCCACTACATCTTCAGTCCTCTCTGAAAGCTGCTCTGAGAGGACTGAAGGTGTAGAATTAGGTGTGTCACAACCAAGTACTTGCAGTACACCGACGTCCGATTGTAGCAGGCAAATTTCCCTGCCCCAGCTGCTGGACCGTCGAAAGAAGTACACTCCCAGCCATCCACATGCCCAGCGGTTGAATGCTAGCTTGGCTAAATTGCTAGCACTTCAACTGCTGCCTTTTCAGTTGGTAGACTCGGCCCCCTTCTGTGAGTTTGTTCAGTGTGCGGTTCCTCAGTGGCAGGTTCCTAAACGCCACTTTTTCTCACGGAAGGCGATTCCGTCTCTCTACCGGCATGTGGAAGGCAATGTCCATGCCTCGCTGGACAGGGCGGTCAGTGGTAAGGTGCATATTACCGCTGACTCATGGTCCAGCAGGCATGGACAGGGACGTTATCTTTCTTTCACGGCCCATTGGGTCACTCTATTGGCAGCTGGGAGGGATGCAGGACAAGGTGCAGTAGTGTTGGAGGTTGTTCCGCCACCACGCCTCCAAAATGCTACTACTGCTACTGGTTGTGACACACCTCTCTCCTCCTCCCCCTCCTCTTCTTCTTCCTCCAGTGCTCTGTCCTCGGAACCAGCGGTGCTCCGTAGGCGTACAAGGGGCTACGCGAGTACGCAGGCAAACAGATGCCATGCCGTGCTTGCGCTGGTGTGTTTGGGGGACAGGAGCCACACTGGGCCAGAGGTTCTGGCAGCTCTGCAGGGGCAGGCCGAGAGGTGGTTGACGCCACGCCAGCTTAAGCCAGGAATGGTCGCTTCTGACAATAGCACCAACCTCCTATCCGCCCTGCGACAGGGGCAGCTCACCCATGTGCCCTGTATGGCTCACGTCCTCAACCTGGTGGTGCAGCGGTTCTTGGGCAGGTTCCCAGGCTTCCAGGATGTCCTGAGGCAGGCCAGGAAAGTCTGTGTGCATTTCCGCCGATCTTATAATGCCAGTGCTCGGCTGACTGAGCTGCAAAAGGAGCTGAACCTGCCCAAGAACCGCCTAATATGTGACATGCCCACCAGGTGGAACTCAACGTTGGCCATGCTGCAGCGACTGCACATGCAGCAGAGGGCCATCAATGAGTACCTTTGTGACTACGGCACCAGGACAGGGTCAGGGGAGCTTGGCTTTTTCCCCCACGCCAGTGGAGCATGATCAGGGATGCATGCACTGTCCTCTCACCATTTGAGGAGGCCACGAGGATGGTGAGCAGTGACAGTGCATGCATCAGTGACACTGTACCTCTTGTCCACCTGTTGGAGCATACGCTGCGTGGGATAATGGACAGGGCACTTTAGGCAGAACAGAGGCAGGAAGAGGAGGACTTCCTTGCCTCTCAAGGCCCCCTTTATCCGGACAGTGTTCCTTCTGTCCCACCCATCACACAGGAAGAGGATGAGGATGAGGAGGAGGAGGAGGATTGTGTGAGCATGGAGGTGGAGCCTGGCACTCAGCATCAGCAGCAGCAGTCTTTTAGGGATGATGTACAGTCCCAACAAACCAGTGGACTTGTACGTGGCTGGGAGGAGGTGGCTGGCGATCATGTCATCCTCAGTGACCCAGAAGACTCCGGACCGAATGCCTCAGCTAACCTACGCTGCATGGCCTCCCTGATCCTGCAAAGCCTGCGAAAGGATCCTCGTGTTCTTCGGATCAAGGAGAGGGACCATTACTGGCTGGCCACTCTCCTTGATCCACGGTACAAGGGTAAGGTTGCGGACCTTATCTTGCCGTCGCAAGGGAGCAGAGGATGAGACATCTCAGGGAGGCCTTGCAGAAAGGTCTGTGCAACGCGTTCCCAGAAACTGGGAGGTTACAAACTCCTGGTCCTGGATGACGAGTTGCTGAGGCTTCGGTCAGTAGTAGAAGGAGCGGTGGGGAAGGTGGACGTCTGACCGATGCGTTCAGACAATTTATTAGTCCGCAGCCCCAAGGTATGATCGGTTCCAGCAACCATCGCCAGCGTCTGATATACATGGTGCAGGAATACCTAGGGGCAAGGTCAGACTTGGACACCTTTCCCACCGAAAATCCTCTGGCTTACTGGGTCCTGAGGATGGATCACTGGCCAGAGCTTGCACAGTATGCAATTGAGCTACTGGCCTGTCCTGCCTCCAGCGTTCTTTCCGAACTCACATTCAGTGCTGCTGGAGGATTTGTCACCGATCATAGGGTGCGCCTGTCCACTGACTCGGTTGATCGACTGACCTTCATAAAAATGAATCAGTCTTGGATCACCACCAGCTACCAGGCACCTGAAGCGGATATAACGGAATAATTTATAATGTCACATCCCTTCAAGACTGCCTATGCTGATGCTGAGTGACTGTCCTGTTATGTTCACTGACTATCCTCTTCCTCCTCCTCAATGATCCATGCCACCACACCAGTGCCTAAGGCACAATTTTTCAGCCCCTGTATAACAGGGGCGTGTACTTACAATTTTTTTTAAAAATGCTTCGCAACACGTGTGACTGCTGTGCTCCAAGTACAGTATCTGTGAGGGGTTGCAGTGTTGTGGCACCAGCACCAGTGCCTAAGGCACAATTTTTCAGCCCCTGTTGGGGCGTGTAATTACAATTTTTAGGCAATTCTTTGCAACAGGTCTCATTGCTGTGCTAAGAGTACAGTATCTGTGAGGGGTTGCAGTGTTGTGGCACCAGCACCAATGCCTAAGGCACAATTTTTCAGCCCCTGTTCAACAGGGCGTGTAATTACAATTTTTTAAAAAGATGCTTCGCAACAGGTGTGACTGCTGTGCTCCAAGTACAGTATCTGTGAGGGGTTGCAGTGTTGTGGCACCAGCACCAGTGCCTAAGGCACAATTTTTCAGCCCCTGTTTGGGCGTGTAATTACAATTTTTAGGCAATGCTTTGCAACAGGTCTCATTGCTTTGCTAAGAGTACAGTATCTGTGAGGGGTTGCAGTGTTGTGGCACCAGCACCAATGCCTAAGGCACAATTTTTCAGTCCCTGTGGCGTGTAATTACAATTTTTTAAAAAGATGCTTCGCAACAGGTGTGACTGCTGTGCTCCAAGTACAGTATCTGTGAGGGGTTGCAGTGTTGTGGCACCAGCACCAATGCCTAAGGCACAATTTTTCAGCCCCTGTTTAACAGGGGCGTGTAATTACAAATCTTGATCTAATAGTTCACAGCAGGGCCCATTCCTGCGCCCACCAAGAGTAACTATGAGGGCCTACAGTCTTGTGGCAACACCGTCCACCACCACCACCGCCAAAGGCCCAATTTTTCTGCCCTGTTCAATAGGTGCATGCAATTACAAATCTTGATCTAATAACTCACAGCAGGGCCCATTCCTGCGCCCACCAAGAGTAACTGTGAGGGCTTACAGTCTTGTGGCAACACCGTCCACCACCACCACCACCAAAGGCCCAATTTTTCTGCCCGGTTCAACAGGTGCATGCAAGTACAAATCTTGATCTATTAACTCACAGCAGGGCCCATTCCTGTGCCCACCAGTCTTGTGGCTACACCAACATCTAATAAGGCAAATTTCTGCAGAGTATATACGGCAGGCCCCTACTTTCAAACATCCAACTTACAAACGACTGCTACTTGCAAACGGAAAGAGAAAACAGGAAGTGAGAGGAAATCTACCCCTAGGAAGGGAAATTCTATCATGTTAGATTTAATTCGGGAAAAAGGTATCTCCTCTCTACTGATGCTTTATCACCAATCCTTGTTTCAATTAAAACCCCACTTTTCCAAAAACATTTGTCATTGGGACGGAAAGTGAGGTGACATGTTCTGACCAGATGTGCAAAGACAGCAAATGTTACAGGGGTGATAACCCCTCCCTATGTTCTCCAAAAAGCTTAAAAATAGATTTTTTTGGGATGGAGCTACACTTTATAATGTACCTGTTCAGATTCTACTTAAGAACAAACCTACAGTCCGTGTCTTGTTTGCACCACCTATATACTGCTGTTCAGAGTATATAGGGTTGTAGGTATATGGTTTTATTTTGGGTGCGGGGTCCCCCTTAATATCCATACAAGACCCAAAGTGGCTGGGGTGGGGGGGGTGATGGGGTAGCCATGCCATTTTTTCTCAAGGATTTTCAGCCATATGGCGGCCAGGACAAGACATGATATTAAAGCCGCAAGTGGTTTTAAATGGCTTCTTTTTTTCCTTTACAAATGTCATTTTGTGCAAGGACAGTTCTAAACACGGGAAACACATGCCACTTCACAGGCATACTTTAGACACCCCCCAGGTACCATATTTAAAGGAAAATTTCACTTTTTTTTTTTTCACTTTATGCATCATTAAAATGACTGCTCCCGAAAAAACTTTAGTTTTTAAAAGTTCTTTTTGCATTGATATATGTCCCCTGGGGCAGGACCCGGGTCCCCAAACCTGTTTTATGACATTAACATGCATATTGGCCGTTGTAATTAGCAAATTTGATTTCGAACGTTTGCGTCCATTATAACGAATAGGGTTCGAAAATTTGCGCGAACTTTCGGTCCGTTCGAAGGTTCTGGTGCGAACCGAACCCGGGGGTGTTCGGCTCATCCCTAGTCATCATGGAGGAGTGGAAAAGGACTCCAGTGGCAACCTGTGAAGCTCTGGTGAACTCCATGCCCAAGAGGGTTAAAGCAGTGCTGGAAAATAATGGTGGCCACACGAAATATTGACACTTTGGGCCCAATTTGGACATTTTCACTTAGGGGTGTACTCACTTTTCTTGCCAGTGGTTTAGACATGGCTGTGTGTTGAGCTATTTTGAGGGGACAGCAAATTTACACTGTTATAAAAGCTGTACACCCACTATTTTACATTGTAGCAAAGTGCCATTTCTTCAGTGTTATCACATGAAAAGATATAATAAAATATTTACAAAAATGTGAGGGGTGTACTCACTTTTGTGAGATACTGTATATATACAGTCTAGTATATATATACTTTGCATTTAGCGTAGACTAGATACTCAGTGTATACTCTATATTCAGTCAATGCAGGCAGTGTAGTTTACCTAACACAGTGTATTGAAGTGGTTAAGGGGAACCCTGCGCCAAAATTATAAAAAAAATGGCGAGGGAGTCCCCCCCAAAATCCATACCAGACCTTTTTCCTAGCATGCAACCTGGCAGGCCACAGGAAAAGGGGGGAGAGAGAGCACCCCCCCTCCTGAACCGTTCCAGGCCACATGCCCTCAACATGGGGAGGGTGCTTTGGGTTCTCCCCCAAAGCACCTTGTCCCCATGTTAATGGGGACAAGGGCCTCATCCCCACAACCCTTGCCCGGTGGTTGTGGGGGTCTGCAGGCAGGGGCTTATTGAAATCTGGAAGCCCCCTTTCACAAGGGGGCCCCCAGATCCCGCCCCCCCATGTGAATAAGTATGGGGTACATTGTACCTCTACCCATTTACCAAAAAAAAGAAAAACTCTGCCTCCATGATAGGCGTCCCGCTGAATGCAGTCTTTTCGTGGTGACAGCTGTTATATAGGCAAGGGCGGGGCAACCCGGTAACCAGATGACCCCGCCCCCTTCTGATGTCATGTGACATTCGAGGGGGTGGGGTCATCCGTTTACGTCACCGGGTGACTATCCTTATTTTGGCGTATGCCGTGGTAATTAAAGCATTTATTGTAATTATGATGTTGGCTGCTTTGAGTATTGAGTTTCAGGCTCGGGATAGGTTCACCTGTGTGAGGGGGATGTCTGTCCCTACACCTAGGTGAAGACCCTATCCTCTCTATAATCCTGGAGGTCCCTATCTAACTTTTTATTTTTTTTATTGTGTAAGTTGTTTGCTGCTCTATATATTTTTTTTGCCTAAGGTGGACAGCTGTCTATTTTTGAGAACAAAAGACTGGTGCTTGTGGATTTCTAAATGTATGTTGTCAAGTTCTCCTTTGTATTTATTCAGTTTCCTTTCTCTTTGTTTGATGATGATAATAATCGATTTGAATGTACAAAAATCTGAAAACTGACGCCATTCTTTAAGTAAATTGGAATCTAGGAAATCACATTTTCCTGACGCCAACATGGCAGGCTACTAGTGATAGAGCTCCGCCTCTTGACCACTCCTTCAGGACCAGTGAATAGCATAAAAAAAGGCATCGTTAGCCACCTGCCCATTCTTCTTTTTTTCTTCATACCTCAACGCACCAGTGATGAAGTAAGCAGTATATGTCCCCACCTCTGCCTCCATGCAGCATCCGGCTGGGTTGAGCCTTTCCCAGTACGAGGTCCCATGCTCAGGCTGCTAAATGCGTTATAGCCTAGGGAATCCCTTCTGTGGGGCAGCACAGTGGTGTAGTGGTTAGCACTTTCACCTAGCAGTAATAGGGTCGCTGGTTCAAATCCCAACCACAACACCTTCTGCCTGGTGCTTGCATGTTCTCCATGTGCTTGCGTGGGTTTCCTCCAGGTACTCCAATTTCCTCCCACACTTCAAAGACATGCTGGTAGGTTAATTAGATCCTGTCGATAAAAATTGGCCAAATATGTGTATGTGTATGTGTTTGTAAGCGTGTTGGGACCCCACAGGGCAAGGACCGCACTATACCACAGATGGACACCAGTGGCAAAAGCACCCTGAGGCAATTCAGTTTGCATAGGTAGCGCTATACAATCATTCATTTATTCATTGATGGGGCACACAGTTTTTCCTCACTAGAAACAAAATCTGCCATTTACCAAGTGACTGCGGGCAGAGGTGTGGAGCTATTTCTTTATTTTCATTTATATTGACCTGTGCTGTTTAGGGTTTTGCTGTCCCTTATTTTATTTTTTGGGTCTCCATTTTGTTTCTTTTGTCTCTCTCTCCTTCTTCCCCTCGTAGGTCTCTGGTGGTGGCCCTGTGTCCATGCCGTCCGGGGGTGCAATGCACACCTTACAGGGGTCTTTTGTTTGCCCTAAAGGGCAAGCGCGGTTGCCTAATGTTCCTTTTTACTCTATGGAGCCCAGGTATTACTCACCAAAAAAAAAAGGGAGAATTTTCCTTTGAATTTTTGGAAGCATATTTTATTCTTTCATTCCAAATATCTCTAAAACTCTGTCTTCTTTTTTCCTGCCTTTCCTTTTTCAGCTGGCCATCCCACCCATTCTCCAGCCATGATTTAATCACCTTTTATACAAGACCCTTAAAGAGGAAGTAAACCCTGATGGGGTTTCCCTGCAAAGGTAAAGCATAATGGGCTACTATGCTTTGCATAGTAGCCCATTATGTGTCACTTACCTGACACAGGAGCCTGCGATGTCACCGCTGTCCCCTCTTCCATGAAGTGCCCATCTTCCTTCCAGGTATCGCGGCTCCGGTCCTGTGATTGGCCAGAGCCGTGATGATGTCACTCACGCGCATGCGTGCGGGAGCCGCCACTAACAGCAGGATCGCCATTAGAAACAGCACGCTCAGTGTGCCTGCGCGCCGTTGTCTACGGCACATGCGCCGTAGACATTGGTGCCTGTCTTTTGCAAATATCTCCTAAACTGTGTAGGTTTAGGAGATATTTCTTGCACCTACAGGTAAGCTTATCTAGGCTTACCTGTAGGTAAAAGTGGTCTGTAAGGGTTTACAACCACTTTAACTTCTAAGGTAGGGGATCAACATCTGGGTAAATTTTCAGGTTTTAAAAAAAAAAAAGTCTGCCTTCTTATTGCGGATTGTTTTGATTTGTTTCAGCCCTGCACACTTACACTCTCGAAGATCTAGAGCCGAAGAAGAAATACTCCTCAGGAGAGTGCAGCCACAGGCACCGCTCCCATTTCAAAAGGAAGTAAAAAAAGAGGCTCTAATTGCACCTTGGAACTGTGTCCTAGCCCACGCCTTGCCCCCGTTTTTTTCTGATAATGATATTCCTCTTGAGGCTGCTGAAGGAGAACATGATGGTCATGGCATTTCTTCCATTTTGGCTGCAGAGACCCTGGTTTCCGCTGGCGGTCCATCTCTGCATACAGCAACCAGTACCACTCCCGATGTTCCCACGCCTTTTAATTCAGGGAGACTTCCTGCATCCGAGCATGCACAGACTGGAACTGCGAGCATGGCTGTTGAGAGGAGGAAGCTGGAGAGCCTAGGATGCTCTTCTAGGGTAGTCTCTACTCTATTAAGAGCCAGAAAACCTTCCAATCATCAAGTCTATGCCAAGGTTTGGGACATGTTTTAAAATTTCCTGGTGGGACAGGAACTAGATCCTTCTGCACCTCCACTTTCAGCTGTCCTAGATTTTCTTCAATCAGGACTGGAGATAAGCCTTAGCCTGAGTTAGCTCAAAGTGCAAGTGTCGGCCATCTCAGCAGTGACAAAGATAAAATGGCCTGAAGACCCGTTAGTAGTGCAGTTCCTAAAGGCGGTCAATAAAATCAGACCACCTAGGAAGAGAATCTTTCCTCAATGGGATCTGTCTGTGCTGCTGGACTTTCTATCTGGCCACCCTTTTGCTCCGACTCAGCAGTGTTCCTTGTGGGACATTACACACAAAGATGTTTTTCTGACGGTCATCACTTCAGGCAGGAGAGTCTCTGAACTTCAGGCCTTGGTAATAACATATATGCATATTACCTTTTTCCAGACCGAGTGGAACTTCATCCAGTAGACCATTTTGTGCCAAAAGTAGCCACTACATTTCATCATACAGGTGTCTGGGCTTTACCAAACTTCCCGGACGAAGATTCGGGCAGGCTACATGAGCTAGATGTTTCAAGAAACTTAAGGAAATACCTGTTGGCCACTGCTCCCTTCAGATGCTCTGATAACCTCTTCATAATCCCAGTGGGAAAACACAAAGGAAAGGAAGCTACCTCCAAAAACCTTGGCGAGCTAGATCTTCAAGCTTTTTCACAGACTGAACAGGGCAAGAGTGGACTCTCTTCAACGGTAACTGCCCACTCTAGCAGGGCGGTAGCAGCCTCATGGGTGGCCTTTTAAAATGTGTCGATGGAGACCATCTGCAGAGCAACTTCATGGTCCTCTAAAAGTACCTTCCTAAGGCATTATAGGGTAGATCCAGGTGCCTTATCTGTAGACTTTGGGAGAAGAACAATCCATTCTTCTCTTACATTGTAAATAAAACTATTATTGATTAAGCAGTACCCACCCTATCAGCTTGTTATTTATCACTAATATGCTGGCATCAGGAAAACTGAAAAATGTATCAAATACTGTAATTTTCCTTTCCTGATGCCAAACCATGGCATCATACTGACCCATCCTTGTACAGTAGGTTTCGGTATGTGACTTGTTACAAAGGATGAGGGGGGGGGGGCTAATTAGCTATGCCTTTTTTTATGCTATGCATTGCTCCTGGGTGAGTGGTCAAGAGACGGAGCTCTATCACTAATATGCTGCCATGGTTTGGCGTCAGGGAAGGAAAATTAAAAAGTATTTGATACAATTTTCAGTTTTTTTGTATAATTTTTTGTATATTCTCAAGCCTCTTGGTGTTATACTAGACTCCAAATATTTTTGAAGCAATGAAATGTCCCACCACTGGTAGTTCTCTGCTATTAGATCTTCCAATTAGTAGAAAAGTTTCGAAAAGTTTCCAAATATATTGCTCATACTAAGCACTATGTTGGGGTGTTTGAGGTAGAGGAGAGAATTGTATGCGATTTATAGTGGAAGCAGGTGTGGATGATGTCTCAGGTGAAAATATGTGGTCAAATCTATTCTGTCTGGAAGAAATAAAAGTGATGATTTTATCTATAATGAAAAAGAAAAAACAATCATATACAGTATTAAAATTAGTATATGCCAATACAGTCCTCTGCAACCTTTTTACTGCTATTTCTAGAGTTGACAGTTGCTCAACCCTCACTGCCTTTTTGCAGCTACTTTATATGCATGAATAATTTGTACAAGCAGTCCGTTATGAGTGCTTGAATTAGTGTCCAATAGCACTTTTGGTTTTTGGGTTTTTGTTTTCGGAGTCTATCAATCCATAGGCATGTTCTTCCTGAGCATATTACTCACGGGTCGGTTTGGCAACTTGATGCTATTATTTATAACTATGTTTCGAAGTAATGTATTAGTTTAGTCTGCTCCACCTGTGAGTGGACATATCAACTCATGCCATATACCTGAACTGCGAAGTTAAATAAAGAATATAAATAATAGCTTTAGAGGTTTTTTTAAAGGCTGTAAATGGGTATTGGGTTGTTTTTATTTTATTTATTTTTTGCCTGGAGGCTTTAAATATCAACAATGTTTTAAAAAAAAGTCTGATAAACTAGTTTACAAACCATTAAAGCACTGGGCAGCAACAGTTGAATATTATTATTATTAAACAGGATTTAAAACATTCCATATCCTTCTTTAATCCAACCTGAGAATGTCTACACTAGGGATGGGCCCGGTGCTCGATGCAAACCCATGTTCGCATCGAGCACCGGGTGTTCGCTCGCTCGGCGAGCCCAGAACTATTTTGGGCGCTCGCATCACGTTCGTGTGATGCGAGCGGCCCCGCAATGCATTGCGGCCGGCGCGGCCGGCGCAGTGCATTGCTGGCTGATGATTGGCCAAGCATGCACTGTGACCCCGCATGCTTGGCCAATCACAGCGCCGGAAACTCGAAGAGCCATAATTGGCTACAGGCAGGACGCCTGTAGCCAATTACAGCTCAGGGGCTTTAGTACACGCCCCCTCTTATAAAAGGCCGCCACGCCGTCGGCGCCGGTCACATGCGTTCCGGCGTTAGAGAGAGCAGGATCATTCTGTGTCACTCTGCTAGATTCAGTTAGAAAGATTTAGTTAGAGAGATTTAGTTAGAAAGATTCATTTAGAAAGATTCATTTAGAAAGAGGGGCTTGTAGTGTGTTCGTGGCAGGCAGGCACTGGCAGGCAGTGGCAGCAAACAGAGCTCCTATATTTTGTTCCCAGAAGCACCTATAGGACTTGTAGTGTGTTCGTGGCAGGCAGGCAGTGGCAGCAAACAGAGCTCCTATATTTTGTTCCCAGAAGCACCTATAGGACTTGTAGTGTGTTTGTGGCAGGCAGGCAGTGGCAGCAAACAGAGCTCCTATATTTTGTTCCCAAAAGCACCTATAGGACTTGTAGTGTGTTCGTGGCAGGCAGGAAGTGGCAGCAAACAGAGCTCCTATATTTTGTTCCCAGAAGCACCTATAGGACTTGTAGTGTGTTCGTGGCAGGCAGGCACTGGCAGCAAACAGAGCTCCTATATTTTGTTCCCAGAAGCACCTATAGGACTTGAAGTGTGTTAGTCCCATCACACAGAGCTATATTTTCTTCCCAGAAGCACCTATAGGACTTGTAGTGTGTTAGTCCCATCACACAGAGATCATATATTTTGTTCCCAGAAGCACCTATAGGACTTGAAGTGTGTTAGTCCCATCACACAGAGCTATATTTTCTTCCCAGAAGCACCTATAGGACTTGTAGTGTGTTAGTCCCATCACACAGAGATCATATATTTTGTTCCCAGAAGCACCTATAGGACTTGAAGTGTGTTAGTCCCATCACACAGAGATCATATATTTTGTTCCCAGAAGCACCTATAGGACTTGTAGTGTGTTAGTCCCATCACACAGAGCTATATTTTGTTCCCAGAAGCACCTATAGGACTTGAAGTGTGTTAGTCCCATCACACAGAGCTATATTTTCTCCCCAGAAGCACCTATAGGACTTGTAGTGTGTTAGTCCCATCACACAGAGATCGTATATTTTGTTCCCAGAAGCACCTATAGGACTTGAAGTGTGTTAGTCCCATCACACAGAGCTATATTTTCTTCCCAGAAGCACCTATAGGACTTGTAGTGTGTTAGTCCCATCACACAGAGATCATATATTTTGTTCCCAGAAGCACCTATAGGACTTGAAGTGTGTTAGTTCCATCACACAGAGCTATATTTTCTTCCCAGAAGCACCTATAGGACTTGTAGTGTGTTAGTCCCATCACACAGAGATCATATATTTTGTTCCCAGAAGCACCTATAGGACTTGAAGTGTGTTAGTCCCATCACACAGAGCTATATTTTCTTCCCAGAAGCACCTATAGGACTTGAAGTGTGTTAGTCCCATCACACAGAGATCATATATTTTGTTCCCAGAAGCACCTATAGGACTTGAAGTGTGTTAGTCCCATCACACAGAGATCATATATTTTGTTCCCAGAAGCACCTATAGGACTTGTAGTGTGTTAGTCCCATCACACAGAGCTATATTTTGTTCCCAGAAGCACCTATAGGACTTGAAGTGTGTTAGTCCCATCACACAGAGCTATATTTTCTCCCCAGAAGCACCTATAGGACTTGTAGTGTGTTAGTCCCATCACACAGAGATCATATATTTTGTTCCCAGAAGCACCTATAGGACTTGAAGTGTGTTAGTCCCATCACACAGAGCTATATTCTGTTCCCAGAAGCACCTATAGGACTTGAAGTGTGTTAGTCCCATCACACAGAGCTATATTTTCTTCCCAGAAGCACCTATAGGACTTGAAGTGTGTTAGTCCCATCACACAGAGCTATATTTTGTTCCCAGAAGCACCCATAGGACTTGAAGTGTGTTAGTCCCATCACACAGAGATCCTATATTTTGTTCCCAGAAGCACCTATAGGACTTGAAGTGTGTTAGTCCCATCACACAGACCTATATTTTCTTCCCAGAAGCACCCATAGGACTTGTAGTGTGTTAGTCCCATCACACAGAGCTATATTTTGTTCCCAGAAGCACCTATAGGACTTGAAGTGTGTTAGTCCCATCACACAGAGATCCTATATTTTGTTCCCAGAAGCACCTATAGGACTTGAAGTGTGTTAGTCCCATCACACAGACCTATATTTTCTTCCCAGAAGCACCCATAGGACTTGAAGTGTGTTAGTCCCATCACACAGAGATCCTATATTTTGTTCCCAGAAGCACCTATAGGACTTGAAGTGTGTTAGTCCCATCACACAGACCTATATTTTCTTCCCAGAAGCACCCATAGGACTTGTAGTGTGTTAGTCCCATCACACAGAGATCCTATATTTTGTTCCCAGAAGCACCTATAGGACTTGAAGTGTGTTAGTCCCATCACACAGACCTATATTTTCTTCCAGAAGCACCCATAGGACTTGTAGTGTGTTAGTCCCATCACACAGAGCTATATTTTGTTCCCAGAAGCACCTATAGGACTTGAAGTGTGTTAGTCCCATCACACACAGATCCTATATTTTGTTCCCAGAAGCACCTATAGGACTTGAAGTGTGTTAGTCCCATCACACAGACCTATATTTTCTTCCCAGAAGCACCCATAGGACTTGAAGTGTGTTAGTCCCATCACACAGAGATCCTATATTTTGTTCCCAGAAGCACCTATAGGACTTGAAGTGTGTTAGGCCCATCACACAGACCTATATTTTGTTCCCAGAAGCACCTCTAGGACTTGAAGTGTGTTAGTCCCATCACACAGACCTATATTTTCCTCCCAGAAGCACCCATAGGACTTGTAGTGTGTTAGTCCCATCACACAGAGATCCTATATTTTGTTCCCAGAAGCACCTATAGGACTTGAAGTGTGTTAGTCCCATCACACAGAGATCCTATATTTTGTTCCCAGAAGCACCCATAGGACTTGAAGTGTGTTAGTCCCATCACACAGACCTATATTTTCTTCCCAGAAGCACCCATAGGACTTGAAGTGTGTTAGTCCCATCACACAGAGATCCTATATTTTGTTCCCAGAAGCACCTATAGGACTTGAAGTGTGTTAGTCCCATCACACAGACCTATATTTTGTTCCCAGAAGCACCTATAGGACTTGAAGTGTGTTAGTCCCATCACACAGAGATCCTATATTTTGTTCCCAGAAGCACCTATAGGACTTGAAGTGTGTTAGTCCCATCACACAGAGATCCTATATTTTGTTCCCAGAAGCACCTATAGGACTTGAAGTGTGTTAGTCCCATCACACAGACCTATATTTTGTTCCCAGAAGCACCTATAGGACTTGAAGTGTGTTAGTCCCATCACACAGAGATCCTATATTTTGTTCCCAGAAGCACCTATAGGACTTGAAGTGTGTTAGTCCCATCACACAGAGATCCTCTATTTTCTTTGCAGAAGCACCCATAGGACTTCTAGTGTGTTAGTGGCATCACACAGAGCTCCTATATTTTCTTCTCAGCAGCACCCACAGGACTTCTAGTGTGTTAGTGGCATCACACAGAGCTCCTATATTTTCTTTGCAGAAGCACCCATAGGACTTCTAGTGTGTTAGTGGCATCACACAGAGCTCCTATATATTCTTCTCAGCAGCACCCACAGGACTACCGACTACAATGGCTGGAAGACCGCCAAGGGGAGGCAGAGCGTGCAGAACCAAGAACACAGGGCAGGCAGGCTCTGTTTCTAGTGGACGTGGCCGTGGCCGTGGACGTGGTCGTGCATCGTCATCAGCACGTGGCCATGGGACACGCGCGTCTTTGTTTTCGGCAGCTGGACATGTGGAGCCGCATCATGCTGAAGGCTTGGTAGAATGGATGACCAAGCCCTCCTCATCCTCCTCATCCTCTCTCACCCAGGCTCAGGGTACTGGCAGAGCAGCTGCCAACGCGTACTCAATGGCATCATCAGCCACCCCTTCCCTAGACCCACCATGTCCTCCTGAGGAGTCCCCCGAACTCTTTGAGCACAGTGTTGGGTACATGCTCCAGGAGGATGCCCAACAATTCGAAGGCTCGGATGATGATACCCAGCTTGAGGAATCTGGCAGTACTGTTCCACCAGCTGCAGCTTACTGCCAGGTTTGCTCTAGTGGTGAAGAGGGAGGGGATGATGAGGTCACTGACTCCACGTGGGTGCCTGAAGGGAGAGAGGATGAGGAGGAGGACGAGGAGGAGGAGGATGCGGCGTCACATGTCCAACGAGGCAGGATGCCCCCTGGAGGCCAGGTAGAGGCCAGCACAGCAACTGTACAACACCGCAGAGCTCCGCCTGTGCAGGGCGCTGCCTCTGCACGTTATAAGAAAAGTTCTTTGGTGTGGGCCTTTTTTGAGACGAGTGCATCAGATCGCACCACTGCTATTTGCAATATTTGTCTCAAGCGTATCTCGCGTGGCCAAAACATCAGCCGCTTGGGCACCACAAGCATGACCAGACATATGTCGACCTGCCATGCAGCTCGTTGGCAGGCACACATAAAAGACCCACACCAAAGAACTAAGCGGACCTCTCCTTGCTCCTCATCAGCTGGGATCTCCATCCCCACTACACCTTCAGTCCTCTCTGAAAGCTGCTCTGAGAGGACTGAAGGTGTAGAATTAGGTGTGTCACAACCAAGTACTTGCAGTACACCGACGTCCGATTGCAGCAGGCAAATTTCCCTGCCCCAGCTGCTGGACCGTAGAAAGAAGTACACTCCCAGCCATCCACATGCCCAGCGGTTGAATGCTAGCTTGGCTAAATTGCTAGCACTTCAACTGCTGCCTTTTCAGTTGGTAGACTCGGCCCCCTTCCGTGAGTTTGTTCAATGTGCGGTTCCTCAGTGGCAGGTTCCCAAACGCCACTTTTTCTCACGGAAGGCGATTCCGTCTCTCTACCGGCATGTGGAAGGCAATGTCCATGCCTCGCTGGACAGGGCGGTCAGCGGTAAGGTGCATATTACCGCTGACTCATGGTCCAGCAGGCATGGACAGGGACGTTATCTTTCTTTCACGGCCCATTGGGTCACTCTATTGGCAGCTGGGAGGGATGCAGGACAAGGTGCAGTAGTGTTGGAGGTTGTTCCGCCACCACGCCTCCAAAACGCTACTACTGCTACTGGTTGTGACACACCTCTCTCCTCCACCCCCTCCTCTTCTTCTTCCTCCAGTGCTCTGTCCTTGGAACCAGCGGTGCTCCGTAGGCGTACAAGGGGCTACGCAAGTACGCAGGCAAAAAGTTGCCATGCCGTGCTTGCGCTGGTGTGTTTGGGGGACAGGAGCCACACTGGGCCAGAGGTTCTGGCAGCTCTGCAGGGGCAGGCCGAGAGGTGGTTGACGCCACGTCAGCTTAAGCCAGGAATGGTCGCTTCTGACAATGGCACCAACCTCCTCTCCGCCCTGCGACAGGGGCAGCTCACCCATGTGCCCTGCATGGCTCACGTCCTCAACCTGGTGGTGCAGCGGTTCTTGGGCAGGTTCCCAGGCTTACAGGATGTCCTGAGGCAGGCCAGGAAAGTCTGTGTGCATTTCCGCCGATCTTATAATGCCAGTGCTCGGCTGACTGAGCTGCAAAAGGAGCTGAATCTGCCCAAGAACCGCCTAATATGTGACATGCCCACCAGGTGGAACTCAACGTTGGCCATGCTGCAGCGACTGCACACGCAGCAGAGGGCCATCAATGAGTACCTTTGCGACTACGGCACCAGGACAGGGTCAGGGGAGCTTGGTTTTTTTTCCCCACGTCAGTGGAGCATGATCAGGGATGCATGCACTGTCCTCTCACCATTTGAGGAGGCCACGAGGATGGTGAGCAGTGACAGTGCATGCATCAGTGACACTGTACCTCTTGTCCACCTGTTGGAGCATACGCTGCATGGGATAATGGACAGGGCACTTGAGGCAGAACAGAGGCAGGAAGAGGAGGACTTCCTAGCCTCTCAAGGCCCCCTTTATCCGGACAGTGTTCCTTCTGTCCCACCCATCACACAGGAAGAGGATGAGGAGGAGGAGGAGGAGGATTGTGTGAGCATGGAGGTGGAGCCTGGCACTCAGCATCAGCAGCAGCAGTCTTTTAGGGATGATGTACAGTCCCAACAAACCAGTGGACTTGTACGTGGCTGGGAGGAGGTGGCTGGCGATCATGTCATCCTCAGTGACCCAGAAGATTCCGGACCGAATGCCTCAGCTAACCTACGCTGCATGGCCTCCCTGATCCTGCAAAGCCTGCGGAAGGATCCTCGTGTTCTTCGGATCAAGGAGAGGGACCATTACTGGCTGGCCACTCTCCTTGATCCACGGTACAAGGGTAAGGTTGCGGACCTTATCTTGCCGTCGCAGAGGGAGCAGAGGATGAGACATCTCAGGGAGGCCTTGCAGAAAGGTCTGTGCAACGCATTCCCAGAAACTGGGAGGTTACAAACTCCTGGTCCTGGGCGACGAGTTGCTGAGGCTTTGGTCAGTAGCAGAAGGAGCGGTGGGGAAGGTGGACGTCTGACCGATGCGTTCAGACAATTTTTTAGTCCGCAGCCCCAAGGTATGATCGGTTCCAGCAACCATCGCCAGCGTCTGATATACATGGTGCAGGAATACCTTGGGGCAAGGTCAGACTTGGACACCTTTCCCACCGAAAATCCTCTGGCTTACTGGGTCCTGAGGATGGATCACTGGCCAGAGCTTGCACAGTATGCAATTGAGCTACTGGCCTGTCCTGCCTCCAGCGTTCTTTCCGAACGCACATTCAGTGCTGCTGGAGGATTTGTCACCGATCATAGGGTGTGCCTGTCCACCGCCTCGGTTGATCGACTGACCTTCATCAAAATGAATCAGTCTTGGATCACCACCAGCTACCAGGCACCTGAGCGGATATAACGGAATAATTTATAATGTCACATCCCTTCAAGACTGCCTATGCTGATGCTGAGTGACTGTCCTCTTATGTTCACTGACTATCCTCTTCCTCCTCCTCAATGATCCATGCCACCACACCAGTGCCTAAGGCACAATTTTTCAGCCCCTGTTTAACAGGGGCGTGTACATACAATTTTTATAAAAAAAAGCTTCGCAACACGTGTGACTGCTGTGCTCCAAGTACAGTATCTGTGAGGGGTTGCAGTGTTGTGGCACCAGCACCAGTGCCTAAGGCACAATTTTTCAGCCCCTGTTTAACAGGGGCGTGTACTTACAATTTTTTTTAAAAATGCTTCGCAACACGTGTGACTGCTGTGCTCCAAGTACAGTATCTGTGAGGGGTTGCAGTGTTGTGGCACCAGCACCAGTACCTAAGGCACAATTTTTCAGCCCCTGTTTAACAGGGGCGTGTACTTACAATTTTTTAAAAAAATGCTTCGCAACACGTGTGACTGCTGTGCTCTAAGTACAGTATCTGTGAGGGGTTGCAGTGTTGTGGCACCAGCACCAGTGCCTAAGGCACAATTTTTCAGCCCCTGTTTAACAGGGGCGTGTACATACAATTTTTATAAAAAAAAGCTTTGCAACACGTGTGACTGCTGTGCTCCAAGTACAGTATCTGTGAGGGGTTGCAGTGTTGTGGCACCAGCACCAGTGCCTAAGGCACAATTTTTCAGCCCCTGTTTAACAGGGGCGTGTACTTACAATTTTTTAAAAAAATGCTTCGCAACACGTGTGACTGCTGTGCTCCAAGTACAGTATCTGTGAGGGGTTGCAGTGTTGTGACACCAGCACCAGTGCCTAAGGCACAATTTTTCAGCCCCTGTTTAACAGGGGCGTGTACATACAATTTTTATAAAAAAAAGCTTCGCAACACGTGTGACTGCTGTGCTCCAAGTACAGTATCTGTGAGGGGTTGCAGTGTTGTGGCACCAGCACCAGTGCCTAAGGCACAATTTTTCAGCCCCTGTTTAACAGGGGCGTGTACTTACAATTTTTTAAAAAAATGCTTCGCAACACGTGTGACTGCTGTGCTCCAAGTACAGTATCTGTGAGGGGTTGCAGTGTTGTGGCACCAGCACCAGTGCCTAAGGCACAATTTTTCAGCCCCTGTTTAACAGGGGCGTGTACTTACAATTTTTTAAAAAAATGCTTCGCAACACGTGTGACTGCTGTGCTCCAAGTACAGTATCTGTGAGGGGTTGCAGTGTTGTGGCACCAGCACCAGTGCCTAAGGCACAATTTTTCAGCCCCTGTTTAACAGGGGCGTGTACATACAATTTTTATAAAAAAAGCTTCGCAACACGTGTGACTGCTGTGCTCCAAGTACAGTATCTGTGAGGGGTTGCAGTGTTGTGGCACCAGCACCAGTGCCTAAGGCACAATTTTTCAGCCCCTGTTTAACAGGGGCGTGTACTTACAATTTTTTAAAAAAAATGCTTCGCAACACGTGTGACTGCTGTGCTCCAAGTACAGTATCTGTGAGGGGTTGCAGTGTTGTGGCACCAGCACCAGTGCCTAAGGCACAATTTTTCAGCCCCTGTTTAACAGGGGCGGGTAATTACAAATCTTGATCTAATAGTTCACAGCAGGGCCCATTCCTGCGCCCACCAAGAGTATCTATGAGGGCCTACAGTCTTGTGGCAACACCGTCCACCACCACCGCCAAAGGCCCAATTTTTCTGCCCTGTTCATCAGGTGCTTGCAATTACAAATCTTGATCTAATAACTCGCAGCAGGGCCCATTCCTGCGCCCACCAAGAGTAACTGTGAGAGCTTACAGTCTTGTGGCAACACCGTCCACCACCACCACCACCCCCAATTTTTCTGCCCTGTTCAACAGGTGCATGCAATTACAAATCTTGATCTATTAACTCACAGCAGGGCCCATTCCTGTGCCCACCAGTCTTGTGGCTACACCAACATCTAATAGGGCAAATTTCTGCAGAGTATATACGCCAGGCCCCTACTTTCAAACATCCAACTTACAAACGACTCCTACTTGCAAATGGAAAGAGAAAACAGGAAGTGAGAGGAAATCTACCCCTAGGAAGGGAAATTCTATCCTGTTAGATTTAATTTGGGAAAAAGGTATCTCCTCTCTACTGATACTTTATCACCAATCCTTGTTTCAATTAAAACCCCACTTTTCCAAAAACATTTGTCATTGGGACGGAAAGTGAGGTGACATGTTCTGAACAGATGTGCAAAGACAGCAAATGTTACAGGGGTGATAACCCCTCCCTATGTTCTCCAAAAAGCTTAAAAATAGATTTTTTTGGGATGGAGCTACACTTCATAATGTACCTGTTCAGATTCTACTTAAGAACAAACCTAAAGCCGCAAGTGGTTTTAAATGGCTTCTTTTTTTCCTTTACAAATGTCATTTTGTGCAAGGACAGTTCTAAACACGGGAAACACATGCCACTTCACAGGCATACTTTAGACACCCCCCAGGTACCATATTTAAAGGAAAATTTCACTTTTTTTTTTTCACTTTATGCATCATTAAAATACATGCTCCCGAAAAAACGTTAGTTTTTAAAAGTTTTTTTTGCATTGATATATGTCCCCTGGGGCAGGACTCGGGTCCCCAAACCTGTTTTATGACATTAACATGCATATTGGCCGTTGTAATTAGCACTTTTGATTTTGAACGTTCGCGTCCATTATAACGTATAGGGTTCGAAAATTCGCGCAAACTTTCGGTCCGTTCGAAGGTTCTGGTGCGAACCGAACCCGGGGGTGTTCGGCTCATCCCTAGTCTACACATAAAACATCAATCTATCCTTTATAATGTAATATAGACCATAACTTTTGTACCTTTGTTAAGAATACCTACCTAATTATTTGTTCCTTACATTGTTACATATGTAAAACATATGATTATTGTCAAGTTTCGACATATTTTTGTACTCTTTTTGTACCACCTTTTGCACTCAATAAAAATAGTTTGTAAACAAAAAAAATGAAGACAGACATTACAGTTACATTACAATTTTGTACAAGAGGAATCAGAGGGCCCTACTCGCTAGAGCTTACAATCTAGGAGGGAGGGTCAATTGATACAAAAGGTAATAGCTGTGGGGGATGAGCTGATGGAGAAAGTAAAGTTGTAAGTGACACTGAAGGTGCGGTGAGATAGGTAAAAATATCCCTCTTCTCTTTCAGAACGGGAGAGCAACACCATGCCATTTCTAAGACTTCTTAACCAGAAGGCTGACAAAAAATTCCCTGTCTCTATTTCTCCATACAGAGGGAAGAAAAAAAAAATGTTTAACATTTAATGGGAAGTGACATATGGTCTAATTTTTTCACTCAAATCTGCTCAGACAAAGAAAAAAATTACAAATCCCCAGTAGGCTGATTTGTCATGAATAGTAATACCAACATCGTTTTGGGATGATTAGGAGTTACAATTAAGGGTTATTAATAATGACACAAATAGCCAGATTTAAGGGCCTCATTTTGTTCTGAGTAATATTCATTGCAGCTCTGTTTAAACAGATCCTTCCACATTCACTGACAGAAGGGATGAGATAATCTCTTATCTGCAGTTCCTTGTAACAGCTCCCTAGAGGGGACTCACAGGACCTAGGACAGAGGAAATAAGACATTGTGTGGTAGGAGTGATGTCAAAGCATCCATGGTGAGGATAGCTGGCTGAATCGGAAAAGACTTAGTAAGCTGCATATCAACATGGTTTTATTTGAATACAGAGCATGATATTAGTTTTTATTTACCATTGCAACGTTATGCCTGTCATCTATACAGTACATAACAGATATGGCTTTATTTGTCAAAGTGTATTTAAAATTTTACCCATGATGTCTGACTTTTCCTGCACTTTCTAAAATTCACACCTGTTTACTATCACCATTACAAGAGAAGAAATGTACATATTCACCACAGCTATTGTGGACTTAAGAGCTAAATTGAGGAAAAGAACCACCAAGGCAGTATTCTCAGGAATACTATCGGTACATCGAGCAACCCCAGAAAGGCAGAGGGAGATTAGGGAAGTAAACAAAAGGGATAGACCCGTGCACGCCTACCATGCTGTGAACATAGCATCGAGCCGGTGGCGGGGAGAGGACACACAGGCAACTATTTGGCAAGGCTGCACTCTGGAGATCTCTGGTCCGGTATTATTGGAGACTGCCTATACCACTATTGGTCCCAAGGAGGAATAGGATTCGATTATCCATCCCTGGCTGACCCTACATAAGGAGATCCGGTTCGGTGCCTATCTGGATGGTTGAGATTTATCCCGATATCATCATATGGGCTTATTTGAGCTTGCCCTCTGGTAAGCGCATTTTACTAACGGTGGTGGATCACGGTGTTTTTGATTTTCACAGTCACCAGTTATTGGATTTCACCCTGTCACATTTATGAACATTGTTCTATTTTATATCACTGGACTTTTATGGATATTTACTTTTTTGTTTTAACCCCCTTTTTCTTGGATTTTCATCACTTCCAATTTGCACATTTATTTATTTAAAATTTGAGTCACTAGCGCAGCTTTTTGTAATATTTTGTTTGTTTATTGTATATATCTCGCAATTTTTCAGCTGCTGCTAATTATCATTTTTCACTTACACATAATTTCATATGTTATTTATTTGATCAATATCAGTAATTCCTAGGATTTTTTAGTTAGGGATTAGGGCGGTGTTTACTTCCTTTTTTCTCAAATCCAAATACCTGGATCTGGGCAGCTATCGCTTTTGGAGATTCAACCCCAAGATTATCATCTCATGTAAGTGTTACTAGCACATGATGCACAAAATCCTCCATCCTTATTTCACACGATGAACATAGCCTTCTTAACTATCAACGCCAAGAGACTTAACCCCCCTGCAAAGTGCAGGACATTATGGAAAGAGGCTGCGCAAAACAAATGCGACATTCTCTGCGTCCATGAAATGCACTTTAATACCCATGCTCAGCCTAAATGCTCCAGCCCCAAATTCCCACATATCTTTTTCTCAAGCACAGATACAAAAAAAAGAGGAATAATTACTGCTGTAAGAGACACGGTTGCCTTTAACCACTTTCAGACCGGACCAATTTGCAGCCAAAGGACCAGGCCCCTTTTTGCGATTCGGCACTGCGTCGCTTTAACTGACAATTGCGCGGTCGTGCGACGTGGCTCCCAAACAAAATTGACGTCCTTTTTTTCCCCACAAATAGAGCTTTCTTTTGGTGGTATTTGATTGCCCCTGCGGTTTTTATTTTTTGCGCTATAAACAAAAAAGGGCGACAATTTTGAAAAAAAACGCATTATTTTTTATTTTTTGCTATAATAAATATCCCCCAAAAATACATAAATTTTTTGTGTGACTGCGACATTATGGCGGACACATCTGACATTTTTGGGACCATTGTCATTTATACAGCAATCAATGCTATTTAAATGCATTGATTCCTGTATAAATGACACTGGCAGTGAAGGGGTTAACCACAAAGGGGCAGTGTAGGGGTTAAGTATGCCTAGGGGTGTGTTTCTTACTGTGGGGGGGCGTGGCTGTCAGCTAGTGAATGCTGATCTCTGCTCCAATCACAGGGAGCAGAGATCGGCGTCACTAGTTGCTAGGCAGAACGGGGAGATGCTGTTTATCTCGGCATCTCCCCGTTCAGCCTTCCCGTGAGACGATCGCGGGTGTCCCCGCGGCAATCGAGTCCGCGGGGCCCGCGAACGGACTCACGGGGGTCCCGACCGGCGTGGGAGCGTGCCGCTCCCGGCGCGCTAACGATGGCACGGACTGGCATCAAGGAGGGACTTATATATATGCCCTCCTGCCTGTACGTGCCATTCTACCGACGTATATCTGTGTGCGCCGGTCGGGAAGTGGTTAAACTGCATAAGGAGCTGTCTGACCCACAGGGCAGATACCACATTTTGGTCTGTGACATTAACTCTATCACCTACACAGTGGTAAATGTATATTCTCCAAATGAACACCAAGCTCGTTTCTTCCACAGAGTCCCAAAGGAGGTCAATCAATTCCAACAGGGCTACCTACTGTTGTGTGGGGACTTCAATCTACCCCCTGACCCTAAAATGGACTCCACCAAGCTCTCTATTAGACATCAACATTCACTCCAGCCCCTGCTTTTCCGGTATGATCTACAGTGGGGACGGAAAGTATTCAGACCCCCTTAAATTTTTCACTCTTTTTTTTAAACAATAGTTTTTTATTGAAGGGTTTTTGAACAGTACAGCGAAAAATAAAAAGAAGAATATTACACATCAAACTTCAAGTAATTGCAGTTTACAAACCATGTGCTAGAAATACACAACATTAATCATGTATAGGCCAATAATAGCCAACATTAATATCGTTAGTCAGAATATGCATGTTCAGTACTACCGTCATATTAAATGTGAACAGTAGGTAGGTACTCTGGACCGTCCGCCCCCAAGGGTGCCCCACGCGGGATCATGCTGCACCCCAAGGGGCACCAACCCAGAGCCCCTCCGTGTCATTCTATAGCCTTGTGTTGAAGTATGAAGCTTTCTGGTAATAGATTGAGATATCGAAAGGTTTCCTGAGAATAATCATCACTAACTGGGAAATCGATATGTAATAAGGGAAGAAAACAGAATTTTAACTGGGGAGGATAAGAGGGGGGAAAGGAGGGGAGAGAGCCTATAATAGGGCTCGAATTGGCAGGAAGATTGTCAATAAGGAGGAGATGAGCTCCTATATATATTGGTTCTCATTCGTGAAATTGTTTTTTTTTTTTTTTTTTTTTTTTTAGCTATTTCCTATAGGATTTGTACCAGTCTATCCATGGTTGCCAGTTATTCAGAAATACAGTGTGTTTCCCTGCTATGGATGCTAGTATGGATTCATAAGTGTAATGAGTGGAAAGGGTTTGTATAACATTGTGTACTTCTGGGGCATCAGGCGATTTCCAGATTCTGAGTATGACTAATTTCGCTGCTAAAAATAGGTGGGTGGTAAATTGACGTAGTGTTGGAGGAATATCTTCTATGCCTATATTTAGTAGAGCAAGGGAAGGGGAAATTGAAATTTTTAAACCTGTCGCTTGTCGATAGATTGCAAATATTGTTGACCAAAATTTTGCAAGCTTACTACAAGACCACAGTATGTGGAAGATATTACCTACTTGGGAGCATTGCCTCCAGCAAAGGGGAGAGGCTGTAGAACTAAATTTAGCGATTTTGAATGGTGTTAAGTACCATCTCTGTGTGACTTTGTGGGATAGTTCCCAGAGGGAAGTACTTTTTGTGGCTGAGTAATTGTGATGAATTGCTTTACTCCATTGTTCTATCGAGAAGCTAGTTCCTAAGTCCCTTTCCCAGGCTAACATAGATTGAGATTTAACCAGTACTGATTTGTTATGTAAAATGTTGTAGAATAGGGAAATTCCGCCTCTACGACATTCGTTGGAGGTTAGATATTTTTTAATTTGCCAATGTACTTCATATGGTGGGATATAGGTACATGTGGTGTAGGATTTTAGACGAGCATAAGTGAAGTATTCTAGGTGTGGTAAATTGTATTCCTTTTGAAGAGACACAAAAGGTTTGAGCTTAGGACCATTATATAAATCTTGTAACCAGGAGATGCCTTTTTTGGTCCATTCATCTAAAGATAGCTCAGAAATTAATAATGGTAAAATGGATAAAGGTATTGGGATTTGAATAGTTGGACAACTAGAATCATGATGTGCAGATAGGATTTTCCAGGATTGTAGTGTTGCTAGGACTGGAAGAGGTAAATGTTTGGGGATCTGTTTAAGGTATGGAAATGCTAAGGTATATAAATATAAATTACCTCCGGGAATGACAGATTGTTCTATTTCTTTCCATAGTGAAGTGGGTTGGCCGGAAAACCATCCTTTAAGTTGTGCTAAAATAGCAGAGCTATGGTAGTCTGCCAGTATGGGTAGACCTAAGCCCCCGGCTTTCCTAGTTTTGCTCAATTTAGCGAAGGCGCTTCTAGCTTTTCTACCTTCCCATAAAAATTTGGAAATCATTGATTGCGATGTTTTAAAGAATTGTTTGCTCACCGGTATAGGGACAGAGCGATATATGTACAACAGTTGGGGCAGTACTTGCATTTTAAAAGCCGCCAGGCGACCTGACCATGATAGAATGTGTCTGCTTAAGGCTAAAAGATTTGTTCGTAATTTGGATTCTAGTGGGAGATAGTTGGCTTTAAACAGTTGTTCTGGGTGGGAAGTAAGTGTAATCCCTAAGTATGTGATACCAGAGTCTTGCCATGTGAATGGGAATTTATTTTTAAGACATGTCTTTTCCCGCAGTGGAAGCCCTAGGTCAAGGACATAGGATTTAGTGTTGTTCACTTTGTAATAAGAGATTGCGCTATATTTTTCCAATAAATCTGTTGCATGTGCTAATGATATTGACGGTTTTGTAAGCATTAGTATTACATCATCAGCGAAAAGACTGATAACATGTTTGCGGTTATTTATGACAAAGCCGTGAATATCAGGGTTATTTCTGAAGCTTGAGGCTAGGGGTTCCATTAGCATGTTAAATATTAGTGGCGATAATGGGCACCCCTGCCGAGTGCCATTCGTGATACTAAAAGGTTTAGATAACATACCAGAGGTGAGTACCCTAGCAGATGGGGAGGTATAAAGGGCTAAGATAGCTGAAAGTATGTGGCCAGTAAAGCCGAATTTCGTGAGCACCCTGGAAAGATAGATCCAGTGCACTCGGTCGAACGCCTTCTCTGCATCCAAAGCTAGGAGCAGAGAAGGCGTTCGAGATTTCCTTGCTATAGTTATAATATTAATAACTCGTCTCGTTGCGTCCGAGGTCTGCCTACCTTTTGTGAATCCCGATTGGTCAGGATTGATTATCGTTGGTAGTATGTCTACCAGTCTTAGTGCTAAGATTTTCGCATACAATTTTAAGTCATTGTTCAATAACGATATAGGCCTGAAGTTCTGGGGCACATCAGGGCTCTTTCCAGGTTTCGGGAGAGTTACAATAGTGGCCTCCAGCATTTCAGGCGGGAAAGAGGCAGAAGCAACTGCAGCATTGAACACCCCAAGGAGGTGAGGACTCAGTACTGTCTTGAAGGCTTTGTAATATTCTCCTGTTAGTCCGTCAGGGCCAGGAGATTTGTTATTAGGTAAGACATCTATAGCTTTAAGTATTTCAAGAATTGTAAAGGGTTTATTTAAATCATTAAGTTGATCGGCATTTAGTTTAGGGATGTCAATTCTAGATAAGAATTCATCTATACTGGTCATTGTGGGTTGTGGAGTTGAAATATCGTTTTTGAGGTTGTACAGGGATTCGTAATAGTCGCTAAAAGAATCAGCGATTTTTTGTGGGTCCATTTCTTTTTTGTTGGTTTTGGAGTTTATCATGTATGGGATTTTGGTTTTGAAACGTTGTCCTTGTATTTTACGCGCCAGGGCTTTTCCTGCTTTATTGCTGGTAGAATAAAAGGACAGTTTCATTTTTCTTTCTATTTGTTCGAATTTGTGTAATAAAATGAGTCTGAGTTCATGTCTCAGGTTTGCTAGTTTCGTGTGAAGGGACGGAGTTGTTTGGCTTTTGTTTTGGTCTTCTAATGATCTAATTTCTGTCAGTATCGTGTCAATCTGCAGCTGCCTCTGCCTCTTCAACCTTGCTCCTTGTTGGATAAACATGCCACGGATAAATGCTTTATGAGCATTCCATACAGAAAATGAGGAAATATCAGGGGTAGAGTTGATCTGGAAATACTCAGAAAGATGGTCCTCCAATTTAGTTTTGGTAGTTGGGTTATAGATTAGTTGAGCGTTGGAACGCCACATATAAGCGTTGTTAACTGGGTTATCATCTGCGATAGTGAGAAGGACAGAGGCATGGTCAGACCATGTGATCAAATTGATTTTAGTATGCAATATTTTTTGGAGGAGCCATTTATCCGACAGATACAGATCAATTCTACTGTATGAGCGATGCCTGTGGGAATAAAAGGAATAATCCCTTTCGTTAGAGTGTCTACATCTCCACACATCATAGATGTCATGGTGTCGGAGAAAGTTGCTCAGGGACAAGGGTTTCCTAGCTGGGGTAGCAGTAGAGTCTAATGTTGGGTCAGAGATGATATTGAAGTCGCCGCATAGTAGCAGCAGTCCTTGTTGAACTTTTCTGATCTTTTTCATTAGATTGTTTAGGAAGTTAATCTGTCGTCTGTTTGGGACATACACATTAACCAATGTATAACGGGTATTGTTAATGTCGCAGATTAAGATAATGTAGCGACCGTTGTCATCAGGGATTTCTTGCTGTAGTTTAAAGGAAATGGAGTCTTTGATCGCAATCATAACTCCTTTCTTTTTTTCTTGCGCATTAGAGGTAAAGTAGTGCTGGAATCCTTTAAATGTGCATTTAGGAGGAGCATCTTTATGGAAATGTGTCTCCTGGACGCACAATATATCACAGTGGGAATTTTGAGCCTCTTTTCCCAGAGAAAATCTCTTAGCCGGATGGTTAAGTCCGTGAGCATTTATTGTTAATATATTAATTGGCATTGTCCTTACGTGGTGGTGTGCTTATATTAGATGTTGGAATGTACTCACTAGTATGGGCTTCCTGGAGTGAGTTCTTGGCGAAGTGATGCTGACGAGCAGTGTTAAGGAGTTCAATTTTAGTGAGAGTCCTTGGTAGCTGGAACGATAGCTGGTATCGTGAGATGAAGTGGAGTTCATCTGAAAGAGAAGGCGGTGAAGACATTTCCTGCGGGGAAGATAAATGGGGAGATAAAGAAGAAACAAAACAATCAACATTTAAAAGGAGGGTCGTTATAACCCGTGTGCAGATCATATCTGCTCAGGTAGTAGGGGCTGGATGCCCGTGGTGAGACTCCTGTGGACGGGGCCTGTGTGTCAGGCTATTGTGTTAGGCGGCTTAGGATCCAATAGTAGTTTAAGAAATGGACGTAAGTGTCAATCAGTAGAGAATCAGGTGTGGCGGCCCTGCTGCCATTCTGGTGGAAGTCTGTGTGGGCTTCCATTAGCTGGTGTCGGATACGGTTCGTCAGGGAGGATCTTCCATGTTTTTAGAAGCTGAAAACCTTTGTTAGGAGATGAAATCACATGGTTAGTACCTTCTTTGGTCACAATCAGTTTGGTTGGAAATCCCCACTTGTAGCTGATGCTGTGGTTTCTCAGTACTTTGGTTATGTTATTAAGATTTTTGCGCAGTTGTAAGGTGTGTTGTGACAAGTCCGCGTAGAACTGCAGCTCGGAGTATTCTGTACCATGATGCTCCCCCTTTCTGGTGATTTGCATTAGTCGTTCTTTAGTCTGATAGAAATGCATGCGAAAGAGCACATCTCTGGGGACATGTTCTGGTATGAAGCTGGGCTTTGGTATGCGATGTATCCTGTCTATGGAAATCTCCATAGGAAGGAGATCCGGCATGAGTGTAGAGAGCATTTTTGTGGCATAGGAACGCAGGTCTGCTGGGCTTACTGCTTCAGGAACACCTCTCAGCTTCACGTTGTTCCTCCTGGCCCTGTCTTCTAAGTCTGCCAGCTTTGCTTTCATCCAGGCCTGTTCTTCCTCTACGGTGTCATGGGCGTCGATTAAATCATTAATCGTGGTGGCGTATTCCCCCATTTTGACTTCCACATGATCTACTCTATCACCCACTGCAGCTAGTTCGGAGCCAAATTTCCTCATACATGTCATCATATCTGAGTGAATAGTGCTGCGTAGAGATATAAGCATGTCTTTAAGAGTAGTATCAAGAACAGGCTGATTTGTTGTGGGGAATGTGTTAATGGAGTCATGCAGCTCCCTAGTGTCATCTTGTGAATCGTCATACGATCTTACCTCATGCTGTTGCGAGCTTCCTTCCTCCAGTCTGCTCTTTGCCTTTGCAGGGCTTCTTCCCAGGGGGGTTGATGCTTGTGAGTGTCCTGGAGAGTGCTGGGCATTGTTGTTCTGCCGCTCTGTGTACCGCTCCGGAGACCTGGAGATGGATAGAGGTGTGGAGGAAGAAGCGCCGGCACCACTTTTGCCATGCTGCGATAGAGGGGGTTTGAAATATGCCGTCAGTCTTTTGGGTCCTTGGTCGGCCCTTTTCCTCCTGGACATGTTGGCAGAGTTCTTAGGGGATAGATCGCTGGTTTACAGGGTGTTATGAGCGCCGCTATGCTCCGTGAGCCGCTTTGTTTTCCCGTCCTATGCAGGAGCTCCGGGCCTAAGCCTCCATTTTAGTTGAGGTCAAGCCATGCCCCCGTCCTGCAGGTTTTTGAGGGTTGAGGTCCTGTGGGTGGTAGGGGTGTGTAGCAGTGGGGGGAACAGGCTCCTGTGGCTAGATATTGTGGGGATTAGCACGGGAGGCCTGAATTGTGGTTGTATTCCTCGGCCGGGTGTAGCAAGATGGCCGCCGCTTCAATGGCTAGGCCGGAGCCGCGGCCTATCCTCCAGGCGGCCGCGTGTGTGGTGTCCGCACCGCCCGGGCTCCTCCCGGGGCTAATCTGCTTTGGTGTGGGTGGGCAGGTGGGTAGTTGGTTGGCTCCGGTTGCGAGACTCAAGCCCGAGGATTCCGGCTGTCTCACAGGCCGCAAGATGGCGGCGGCCCTCTGCTCTATGGCCGGAACCGCGGCCTATCCACCAGGCGGCCGCGTGTGTGGTGTCCGCACCTCCCGGGCTCCTCCCGGGGCTAATCTGCCTCTGTATGAGTGGGTAGGTGGGTGGGTTAGCTAGTTCCCGTTCCGCCGATTGCGGAACTCAAGCCCGGGGATTCCGGAGGTTTTATAGGCCGCAAGATGGCGGCGGCCCTCTGCTATGTGAGGCAGGCCGCTCTCCAGAATAAGGCCTAATCAGCCGATCGGGCTGTTCAATTACCCCTGGGGCTGAAGGGGTAGGGGTCTAGCAGCAGCTGGGGTGAGTTTTGAGGCTCACCTTAGTCTCTTTTTCTTAGGATGGAGATGGATTTTCTAAAGGACGGCGGAGCTCTTCAGTAGCACGTCCGTTCCCCTCAACTTCCGGGCACGCCCCCCAATTTTTCACTCTTTATTATATTGCAGCCATTTGCTAAAATCATGTAAGTTCATTTTTTTCCTCATTAATGTACACACAGCACCCCATAGTGACAGAAAAACACAGAATTGTTGACATTTGTGCAGATTTATTAAAAAAGAAAAACTGAAATATCACATGGTCTTAAGTATTCAGACCCTTTGCTGTGACACTCATATATTTAACTCATTTAGGTGTTGTCCATTTCTTCTGATCATCCTTGAGATGGTTCTACACCTTCATTTGAGTCCAGCTGTGTTTGATTATACTGATTGGACTTGATTAGGAAAGCCACACACCTGTCTATATAAGACCTTGCAGCTCACAGTGCATGTCAGAGCAAATGGGAATCATGAGGTCAAAGGAACTGCCTGAAGAGCTCAGAGACAGAATTGTGGCAAGGCACAGATCTGGCCAAGGTTACAAAAAATGTCTGCTGCACTTACGGTTCCTAAGAGCACAGTCGCCTCCATAATCCTTAAATGATTGTTTGGGACGACCAGGTCCCTTCCTAGTGCTGGCCATCTGGCCAAACCGAGCTATCGGGGGAGAAGAGCCTTTGTGAGAGAGGTAAAGAAGAACCCAAAGATCACTGTGGCTGAGCTCCAGAGATGCAGTCGGGAGATGGGAAAAAGTTGTAGAAAGTCAACCATCACTGCAGCCCTCCACCAGTCGGGGCTTTATGGCAGAGTGGCCCGACGGAAGCCTCTCCTCAGTGCAAGACACATGAAAGCCCCCATTGAGTTTGCTAAAAAAAAACACCTGACTAGGTGTTTCAGTGGATAACCACTCCATTTCAATGGATCAGTCAACAGCCTTCCCAAGCAGTATGTCTGTATCTCTTGCTCTATTAGTTCTCATACAAAATATAAATAGCCATCATAATGTAGTATGTCTCTATTCTTTATTAAAAGTTTAAAAACGACTGTTAGACTCACATTTCGATGTGCCCCTAAGCCAGCACCAAGCTAATCCAGCTGTGTGTTTGGGGTGAAGAGTGTCAGCTTGTCTGCCCTTGTGTTTTGCTCTGTAGGTGTGCGCTCCACGCCTCACTCTCGTTAGACCGGAAAGTGATGTCGTTGAGGCTGCTGGGAGAAAACTGAAATGGAGCGAGTACAAAGAAGGGCAACAAAGCCAATAAAGGGTCTGGAGGATATTAGTTATGAAGAAAGTTTGCGAGCACTGAATTTATTCTCTTTGGAGAAGAGACGCTTGAGAGGGGATATGGTTCCAATTTACAAATACCATACTGTTGAGTGGTGACCCCACAATAGGGATAAAACTTTTTTGCGGAAGGGAGTTTAATAAGACACATGGCCACTCACTAAAATTGGTAGAAAACAAGTTTAACCTTAAACTGCGTAGAGAGTTCTTTACTGTAAGAGCGGCAAGGATGGTGAACCTCTTTCCACAGGTGGGGGTTTCAGCAGGGGGCATCGATAGTTTCAAAAAACTATTAGATAAGCACCTGAACGACCGCAACATACAGGGATATACAATGTAATAATGACCTATAATCACACACATAGGTTGGACTTGATGGACTTGTGTCTTTTCTCAACCTCACCTACTATGTAACTATTGTTTAAAACACCTGCGATACATGCCTGTAGGCTTTTTTATTTTTTTCCATGAAAAAGTTATTGAAAATCAAAATAACAAGCATACATAGCATGGTACAGAGAAACAAGCCTATCCTGTACTGTATATCCACAGGAAGTATCAAAGGGGAGTAACCAGTGTCCGCAAACATAAACAGTGAACAGTTGGAGGTATACCTTCATCGATATATCAGACCTCAGTATAAAATAAGTGCTATGAACTTATGTCTAAAGTTATAGTGAAGTTATTAAAGCATATGTTGTCTCTTAACCTGGAATGTGTCTATTAAGAGTACCAGAATATCTAAAGACCTATGGGCCACACTATAAAGAAAAAAAGAAAAATGCATAGCAGAAGTAAGCAGGAAGTCTAAAGGACTAATTTCCTTCCAGAGGATAATCATTTGTGACATTGAGGTAATATTTCAGTGTGTATACCAGTACAATTTAATTTTAGGAAGAGGGACTTAGATATGTTGCTATAAAGATGGTTGGGAAGTGGTGCATGGATTATGAACCTGTCAGAAAGTTAAGACAATGCATATAGTGGAGTCTCTGTATTTTCGAAAAGAGAGATTGAGAAAGTGGAACAGGAAGGGGAGGGAGAGAAAGAGAGAGAGAAAAAAGTGGGGGTATTGGTATGAGTTATTAGTGGGCTCCATCTCTCACTCCTTCAGTTGGTTTTGGGAGTAGGATGAGGCCTCTATAATAGTCTAGTGTTGGGCAGAGAATCGGGGCCCTTGAAAGAAAACCGTTCACTGTGGAGGTCTATTTGAAAGCTAAGATAGGGAGTTGGTTAGGTTCAGGTATTCAGTTGTCGTTTAAAAAAGATTCCAGCATGCCCATGTTGAGGGGTATTTTGTGGGTGTGTCATGCCCAACACCGATCAGACATTCCATTTCTGCTATATTGCAGATCTTTCTTTGAGCCATTCTTTGATGGATGGGGTGTGTATAGCCCCAGTGAGACAGTATACATTGTTTTACAGCATTAACCATGTTCATGGCCAACAATTTGAAGTAGGCTTCATGTGGGAGATTGTTGTGATGTAGGAGGAGTTGTACTGCGGTGTGGTCCAAGTTTTATGTTGTGACTGGAGCTATAATGCGGGTTACCTCAGCCCAAAAAGATTGAATACGTGGGCAGGACCACCAGATGTGGTCAATGAAGCAATAATGTCCCTCGATCAGATTGACATCTCCAACAGTTCTCAGGAATGTCTGGGCAGACTTTGTGTATTAGGGTGGGGGTTCGATACCACCAAGTTTGTACTTTGTATCCATTTTCCTGAGTAGTCACATTAATTGAACCTTTATGTATGTTTAGGTATATTTGTTCCCAGTTTAGGTATATTTGTTCCCAGTCATTTGGGGAGAGGGAGAGGTCTTTTTCCCATGCTGGACAGGCTAAAGTTAGGAGGATGCCTATAAATAGGAGTGGGTGCATGGATGATATAAGGTGACGTTGTGGGTTTTTCTTAGAGCATAGAGCTTCAAAGGGTGTTAGTTGTCTGGAGACTAGATGTTTTCTGTTCAGTGCAGGGGTGGCCCGTCCATTAAGGGAGCATGTCGATCCCTGTCGATCCCTGCCCCCCCTATCCATGCGTCTGGACCCTTTCAGGACACCGGCACATGCATTGCAATGCATAGGTGCTGTTTTTTTAAAAGCAAAACTTAGAGCCAGAGGCCCGAGCCACTGTACCATGCTGCCTGCCACCCACCACCCACCATGATTGGGTAAGTGCCGGACAGACCAGCAGTTCCGCTCGGGGGGATGGGTGGTTGTTTGCCCCCCCAAAAAAACACCAGCCTTCACTGCTGGACTATAAAAAAAAAGATTTAAAAAAAATGGGGGGAGTAAATTCTAATATAGTGCTTACATACTGTGAACTATATTAATATGTGTCTTGGAAGTTGTTCATTCACAACTACTTTCAATATTGCATCCTAGGGACATAAACCACCTCCACACTAGAATACATCCAGATCTGGAAGATCTAGTTAAATAAACACAACGTGTCATTAAACCCCTTAGCAGGATATCTCTAAAAATTGTGTTACTTTTATTCATATTACAAGGAATGTAAACATGTCTTGTAACAGAAAAAAAGCATGGCAGAAAATGAGATCTGGGGTCAAAAAGACCTCAGATTTCATATTTACACTAAAATGCAATAAAAAAAAATGTCATTTAAAAAAAAATACAAAAAAAAATGGCTATAGATAAGAGCTATGGGCAGAAGTGACATTTTGACATCACTTTCGCCCTGCAATGATATGGTGATGGTCGGGGGCAATCTTCCCCTCACTCATCTCCATGTCAGGCTAAGGAGAGGATCCACCGACAGCCCCGGTAAGTGGTGGAGGGCACTGCAGCGTGCGGCGGGAGGGGGGCCCCTCTCCCGTCGCCGATAAGTGATCTCGTGGCTAATCCGCCACAGAGACCACTTTTATCTTGAAGTGGACCGCCGGCTGAAGAAGAGGATACCAGGGTTATGGCAACTAGCTGCTGTCATAACAACGATAATCCTCTTCAAATTACTAACGTATAATTACGATGGGCGGTCCGGAAGTGGATAAAGGAATATTTCATTTTTATTGTTTCACTTTAAGCATTATTAAAATCAGAGTCCATTCAAACAGGGGCAACATGACTTCCAGCGTGACTTTGGAAGGCAACTTGGACACGACTTGAGTATGAATCACAGCAAGACTTGAGGCAACTTACATAGCAACTTGAAGTTGCCTCCAGAACAGGGAACTTTGCCAGTGGTCAATCACATAATAATCAGCTCTGTGGGAGGGAGGGGTTTGCCTAGAAAACTATTTTTACTTCCTGGAAAGTTGCTTCAGTTAAGACAGGGGATGCGACTTGGAGGCAACTTCCATTGAAATCAATGGGTACAAGTTGCCTACAAGTCGGATTGAAGTAGTACAGGAACCTTTTCTGAAGTCGGAGCGACTTCAGTAGTGTGCATTAAGATGGCTCTCATTCACTTACATTGATTTTATCATGTCGTGCGACTTGAGTCAACTTGGGGCGACTTCAAGTCGGATCCAAATTTGCCCCTGTGTGAATGGACTCTTACTGCTCCTGAAAAAACTGTGTTTTTAAAAAATGCAGCATTGATACATGTCCCCTGGGGCAGTACCCAGGTCCCCAATCACTTTTTATGGCAATAACTTGCATATAAGCCTTTAAAATGATTTTTTTCACATTTGTGTCCCATAGACTTTAACGGTGTTCTCATGTTCTGGTGCGAACCAAACCGGGAGGTGTTCGGCTCATCCCTAATAATAAACATTAAATCCATATCATGTCTGATGTCTATCAAATTGTGATTTTATACTTTGCAACAATATGGTGTTGAACTATAAAGCATGGTCATATGAACATATAGATGCATTTAGAAATCTGCCCAGGAGGGAAGGTCAGGTAAAATGTTATAAGTCAGCATTCTTACCTCCTACCCCATGTCCTCCTGATTGGGGAAGGAATTGCCCAATCACAACCTCTTAAGGGTCAACAAATACCTGATGCATCTGCTGCTCAGAGCTCTCAATTTTCTATCAAAGCTGAGAGCCCTTTCTGAGGGCCAATGTCTCTGTCAAGATCAGACTTACACTGCATTGATATGGACGCTAACAGAAGTGAAGATCAAGCACAATTTCCCAAGTATTTTCACCTTTTATCCAGTTTATTTTACTGTAGCTATTGTCTATTTTGTAATATTTCTTTCTGTAAATATTATTTATTGTGTGTATAGTGTGTATAGCCCCAGTGAGACAGTATACATTGTTTTACAGCATTAACCATGTTCATGGCCAACAATTTGAAGTAGGCTTCATGTGGGAGATTGTTGTGATGTAGGAGGAGTTGTACTGCGGTGTGGTCCAAGTTTTATGTTGTGACTGGAGCTATAATGCGGGTTACCTCAGCCCAAAAAGATTGAATACGTGGGCAGGACCACCAGATGTGGTCAATGAAGCAATAATGTCCCTCGATCAGATTGACATCTCCAACAGTTCTCAGGAATGTCTGGGCAGACTTTGTGTATTAGGGTGGGGGTTCGATACCACCAAGTTTGTACTTTGTATCCATTTTCCTGAGTAGTCACATTAATTGAACCTTTATGTATGTTTAGGTATATTTGTTCCTAGTTTAGGTATATTTGTTCCCAGTCATTTTGGGAGAGGGAGAGGTCTTTTTCCCATGCTGGACAGGCTGAAGTTAGGAGGATGCCTATAAATAGGAGTGGGTGCATATATGGATGATATAAGGTGACGTTGTGGGTTTTTCTTAGAGCATAGAGCTTCAAAGGGTGTTAGTTGTCTGGAGACTAGATGTTTTCTGTCCAGTGCAGGGGTGGCCCGTCCATTAAGGGAGCATGTCGATCCCTGTCGATCCCTGCCCCCCCTATCCATGCGTCTGGCCCCTTTCAGGACACTGGCACATGCATTGCAATGCATAGGTGCTGTTTTTTTAAAAGCAAAACTTAGAGCCAGAGGCCCGAGCCACTGTACCATGCTGCCTGCCACCCGCCACCCGCCACCCACCATGATTGGGTAAGTGCCGGACAGACCAGCAAACAGCAGGGGGGGCAGTTCTGCTGGGGGGGATGGGTGGTTGTTTGCCCCCCCCAAAAAAACACCAGCCTTCACTGCTGGACTATAAAAAAAAGATTAAAAAAAATGGGGGGAGTAAATTCTAATATAGTGCTTACATACTGTGAACTATATTAATATGTGTCTTGGAAGTTGTTCATTCACAACTACTTTCAATATTGCATCCTAGGGACATAAACCACCTCCACACTAGAATACATCCAGATCTGGAAGATCGAGTTAAATAAACACAACGTGTCATTAAACCCCTTAGCAGGATATCTCTAAAAGCGAGCCTGCTAACAGCCATAGTAAAATTGACATTAAAACATCTAGCAGTGACATAAGCAGTATTTAGAAGAAGTCTGTCAAGCCAGAGCACTGATAGCACTTTTAAAACAGCATTGCGCAGAGATTCTTATACCCTATACACATGATCAAACTGTCCGACAACAAAACCGTGGATTTTTGTTCGAAGGGTGTTGGCTCCAACTTGTCTTGCATACACACGGTCACACAAATGTTGGCCAACAATTACGAGCATAGTGACGTACAAGACATACAACGGCTGAGAAAAAGGAAGTTCAATATCCAGTGCTTCACCCTTTGGGCTACTTCTGCAAATCTCATGTTTATCTCATGTTAGTAGAAGTTTGGTGAGAGACGATTTGTGCTTTTCAGCCTCGTGCTTTTCAGTTCGTTTCTGCTTTTCGGGTTGTGCTTGTCGGTTCGTATCTGTTCTTCGGTGCCTGCTTGTCAGTTCGTTTCTGTCTTTCAGTGCGTTCTATTTATAGTTTGCTTCTGATTTTCAGTGCATTCTTGTCCGGTCGTTTCAGATTTTTAGCTTATTCTTGTCAGGTCCTTTCTGATTCTGAGGACACCTGCATGCAGCAAGCCATCACTCCCGAGCAAAAGCTCATCGCCACCTTGCGGTACTTGGCGACGGGGAGAAGTCTCCAGGACATGAATTCACGACTGGGATCTCCCCCCACCCAGGCTCTGGGAATCATTATTCCAGAGACCTGTTCTGCCATCATTCAGGTCCTGCAGAAGGACTATATTAAGGTAACTTTTATCCTTTAACATCACATTCTATGTATTTAATGTTTGCTAATGTATTGTATTTATTTCATCATTCCATAATTACCATGATTGTAATATGCTGTGAATGTCCTCTTTGTCCTCATGCATGCTGTAAGCTTTTACTGCTCTTATTTTGTCCTTCATGCATATTTGCCTTCACTAGCCTCCCCAGCATGCTATCCTGGGCCCATACACTCCTAGCCTAGTCACTTAACAATTTATTTTGTCAGCTCCATTGTAGTGCTTACCCTAAACACCCCCTAAAATGTGTCCAAGTGTTATTCTTGCCCTTAAATTCAGGCAGAGTGCAAGAGGCTTTTTTTGGTGGGGCCAAAACTCATTTCCCTCCCCCCAACTGCTAAGTCAACCGATACCAATACTCTATCTGCTGACTTTGCCAAACTCATACACACTATACCTACCTCGTTTGTGATCATATTTATGGAATAATTCACCAAAGCATGTAGTGCAAGTGCCTGCCTGAATACTTTCAAATGGTACTGTTTAAATTTTTTTTCTCCTATTATCTTGATAGGTAATTGCAGAATGTAAAAATGTGCTTCAATTTGTACATTGAGTATTCATATTTTTGGATTATGACACTTCTTACCTGTCCAGTGGCTGCCAATAGTGTAAGTAAGGAGGGGCTGGCCAAAGTAACAAACATTATTTATGCATTCAGCTCTCAATGAAGTGGAGAGGGTTACCTGTCCAAAACATCTCCCCCCACCATAAAATCCGGATCGTCCCACCACCCAACTCGGGGTCATACTACTTCAATTATAAGGGGTTCGGTAGTATTGTGATGTTGGTGGTGGTGATGGTGAATTATGAGTTCCTATATCTGGACGTAGGGAAGAGTGGCCATATGTCTGATGGAGCAGTGATCACCCAGACGGAATTTTACCGGCGGCTCCAAAATGGCACCTTGGGGTTGCCACCCCCAGAGGATAACATTGCTGGCCAAGTTCATTTTTGTTGTGGATGAGGCCTTTACACTGGGGGACCATCTGATGAGGCCGTTCCCCATGAGGACCCTGACCCCAGAGCAGTGCCAGAAGAGTGGTCGAGAATGTCTTTGGCATAATGGCCAGCCAGTTCCGGCTTTTCCTTATGGCCATCAACATGGCCAAATACAAATTAAACCACATTATCTTGAGCTGCTGCATTCTTCAAAATTTCTTTTGGAAGAATGCAGCCAACTATCTGGCCTCAGTTGCGACTGAGGCCGACTTTTCACTGGATCAAGTAACAATGACGACGCTTGAAAGTGGCCGTCCTTGCTTGCCCCCCCAAAGCCCCCGTTAAGTACGGTAAAACTATGTTGAGTACTTTGTGGGTAGGGGGGCAATTGATTTACAGGGAAATCTGGAATCTGTTTAATAATTTTTTTTTTTAAAACTAAACTCATATTTCATTTGAATTTCTGTTTGTGTTTCTTATTTGTCTTCAGTAGTGAAAATGTAACTTATTTGATACATGAGGTGACAATCTCTTCTTCAGCTAACTATTATGTTGTGCTGTGGGTCTGCTACACACACACAATGTTATTGTTGGTAATGTATGTAATGCATTAATAATAAAAATAATCATCCTTTTCAACTCCATGAATTAATTGCTTGGAGTCCCTAAAACGGACTGATTTTGGCAAATTTTACAGCACAGTGGGGGTTATTTACTAAAGGCAAATCCACTTTGCACTACAAGTGCGCTGCCAGTGCACTTGAAAGTGCACTGAAGGTGCACTTGTAGTGCAAAGTGGATTTGCCTTTAGAAAATAACCCCCATTGCTGCTGTAACTACACCAACTTAAAAAATAAACTGGTATTGAGCATTGAAAGAAGAAGCCACACATTGTTGAGTATAAAACATTTTACTCCAAGCACATTCACATGTGCGTTATAAACGGTTTTGGAACAAACCAACATCTTGGTGTAAAACATGTATGTTTGACATAAATTTGTCTTTTTTGGGGCTAAACAGGCATGTTTAAAAACATAACATACACATTGCCAACTCAGGAACTTACAAAGTTCAACTTTGTTAAAGTGAAGGCCATATGAGACATTAGTATGTCAAAACTGTGTTGATTTTGCCTTCATCAGATGGGGTGATCTCACCCTTGTAAAAGCCAAATTTTGAAGATGCACACAAATTGGGACTCAAAATTTGGATTTCCCTCATGATCCCATGTCTAAATCTGTGTATTTTCCCTACATCTATTTTGCTAAAGCCACAGAACACACAGTGTGTCAACATGTGCTATTTGCCATCATGGGATATCAATGTACGTGCTTTGTGGGTGCAACCCCTTCCTCCAAACTAAAGTAGGTGAGAGGAAGGGGTTGCACCCCCGAAACACGTCCTATGATCCCCCATGATAAGTGCTAGCTCATGCCCTTATTTCAGAAAGGAAACTTGTACTTGCACTTGTAGTGCAAAGTGGTTTTGCTTTTTTTAACCACCTTAGCCCCGGACCATTTGGCTGGCCAAAGACCAGAGCATTTTTTGCGATTAGGCACTGCGTCGCTTTAACCGACAATTGCGCGGTCGTGCGATGTGGCTCCCAAACAAAATTGATGTCTTTTTTTCCCACAAATAGAGCTTTCTTTTGGTGGTATTTGATCACCTCTGCAGTTTTTATTTTTTGCGCTATAAACAAAAAAATAGCGTCAATTTTGAAAAAACTCATTATTTTTTACTTTTTGCTATAATAAATATCCCCCAAAAATATATAAAAAATGTTTTTCCTCAGTTTAGACCGATACGTATTCTTCTACACATTTTTGGTAAAAAAAACACAATAAGCTTTTATTGATTGGTTTGCGCAAAAGTTATAGTGTCTACAAAATAGGGTATGGTTTTATGGCATTTTTATTGATAATTTTTTTTTTATTAGTAATGGCAGCGATCAGCGATTTTTATCGTAACTGCAACATTATGGCAGATGCGTCGGACATTTTTGGCGCAATTTTGGGACCATTCACATTAATACAGCGATCAGTGCAATTAAATGTGTAAATGTGACTGACAGTAAAGGGGTTAAGCACTAGGGGGCATTGTAAGGGTAAAGTGTGTCCTAGGGAGTGATTCTAACTGTGAGGGGAAGGGGTGTTGTTTGACACATCACTGTTCACCGCTCCCGATTACATGGAGCGGTGATCAGTGACAGTGTCTTTAGGCAGAACGCGGAGATGCTTGTTTACATTAGCATCTCCCTGTTCTTCCTCACCGTGAGACGATCACGGTCACGGAGCTCCCAGCGGGCGTGCGCTGGAGACACGCACATGCCCGCAAGCCGCCTCTTAAAGGGCTATGTACAGGTACATTAATCTGCCTATACGTGCCCCTTTATGTGGCTGTTTCCCTCTAGTGCCCAGTCTGGACTTTACAGTATGTCATCACATCCTGCAATCAGAGTGAATGAGAATTAAGACTGGATTAAAGCATCTTGGGACATGTAGTCCAGAAGATCCAAGTTCTATATTCAATCGGACTATTACAAGCTACAAATCACAGCCGGCTAGGGGAAGTAGAACAGAATGCTGGGAGAGGGTATAAAAAGCCTGTGTGGGGATAGAATCCCTCTCTCTGGGCCATGACCTAGATCAAAAAGCACTGTCTCTGTGTTAGATTGTGCTGCGACTAAGTTGCAGCCTGTACAACCCGGACAAGCTGAGTCATCATGAGCAGGTGCTGCAGAATCCACCGCCAGACACGTCTGGTCATTCAGCGGCAGCCTGGAGGCTGCTCTCATCACATCCATGGCAGATCCAGCTGAGCTGCGGTGTGACATGAGGTTGAATGCCATCCCTTGATCCAGACCCTGCAGAAGCCTGCTGTGGACCCTTCACGCCACCCTTCATTACCACAGGTTGCTTGTGAGGGGGCACTTGCCCATCTTCTTAAAACAAAGGACACTGCACGCAGACACAGTTGTTTTGTCCACTGACATGACCTGCAGGAGAACTCTTCACTACACTTACTCTTGCTGAGCAGCCACAGTGTTCACCCTGACTGTGGAGTCAGGTAACAGAAGGGAGTGGTCTGACATATATCTGGTCATTCCCTTGCCCTTCTTCCGCCTATATCCATAGAGCTCAATCTAAGCAGAGTTGGCTGATTCTGTGTAAGTGTTTACACTCCACTGCAATCTGTTATTGCTGTTTGACTGTTTTTAATTTCAGGGTTATTTGTCAAAGAGAATTCCCTGCAGGTAACAAGTTTTATGTTATTGAATATCATTGTCAATAAATTTTCAGTAAATAAAATTCAACTGCTTTATTTGACTGTGTGTGTTTCTAATAGGGATGAGCTTCGAGTTTGAGTCAAACTCATGCTCGACTCGAACATTGCCTGTTCGCCTGTTCAGTGAACAGCGAAAAATTTGGGGTGTTCGAGGCAAATTTGAAAAGCCGTGAGCACCCTGTAAAAGTCTCAAGTGCTAATTTTAAAAGCCTATATGCAAGTTATTGTCATAAAAAGTGTTTGGGGACCTTAGTCCTGCCCCAGGGGACATGTATCAATGCAATTTAAAAAAATAAAAAACTGACGTTTTTTCAGGAGCAGTGATTTTAATAATGCTTAAAGTGAAACAATAAAAGTGTAATATTCCTTTAAATTTCGTACCTGTGGGGGGTGTGTATAGTATGCCTGTGAAGGAGCGCATGTTTCCCGTGCTTAGAACTGTCCCTGCACAAAGTGTCATTTTTACAGGAAAAAAGCTATTTAAAATCACTCGCGGCTAATGAATTGCCGGCTCCCGTAACACAGAGAACAGTCATTCATTGAAAGTCATTGATAAAAAAAAAGTCATTGATAAAAAAAAAAAAAGCGTGGGGGTGCCCCCAAATTCAATTACCAGGCCCTTCAGGTCTGCTATGTATATTAAGGGGAACCCGCTTCAAATTTAAAAAAAAATGACGTGGGGTTCCCCCTAAATATTAATACCAGACCCTTCAGGTCTGGGATGGATTTTAAGGGTAACCCGGCCAAAAAATAAAAATAAATGGCGTGGTGTCCCCTCAAAATCCATACAGACCCTTATCCGAGCAAGCAACCTGGCAGGCCGCAGGAAAAGAGGGGGGACGAGAGCACCCCCCTCCTGAACCGTACCGGCCGCCCCCCGCCCCCCTCTGACGTCATGGGGAAAGCCATAGGAAAGTCCCCATGATGTCCCCGTGCGTCAGAGGGGGTGGGGTCACCAGGTGGCCCGCCCTCCATTATAAAAGACCTGTCAGACGCAGCGAAGCCTCACACAGCGGGAGCCTCCCATTGCGCAGAGCGGCACGACACAGAACAAGAGACGCCGACGCCGTGGAAGAAGATGCCGGATGAGAAGACCAGAGCAAGAAGAAGCGGATCGGAGGAAGAAGAAGATGGAAGAAGAAGATGAAGAACCCGAAGGATGAAGAAAGGAAGAAGGAAGACCAGAAGAAAGAAGATGAAAGAAGATTTTAATAAAGGAATGGTCAAAGACCGTCTACTGTAATTTTTAACATTTTTGTCACTTTTTTGGTGAAATGGTAGGGGTAATTTTGTACCCCCTTACCATTTCACACAGGGGGGGGAGGGATCTGGGGGTCCCCTTGTTAAAGAGGGCTTCCAGATTCCGATAAGCCCCCGCCCGCAGACCCCCACAACCAATGGCCAGGGTTGTGGGGAAGAGGCCCTTGTCCCATCAACATGGGGACATGGTGCTTTGAGGGGTCGCAGACCCCCAAAGCACCCTCCCAATGTTGAGGGCATGTGGCCTGGTACGGTTCAGAAGGGTCTGGTATGGATATTTAGGGGGAACCCCACGTCATTTTTTTTTTAATTTGAAGCGGGGTTCCCCTTAATATCCATAGCAGACCTGAAGGGCCTGGTAATTGAATTTGATTTTTTTTATCAATGACTTTTTTTTTATCAATGTCTTTCAATGAATGACTGTTCTCTGTATTACGGGATCCGGCAATTCATTAGCCGCGAATGTTTTTAAATACCTTTTTTTCCTGTAAAAATGACACTTTGTGCAGAGACAGTTCTAAGCACGGGAAACATGCGCCCCTTCACAGGCATACTATAGACACCCCCCAGGTACGAAATTTAAAGGAATATTACACTTTTATTGTTTCACTTTAAGCATTATTAAAATCACTGCTCCTGAAAAAACGTCAATTTTTAACCACTTACCGACCGCTCACTGTATATATAAGTCATTTTTTTGAGAAGGGATATCTCGGTAACGGCAGCAGCTGCTGCCACAACCGAGGTATCCCTCTTCACAGTGAGCAGTTCTGTTTACGATAATGGTGGTCTCTGCGGCAGGTTCGTCGCGAGATCCCGGTTATCGACGGCGGGAGAGATGCCCCCCCTCCTGCCGGTCTCCCGCCGCTTACCGGAGCTGCCGGCAGTGGCGGAGGCGATCGGGTCCTCTCCCTAGCTGGGTATGAAGACGAGTGAGGCTAAGATGGCCGCCACCCGTCTCTATACCATAGGAGGGCGGAAGCAACGTCAAAACGTCACTTCCACCCATACGTCTTAAAGGGGAATTTCGAAATGTCATTTTTTTTAAATGACATTTTTTTTTTTTTTTTTGCATTTAAGTCTAAATATGAGATCTGAGGACTTTTTGACCCCAGATCTCATATTTAAGAGGACCTGTCATGCTTTTTTCTATTACAAGGGATGTTTACATTCCTTGTAATAGGAATAAAAGTGATCCATTTTTTTTTTAAAACAGTGTAAAAAAATAATAAATTTAAGTAAAATAAATAAGAAAAACAAAAAAAAATATTTTAAAAACACCCCGTCCCGACGAGCTCGCACGCAGAAGCGAACGCATACGTGAGTAGTGCCCGCATATGAAAACGGTAGTCAAACCACACATGTGATGTATCGCCGCGATCGGTAGAGCGAGAACAATAATTCTAGCCATAGACCTCCTCTGTAACTCAAAAAATGCAACCTGTAGAATTTTTTAAATGTTGCTTATGGAGATTTTTGGGGGTAAAAGTTTGACGCCATTCCACGAGCGGGCGCAATTTTGAAGCAGGACATGTTGGGTGTCAATTTACTCGGCGTAACATTATCTTTCACAATACAAAAAAAAATTGGGCTAATTGTACTGTTGTCTTATTTTTTTTATTCAGAAAAGTTACTTTTTTCAAAAAAAGTGCGCTTGTAAGACCGCTGCGCAAATACGATGTGAAAAAAAGTATTGCAATGACCACCATTTTATTCTCTAGGGTGTTAGAAAAAAAAACAATATATAATGTTTGGGGGTTCTAAGTAATTTTCTAGCAAAACAAATTTTTTAAACATGTAAACACCTAAAATCCAAAACGAGGCTGGTCTGGAAGTGGTTAAAAAATTTTTTTGCATTGATACATGTCCCTGGGGCAGGACCCAGGTCCCCAAACACTTTTTATAACAATAACTTGCATATAAGCCTTTAAAATTAGCACTTTTGATTTTAAACTTTTGAGTCCCATAGACTTTTATAGGGTTCTAAAGTTCACAAAAGCTTTAGGTCAGTTCGCAGGTTCTGGTGCCAACCGAACAGGGGGGGTGTTCGGCTCATCCCTAGTTTCTAAGTACGTTTGTTACCACAAGTATGTCAGAATCCAGAATGTCAGAGGACTTGCAAGGTCAGGGCAACCAGTGGGGTACCGATTCATTAAGCGGCCCTCATGGGGGCAGCTCTTCATTTATAATTTAAGTAGGGGAATCCAAAACCACCCCTTCATGAGCACTGTCCTTTTTGTTTTGAAAGATATTGTAACTGTACTTTCTCCCTTTATATCGTAAAGTGCCACACAAACTGTTGGTGCTATATAAATTCCAAATAATAATAATACTCTACAAGCCATGCCCCCCAAATAAAGCAAGTGGAAAGCAAATGACTAATCTTCCATATTGCCCATCGTCTCCCTGTAGTTGATCTTTTCCCCAGGACTAATTTATCATGCTTTGTTCTACACTGTGGGGCTGATTTACGAACGGTTTGCGCCATGAGTATGGCATCTTCAACTTAGAATTGAAAGAAGCTGGAAGTGACAATATTATGGGGGTGATGTGGGGTGATGTGAGGAAGTATAGTTATAACTGTCCAAGTAACAAACATGCCCAAAATAGAATGAGAAAGTAACTTTCACTGAACAAGCCTGCTGCGCCTGCAAATACACTTAGAACTGCACAAGGTCAATTTATGCACTGTGCATGCGCAAGTGGCATTTGCGCACGTTCAAATGCTTTGGTTCACTGCGCCGGCAAAATCTTAGTAATGTCATGCAACGTAAATGCATTTGTATAAGTTGAACGGGCGCACCTCTCAACTCTCAAGGATATTTGCACACAGGTCATGTTAGCATTAAGAAAAAAAAAAATTAAGAAAAAAAAAATGCGTGGGGGTCCCCTGAAATTCTATACCAGGCCCTTCAGGCGTGGGGTCCCCCTCAAAATCCATACCAGACCAAAAAAAAAATGGCGAGGAGTTCCCCTTAAAATCCATACCAGACCTGGTATGCCCTTGGAGGGGAACCCATGCCGTTAAAGACTTAAAGACTTAAAGTCGTGTTGTAAGTCTCCCCAAGTCGTGTTGAAGTCGCCCCAAGTCGCGGTGTGATTCATACTCAAGTCGTGTCCAAGTTGCCTCCCAAAGTCATGCTGGAAGTCACATTGTCCCTGTGTAAATGGACACTTAATGATATGGCGTGCGCTATTATCAATGGCATATTATTGTTGCTGTTGCGCTTATGCGTGCGCTGGTTCACACGCTCAATTAATGATTTATCTGGCGCACCAATTAAGGTATGAACCAGTGCAGCGCATTCATCTTAGTAAATGACCCCCTGTGTCTCCTTGTGAAAGAGGCCATTGTCTTAGAATAGCAGATGGTACCTGATGTCTGACCTGCCCCCTTTATGAAGGTTTTTCTTTTTTTTTCTCCAATAATTTTTATTAGATTTTCACATGTGTTACAAATAAACGGTAAGGAGCATAGTCCAAGTTGTTTAACTTCAAAAAAGTACAGGTGGTTCAGTTCAATCTATTAACTTCAAAATAAGTACAGGTGGTTCATTTCAACATATGAACTTCAGTATAAATACAGGTGGTTCAGTTCAACATATTAATATTTAGTACATTTCCAAGAGCAGGTCTCAAGAGTGTCTATAACCTATTGTGTCCGTTTGAGCTTACGTGTGTTATGTTTCATAAGTAAGCTGCTGCTCTGGACCATTGAGATCAAGGGAGCCATTCAGATCTGGCTCTAGTGAGCATGCCTTTGCTGGAGACTAACATCAATTCATAGCTATAATGTAAGTTAACCAGGTTTAGAGTGTCTTCTATGGTCGGGACTTGAAAGTTTTTCCAGAGTCTGGTTATACTTAGCCTAGCCTCTAGAAGGATGTGGGTAGTCACTTTTCTGAGGGGAAAGGGTATGTTTTCTATTGTTAGAATTAGTAATCCCAATGCTGGTGATGGTAGTATGTTTTGCTATGTGATGTCTGGCACTATACGGAATATAAATAGCCAAAAGTAATTTAAGGATGAGCATGTCCACATTACATGGAGAAGGTCACCTTTGGGCTTATTGCATCTCCAGCATGTGTCTGGAGTATTCTTGCTGAAGGACGCTATTCTTGTGGGTGTTAGATACCAGGGTAGGGATATTTTTTGGGTGAGTTCCCAAAGTGTGAAGCATTAGGTGGATCTATAGATAGATCGAAGTGCTGTTTGCCATTGTTCGTCCGAGAATGTTTGTGCGACGTCTTTTTCCCAGTATAGGTGTGAGTTTAATTTATTGAATATCCTTTTTTGAGAGAAGGTGTCATAGAAAAGGGAGATACCTTTCAGTTTCGGTTTGGTTAAGAAAGACCATATCTTGGGTGGTAGTGTGTACGTTGGGGTAGATATGTGGGATATAGAGTGTTTCACTCTCATGTACTTGAAGTATTCATTGGTTGGAAGATTAAATGTTTTTTGTAATTGAGGGAATGTCAATAGATTGGGTCCTTGAAATAGGTGTTGAATCTGTGTGATGCCTTTTGTTGCCCAGTGAATTAGAGATAGGTCAGGTGGAAATTGATGAAGTATTTCTTTTAAGAGAGGTGGAGAAAATGTTTTGGGTTGGAGTGTGTCCATTTTACTTAGTGCCTTCCAAGCCAGAGCTGAGGCTTTTATTGTGGGAGAGATTGCGGTTGGGATGGGTATTCCCAGTGGAGTGCCTAATAACCATGTTTGCAGGGTTGTGTGTTTGAAGGTTGTAGCTTCTATAAGGCCCCATAAGGTTTTGGGTTGTGATTGGAACCAATCTTGTAGTTAGGTCAATATAGAAGCCCGTGATTCGAAATTGATAGACCCTGTCCCTCCTGCAAGTTTATGTTTGAATAGTTTAGAATGTGAACATCTAGGATTTTTCCCTTGCCAAAAGAATTTGTTGAGCATGGATTGTAGATCTTTGAAGTGTGATGTTGGTAATGGGATAGGGATGGTTCTAAAAAGATACAATAGTTGAGGTAGGTGCATCATTTTAAAAGAATCCAATCTGCCTGACCAGGACAGTTCGTGTTTTGCTAGGTGTTGTATTTCTTTTTGGAGTTTGGTAAGGAAGGGTTTGAAATTGTAATTAAAGAGGTTTTTCGTCTATTTGATTGAACTCCTAGGTAAGTTATGTCGTTTTCGGCCCAAGTGTATTTACAGCTTGTTTGGAGTAGGTTCCTGGTTGTGGCGTCTAGAACTATGTCTAGTACATATGATTTTGTCACCTTTACTCTGTAGTATGATACATTGCTGAACTGTTGCAGGACGTTTTGAACTTCTAGTAATGAGGTATTTGGGTTGGTGAGCATGAAAATTACGTCGTCTGCAAACAGGCTAATTTTATGGCATGACTTACCTATCTAAAATCCTGATATTTTGGGGTTTTGTCTGATGTGTTCCACCAGAGGTTCATTTAGTAAATTGAAGATAAGAGGGGACAGTGGGCATCCTTGCCTCAAGCCGTTGGATATGTGGAATGTTTGGGATAACATGTCGGCCGAGAATACCTGGGCAGAGGGGGTGGAGTATAGTTCTAAAATGGCTTTCAGTATGTGCCCTTTAAAGCCAAATTTTAGGAGGGTTTGTTGGAGATATGTCCAATGAATCCTATCGAACACCTTCTCTGCATCCAAGGACAGGAGCAGAGAAGGCGCTCCGCTGGACTTCCGCTGGCGTAGTGAATGATATCTATAATTCTCCTGGTTGCATCTGATTCTTGGCATCCAGTGGTGAAGCCGGATTGATCTTTGTGGATTAAGTTGGGCATAATAATGAGCAGTCAAGTGGCTAATAATTTTGCATAAATATTTGGGTCTAGATTCAGGAGTGAGATCGGACAAAAGTTTAGGGGTGACACTGGGTCTTTTCCTGGTTTCGGTAGAGTTACAATTAGAGCTTTTAGTGATTCATTGGGAAATTAGGCGGAAGAGGGTTGGGAGGTTGATTTGGCTTAAGAATGTATTAATTTCATCAAGTGTAGGTTGATGTGTGTCCGGGTCATGTTTGAGGTTGTATAAGTCACTATAGTATGTACTGAAGGCATCTGCTATTGCTTGAGGGTTTCTCAATTTTTCCTTTGTGTGGGGATGATATATGTGTTCCCTTTAATGTTTGATTCTTCTATTCTTAATGTGATTAGCTAGGGCTTTACCTGCTTTATTGGAAGTGGAGTAAGATGTGGCTTTGAGTTTTCTTTGTGTATTTCCAAAGGACTGTAGGAGGTGAAGTCTGAGGTCTTGCCTGAGGGATAGTAGTTGTGCCGAGAGTGAGGGTTGGGGGTTTGACTTGGTTTGGTTTTCTTGGTTGTTGATTTGTGTCATGAGAGTGTCTATATGTTGTGTACTTTTCTTTTTGAATTGGCAACTTAATTTTATCAGTACACCTCGAATAAAGGCCTTGTGCGCATTCCACACCACTCCTGGATCGGACACAGAGCCTGCATTATGTTCAGAGTATTCCGCTATTTGTTTAGTTATATCTTGGGAGTAATCTGGATGTTGAATAATTGTAATTAACTCCATAAAAAGTTTTTTTTTGTTGCGAGGAATCTGAGATAGAGATGGTGATGGGGGCATGGTCCGACCAAGTTGTGGTGTGGATCTTTTGCAGTAGCAATTTTTCTGTACAGAAGAGGTCGATTCTAGATTAGGTTTTATGGAGCGGAGAGAGGAAAGTATAATCTCTCTCCGTTCCATGTTGGCAACGCCATACATCAAACAGGTCATGAGTATGAATGAAAGATTTCAATGGGGATTCTCTACGCTTTGCTCCAATTGTACTTCTAGGACTAGGTTGTAATCTCCACATAAAATTAAGTGACCACACCATAGAGGCCAGATTTTATTCATTAGTTAAGGGGAAACTGGATTTGGCGCACATTTGGAGCATATAAATTGACTAGTGTATAGTCTGTTTTATTAATGGTACAGACCACGATGAGATATCGTCCATTGGGGTCTGATATAAGTTGTTTCAGTTGGAAAGTGACAGTGTCATTGACCGCTATCAATCCACCCCTTTTCTTTGAGGTGAAGGATGCGGTGTAAACATGTGGGAAGCGGATGTTTTTGCAAGTTGGTGTAGCTGAGGAAGCAAAATGCGTCTCCAGTACACACAGGATGTCGCATTTAGTGTCTTAGGCTGTTTTCCAGAATGAGTGTCTTTTGGCTGGGTGGTTAAGCCCATTTGCATTTAGGGATAGAATAGTCACTGTCATTTGTGGTGTGATGTGTGTGACTCAGGCAGTCACAAGCACTTACATTTAATTGTGATTCAATGGAAGTTGTGGAGTAGTGTCAGGCGATGTTTCTGCTGAGGTTCCCACTGATCTTGGTCTTCTTTGATAGTTGCTGAAGGAAGGTGGATCGAGGGCTGCAAAATAACACGGTTAACAAGAGAAAAACTGAACTAGTGCAAACTGAACTTGTAGGGGAGTAAATATGAGTGAACTTATCACTGGTGTGATGGACAGGTGGAGTAGTGAAACTTGAGATTCAACTAAACCACTATGGGGGGTAACAAAAGTCAAGAGATTTAGTAACAAAGGGTCTTACAGCTGGTAGCAGGGGAGAGGTCTGAGTGTGGATATGGGCCCATTATGATCTGGATTTGTGGGCCTTATCAAGTGGAGTGCTTCCCATGAGTATGGCGGGAGGAGTTGTTGGGGTCACGATGTTCCAACGGTGGGTTGGGGTCATGTGGGAGGTCTGGTATTATTCCCCAGGTGTGCAGTAGTCGCATGCCACTTTTAAGATTGTTGATCATGTGTGTTGATCCCTTGTGTGTAACTAGTAGTGTTGCAGGATATCTCCATTTGTATAGTATCTTGTGGTTGTAGAGGCCTTTGGTGCCTGGATTTAGTTTTCTCCGCAGTTGTAAGGTATATTTAGATAGGTCAGGATAAAGCAGGATGTTTTCACAGGGCGCCGGAAGCCGTGGGCCATTTCTGGGCGTTGTTAGTATTTTCTCCTTATTTTCTCCTGTATCTCGTTGACCAAAAATCCCTAGTTAATATACATTTTTGTTATTTGAGAAGATAGCTCCACTAGTTAGGTGATAGGCTGTTAGGTAAATGTAGTTCTTTTTGAGCTCCTCTGTAATCAGTGGAGCAGTTACTGACTGATTTTGACTGATCAGGGTCCCACAGACTGCACACTTGATTGCTTCCCCCTGCTTTCTGGAAAGATCCAGAACATAGAAGTAAAGCAGGCAATATAAACAGTTTGAACATTTTGAAGGTCCCAGTCAATCCTTGAGGAGGTGTGCCCAGAAGATGGCTGTCATGAAGGCTCCACCAGTGGCCGGCGACCTGATGATCCTGCCAGTAATCGGCGCCTCAGCATCCCTGGTTCCCATTCTCGGTTGCCATTGCGCATGCGCGAGCGCGCACGTGCACGCGCGCGCCCGCAGACGAGAGCGCGCGTGCGCGGACGGGTGCGCGCCCCCATTGGCGCCAATGAGGCTATTTAAACCCTTCTGTCACTGACGGTCCCCGCTGTCTGCTCTACAGCGTTCTGTGTGAATACCTGATCTGAAGTCTGTTTACCTGTGTTTGACCCGGCTATCCTTGACCATCCGCTCTGTCCCTGCATATCGACCTTGGCTTGTCTGTGACCATTCTCTTGTCTTATCCACCTGTACTGCGCTGCCAGCCTGATACCTGACCCGGCCTGTTTGACCATCCAAGTCTACCTGCTGTTCCAGTCTGCATACAGATCCAAGTCTGCTTGTTGTTCCAGTCTGCATACAGATCCAAGTCTGCTTGTTGTTCCAGTCTGCATACAGATCCAAGTCTACCTGTTGTACCAGCCTGCACACAGCCACAGCTTACCTGTTGTTCCAGTCTGCATACAGATCCAAGTCTGCCTGTTGTTCCAGCCTGCACACAGCCACAGCTTACCTGTTGTTCCAGTCTGCATACAGATCCAAGTCTGCCTGTTGTTCCGGCCTGCACACAGCCACAGCTTACCTGTTGTTCCAGTCTGCATACAGATCCAAGTCTGCCTGTTGTTCCAGCCTGCACACAGCCACAGCTTACCTGTTGTTCCAGTCTGCATACAGATCCAAGTCTGCCTGTTGTTCCAGCCTGCACACAGCCACAGCTCACCTGTTGTTCCAGTCTGCATACAGAACCTACCTACCTGCTGATACCTACTTACCTCAACCGCTGAGCTGATCCAGGGAGCTCTTGTACCGGTCTTGTTGTTCCTGCCAGGCACCTGTGCCCCTCCTGACTCCTGGTCCTACTGTCACATCATCAGGGGACCGGCGAGCGGGAGCCGCAAGGGAGGCCCTTCTCTGCTAATCAGACTCACCACTACCAGGGGCGTGACAATGGCTGAAGAGCACATAAATCACCTGAGGGAGCAGTCAGGTTTCCTTGTCCAGGAGGAAAGGTACCCAGTCTTGAGGTGATTCAGTTCGCATTGTAGCGATATATAAGTTATTCATTCATTAATTCAGTCTGAAGGGCTACTGCCTTCCCAAGACGCCTTGCAGCAGTGGCGAACCCTGACACTGGCAACTCCTACAGGGTAGGTGCTACACATAAATGTGAGTTAGGGACCTTAAAGTGGAGAACCACACAAAAAAAAAAAAAAACAGCATTAATATTCTTTAAAAAAAAATGTTTTACCTTACCAGAAACCCCTGTTGCTAGGCAGTCTTCCTAATCTGCCTCTTCCTACTCCGCAGTGATCTTCGGTCTTCTCTCCTCCTCGCATTGTTTTCTGGGGAATGGGGTGCGCTGTGTTCTGGGAACTGTGTGTTTTCTAACACAGCGCGTGTCCCATTCACAAAGCGATGCGCGACTCGCGCATGCGCAGTAGGAAACAGGCAGTGAAGCCGCAAGGCTCCACTGCTTGTTTCCCTTAGTGAGGATGGCGGCGCCGGGACCCGAGAGCCGAGGGACGGGTCGGCCTTGGGCGGCTGACATCGTGGGCGCCCTGGACAGGTAAGTGTCCTTATTAAAAGTCAGCAACTACTTTTTTTTAGCTGCTGAAAAAATCCTGCTGGAACACCCCTTTAAATTGTAAGCTCTTTGAGGGCAGGGTCTGATGTGAATGTATAATATACAATGTATAATATACAGTATCTCACAAAAGTGAGTACACCACTCACATTTTTGTAAATATTTTATTATATTGTATATACAGGTATATACAGGTGAGGAGTACAAAGATAAGTGTGTCTTGCCTACAGTCAAGCATGGTGGTGGGAGTGTCATGGTCTGGGGCTGCATGAGTGCTGCCAGCATTGGGGAGCTATAGTTCATTGAGGGAACCATGAATGCCAACAGGTACTATGACATGTAAGTGCAATGGGTTATGGCTAGGGATAGGCCGAACATCCACCTGTTCGGTTCGCATCCAGAACATGCGAACAGGCAAAAAATTGGTTCGAACACACGAACAACGCTAAAATCTATGGGACTCGAACGTGAAAAATAAAAAAAGTGCTAATTTTAAAGGCTAATATGCAAGTTATTGTCATAAAAAGGGTTTGGGGACCTGGGTCCTGCCCCAGGGGACATGTATCAATGCAAAAAAACTACAGTTTTTTCAGGAGCAGTGATGTTAATAATGCTTAAAGTGAAACAATAAAAGTGTAATGTTCCTTTAAATTTCATACCTGGGGGGTGTCTATAGTATGCCTGTAAAGAGGCGCATGTTTCCCGTGTTTAGAAAAGTCCCTGCACAATATGTCATTTCTAAAGGAAAAAAAAGTAATTTAAAAGTACTCGCGGCTATAATGAATTATTGGCAATACAGATGAAAGTCATTGAAAAAAAGGCCCTTTGGGTCTGGTATGAATATTAAGGGGAACCCCAAACCAAAATTAAAAAAAAAAATTGCGTGGGGGTCCCCCCAAATTCCATTACCAGGCCCTTCAGGTCTGGTATGGATATTAAGGGGAACCCAGCACCAAATAAAAAAAATGGCGTAGGGCCCCCCCCTTAACCTCCCTGGCGGTATGATCATGTCTGGAATTTTGTGCTGAAATCGGTACAATTATTTTGCATGGAAATTTGGCGTTTTTATATTGTAGGCATGCAATTCTTATGAATAACTCACTTAAATCTGTCCAAACCAGAGTCCAGTAGACATCCCGGGTATGATAAATTTTGAAACACAAAATCATAAATTATAATAAAATAAAAATATATATAAAAATTATTCAATAATGTAATCAAATCAAAAACACTAAAATTTGCTCAGTTGCAGAATAGTCCCTGTCATTAAATGTAGTGTTTGATGATGAATTGTGATTCTAATTTATTATCGTTGTTTTCTAGCTGGTCTAAAACCACTTTTGACATTAAGGGACACTTTTTGGTTCCTGTGGACAATCTCCAGTTTCCAGGCAGAAAAAAATCTATTTATTATATAAAATGACATGCAGGGCACTGGGCAGACCTCTAGGGACAAAGAGGATGTGTATTTTTTTTATACAGTACTGTAATCTGTAAGATTACAGTACTGTATGTGTACTGTGTTTTTTAACTTTTTTGAATTTGGCACCGATCTCCGCTCCCGTGCGTCGTAACGTCGCAGGGAACGGAGATCAGCGGCACTCGGGCACTGTGTGAATCGAGCGAGCAGACGGCTCGCTCACACAGCGGGGGGACATCGCAGGATCCAGGGGACAAGGTAAGTAACTTCCCCCTGTATCCTGCAATGCAAGCCCGAGGGTTTGGGTCAGGGTTACCGCTTTTGGTACAAAAATCTCACCCCGAGCCAGACTCGGGAATACCGCCAGGGGGGTTAATATCCATACCAGACCCTTCAGGTCTGATATGGATTTTAAGGGAAGCCCCATGCCAAAATTTTAAAGAAAATAGCGTGGGGTTCCCCCAAAAATCCATAACAGACCCTTATCCAAGCACGTAACCTGGCAGGCCGCAGGAAAAGAGGGGGGACAAGAGAGCGGCCCCCCTTCCTGAACCGTCTCTAACATCCACTAGCTCCATGATGTTGTCATGGAGGAGTGGAAGAGGACTCCAGTGGCAACCTGTGAAGCTCTGGTGAACTCCATGCCCAAGAGGGTTAAGGCATTGCTTGAAAGTGTGTTGAGTTATTTTGAGGGGACAGCAAATTTAGAAAGGTGTTATTTCTTCAGTGTTGTCACATTAAAAGATATAATAAAATATTTACAAAAATGGCAGGGGTGTACTCACTTTTGTGAGATACTGTATATTATACATTCACATCAGACCCTGCCCTCAACGAGCTTCCAATTTAAGGTCCCTAACTCGCTTTCATGTGTATCACTTCCCCCGTAGGAGTGGCCAGTTTTAGGGTTCCTTACTGCTGCACAGCCAATCACACAGCATTTGCTTCTTGCATCCAGACACAGAAAACTGTCTTTGGCTTGTTTTTGTTGTTTTATTAGGGGATGATAACTTGGGGTAGGAATTATGGGATGCCCAACTTAACAGCAACAAAAAAAACAGAGACAACTTCCTCCATATTTACAGCTCCTCTTCTTCCTCCCGCACAAACTTGCTCCTTGTACAGCTCTGCATGGTTTACTCCTTTTAGGAACGAACAGTGTCTGCTTTAGCCCTTACGTGCTAGGAACTCTCAGTCCCTTGAGAAGTAGCAATTGTAGAGGGAACTGCATCTTGCACACCTTCTGCTTCCCTGTAGACACTGATCCCACTTCTGCTGCTTGCAGAGATGCTAGCCCTCCTGGTTGCCACCAGCCCACCTAGCTGCTTCTTCATCCCAGTCCTCCTGACTGACACACTGGAGAAATCCCAGGGCAAGGTTGGATGAAGACTTAGTACACCGCTGTCTTCAAGAGAGACTTGCTACAGCTGGCAGTCTCTCCCCTTGTCTGTCCCTACACTGTGCTGACCTACTCACTCTGTCTCTCATTGCTCTCTCTCTGCTGCCTCCCTGGAAAGCAGCTCTCCTGCACCTGCCTTGTGTGGTAGGATTCTTCCAGGCCAGCCACCTGAGCCCCAGCCCAAGGTAAACCCTCTCCCCAGCAGAGGTCCCTCAAGAGTCACCGACAGACTCTGCTTCTGCTTCTCCATCTCCCTTTCCCAGCATACCTCTATCCATCCATTTATGAGATCCTTAGTCGCCTATATAGTGGCCCATATATATGCAGAGCAGCCCCTCCTTACCACCTCCCACTAGTATCTAGAATGTTCTCCAACTTTCTAGATCCAGGGGGAGGCACCAGAGAGTTATCTGTATGCTGGCCTAACCTCTGATAACCCTGACCCAAATACAGACTCACAGGCTAGGCATGAGTCAGAGTATATTTTTCCTACTTTCACTCCAGTAGCACACACTAGAGGGTGCTATACATGCATACAAGCCAATTTAGACAAGAGCCAATTATTCTACCAGCATGTCTTTGTATTGTGGAAGGAAACCAGAGTAACGGGAGGAAACCCATGCAGGCACAAGGAAAACATACAAACTACAGGCATGTTAATCAAATATATCTCTGCTCAAAATGTAAAATATAGGTTTGGGGTGGGAAATTCTGACTTTATGTACCTACATAATTAAAATGCTTTGAGTTGTTCTCCTTAGTAGCTGTGACTCAAGACTTCTGACCCTGACTTGTAGTACTATGCAATCTTGTACATGCAGAAAGGTAGTCAGATGAATTATTAGCTAGCTTTACTGGGAATGAATCTGACTATTTCACTACTCAAGCAAGGCGAAGAGGCAGCAAAAATCAATTTCCAGATCATCAGTAAATCAAGAGAATGGTTAGCTAAGCTTGAAGTTGAACTTCAGGTGAAAAAAAAAAAAAGAAAATGCTTACAAGCAATGGGTAGTAGAAATAAATATTAAGAAACCTGTGTTTTACCCATGCAGCTGGCCCCACCAGCTGCACATACCTTTTCTTAACTCCTTAGTCCATCCAATTTGATACTAAGATCAAGAGAAATTGGTGCTTTGGAGCTTACGAAATTCTGAGGACTGTCTTCCAGTCCGTGTGTGCCGGACTGGCTATGTTCATATTTATTATTTTTACATGATTTTTTTTTTTTTGTTGTAAAACATTAATAGCTCCCATGTGAGCATTAGGTTAGCTGAGTTTCAGAGACCTTGCTTTGTGCATTGGTGCGCAGTCATGTTGGAACAGGAAGGGGCCATCCCAAAACTGTTCCCACAAACTTGAGAGCATGAAATTGTCCAAAATGTCTTGGTATGCTGAGGACTTAAGAGCTCACTTCATTGGAACTAAGGGGCCAAGCCCAACCTGAAAAACAACCCCATGCCATAATCCCCCTTCCACCAAATGATTAGGACCAGTGCACAAAGCAAGGTTCATAAAAACATGGATGAGCAAGTTTGAAGTGGAGGAACTTGACTGCCTGCACAAAGGCCTGACCTCAACCCGACAGAACACCTTTGGGATGACTGCGAGCCAGGCCTTCTAATTCGTCATCGGTGTCTGACCTCACAAATGCGCTTCTGGAAGAATGGTTAAACATTCCCATAGACACACTCCTAAACCTTGTGGACAGCCTTCCCAGAAGAATTTAAGCTATTATAGCTGCAAAGGATGGACTAATTCAATATTAAACCCTACGGACTAAGACTGGGATGCCATTAAAGTTCATGTGTGTATAAAGGCAGGTGTGTCCCAATACTTTTGACAATATAGTGTATATGGCCATGTGAGCTGGCAAGAGGGAGGACCCTATTAGATCATCGACATCAATATTCAAACATTTAGTCTTTAGAACTGATTTCAGTTAAAGCATATCTGAACCCAAAAATAAAAATGTAATATATTGCAGCTTACCAATCCTTTGATGTGGAAGCAGCATTTGTCTTCTTTTTTTAGGGTTTTTCTTTGGTGATTTTTCACATAATAAGTCTTTTATTTTGCCACTTCCTTTAAAAGAGCAAGCTGTTCAATAAAAATTGCTGTTAGAGGATTGAAACAAACAAACTATCCCCCCACAGCTCCCCCTAATACTCATTTGAGGCCCCTCTCAATCCAGTGATGTGCATGGGTGCCTTGGCTTTTCCGGGTCTCTTGCTCCTCATTGGCTGACACATTCACAGCCAATGAGGAGAGAGCAGGGTGCGGGTGCAGGGTGTGTGTCTTATGGAGATATAGAGTGGGGCTTAGGAGAGAGCATGCACCATTGCCCCCATAGCAAGCGGCTTGCTACTGGGGGCACTGGTCAAGGGGCATAAGCTAGGAGCACCGGCTAATGAGTCACATGACACGGGGAGGGAAAATGGCTATTTGGGCCCAATTTGGACATTTTCGCTTAGGGGTGTACTCACGTTTGTTGCCATGCATTTAGACATTAATGGCTGTGTGTTGCGTTATTTTGAGGGGACAGCAAATGTACACTGTTATACAAGTTGTACACTCACTGCTTTACATTGTAGCAAAGTGTAATTTCCTCAGTGTTGTCATATGAAAACATATAATAAAATATTTACATAAATGTGAGGGGCATACTCACTTTTGTGAGATACTGTATATACACACATACAGTATATATACACAACTCCCTTTAGTAACTAGTGTGCCTGTAATTATTGTGTTAGGTAAATTTAATTGTAGCCACTGCAAGTTATTAATTAGTTCACTTCAGTGTTTTCAGCTGCTGCCAGACTTAAATCTCCCTCTGCTTTCCAGCCTTGGCCAATCACAGGTATCTGGGCCCAGAAGGCTGCTGGGAGTCTGCATATATTATCTGAGGCAATGAGCTTCTGGGTCTTTTTCTGGAGAGGATCAGTCCATCCCGGAGGGCTGCTGCCCTCCAGAGCAAGGGTGCCATGTGCTTGAGGCCTCAGGTGGGATGCTATAGTGAGCTGGCTGAGGGTCTGTCTGCTGAAAATCTAGTCTAGTATCACTAGAGAAAGGTGTCACTTGGAAGTTGGAAGGAGGAAACTGTCAGTACTAGGATCCCTTTAGGACCCAGCACAACTCACCTGACACAGCCTTTGCCTGGGAAACAACAGTGATTGGCCAGCTCACCTTTAAATCACCTGTATCAGCATTCAATTAGTGCTCGTGTTAGAGTTTACCTTTGTGTTTGATCAAGCTGATATCTGCTCTGTGTATTTCGTGTATGACCCAGCTCGTTTGACCCTGCTTTCTCGCATCTGATTCGGTAGCGTTTGAACTCTGAGCTACCTGTGTATGACCCAGCTTGCCTAGACTACGCTTTGCCTGATTCTACTGTAGTACCTTCATCCGCAGCGATGAACTACAAGCATCAACTAACATCTATCCTCATCTGCAGCGGTGAACTATAAGGTTCAGCAAACATCTACCTTCATCTGCTGCAGTGAACTGCAAGTCCCAGCTGACCTGCTCTGCTTAGACCTGCTCATGGTATGTGCTCTTGTTCTTTGAACTCTTTGTATAATCAGCACACCTGAACTGTTATCTGCTGCTAGCCTGACATTAGCACGAGTCATACATAAAAAGGGAAACCTATCATGGATCCTGAGCAGGCTCAGTTGTTTGCACAGGAACTCAGAGGGTTCAAATCATTATCTCTCTACTACAGGGTGACCCCCAGGCTTGGGCCTTTAACCTGGAACCAAACCATCCAGCCCTGCTAACAGTAGATGCCTTCTTTGAAGCCCTGCGTAACTTAAAACAAGGAACTACCACAGCTGAAATGTCAGAGTTTCGCAGGTGGGCACCGCAATCTGGCTGGAATGATGCAGCTCTCCCTGTGCCTGTGACAAACTATTTACCTCCCTTGCCACCTGACTATTCCACCTCCAGTGCCAAATCTGAAGAAGAACCTATGCAGTTAGGCTCCACCCGGTTATCTGCACAGGAACACACACGCCAATGTAATATGGGACTCTGCTTATACTGTGTCCTCAAGGGTCATATGCTCCGTTCGTGCCCTACACGTCCAGGAAACTCCAGAACCTAGGTGATTGCAGAGAGGTCACCTTAGGTCTGCTCTCATCTCCCCAGGGGGACAATCGTATACTTTTACCCGCTGTCATTCACTTTGGCACAGGGGCTCATGAACTGTTGGCCTTGGTAGATTCTGGAGCCGCTGAGAATTTTATTGATAAGACGCTGATTACCTCTTTGTCTCTGGAAACTCATGCTCTAGATTGCCCAGTCTGCCTGATTTCCGTGGATAATCGGCCTCTCTCACAAGATCTAGTGCTCCAATCCACCAACCCTTTTCCAGTTACAATTGGGGGCTTTGCATTGGGAGAAGATGTCCTTGTTGTAATGTGTTGGCCGATTTATGTGGGATTTTATATTATTATTATTATATATATGTACACATACAGTACATATACAATATATATATATATATATATATATATATATATATGTACTGTATTATATATATATGTACACATACAGTATAAGATTGACCAGGCCAGATTTCAGTTGACAATGTTATCTGTTAACCTAATTACACATATCAAAGGGGACTTGTTGATCAAAGGGGAAGTGGCCAAACATATCAAAGGGGAACAGATAATGATTCTGGGCTATGTATCACAATTCCTTGGCTTCAGAAGCACAATCCTGTAATTGACTGGCCAACAGGAAATATTCTGGCTTGGTCCAATCAGTGTAAAAAGAACTGCATTCAGCAACCTGTTCGACTTGCTACCTGTCAAGTGGGAATGGAAAAGATTCCGCTTTGTTATAAGGACTTTTGGGATGTGTTTTCTAAAGGGATTGCTGACACTTTACCTCCTCATCGCAGTTATGATTGTCCCATTGACCTCTTGCCTGACACTTCACCTCCTCGAGGGAGAGTCTTTCCACTGTCTGAACCAGAGAATCTTGCTTTGCAAGAATACATCCAGGAAAACCTAGCTAAGGGTTTCATCCGTCCCTCCACTTTTCTCGCAGGAGCAGGATGCTTCTTTGTCCAGAAGAAGGATGGGGGACTGAGACTTTGTGTTGCTCCCTCTCATCACAGAGTTGTTCTCTCAAATCCAGAGAGCCAAAATCTTCTCCAAACTGGACTTAAGGGGAGCCTATAATCTGGTGCGCATCCGTGCAGGTGACGAATGGAAGAGGACCTTTAACACCAAGGATGGTCATTACGAATGTCTTGTCATGCCTTTGGGTCTCAGGAATGCGCCAGCTGTCTTTCAGGACTTTATGAATGACATTTTCCGTGACATGTTGGGTTGCTTCATGCTTGTATATTTAGACGATATTTTGATATACTCTCCCAATCTTGAAATACATCAGAAGCATGTCTGCTCGGTATTGGCCCGACTAAAGACTCACTCCCTTTTTGTAAAGCCTGAAAAATGGTAATTCCATGTTAAACCTTTACTGGGCTACCTAATTTCTGACACAGGCCTCACCCTGAACCCAGCCAAGATTCAAGCCATTTTACACTGGGCACCACCTTCAGACCTGAAGGCAGTTCAGCGCTTCCTGGGCTTTGCAAATTTCTATCGAAAATTCATTAAGAACTTTGCCACCATTGCACATCCCATCACCTCTCTCACCAGGAAGACTCTGACTACGTTTAAATGGACTACTGAAGCCCAGGCAGCCTTCACTCAGTTAAAGAAAGCCTTTACCTCTGCACCAATTCTATGCCATCCTGTTCCTGAGCTACCTTTTATTGTGGAGGTAGATGCATCTGAAGTAGGGGTGGGGGCACTTTTGTCACAAAAGGATCCTGTAAATGCTGCCATCCACCCCTGTGCCTTCTTGTCCCATAAATATTGCCCAGCAGAGCGCAATTATGATATAGGTAACAGAGAACTTTTAGCCATAAAGCTAGCTTTGGAGGAATGGAGAAATTGGCTGGAGGGAGCTCGCTATCCATTCATAGTTCTGACTGACCACAAAAACCTTGAATACATCCGTTCTGCTAAAAGACTTAACTCACGTCAAGCCAGGTGGTCATTGTTCTTCTCCAGATTTGACTTCACAATTTCTTATTTACAAGGACCAAAAAACATTAAGGCTGACGCCTTGTCTTGCAGCTTTTTGTCAGAGTCTCCTCCTCCGCTTCCTCCACAACCCATTATCTCTGAGGATAGGATTTTGGCTTTCACCCAGACTGACATCTCTGAGGCCTAGTTACCAGCACAGGCTGAAGCCCCTCCCTCCACTCCCTCTGGTATGCTTTTTGTGCCCCTGGTTCTTCGTTTGCAGGTATTGCAGCAAGTACATGCATCAAAACCTGCAGCACATCCGGGGTTTAGACAAACTTTTGAGATTATCTCTCGCAACCTCTGGTGGCCATCGATTAGGCAGGATGTGTTAGCCTTCATCCAGGCCTGTGAAGTTTGTGCCAGAAGCAAGAGCAGTACCTCTAAGCCCCCCGGTCTCCTACGTCCTCTACCAATACCTACCTGTCCCTGGACCCATTTATCTATGGACTTTATCACTGACTTGCCTCCGTCCCAGGGATGTTCCACGATCTGGGTGGTGGTAGACAGGTTTAGTAAGATGGCCCACTTTGTTCCGCTTCCGAAACTTCCATCTGCTGAAGAACTGGCATCTTTATTCATTAAACATGTTTTCAGGCTCCATGGGGCACCAATTAACATTGTCTCAGACCGTGGCTCTCAGTTTATAGCCCAGTTTTGGAAGGCCCTTTGCTCTCAGCTGGGGATTAAGTTATCATATTCTTCAGCATATCATCCTAAGACAAATGGCTAAACAGAAAGGACTAATCAGACTCTAGAGAAGATGGTACGTTGTCTGATGGCCCAAGATGAGGTGGAGTGGGTCAACATCCTTCCATGGGCAGAGTTTTCCTTTAATATTTGTGCCAGCACATCTACAGGGACCTCTCCTTTCTTCTGTGTTTACGGGTTGCATCCTCGTGTGTGCTCCTTTGATCTTCCACCCTCTGATGTTCCAGATGCCAACACCACGATTGAAAATTTCTCCAAAATATGGTCCGATGTAAATCGTGCTATTTCTCGCTCTGTGCAGGCTTTTAAGAAAACGGCTGACAAGAGGCGTTCAAAGGCACCAGAATATAAAGTTGGTGACACAGTGTGGCTATCATCTAGGAATCTGTCCCTGCATGTTCCATCTAAAAAGCTTGGCCCAAAATTTAAATGACACATTGACAAGCCCTTTCCGCTGCTCTCCATCCTGAAACATCTCCCGCAGAAGCCAAGGGGAGAGGAGAGAAGGGGTAGCCCGGGCAGTAGGGGAGTCAGAACCGCACAGAGTGATTAGCGTGTGCCCAGGCACACCTGGCACACTCCATGTGCACACCTATGCAACTACCTTCAATAAACATTCTCCACCCAGCCAGGTGTGGCAGGGTGTGTGGGTACAGGCAGTTCAGTTTTACTGCACGTGTCCATGAGTAGTTAGATTCAATGCTTTCTTCCATATTTGTTTGTTACTCTATGTAATATCCTTTATAACTTTAATTCAGTAAAAAAAAAAAAAAATGTTATTCTACACCTTTTGTCTCTGTAAATGTTTATCTTAACTTTGAGGTAACTAGAAAGAATTAGTTAAACATTTTCCCTAGGAATACATCACTGAACAGAAGTGCTGTTCAATGGGAATAGACAAGAAAGTAACATGCTCCTCAAACCCAAAAGAACCCATTTTTTTTATCTGATCCCAGTAGCAAAATGGGGCAGAAGGGTAGTGAAGGGAAGGTGAGTGTGTAATGCTGGTGTGGAGGCTTTGCCTTGCATGGGTGGTGGTTTCATTTGTTTCTTTAACTCTGGATAATATTATGCAATGCAAAAAATGAAAACATACAAAAAATGGGGATATGTAGAATTACAGGGTAAAATGGATAAATGTATACTTGTATTGCTATTGCAGTTTCCTGGACTAACGGTCCCTGCAGCTCTTATGCCGCGTACACAGGAGCGGAATGTCTGACAAAAAATGACGGAATCTTTTCATCGTATATGTGTGTGCCTCATCTGACTTTTTTGGGGGAAAATTCTGACGGACCTAGAAATAGAACATGTTCTAAATATTTCCGACGGAACCAATTCCTATCGGGAAAACCGCTCGTCTGTATGCTGTTCCGACGGACCAAAAATGACGCATGACCTGAAGCCAGTACGAGGCGGCAGCTATTGGCTACTGGCTATTGAACTTCCTTTTTCTAGTCCTGTCGTACGTGCTGTATGTCACTGCGTTCTAGACGGTCGGACTTTGGTGTGATCGTGTGTAGGCAAGACAATTTCAGTGGAACTTCGTCGGAAAAAACCTTCAGAGTTTATTCTGACGGGAAAACCGGTCGTGTGTACGCGGTATTACAAATAATCATGTGGTCATGCATGGACATTCTCGTTTAGACAGAGTTTGGATGGAATTAGGAACAACAACTCCACTGTCTAAGGAACTACCAAGATGTGTTGTGTCAATCAAAAGGGATATGTTTTAATAGGCAGAACAGACAAAATATACAGCATTTGACTCTGCCAATCAGAATCCTATGATGTTTGGCCAAGATGAGTTGCTATTCACATGTAGTGAAAGGGGAGGATCATGGTCCAGCCACTGAATTGCTTAAAGTGTAACTATGGCCCCCCATTAAAAAAAAAGTAGTAAGTGCATCTGCACCTGCTCGGGAGTTGCTTGGCAGTTTTTGGTTTGAATCTTTTCAAAGTTACTGACCCAGAACAAACATACTGTACAGTAAATGAAGGGAACATTTTGTCAATGCTTTTGATTTGTATGCTTTTTTCAGTTCAAGGTCTCAAAAGTATCAAATAGATCAACATATTTTCTCAAATTAATTAATACTTGAACCTCAAATGTCCATTCTATTATAAAATGGGATCGCTATGGTCATTAATAGCATCAGTTTGCTGCCCTGGGAGGGATTTCACTTATGCTTCCTGCATTGTCCACATCTCAATTTAATTGTGCTAAGATACCTCAAGAGGTATCCAGATTTCTTGAACTTAATCAAGTCACAGACAGTGAAAAATCATGTGTATTATTAATGATATCATCAGTTCAGTGATGGAGATATCACTCACCCACCTTATGGAGTGAATTAATAAGGCAGCAGAATATATTGCTCACCACTTACTTGCTGGGGGGGTGGGGACAAATGCATTTCCCATGTCATCCTTGTAGAGTTGGCAGCCAGCAGCCATGAGTTCCATCATGCCTCCTATACAAGCTGATCAAAACCACAAGACTTTAACTCAGGGTGTTGAGATTGTCATTTCTTGCAGATCAGTCACGTCAATGAGCATGACAGGCTTCATGCTGGGGTGTTTGCAGAATAATAGCTTTAGCATCACCATTATACAGTGTACATATATATATATATATATATATATATATATATATATATATATATTTTTTTTTTTTATTATTTGGACCCTTGCCTCATGCTACAGGAGCAACCCAGAATGAATTGTTGAATGCTTCTGAAAACGCAGCTACATTGGAAGCCATCTAAGTTTTCACACTCAGGAACCTGAAGCCTTGGATAATGAAAAGATCATTATCTGTCTTCTAATGTAGCCTCACTCTTTCAACAACAACTTTAGTACTGTCTACTTTAACCTGCATGGTGTTATGATTAATCTAAATCAAGCACAGTCAGCAGTGCTAGATACAATCCATAGACATTAAATTAACAGATAGGTGAAGGCTTATCAGAACTCTGTCCGATGGTCAATTAGCAAATTTTTGAGTACTCAATTACTCAACAAACAGTTGGGTCTTCAGGGTTTTACCCACCCTCTATAATTCCTTCCGAGAGAATTTAGTGCATTGGTTGGCATCACCACTAAAAGGTTTGTTGTTCTGTTGTTCATAAATGTCAAGCCTTTGAGAAATTTAAATGTTTTAACCACTTCAGTCCTGGAAGGATTTCCCCCCTTAATGACCAGAGCATTTTTTGCTATACGGCACTGCATTGCTTTAACTGACAATTGCGCGGCCGTGCGGCGCTGTACCCAAATGAAATTGACGTCCTTTTTTTCCCATAATGACACTAGGGGGCGATCAAGGGTTTAAGTGTGTTCCCTCAGCGTGTTCTAACTGTAGGGGGTTGGGCTTACTGAAACATGACAGAAATCACTGCTCCTGCTCACTGGGGACAGTAGATCCCTGTCATGTCACTAGGCAGAACGGGGAAATGCCTTGTTTACATCTCCTTGCCATGATTGCGGGCCGCTGCTCCCGCTATCCTGCTTTTACGGACTGACATACAGGAGAGCAGACCTGCCCCAGTATATCTGTGTAAGCAGGTCGGAAAGTGGTTAAAATAACCACTTGCTGACTGCAATACCTATATATATATATATATATATATATATATATGTTGTGGTTGCAAGTGGTTTACTGCGGTTATGGCTAAAGCGATCAGCCATAACCTTGGTATTTTTTTTCAGCTGGTGGCTGACTATCTCATGAAAGATCTGAATGGCTACTTAGCAGCTGGATTGCTTTTTCAGAAGCGGCAGGAGAGGACTCCCCCCCGCGCTGTTCACTGGTGTTTCTCGGGCTTAACATTTTTGCTGGCGCACTCGAGAAACGATGGTGCAGCCGGCTGGTCACATAGGCGGACAGGCCTTGGAGGACAAGAGCAATGTCATGACGTCAATTTCCGGTCCAGGGTGGAAGTAAACTATGTTTTTCTTTAAGCAAAAGATCGAAATGATTATTTTTTTTATCTTTTGTCTGTAAAGGTGAAGGAGATTTGGGGTCTTTTTGACATAAAGAGAACCTGTCATCCTTATTCCTATTACATGGAATGTTTGCATTCCTTGCAATAGGAATAAAAGTGATAGAAAAGAAATGGAAAATATGTATGTATGTAAAAATAAAATTGAGAAAAAAAAAGTAAAGCGTCCCCATACGTAAGTCGCGCACACATTTGTAAACAATGTTCGCACCACACATGTGAGGTACAATTTTAGAGCAAAAGCAATAATTCTAGTGCAAGACCTCCATCGGGTAACCTGTAGTTTGTCGCCATTCCACGAGCGTGCGCAATTTTAAAGCATGACATATTCACTATCTATTTACTCGGTGTAACATCATCTTTCATATTTTACAAAAAAAATGGGATATATTGTTTTTTTTTTTTTGTTTTTTTTTAATACATTAAAGTGTATTTTTTCCAAACAAATTGAGTTTGAAAAACTGCTGCGCAAATACTACCATGTATCATTGACACGTCACCATTTTATTCCCTAGAATCTCTGCTGAAAAGAAATATATCTTTATAATGTTTGGGGGTTATAAGTAATTTTCTAGCAAAAAATACTGATTTAGGCTGGGTTCACACTGCTGCATGGAGCGGCTCACAGCAGGGGTCCGGTGCATCCCTGTCCACCGGTAAAGGTCCAATTTCATTTAGAATTTTTTCCTGAATTCGGTCCGGAAATGGACCAGAAGACGCACAGGACACCCACATCCAATTTGCAATAGTGTGAACCCAGCCTTAAACTTGATCCCCCGAGATTCCCTCTTCACTCCCCGCTTCTCCACCTCTGAGCTGGTGAATCGGGGAGTGTGAATTCTGACATAGATCGCCAGTGAAGCGCTCAGATCGCACCTTCATAAACTGCCCGTTACTGTGTTATTCTATGAGGATTCTCCATGTGCAGAGATAATCGGTGGGAAAACAAGTTCAAACACTTCTCCCCCCGATTATCTCTGGTTCATAAACCATTTATGGGCTGTGATCAGCGGCGATCCTCGGGATCTCCACTGATCACTGCTTCAGAAAAGGACACCTAAGTGTGACTTTTTGCTTCTACCCCAATGCATCACAATTATTGCCACTTTTATTATTGCTAGAGTCAGGGTTGCGAATTAAGACTCCACTGTCCATTGCTACCATATTCATAGCATTGTAGCCTCCACTACATAGTACAAGACAGAGATGGGGAAAGGTGAGTCCTGTAGCCCAGCAGGCAGGACTAACAACAATAGTTGGGATTTCAAAGCACCAAACTCATGAAGTTGTCAGCCCAAACCGAGGGATTAAAGTACACTGGATTCTTAGTAGATGTAGTTGCAGCATTTTATTTTGATAAAACACAGGGAAATGTGTATGTATTGTAGAGATGTAGCTAATGTGTTTTGTTTTACTCTGACATATACAATTAGCAAAGATTGGCTAAGAAGAAAAACAAGATATTCCACATAATCTAACAAGAATGGGGACTAATTTGATCATGCACTGAATAAGTGTATTAAATACGGTAATTGTTTAAAGCAGATACATAGTGGTAACATCCCTAGTATGTCTCTCTACAATCGAAAGACCCGGAGAAGAGAAAATAGACAGAGGGTCTGCATGACTAAAGGGAGGAACAGGTCAGATTAGGGTTAAAAAATGTGAGTTCAATGTGAAAAGAATGTAGGTCTTAACGGAATGGTGCTTGAAGGTCAGATGGCTAGGGAGGAGCCACAAGGGTTGTGTTCATGTGAAGAATGCTGTTTGCTGTTAATGTTATTATATTTATTTAATTTGTGGCCATTTAAACCCATGCCACGCAGTCTGTGTTATTACTTTAAGAGTTAGTAGAATGGACTGAGGTTGACAAATCCTTTAGACAACCATAGAAGCACTCATCACAGAACTACAGAGAAGATGGTATCTTTAGTAGTAATCAGCATGGATTCATGAAAAATCGTTGTTGCTAAACAAATCTATTAACCTTCTATGAGGAGGTGAGCTGCCATCTAGATGAAGGAAGGTCCGTAGACGTGGTGTATGTGGATTTTTCAAAAGCATATGATACAGTTCCCCACAAACGTTTACTGTACAAGCTAACGTCTGTCGGCGTGGACCAAAGGGTGAGTACATGGATTGAAAACTGGCTACAAGGGCGAGTTCAGAGGGTTGTGAACAGGGGAGTACTCTGAATGGTCCAATGTGGAAAGTGGGGTCCCTCAGGGTTCTGTCCTGGGACCAATCCTATTTAAATTATTCATAAATGATCTGGAGGATGGGATAAACAGCTCAATCTCAGTATTTGCGAACAATACTAAGCTAAGCAGGACAATAGCTTCTCCGCAGAATGTGGAAACCTTGCAAGAATATCTGAACAAATTAATGGGGCGGATAACTACATGAAAAATGAGGTTTAATGTAGAAAAATGTATAATAATGCATTTAGGTGGCAAAAACATGAATGCAATCTACTCACTAGGAGGAGAACCTCTGGGGGAATCTAGGAGGCAAAAGAACCTGGGGGTCCTAGTAGATGACAGGCTCACTAACGGCATGCAATGCCAAGCTGCTGCAAGCAAAGCCAATAGAATATTGACATGCATTAAAAAGGGAATTAACTCCAGAGATAAAACAATAATTCTCCCACTTTACAAGACTCTGGTCCAACTTATTCTCTCTGGAGAAAAGACGCTTGGGAGGGGATATGATTTCAACGTACAAATACCGTACTCGTAACCCCACAATAGGGATAAACTTTTCCGCAAAAGGGCATTTAAAAAGACACGTGGCCATTCACTAGAATTAGAGGAAAAGCAATTTAATCGCAAACTGCGTAGAGAGTTCTTTACTGTAATGCCCCGTACACGGTCGGATATTCCGATGGAAAAAGTCCGATCGGATTATGTTGTCGGAGAATCCGATCGTGTGTGGGCTGCTCAAATGAGCAGGATCTCAAATTTTCCCGACAACAAAATCCGATCAGACTTTTTCCAATTGTGTATAGGGAATTCCGACGGACAAAGTGCCACGCATGCTCAGATCAAATTACGAGACCAAAGCTATTGGCTACTAGCCTCTATGTAGTTCCATAGTACGCAACGAACGTCACCATGTTCGGAACGATCGGATTTTCCGACAACTTTGTCTGACCGTGTGTATGCAACACCAGTTTCGGACAAAATCCGTCGGAAAAAATCCGACGGATTTTGTGGTCAGAATTTCCGACCGTGTGTTCAAGGCATAAGAGCGGTAAGAATGTTGAATTCTCTTCCACAAGCAGTGATTTCAGCAGGGAGCATAGATAACATCAAAGAACTATTAGATAGACACCTAAACTACCACAACATACAGGGATATACAATGTAATATTGACATAAAAGCGCACACACACAGGTTGGACTTGATGGACTTGTGTCTTTTTTCAACCTTACCAACTATGTAACTAAGACATTCCCTGCAGCACTGGTCTTGTGGCTGTTTTTGGGAGTTGCATCAACGTCCAGCTCCAAAAATGGACATGCAGCTATCTTTAGAACACAAATATGGATTAGACCTCTAAGTAAGCCTTCAAAGCTCCTCAGTTCCTGAATAATAAACAGGACCGCAAGAGTGAGGATATGCACAAACCTCTATTGTAATTAGTTTTCCTAAAAGCAATTTAAATGAGAGCAATTATCTCAAATGATACTAGTGAACTAAATCTAAGTAGTTTTGGTATCAAGGTGAGGAACAATTATAACTGACCTTATCAATCCTGCCTGAATCATCTATAGGCTCCGCCCCCACCATTTAAAGTTACATTACTCTATTAAAGTCTTACTGCGCTTTAGGTTAAACACTAATAAGTAAATCACTTGTTTTATTGCTGACAGCATGTTATAATGACATTAATACCTTACAAAGAGGTCATTACTGTTACATAATGAACCATGTCACAATTAAACCCCTACAGGACACTCGCCAGCATACACTAAATTACCTTACAGTAATGATAGCTGTGTCATTGGTTATTACAGCAGGAATTAATTGTAGATAGCTCATTAATATAGTTACTAAAAGCAAGTCCAACGAGAAGGAGTTAAATCATTTAGCTATCCATACAAATGCAGCTGGTATAATTTTTTGCCAGTTTTCCTGTAGGCTGAAGCTTTGTATAGAGCTAATTACACATACTTCTTTAGAATGGCCAGTGTTTAATGCTGCCTATTCAGATTCTTCCAGTGAAACAGTGATTTGGACCAAAGAGAAGTCCTCCCGGGTTTCTAACTAATGCAAAGCAACCTCCTGTGTGCAGAATTGCAGGGACATGCTCAAACAATGCTAGGTTCACATTTAATGTATTCTGACTTGCTAGCTGAAGATTAGCAAGGACAGGTTCAGACAGTGCTGGCTTTCTATCTAGTGTTAAATAATAATCACCAGGCTGAACATTACCAAGAACAAGTTCAGACAGTACTAGGTTTTTATCTAGTAGAAGTGGAAAAGAACCACTACGATGAAGAACATTATAGGTGTCTATCTGGATTTGGGATGTGCACTCACTGTGCTTTATATTCAAACATGGAATTCTGGATAATTTTCCTGCTCCACTTCATACACTGTAATTGGTTAATAATTCATGTATTTATTAGGAAGCACTGTTACAGCTTTGTTACAATGTTTCCTAAGGAATGAATAAAACTATGAATCAATCAGAAAGTGGGAACTGGAGCATGAGAATCTCCCAGAATTCCATGCTCCATTTAGTATATTGATTCTGTAAAATTTGAATTGGAAATTCATTGAATCTGAGGCTGGAAAATTCCAGTGTAAAGATGTAGGGGAGATTGTTCCTTCAATTTTAAAGTGCACCTAATCTAAACATAATAAATTGCAAGCACTAATGACACGCAGGCACCCAGAGGTATGGAACTTTTGCATAGATGAATGGATGAAGCTAATTTATTTTTGAGCTTGTTATGCCCCTCCTGCCTCGGGTGTGTCACTATTGGTTCTTCAATATAATAATAAATGGCTTCACTGACCAATAGTGAGGTATGGGAGGCAGAAGGGATTGCCAGAGATTGACTTTCTGAGCTGAAGTTGGCATTTACATAAAGATGTCCCTTTCCATGCAGACCTTCCTGGGTGCTCTGGAAGCTCATTTACAAAATGTAAAGACATTCTAGATGGCTACCTGTCAGTCATGCTACCTGACTACCAACTGGCATGATGCAAACAAAAGAGCAATAAAACCTTTGACACTTTGACGCCCCCTGCTCGCCCCCTGCATGCCCACAGAGCCGATGCGAGTGCCCAATTTTGCTGAGGGGAGAACAGACAGATCGTCTGTTCATTCAGAGTATGAACAGAGATCTGTCATCTCCTCTGCACAGTCCCATCCCCCCTTCAGTTAGAACAAACAATAGGGAACACATTAACCCATTCATAGCCCCCTAGTGGTTAACCCCTTCACTGCCAGTGACATTTTTACAGTAATTAATGCATTTTCACTGTAAAAATGCCAATGGTCCCAAAAATGTGTCATAATTGTCCAATGTGTCCACCATAATTGAGCAGTCCCAATAAAAAAACGCAGATCGACACCATTACTAGTAAAAAAATAAATTATAATAAAAATGCCATAAAACTATGCCCTATTTTGTAGACGCTATAACTTTTGCGCAAACCAATCAATGTACGCTTATTGCGATTTTTTACCAAAAATATGTAAGAGAGTACATATCGGCCTAAACTGAGGAAAACATTTTTTTTTTTAGATATTTTTGGTGGATATTTATTATAGCAAAAAATATTGAATTTTTTTCAAAATTGCCACTCTTTTTTTGTTTATAGCGTAAAAGATTAAATTCGTAGAGGTGATCAAATACCACCAAAAGAAAGCTCTATTTGTGGGGAAAAAAGGACGTCAATTTTGTTTGGGTGCAACGTTGCACGACCGCACAATTGTCAGTTAAAGCGATGCAGTGCTGAATTGCAAAAAGTGCTCTGGTCAGAAAGGGGGTAAAATCTTCCAGGGCTGAAGCGGTTAAACAATCTGCTACCCTTTCTAATCGCAAATTGTTAGACAAGGTAAGCACTGAATTGGACCTCTTCCTCATTGACACGGATTAACGCTCTTCGCACTAGCCCTGCCAGAAATGGTATGCTAAAGCAAGGAAACGCTGGCCAATAGATTGTGTATTTAAATCAATTTCTCTACGCACTTGTCATAAAGGTTCTTACAAGCAACCCAGTATGGGTGTTGGACTAATTCTAGCATTGCATTATCACAGTATTTCTCAACTCCAGTCCTCAAGGAACCCCAACAGGTCATGTTTTCAGGATTTCCCTCAGATGAAACAGCTGTGGTAGTTACTAAGTCAGTGAAACTGATCAAATCACCTGTGCAAAATAATCGAAATCCTAAAAACATTACCTTGAGGCCCGGTTCAGACTGCTGCGATGCGGGAACGCTGCGAATCTACTGCGGGTTCCCGCATCGCATGTCTCCCGGCGACAGTTCACACTGCCCTATTCTGGGAGTGTCAGTTAAAGGTTAATGTTCGGCTCCGCTCGTAGTCCCGCCTCCCTGCGCTCGTTCCCGAAACAGCAGGGAGGCGGGACTGCGAGCGGAGCCGAAGAGTCGGCTCGGTCTTTTTTGTTGTCGATTCTGTCTTTTTCGGCGGCGCTTCGGTCTTTTTCGGCGGCGCTTCGGTCTTTTTTCGGCAGTGCTCGCGCAGTCTGTCTCGGCGGCGGAAAATTTAAACGTGGGCAAGGCTGCAAATGACGCTGGCAAGCTGCAAATGACACTGGGCAAGCTGCAAATGACGCTGGGCAAGACTGCAAATGACACTGGGCAAGCTGCAAATGACGCTGGGCAAGACTGCAAATGACACTGGGCAGGCTGCAAATGACGCTGGGCAAGCTGCAAATGACGCTGGGCAAGCTGCAAATGACGCTTAAATGTACGTTTTTTTTTTTTCCCCTAAACTTCCCTCCGAAAACTTTTTTTCCTTAAAATGCCCTCCTAAACTTGGGGTGCGTGTTATACGCCGGTGCATGTTATACGCCAATAAATACGGTAATCTACAAATCAATTAAATATTAGCATTGTGAAATGATCAACATAACACACCCATGCATAATAAAAAGTGTCCATATGGCAAATGCTAAAAATATATATGCTCCAACACATGCAACTTAATATGGTAATACAGTCCAACTTAAAGTGATGAAAAAATTGTGATACAAAATCTTGTTGATCTACAAAATCCATCACTTAAGTAAGATTTTTGGGCCTTTTATATTGTAGGCCTGTAATTCTTAGCAATAACACACTTAAATCTGTCCACCAAGAGTCTAGTAGATATCCTGGGTCAGAGGCGTAACTAGAAACCTCAGGGCCCTGGTGCAAGAAATCAGGAAGGCCCCCCCCCCCCCCCCCAAAAAAGCATTATTTTGATACCTGTGTCACCAATGCAGCCGGTGTCACCAATGCAACCTGTGTCCCCAGTGCAACCTGTGTACCCAGTGCAACCTGTGTCCCCAGTGCAACCTGTGTCCCCAGTGCAACCTGTGTCACCAATTCAAACTGTGTCCCCAGTGCAACCTGTGTCACCAATTCAAACTGTGTCCCCAGTGCAACCTGTGTCCCCAGTGCAAGCTATGTCCCCAGTGCAACCTGTGTCACCAATGCAACCTGTGTCACCAATGCAACCTGTGTCACCAATTCAACCTGTGTGCCCAGTGCAATCTGTGTCCCCAGTGCAACCTGTGTCCCCAGTGCAAGCTATGTCCCCAGTGCAAGCTATGTCCCCAGTGCAGCCTGTGTCCCCAGTGCAACCTGTGTCCCCAGTGCAGCCTGTGTCACCAGTGCAGCCTGTGTCACCAGTGCAAGCTGTGTCACCAATGCAGCCTGTGTCCCCAGTGCAGCCGGTGTCCCCAGTGCAACCGGTGTCCCCAGTGCAACCGGTGTCCCTAGAGCAACCTGTGTCTCCAGAGCAACCGGTGTCACCAATGCAGCCTGTGTCACCAATGCAACTTGTGTCACCAATGCAGCCTGTGTCACCAATGCAGCCTGTGTCCCCAGTGCAGCCTGTGTCCCCAGTGCAGCCGGTGTCCCCAGAGCAACCGGTGTCCAAAATGTAGCCTGCGTCCCCAGTGCAACCTGTGTCCCCAGAGCAACCAGTGTCACCAGAGCAACCGGTGTCCCAAATGTAGCCTGCGTCCCCAGTGCAGCCTGTGTCCCCAGTGCAACCGGTGTCCCCAGTGCAACCAGTGTCCCAAATGTAGCCTGTGTCACCAGTGCAACCGGTGTCCCCAGAGCAACCGGTGTCATCAGAGCAACCGGTGTCACCAGAGCAACCGGTGTCCCAAATGTAGCCTGCGTCCCCAGTGCAGCCTGTGTTCCCAGTGCAACCGGTGTCACCAATGTAGCCTGCGTCCGCAGTGCAGCCTGTGTCCCCCAATGCAGCCTGTGTCCCCAGTGCAACCGGTGTCACCAATGCAGCCTGTGTCCCCAGTGCAACCGGTGTCACCAATGCAGCCTGTGTCACCAGTGCAGCCTGTGTCCCCAGTGCAGCCTGTGTCCCCAGTGCAACCTGTGTCCCCAATACAGGCTGTGTCCCCAGTGCAGCCTGTGTCCCCAGTGCAGCCTGTGTCCCCAATGCAGCCGGTGTCACCCATGCAGCCTGTGTCACCAGTGCAGCCTGTGTCCCCAGTGCAGCCGGTGTCACCAATGCAGCCGGTGTCACCAATGCAGCCTGTGTCTCCAGTGCAGCCTGTGTCCCCAGTGCAGCCTGTGTCCCCAGTGCAGCCTGTGTCCCCAGAGCAACCTGTGTCCCCAGAGCAACCGGTGTCACCAATGCAGCCTGTGTCCCCAGTGCAACCTGTGTCCGGTGTCACCAATGCAGCCTGTGTTCCAAGTGCAGCCTGTGTCCCCAGTGCAGCCGGTGTCCCCAATGCAACCTGTGTCCCCAGTGCAGCCGGTGTCACCAATGCAGTGGTGGTACTGGAGGGGGGTGGTGCTGGAGGGGAGGGTGGTGGTACTGGAGGGGGAGGGGTGGTGTCACTGGAGGGGGGCACTGGAGGGGGGCACTGGAGGGGGGTGGTGGTACTGGAGGGGGGGGGGGGGGTGGGTTGGTGGCACTGGTGGGGGGTGGTGGCACTGGAGGGGGGTGGCACAGTCTGGAGGGGGGGTGGTGGCACAGTCTGGGGGGGGGGGGTGATGGCACTGGAGGGGGGGGGGTGACACAGTCTGGAGGGGGGTGGTGGCACAGTCTGGAGGGGGGGTGATGGCACAGTTTGGAGGGGGGTGGTGGCACTGGAGGGGGGGTGACACAGTCTGGAGGGGGGGGTGGCATAGTCTGGAGGAGGGGGAGGTGATGGCACTGGAGGGGGGGTGGTGGCACAGTCTGGAAGGGGGGGTGGTGATACTGGGGGGGGGGGGGTGGCACAGTCTGGAGGGGGGGTGATGGCACAGTCTGGAGGGGGGGGGGTGATGGCACAGTCTGGAGGGGAGGTGATGGCACAGTCTGGAGGGGGGTGGTGGCACAGTCTTGAGGGGGGGTGGTGGCACAGTCTGGAGGGGGGGGTGACACAGTCTGGAGGGGGGTGGTGGCACAGTCTGGAGGGGGGGTGATGGCACTGGAGGGGGGGGTGGTGGCACAGTCTGGAGAGGGGGTGATGGCACAGTCTGGAGGGGGGGTGGTGGCACAGTCTGGAGGGGGGTGATGGCTCAGTATGGAGGGGGGTGGTGGCACTGGAGGGGGGGTGACACAGTCTGGAGGGGGGTGGTGGCACAGTCTGGAGGGGGGGTGATGGCACTGGAGGGGGGGTGGTGGCACAGTCTGGAGAGGGGGGTGATGGCACAGTCTGGAGGGGGGGGTGGTGGCACAGTCTGGAGGGGGTGTTGGCACAGTCTGGAGGGGGGTGGTGGCACAGTCTGGAGAGGGGGGGGGGGGGGGGGGGGTGATGGCACTGGAGGGGGGGTGGTGGCACAGTCTGGAGGGGGGTGGTGGCACAGTCTGGAGGGGGGGTGATGGCACAGTCTGGGGGGGGGGGGTGATGGCACAGTCTGGAGAGGGGTTGATGGCACAGTCTGGAGGGGGGTGGTGGTACAGTCTGGAGGGGGGGGGGTGGTGTCACAGTCTGGAGGGGGGTGGTGGCACAGTCTGGAGAGGAGGTGATGGCACAGTCTAGAGGGGAGGTGATGGCACAGTCTGGAGGGGGGGATGGCACAGTCTGGAGGGGGTGGTGGCACAGTCGGGAGGGGGGGTGATGGCACAGTCTGGAGGGGGTGGTGGCACAGTCTGGAGGGGGGGGTGGTGGCACAGTCTGGAGGGGGGGGGGGGGGGTGGGTGGCACAGTCTGGAGGGGGGGTGATGGCACAGTCTGGAGGGGGGTGGTGGCACTGGAGGGGGGGTGACACAGTCTGGAGGGGGGTGGTGGCACAGTCTGGAGGGGGGGTGATGGCACTGCAGGGGGGTGGTGGCACAGTCTGAAGGGAGGGTGATGGCACAGTCTGGAGGGGGGTGGTGGCACAGTCTGGGGGGGGTGGTGGCATAGTCTGGAGGGGGGTGGTGGCACAGTCTGGAGGGGAGGTGATGGCACAGTCTGGAGGGGAGGTGATGGCACAGTCTGGAAGGGGGGTGGTGGCACAGTCTGGAGGGGGGGTGGTGGCACAGTCTGCAGGGGGGGGGTGGTGGCACAGTCTGGAGGGGAGGTGATGGCACAGTCTGGAGGGGAGGTGATGGCACAGTCTGGAGGGGGGGGTGGTGGCACAGTCTGGGGGGGGGTGGGGGATGGCACAGTCTGGAGGGGGGTGGTGGCACAGTCTGGAGGGGGGGTGATGGCACAGTCTGGAGGGGGTGGTGGCACAGTCTGGAGGGGGGGGGTGGTGGCACAGTCTGCAGGGGGGGTGGTGGCACTGGAGGGGGTGGGATCAGTAAGAGGCAGTGCCGTAGAGGTGGTGGAGGTTGGGATCGATCGATTGCAATGCAAAACGGTGACTTACCGCCAATCATTCGATCGATTCTCCCTCAGTAAGTACCCTTCACGTTGCGGTCGCAAAGAAGTTCCTCCACGTGCCTCGAGGCTCCTCCAGAATGCCTTGCCTCAGAAAGCTCCTCCCCTGCCTTCACTGTATTGGTCTGAGTTTCTTTTAGTGTCCGCCCCGCCTCCCTTACATTGTCTCTGGCTCTGGATAGGCGGGGGCGGATCACACACTCAGAGCGCTTCTCTCGCTGGTCTCTCCCCTCGCAGTGGGTGAAAGCCCCCCTCCCCATGGCATGAACTCCACGGTAATACAGTGAATCATGCCGCACACACCTCGGGGCCCGGACAGTGAGGTGGGTGGGCCCCTCAGTCCGGCGGGCAGGCGGCCGGTGGGCCCCCTGAAGTGGCGGAGAATTACAGGGCCCAGTCGCAGTTGTGACTGTTGCGACCCTTATAATTTCGCCACTGTCCTGGGTATGATGAAGTTTGAAACACAGAATCATAAATTATAATAATAATAAATAAATATAAATAATTATAAAAAATAATAATATAATAATAATAAAATAAATTTCCCCACGATTCACTATCTGCAAGGGTTCTAATTTACTATCGCTGTTTTCTTAATGGACATTTTTTGGTTGCTATGGACAATCTCAAGTTTCCAGGCAGAAAGAACAGTATATATAATATAAAATGCATGCAAGGCATTGGACAAAGCACTGGGGACAAAATGGATGTGAAATTATTTCATACAGTAATGTAATCTGTAAGATTACAGTGTACTGTATGTATTATGATTTTTCACTTTTTAGAATTTGCCGCCGGGCTCCGCCGCCATGCGTCGCAGCACTCACAGGGAATGGAGCCCGGCACAGAGAGGCTTCAGGCGGAGGATCCTGGGGACAAGGTAAGTATACCGCACCAGGATCCTGCAATGCAATCCCGAGTGTGGCTCTGGGTTACCGCTAATGGTGCTGAAATTTAACCCCGAGCCACACACCTGGAAAAACGTCAGGGAGGTTAAGAATAAAGCTCACCAGATGCTGTTGCTATTCATTCTCGTGTCTGGAAAATATCACCTTATTAGATGTTATTGAAGGGCCGCTTATAAACGCCAATCTCCTTCCAGATCGATAAAGACACTCTCCACATGTGGGGATAGAATTGAAGATAAAGCCTCCAATAGTGTAAAAACACTTTAAGGTAATTAGTTTATTAAAAGTAATGCACTTACATCATAAAAGATTCTAAATCGCCTTGTTAAAATTCCAAACATTCAAGTTGACTCAGTGTTGGCTTCCCACTACTCTTCGCCCGGCGACACTTAGCCCTATTTTACTTCATAATCTTAGATTATGAGACTTGGTCAAATTTTTGAAAAAAACTTTTTTTTCCCCCCATCTACCTTTGTTTTCTTCTCTGGTGTCCGCTATTTCCCCCCTCGGGGGTTCATAATAAGAGACATTTCTCTAGGTGTACTGACAACAATTTGTTGATATTCACTTATCTATTACTTCCGCTAGGATTATAACGTTTGATATCCTTAAATCTTCACATGACATTCCTTTGCAAGAGCATTATAGGTATCTCAAACTGTCACTTTATCTCTCAACTTCTTAGGTCCCAGCCCACCCCTTATGTGCTGACTCCATTTGAGAGCCTTTGTACCTGACCCCATTCCTCTGGCCTAATTTCATTGATCTATTCCTCAATAATACCTTCCAGACCATACCATCTTCAGTGGGAAAATGAACCGGGGGTGTAATTGGATCTGGAGGACTGGCAGATCCTGACCCTAAGAGCTCTAACAATGTACTATATTGGAAAACCCCTACAAAATCCTATACAGATGGTACTATACACTGGCTAGGCTGGCTCAATTTATCCCTGCCTATTCCCCGCTTTCATTCCGAGGATGCTCACAAGTGGGAACGATGACACACATTTGGTGGTCTTGCCTGAGGGTGTGTGGACTTTGGGTCAGGGTCTACGCACTTCTTTGCACTTTGCTTCACACTGATCTTAAGAGGAATCAATATGAAGCTCTTCTTTGTAAACCAATTGATAAACTGTTTCGCCCTGAACAACAAGTGGCCTTGCACCTGCAACTAAATTGACTATTGTCAGAGCTTGGAAAACCTCAACTCTAATGTCAGGTAAACACGATCGGAAATTCCGCCAGCAAAAGTCTGATGAGAGCTTTTGGTCCGAAAATGCGACCGTGTGTATGCTCCATCGGACTTTTGCTGGCGGAATTCCAGCCAGCAAAAGATTGAGAGCATGTTCTCAATTTTTCAGTCGGAAAAAGTTCCGATCGGAAATTCAGATTGTCTGTACCAATTCCGACGCGCAAAATTCCTACGCATGCTCGGAAACAATTTGAAGCATGCTCGGAAGCATTGAACTTGATGGTTGAAAGTTCGGCAAACTTTTGTGAGATCGTGTGTATGCAAGCCAAGCTTTAGCGGAATTCCATCGGAAAAACCATCCAAGATTTTTCTTTTTGGAAAATCCGCTCGTGTGTACGAGGCATTAGCTTCGAACCTTTCAAAAACCAAATAAATGACATTATGGTCAATGAGAAATTGACAGCCATATTATCAGATACCCATGAGAAATTTCCATCACTACATGCTCTATTATCACGATAGAGTGCTCTGTCCAGGTACAAAATCAACACCTTTAAAACAGAGGTGCTGCCTCTCCCCATCCCACCTGAGGAACTATTGTCACTACAACACTCATACCCATACCACTGGTGCTCCTCCTCCCTCAAATATCTTGGCGTGCAAATGACCCCAACCTATTCTTCCCTGTATCAGGCCAATTATGTCCCCCTGCTTAAAGATGTCAGTAAAATGTTAAAGCGTTGGAACCCACTTCCGATAACCTGGATAGGTAGGATCAATGTGTTGAAAATGACTGTCATGCCTAAACTGCTGTATATTTTTGAGACCCTACCAGTTCCTAACCCCATGTCACAATTGAAATCAATCACGCATTGATTCCTTAATTTTATTTGGAGTGACAAGGCTCATAGAGTAGCAATCTCAGTGATTTCCCCCAGACAACGGGGGGGGGGGAGTCTGGGTGCCCCGGATATTTATAAATACTATTTGGCATCCCACCTTTGGGCAGTGGTGTCCTGGTCCAGCTTGGCAGCACCAAATAGGTGGTCGGAGATCAAGATGGGTTCATTGTTTCCCACTCATCCCTGTTCCCTTGTCTGGTCTCCCACCCTGATTCAGGACCCAAAACTCCATAGTTTGTGTTTAAAGCTGTTGTTTACGTTAAGGATATGGCACACTTGTATCACCAAATTCTCTCTCTCCTTGCCATTCCCCCCTTAATCTAATGTACTCTTCAACCCTGTACTCCCAGACAGCCTATCTCATTCCCAAATGGCCCCCTGGGTGCAGGCTGGCCTGTTTCAACTTTGCCATTTTATTCATCCGGTCACCTGTAAATTCTGGACCTTTGCTAACCTCCAAATAAATCTCTATCTATCAGCTCTCTCCCCAACAAACATGATTAATTTCTGCTATCTATCAAATACTTCAGGAATCATGCTCTCTTTCTGATGATCTCCTTACCTACATGTGAAAATGGTCTCAAATCATACAAAAACGAATATCTCTCCCTCAGTGGGACAGGATCTGGACCTCCACTTACAAAAATTTCCTGAAGCGTGGCGCAGAGAGAGACAGAGTTTAAAGTATTATTTTTCTGGTATAGGACACCTGAGGTCATACACCGTTATGACCCCACCCTAAGATGTGGTAAAACCAGAGGTACCCACTACCATATATACTGGCAATGTGAATTAATTACACCTTTTTGGTTTATGGCGATGTCCCTGCTCCAACGATTATTTAAGCCTCCTCTTCTGTTGGATCCGTTACATCTCCTCCTGAGTCTCCCTTTCCCAGGTCTAGGGAAAATTTGAACAAATTGGCTTCATACATTTTATTAGCTGCTAAGAGAGTTATTCCAATGTGTTGACTGGCCTCCATTCCTCCTTCTCAATAACAACTCCTGAATGCAATCGCTAAATGCTATTGACGGGTTCGACAGAGTCTGGGACTTGTGGGACAAATCTGAGTACGGTTCCCCTCCTGACTCTGTCTGAATCTCATTAACCCTTTTATTCCTGCCCCTTCCTGCTTTAGCCCTCACTCATCATTCTGTTCCCTTGCTGATTAACGTATGTCATCCAGTTTAATACCCCCCAATCCCATGGTATATATCTTTGATGCACAGTATCTCACAAAAGTGAGTATACCCCCTCACATTTTTGTAAATATTTTATTATATCTTTTCATGTGACAACACTGAAGAAATGACACATTGCTACAATGTAAAGTAGTGAGTGCACAGCTTGTATAACAATGTAAATTTGCTGTCCCCTCAGTCTAACTCAACACACAGCCACTTAATGTCTACACCTCTAAGTGAAAATTTCCAAATTGGGCCCAATTGGCCATTCTCCCTCCCGGGAGTAATGTGACTCATTAGTGTTACAAGTTCTCAGGTGTGAATGGGGAGCAGGTGTGTTAAATTTGGTGTTATCCCTCTCACTCTCTTATACTGGTCACTGGAAGTTCAGCATGGCACCTCATGGCAAAGAACTCTTTGAGGATCTGAAAAAAAGAAAATGATTGCTCTACATAAAGATAGGCTATAAGAAGATTGCCAAGACCCTGGAACTGAGCTGCAGCACAGTGGCAAAGACCTTACAGCGGTTTAACAGGACAGGTTCCACTCAGAACAGGCCTTGTCACAGTCGACCAAAGTTGAGTGCATGTGCTCAGAGTCATATCCAGTGGTTGTCTTTGGCAAATAGACATATGAGTGCTGCCAGCATTGTTGCAGAGGTTGAAGAGGTGGGGGTCAGCCTGCCAGTGCTCAGACCATACACAGCATACTGCATAAAATTGGTCTGCATGGCTGTCATCCCAGAAGGAAGCCTCTTCTAAAGATGATGCACAAGAAAGCCCGCAAACAGTTTGCTGAACACAAGCAGACTAAGGACATGGATTACTGGAACCATGTCCTGTGGTCTTGATAAGTCCAAGATAAACTTTTTTGGTTCAGATGGTGTTAAGCGTGTGTGGCGGCAACCAGGGGGGGGTACAAAGACAAGTGTGTCTTGCCTATAGTCAATCATGGTGGTGGGAGTGTCATGGTCTGGGGCTGCATGAGTGCTGCCGGCACTGGAGAGCTACAGTTCATTAAAGGAATCATGAATGCCAACATGTACTATGACTGAAGCCGAACGTGATCCCCTCCCTTTGGAGACTGGGCCGCAGGGCAGTATTCTAACATGATAACGATCTCAAACACACCTCCAAGACGACCACTGCCTTGCTAAAGAAGTTGAAGGTAAAGGTGATGGACTGGCCAAGCATGTCTCCAGACCTAAACACTATTGAGCATCTGTGGGGCATCCTCAAGATGGAGGAGTGCAAGGTCTCTAACATCCATCAGCTACGTGATGTCATCGTGCAGGAGTAAAAGAGGACACCAGTGGCAACCTGTGAAGCTCTGGTTAACTCAATGCCCAAGAGGGTTAAGTCAGTGCTGGAAAATAATGGTTGCCACACAAAATATTGACACTTTGGGCCCAATTTGGACATTTAAACTTAGGGGTGTACTCACTTTTGTTGCCAGCGGTTTAGACATTAATGGCTGTATATTGAGTTATTTTGAGGGTACTGCAAATTTACACTGTTCTACAAGCTGTACACTCACTACTTTACATTGTAGGAAAGTTTCAATTCTTCAGTGTTGTCACATGAAAAGGTATAATAAAATATTTACAAAAATGTGAAGGGTGTACTCACTTTTGTGAGCTACTGTATAATCCTGCTATACATAACTAGTTGTAATCAAGTGAATACCTGTTGTAGCCTTTAGATGGTTTGTTTTACACAGTTCTTTTTCTAGATACATATTTGTATTTGATCTGAATGCTTTAATTTTTTTTCTTTTCTTCTTTCTGTTTGACTCCTCTAAGCTCTTACCAAGCTGAATATGCTTTATTTGTATTGTAAAAACCTTTAATAAAAATACAATTAAAATAAAAATAAAAAGGTCTGAGTTACACAGCTTCTTGTTGAAAGGAGAATGACATCACCCTCACCTAGGCATCATGGGCAAAAGCCAGAGGAGAATATATAAATATATTATCTAACCTTTTTCCAAGTTTTTTGCAGGGTTTAAACAGGGGAGAGGGGCACTTAAAAAGGTGCAAGGTGCAAGCTCTGATTTAACAATTTTATTGAACTGTGACTCTTGTAAATAACTCTGACAGTGTTGATATAATTTGTTGTTACCACCTTCACTTTGGCTGGACAACATTGACCACATTTAAATGTCAAAAAATATAAATAAAGGTGTACGAGATAAAAATAAAGTACTTAAAACACAAGGGATCGCAGACATGTATCAACCACATGCTGTTATCAAAATTCAATATTTTTCAGGATAGCGGTCCTCTAAATTATTAAGAGATCACACAGATCTTTGAATCCATGGGATTGATGAGAAATACAGCCATTCATCATCTACAGAGAGTAGATGTCAGCTAAAATACCTTTATCATATATCCTTCTTAGAAGTGCTCCCATAAGTAAGCATGCAAAAAAAAAAAATAAACAGATCCGCAATTCTATATTGCGTTAGTACAGTTACAATAAGAAAAAAACAGGAGCCATGTTTTCAATATCACAATCAAATTCCTATTTAGTGTGTTTTGTTGTTTTAACAGTGTGCATTTTTTACTTTATATTATGGTAAATGGGTAAGCACTGCAATTCCTCACAATCAGAACACTGAAGCTCTGTTACACAAAACACCTGTAATGGGGTACTGATGGTGAGGAAGATAATGTTGCACAATAGCCACTGGCTTGTCTATTGGTGGCCAATATGCTTGAGGTTCTCTTGCTTGCCCTGGGTGATGGAGGTGGTGAAGAGGGGAGGGTTGGGTTCAGCTTACAGGGTCTTAGTATAATTTCTACCTGGATAAATCACCTGCATTATGCTGATTACTCATAACATAAGCTAAAGGTGTCATGACAAATGGGAGTGAGTTAGTGTACTGCTTATGCATTGTTTCTTTTATCTAATGGATGGTAGTAAGCTGTTCCTGTCATGGTCCAAGGTAAATTTTAAAGTAATAGTGACCATATTTATACCAGGTAATAATACCCAGGTATTAATTGACAGTATTAGGGATATTTATAAACTGGTTTAGAATCTAGTATCAGCATATCTAGAGGATGTATATGTGATTGTGATAAAATACTACACAGCGCAAAAAGTATGAAATTTACTTTTTCCTCTTACTATTGTACATCTAATTCTCTATCTCCCGAAATGCAAATACACGGAAATTCATTTTTTTTTCTGTTAGTTTAATAAAGATGTTTATACTTTAAACTTCAGTGGGCCCAGATGCTCTCTGGACTATATGTAAGGGATGGCTAAGAGATTTGCTGAGAGAAAGTAGAGAATTTTAATTTCAATAAAATTTTGGCCAAGCGTCCGCTCATTTGGAGTAGAGTGAGCCCAGATTTAGCTTTCTCCAGTTTTAGTAAATCAACCCTTATGCTGTAGAACAGCAACACATATTGTAGAAAGACCTCAAAGAAGTTGATTGCAAAAGAATTATATATATTGCTTTCTTCCTTATATATTTGAACTTCCATGGCAGCACCACAAAGTAGATATTTTTGTAAGAGTGGTTTCTAGACACTATGTTGTACAGTACATTTTATATTCCTTAACACTGCACTCTGTACACCGGGCTTTATATGACAAACTGCTGCACTCTAAGCACTTAATATACTTCTGAAGTTCTTTTTTAAGGTATAGAAACAGTGGCGGTGCGTGCATAGAGGGCGCAGGTGCGCCGCCCCCCCTCTCCTGCACCGCTCTATCACCAATAGATAGATTCATGCATTGCATGAATCTATCTATTGTCACCGCTGCCGCCCCCTATTCAGGTGTCCGGCCCCTGATCGGGCGCCGGGCATCTGAATTACAGTGGGGGGGGTGTTGCTGGAAGCGCCCCTATTAGAGCTGTAAGCTCTAATAGGGGACCCTATTAGAGCGGTGTGCTCTAATAGGCTTCCCTAAGTGTAAACAGCGGGCGCACGGCTGTGCGTTCGCTGATTACACAGTACTGTGTTAGGGAAGCGAATACATCGCTTCCCTAACACAGACCCGCCTCTCAGCCAATCAGGTTGCCAGGTCTGTTACCTGTCACCTGATTGGCTGAAGTCACAGGCGCTGTGATTGGACGCTAGGCGTCCAATCACCTAGCGTCCAATCACAGCAGAAGAAGACAGGAGGAGCGCGGGAGAAGACATCCGACGGAGACATCCGACGGAGACATCCGACGGAGACACCGCTCGTCGCCTGACGCCGTCACCAGCTGCACACCGGGACAAGGTAAGTGCAGAGGGCAGGCAGGGGGCACAGTGGCAGCACTTAAGGGGCACAGTGGCAGAACTTGGGGCACAATGGAAGCACTTAAGGGGCACAATGGCAGCACTTAAGGGGCACAATGGCAGCACTTAAGAGGCACAATAGCAGCACTTAAGGGGCACAATGGCAGCACTTAAGGGGCACAATGGCAGCACTTAAGGGGCACAATGGCAGCACTTAAGGGGCACAGTGGCAGAACTTAAGGGGCACAGTGGCAGAACTTGGGGCACAATGGCAGCACTTAAGGGGCACAATGGCAGCACTTAAGGGGCACAATGGCAGAACTTGGGGCACAATGGCAGAACTTGTGGCAGAACTTGGGGCACAATGGCAGCACTTAAGGGGCACAATGGCAGCACTTAAGGGGCACAATGGCAGCACTTAAGGGGCACAATGGTAGCACTTAAGGGGCACAATGGCAGAACTTGGGGCACAATGGCAGCACTTAAGGGGCACAGTGGCAGCACTTAAGGGGCACAATGGCAGCACTTAAGGGGCACAATGGCAGCACTTAAGGGGCACAATGGCAGAACTTGGGGCACAATGGCAGAACTTGGGGCACAATGGCAGAACTTGGGGCACAGTGGCAGCACTTAAGGGGCACAGTGGCAGAACTTGGGGCACAGTGGCAGAACTTGGGGCACAGTGGCAGAACTTGGGGCACAGTGGCAGCGTTTGATGGGCACAGTGGCAGCGTTTGATGGGCACAGTGGCAGCACTTGGGGCACAGTGGCAGCGTTTGATGGGCACAGTGGCAGCGTTTAATGGGCACAGTGGCAGCGTTTGATGGAACAGTGAGGCTGTTTGTTTGCGCCCCCCCAAAAATTTTGAGCACCAGCCGCCACTGTATAGAAAAGCATATGTCATGGAATAGTATAATTTTTTTTAAATGAGTGTGCTAAGGCTTTTACATGCATGTTACACTCTAGCTTAAAAAAGCAAAAAGGTACAGGCATACCCCACTTATAAGTACACAATGGGGTTTATTTACTAAAGCTGGAAAATGCAAAATCAGGCTCACTTCACAAAAAGATGATTTATAAGCTGTGGGCACTATTTTCATATTACTGTGTTGGTAACATTTCAAAGCATATTTTGTTAACACATGCACTCTGGCATTGGTGTGCTGTGATTATGAGGAGTAGGCCCTGGTTCTATTTAACCACGCTTTGAGTCCCTCCTACTGTCTACTCCATTAAAGATTAAGACACGTCAACAAGACTGGCACATACAAACCACAAATATAAAAATACATATAGTGATAAAACATTGGTTTTAGCTTGGTGCTCATTTGAGGAAGTAGCTTTGTTCCTGCAGCGGCGTTCTTGCTTCTTCTGAAATGGTGTTAACTTTGAGTGTATTTTTGTGTGATTCTTCTGTTAACTGTCCTTCTGTTAACTCTTCAGTTCCACAGCAGCAAGGGAGATATAAGCTAAGCTTTGCAAATATCTGAATATGTTTTTTAAGGTTGATATATGTTAGATATATAAAGCATGTATTGGAAGAGACATTTCACCATGATCTCATCCATCATAGTCCCCCCTTGAAATCGTCTATTGAATACTGTCCCTCATACTGAAGGTCACCAGCCCATCAGAGTACCAGAGTACTTTTTACCAGCCCATCAGAGTACCCAAGTACCTGTCACCAGGCCATCAGAGTACCTGAGTACCTGTCACAACCCCTCAGATTAACCGAGTACCTGTCAACAGCTATGTGCATACCATCAGAGTACCTGAGTACTTGTCACCAGCCCATCAGAGTACCCCAGTACTTGACACCAGCCCATCAGAGTACCTGAGTACCTGTTTCCAGCCCAGAGTACCTGAGCACCTATCTGAAGACCTCCAAAGTACCCGAGTACCTGTCTCCAGTCCAGATTAACTGAGTACCATGCCTCATAGAATATACCTTGGGGTATTTGCTTTCCTAAATGGGGTCATTTTGTGGGTAATTCCATTGTTCTGGTGCTCCAGGACATTCAAAAGTGTAATAGGTAGTTAGGAAATTTTATGTGTTATGTATGCCCCTAGAACGGCTGACGGTGCTCCCTGCATGTTGGACCTCTCTTTGTGGCCAGGCTGTGAAAAATATCTCACATATATAGTATTGCCATACTCAGGAGAAGTAGCAGAATGTATTTTGGGGTGTAATTGGAAGTATGTGTATGCTGTGTGTGAGAAATAACTTGTTATGACAATTTTGTGTAAAAAAAAATTTTTTTCCCAAGAATTGTGTGAAAAAATTACAACTTAACAACTTCCGGACACCGATATACGTCCTTACTTTGAAGGAGGATATCGTTGTTATGGCAGAAGCTAGCTGCCAAAACCCTGGTATCCTCATTTTCAGCCAGTGGTCCGCTTCAAGATAAAAGTGTTCTCTGTTGCGAATTCGCTGCAAGATCACTTTTATCAGTGGCGGGAGAGGCCACCCCCTCTCGCTGCTCTCCGTTGCCCTCCACTGCTTACCAGAGCCGTCGGCAGCTGTTAAAAAAGTGTAGAAATAAGAAGGTAAAAAAAATCTGCCGAGCTTGCGTGCAGAAGCAAATGCATACATGATTTATATATATCACCATTTTGTTCTGGCGGACAACCTTATCTTGCTCTTAGATTACTATTGGTGTATATATATATTTTTTTAACTGTTTGTAATGGTATCACCAAATAGCTAATTATTATTTAAGCCATTATTATACTACAGCGTTCCCTACACCCATTTTCACATAGATGAGTAGCGCCGGCATATGAAAATGGTGTTCAAACCACACACGTGAGGCACGTCCCCCAGGATAACCGGGGACGTAATAATGCCACCTGAGGCCTGTCCCCTACAGGACCTCAAGTTGTGGGCATTTCCTGGACAGGTAGGACAAGACTTCAAAAAGTGACCTGCCTTGCCACAATAAAGGCACAATCTCTCCCTCCTCCTAAAGGCCCTCTCATCTGCAAAGAGATGTGTGAAGCCAAACTTCATGGGTTCTACTTCCCTGGCGGACTCAGTACCAGGAGGCATGGGAGGTGAGGGAGGCAAGGGTGGGACTGCAAAGCTCAGAGGCATATGTACAGGAGGTTTCCGCAAGTGCACCTTAAAGGAAGGTCTCTCTTGGAGTCTGGAGTCAATGAGAATGGCAGCTATCTCATCTTTGATGTTAACCGGAGAGACCATGAGAAAAAGCAGCCATGAGGGCCTCATTGTTCCAAGCAACCTCTGCTGCCAGAGTACGGAATTCAATGGCATAATCGGCAACAGTTCTCGTACTCTGTTTGATGGACATGAGGCTCTTGGCAGCAGAAGTGGAGCATGCAGGAACGTTAAATACCCTTTAAGGAAGCCACAAACTCAGGGTATCTCAGGACAATGGGTTTTTGCACCTCCCATAGAGGGTTTGCCCAGACCAAGGCTCTCTCAGAAAGCTATAAAAATAATGAAGCTTACTTTGCTTCTTTCCGCGGGGAAAGCCTAGGGCAGCATCTCAAAGTATATCCCAACCTGGTTGAGAAACCCTCTGCATTGAACTGGATTGTCCCCAAATCGCTGGGGAAGCGGAGCAGAACCAGACATATTTCTTATAGAGGTAATATTCAAGGTGGGTAACTGCACAGAGACTGGAGCAGCAGCAGAAATGGCCTGCAACACAGGTTGTACCGGAACAGCCAGAGTGGGAGGATCCAGGTGAGCAGTGTGAATCAGGAGCGTCTGTAATGCTATGGCAAACTGATCCATGTAGTGGTTCTGCTCATTCAATCTGCAAAACATATTACCACTAGGTGGACCGCCTGCATCTTCTGAATTCATGGCCTTCGCCTGCTGTCATGAACCATGAATCAGACATAGACAGAAAATGCACTTAAAATCACACCATTTAATCTAATGGCAAAAAATGGTACAAATAGTAAACATAGTCAAAACATAGCCAGGGTAGTAGTTAGTGCCGTCTTTAAGGCAGGGCAAAAGGGGCAGCTGCCATGGGCCCTGTCATTATTGTGGGGCCCAAAGCAGCTGCCCCATACTTGCCAACAATGCCAGTTTAAATTCCCTCGTCCCTTGATGTTTTAGGCCAGTGCTGTGTCCTGACATTTCAGTGTGAAGTTCTGTTACTAATGCTGCCCAGCTCTGCCCTATTGTTGTGTACAGATGACTCACCTGCAGACCCTGTGTTTACATGTAAATACCAGAATTGATATGCAAATTGCATCTGCATTCATATGTAAATAGTGGCGGACTGTCAGCATTCATATGTAAATAGAGGCAGTATTCATATGTATATCATGCCACCCTGAGGTCATATCCACCATCACCTATACATAATGCTGCCCACTGGGGAGATAGAGGGGCATGCTGGAAATTGATCACACCCACCCCTCCCCCCAGAACTTCCACTGATCCCAGGAGTCCTAGGATCTCTAGGAGTTTTCTGTCTATTAATGGGTCCCCTCACCTTTCTTCAGTCCATGGTGTGTAGGCAGTGAGGAGATGATGTTCTGTAACCTCTAGCAACCAATCAGTGAGAAGTATTGATATACAGTAATCTCTAGCAACCAATCGACAAGAATAAATCATGTGATGTAATCTCTAGCAACTAATCAGTGAGTGGTAACGATACACTGTAACCTCTGGAAACCAATCGCAATTGCTGCCTGATCTGATTCAGTAAACAGATTTTGAGTCTAGCTGCTATTTATAGTATACCTCAAAGCAGTTGGAGAGTGAAACTGCATGGAGGGGGGGCCCAAGAAAAATTTTGCCAAGGGTCCAATCAATATTAAAGATGGCCCTGGTAGTAGTCAATACATAGCCAGAGTACGGTAGCCGAAGCGAGTAGTCAGAAAAAGCCAGTAAATCATGAAGCCAGAGATCAGCGTAGTCAGAGGCAGCAGACAAGATCAGGAACCAAAAAGGACGTCAGCCAGGCAAGTCTTCAACAGGAACACAGCAGAGAGTCTCCAGATATGTTTGAACAAGGCAAAGGCACGTAAGGAATGAACCAGTCAGTGTAAATAGCCAGAAGGGGCTGGCTGTAGGCTGGACTGACGAGCAGGAAATTATCACCAGCTAAGTCACTGTGGAACGATGATTGCTGGCAATTAACCGACAGCTGAGCAACCTGAGCACTGATAGCCCAGCTCTGACAAAATCTTCAAGATAACATCTGAACATTTGTTAAGATGATCACATCACAGCCAAGTTCTGCATGACCCTGAAACATTGCAGCTTTCCACTGTGATTTGATCATTTCAGTAAATGTTTGAATGTTATCTTGAAAATCCACAGTGTGGTGGTGATATACAGTATGTTTTTACCTATGGCTTACCATTCTACAGCTGGTATTTGCTACAGCACCCACTTACTCCTTGACCTTTTCCAGGAACATGTGCAATGGGAATTTTTCATGCTACACCAATTGAGTCTGTTTAGTCTGTGCCTTTGTATTTCTCAATGCAATAACATGGACTGCTGTCACATACAAAAATGTTGTCACAACAAGGAGACTCGTCTACGGGTACTCAATTATCATAGGCTTACACCAGGGGTAGGCCAACTAGCTGTGGTGAAACTACAAGTCCCATGAGACATTGCAAGACAATCATAGGCATGACTCCTAGAGGCAGAGGCATGATGGGATTTGTAGTTTCACCACAGCTGGAGTGCCAAGGTGGCTTACACCCTACCTACAGAGCCAGGGCCAGATTAAGAACATCATGGGCCTGGTGCTGAGGATTTTGGTGGGGCCTTTTATAAACAATAAATAAATAAATAAATAAATAAAAATGCAAACAATTTTTTGTTATAACAAATTAAATTAAAGAGAGAGAGGGAGGATGAGAGAGAGAGATAGAGAGAAAGGGGATGAAAGAGGTGTGAGGGGTAAGGGAGGGAGCTTGAGAGAGAAAGGGGGATGAGAGAAAGAGGATGCACGTGAGCATGTGTGGGAATGACATCAACGCAGCCCGGCCAAGGCAAGTGACTGAAGGCACAGAACCCGGAGATTGCAAAGCGCCTGGGCCCCGCCGGATTGATCACAGCACAGCACTGGAGGGCTCAGTCTGACAATTTAAGTGTACCCTAATGTGCTAGTATGCTGTGCATACTTGTACATTATGGCATAACCTACCTCAGGGCCTCTAAAAAGTAGTAATGTTAGAAAGGTTTACTACCTGCTTTACTAACAGCTGAGCGGCCAGCTCAGAGAAGGAAGGGCTGTGTTCAATGGTATATCTAATGCCTTGGAAATTGTTTGTACCCTTCTCCTGACTGATACCTTTTAACAATGAGATCCCTCTGATGCTTTGGAAACTCTCTGTGGACCATGGCTTTTGCTGTAGGATGTGAGAAAATGTCAAGAAAGACCTCCCAGAACAGCTGAACTTTATTTGGGGTTAATCAGAGGCCCTTTAAATGATGGCAGGTGTGTACTGACTCCTATTTAACGTGAATTTGAATGTGATTGCTTAATTCTGAACATAGCTACATCCCCAGTTAAAATAGTTTTACATTTTTACTTCCCCCCCTAAAAGGTCCTTCAGGTCTAGTATGGATTTTAAGGGGAACCTTGTGCCAAAATGTAAAAAAAAAATGATGTGGGGGTCCCGCCAAACCTATACCAGACCCTTATCTGAGCATGCAACCTGGCAGGCCGCAGGGAAAAGGGGAGGATGTGAGCGTGCCCCCCTCCTGAACCGTTTCAGGCCACATGTCCTCAACATGGGGGTTTCCCCCAAAGCACCTTGTCCCCATGTTGATGGGGACAAGGGCCTCATTCCAGCAACCCTTGCTTGGTGGTTGTGGGGGTCTGCGGGTGGGGGGCTTATCGAAATATGGAAGCCCCCTTTAACAAGGGGGCCCCCAGATCCCGCCCCCACCTTGTGAATAAGTATGTGGTACATTCACCAAAAAAGTTTAAAAAAAGTAAAAACAACAGCAGATAGTTTTTGTCAATTCCTTTATTAAAAAGATGTCCATCTATCTTCAATCCCGGCTCTAACAGTCCCGATAAAAAAAACTGAAAAAACGGGACGTCTTGCAACATCAGAGGGGGCGGGGTCACCCATTTATGTCACCGGGTGGCCCCCGCCCTCAGCTATATAACAGATGTCATTGCGAAGAGACTTCAGTCAGCGGGAGACTACCATGGAGGCAGAGTTTTTTCAGTTTTTTTGCTTTTTTTATCGGGTCATCTGACGCTGTGATCGAAGATGACTGGACATTGCGGAACAGTTTTTTTTTTTTTTTTTTTTAAATAAAGGACTTGTCCCAAATTGTCTACTGCCATTTTTTAACATTTTGACACTTTTTTGGTGAATGTGTAGGGGTACAATGTACCCGATTCCCATTCACATGGGGGGGTGGGATCTGGGGGGTCCTCTTGTTAAAGGGGGCTTCCAGCAGTGGTCATCAACCCTGTCCTCAGGGCCCACTAACAGGCCAGGTTTGCAAGATAACTGAAATACATCACAGGTAAAATCATTTGCTGCTCAGTGATTGCAGTATTCTAGTCTGCATCTCCCCAAGGTAATACATAAAACCTGGTCTGTTAGTGGGCCCTGAGGACAGGGTTGATTACCACTGGCTTCCAGATTCTGATAAGCCTCCCACCCGCAGACCCCCACAACCACCGGGCAAGGGTTGTGGGGATGAGGCCCTTGTCCCCATCAACATGGGGACAAGGTGCTTTGGGGGGACTCCAAAGCATCCTCCCCATGTTGAGGGCATGTGGCCTGGTACAGTTCAGGAGAGGGGGGCACTCTCTCGCCCCCCTCTTTTCCTGTGGCCTGCCATTTTTTTTTACATTTTGGTGCAGGATTCCCCTTAATATCCATACCAGACCTGAAGGGCCTGGTATGGATTTTGGGGGGACCCCACACATTTTTTTTCTTAGAAATTTCCTTTTGCTGTGGTATTGTTCTAAACACGGGAAAAATGCACTTATTTACAGGCATACTAAGGACACCCCCCAGGCACAATATTTAAAGGAATATTTCATTTTTATTGTTTCATTTTAAGCATTATTAAAATCACTGCTCCCAAAAAAACGTCTGTTTTTAAAACTTTTTTTGCATTGATACTTGTCCCCTGGGGCAGTACCCAGGTCCCCAAACACTTTTTATGGCAATAACTTGCATATAAGCCTTTAAAATTAGCACTTTTGTTTTTTCATGTTAGTGTCCCATAGACCTTAACGGAGTTCCGTGGCTTTCAAATTAGCTGCGAACGTCGCATATTGTTCGCTGTTTGGTGAACACCCGATGTTTGAATCGAACTTATGTTTGACTTGAAAATCAAGCTCATCCCTACTCTTCATGACTGAGGTAGCTGTAGGGGTTGTGGGCACCCTAAGGTGTCCCCTGCACACCGGGATCGCCCGACCAGAAGAATCAGGAATGCCAGGAATGGGGGGACACCCTGACAGACCCAAGTGGGAGCCTCCCCACTGTAGTGCACCGATCAAGGAACACCCGGACAGACCCCAGGGAACCAGCACAGTGGCAGGGGAAAACCCACTTCCTAGACACACCGGAAGATGCTGGATGTCAACAAATGCACTGGTTCCCCATTGCCTGTGCATCACTGGGTGTTCCTTGATCGATGCACTACATCGGGGAGGTCCCGCTTGGGTCTGTTGGAGGTGCCCCCCGTTCCTGGCATTCCTGATACTTTCGGTTGGGTGATCCCAATGTGCAGAAAACACCTTAGGGTGCACAAACCCCCTGCAGCTACCTCAGTCATGAAGAGGTGAGACATAGATCGACCTTTCAATCAACCCTTCAACTTCCTCTGCTCATGTGCTTCTATATCTATATCTATTTTTATGCTCTTGCAATCATCTGACCAAATACAAATGTGCAATATATCATATTTAAATACATTTTCTTTATTATTATTGCTTATTTATTTATAAGTGTACATATGCTGGAGTTTTTTGATTTTGATATAGGTTTTTGACATGGATTTTGTCGTTTTATGCATTAGTACGACTATATATATATATTATTTAATAATTTTTTTCAATTATTATTTTTTTTCCTGCCCCTTTGTAGGCGTGGTTCTTTTGTCACAGAAATTCCAATCCCACCATTCCCTATAAAAGTGCTTGTCCAGGGTCTATGAGATTAGCCTAGCACTGAGGAAGGGGGTGTGCCCCCAAAAACGCGTTAGCTGTACCCCGTGTTCTGTGCATGTCAATGCACTGGTTTTATGGCTTTTTGTCAGTTGCAAGAGTACCCACTTTTATACAATTTTTTTATTAATAAATTATCTCTGGTAATGCACTAGGTGTGAGCACCTTCCATTTCTGTTTTTCTTGTAGTTTCCTTCGGATTACCCTTGAGGAAGGCAGCATCCACTTAGTCCTGGGATACTATTTATACCATTCACACCACCATTATACCAGACACCTGTTACCCTTTACCTTAGAAGATCTATTGGCGCTGGAAATGACTTTGTTTTTTGGAAAGTCACAAATCATGTGCACCACTGATAGCTGAGAGGAACCGTGCTATCCATTCTATGCTTACTCAATAGTATGGAATGTGATCTAATGTGGACTAGTCATCACAAAAAGCTAAGCACCTCATCCCTAGATTTTTAGAAAAGGAGAGCAAATGAAATGGGACTATCACAGTGCAATATGAAATTTAAACCAAAGAATAAAGTTAAAATATTCAACATTTATTAACCAATGTCTAAAACACCTTTTTCATAAAATCAATATGCTTATATCCCAATTTTTTATGGTCCATATTATTTATAGCGGGATATAGATGGATCCCGACATGTTTCGCAGTATTATTGGGCTTTCTCAGGGGATGCTATCCGCTTGGGGTCTCAGTCTTCTAAGGATATGAAATATAAGAAATATTCCATGAATGTCACATGATTACAAAAGGATATATACAAAATATGTTTATTTAGACAGTCTAATTTTTAAGATTTATATATGTGTGTTAATATCCGCCATACCCCATGCTTACCCCAGGTCTCTGAAAATTCACTTAGAGGTGTAATCATAACTTTATTCAAAAGGAAGTTGAGTGCTATATTCACTGCAAAGTTGCAGGTGGCCACAGGAGGCAGACAAGGACCAGACTAGAAAACAGCATAGGCAAAGCCATTAATGGTCTATATTAATGTCATAGTGCTAGCTTAGCACTCCTCACAAAATATATATAATTATACTCACTCAGGTTTAGAAGTATATAGACATGACACCGGGGAAGAGTCCACCAAACAGGCCGCTCACATATTGAGCTGAAAATGGGGAAAGAAAGAAGTATTTGCTAAAAAATACAAAGTAAGGGTGATTTATATCAAAGAGCACCCTGATATGGGCACTGAAGTAAATTATCTCATTGTCTATACTGACTAAAAGTTCAGTTCGGGATGAAAAGACTAACCTACGTTGTATCTGGTTGTCTGCGTGTCTCCAGCAGCATGTAAGCCAGAATGCCAGCCATTATTTGCCTCCCGTCTGGCCAGCTTATAACGTCGCTGCATGTGGATATACTTACATACTGTGCATGCACCATCACCGTCAGTGCCCCATTCTTTCCAATGCTGCAGGGTCCAATCGCTGCCAGCCACGAGGGGAAGGATGGACACCACCTGTAGGTAAGAGGAGAGCATTTCCAGGAAGGAAACAACACATTCTTAAATGATCAGGACTGGCTGTGACCCCACAGCAAAAGGAAAATTCGGAAGGAGGTCTAGACCGATGACAGGGTCCCAAAGACCAGCATGGGCAAAACGAATATGCAAGGCGGCACTGGGGACAAGGAAGGCACACCCTGGGGCATTCTCTGGGTATGCCTTCCTTGCCTCCAGTGCCACCCCACATAATCGTTCTGCCCATGCTGCTCTTTGGGACCCTGTTATTGGTCTAGACCTCCTGTGGCCATGTAGCTTTTCAGTGGATATAGCACTTCACTTTCTTTGAACAAAGTTGTGATTACACCTCTAAGTGAATTTTCAGAGACCTGGGGTAAGCATGTGGGATGATGGATATTAACACACATGTATATAAATCTTAAAAATTTGACTGTTTAAATGAAAATATTTTGTGTATATCCTTTTGTAATCATGTGACATTTATGGTAAATTCCTTATATTTCTTGTCCTTAGAAGGCTTCCTGAGGAAGCCCAATAATAGGGCAAAACATGTTGGGATCCATCTCTATACCACTATAAATAATATGGATGTGAACAAATTAGGTTATAAGCCTATTGATTTTATGAATATGATGTTTAGACTTTTTTAAATAAATATTGAAGATTTTAACTTTATTCATTGGTTTTACATTGCACCGTTATAGCCCCAGTTCATTCGCTCACCTTATCTACTCAATAGTATGTCCCAGTACCACAGTTAAATACATTTGCATGGAGGTGGAAAACCCCAAACCCTTCAAGGCACCTTACCCTGATTGAATTATATTCACTATAGAAAACATCCAATTTGCCCTTAGGAGGACTGGAAAGTGGGGATTTTAAATGTGCCCATACCACAATATAAATTTTACCATAAAATACAGCTTTTTTTTTACATTAACATACAGTACAATTAAGGACAATATCTGCAAAATCACCATATCCGATAAATAATACATATAATGTGAAAGTCAGTGGTTCAATGTGTTTCGCTCCAATCTGCTTTTTCATGATCCACGTTGCTTGTATAATCCAAAGATATGGCTAGTAATAAAAAAATACATAATCAGAAACAATATTTACAAGACATTTGGAAAAATGTATCAAAACGGATTACAACAACATCAGAATGATTCAATTTACACTGGGGTAAAAGGAAGGGGGGGAGGCAAGGAAAAAAAAAAAAGGGGGGGGGAACCATACCGTCGCTGGGAAAAGCAGACATTCAGATTAGGGGGGGTAGAGACAAGACCAGGGCATAACCACACCCCAACTCTTACCTAGGATGGCTGATGACATTAAGGCAACCAAATAGAATGCAGGGGAAACATCATCTAGATATCTAAAAAATATGAGGAATACAACCATACAGACCATCTAATAGTCTAGACACAAAAATGCCAGGCCTCATAATAACAAATTATAAATTCAAATAAACATACCTATCAGTAAAGAAGACAGCAATGTCAGACCATGATGTTGTGACAGAGGGGAGTCACAGCCACTACAGCCTATAACAGGGGCACAAAAATACTGACTTCATGTCATATTTGACATATTTGTCATACCCTAAATTGCTCAAGGGAACTAACCGTATTCTCTCAGACACTCAGATTTATCAGTGATCTCCGCAGCTATAAAGAAATATGCACAATAAATCACACCAGGATTCTAGGTCATACAAGCATAAGATAAACGCTAAAAGTCCTCTGAGATTGTCAAAATGTAGCCAAGCCTATCATCTGCTTCAAACATCCCCGCCTGTCCACATTATCGTGTTCAACTTCATCTCCACAAAATGGCACCTAGGCATTGCCCTTACAAAGGTTAAATGTTTCAAATGTCTTGTAAATATTGTTGCTGATTGTATATTTTTTATTACTAGACATATCTTTTGATCATACAAGCAACATGGATCCTGAAGAAGCAGGCTGCATCCATAACGCATTGATCCACTGAGTTTCATATTGTGTGTGTTATTTCCTGAATATGGCAATTTTGTAGATATTGTTTTTAATTGTGTTTAAATGTATAAATAAAGCTATATTTATGGAATTGTTTTATTGTGGTATGAGCACTTTTAAAATCCCCACTTTCCAGATTGGATGTTTTCTATAGCCAGTGCCACAGTTACCCCAGGACAATACTGCAACTTGCCTTTCAAGATACCACCCATACAAGTATATGATACAGTTTTAGAGATGTTTTAGAAAAGGGAACAATGCAAAGGAAACTGCAGCAATATTTATTTATTTATTTATTTAGTTATTTATTGCAGGTACTTATATGACATTTTTTATTAAAGGTTAAATGTAGTTAAATAGCTGAAGATCTAAAAGTAAGGCATACAGCTGCAATACTGCTAGATGGCCAAGCAAACTCACAAACAAGAAAGGAGGGTGCTGCTGACCTGCCAAACCTGTCCTTGCTTGCATTGACAGAAATAATGTAGTTGCACACATCGATCCCAGTATTGCTAAGGTAATTTATTAACAGGACTGTTAGGGTCATTGTTCTTTAAATTTCAGTGTGACTGATGAACTTTAGAAAAGTCAAAATGTAACCCTGGTAAGTGACTAAACTACCACAGATTTTCTAAATATAATTAGTATAATATGAGGTTGTTTACCATAGATTGATATCAGAAGTATCAAAAGGAGAAGTACAGCCAAAGCTTGTTTGGCTATACTTCTCTGGATCACAGGAGTGCAGCTTGTTCTGCACTCCTGTGACCCATTTTCAGCAGACAGCGGGCTGAAGCCCGCTGTTGGCTGAAATCCCTGAGCCGGTCCAGGCTGGGGCAAGATCGTGAAAATAAAGTCAGGATCTGCCCACAACCCTGGACCCGCACATGGCTTAGCCACTCAGCGAGCCACTGAGAGCCTGAAGCAGCTCCTTATGCCCCCCAAACCCCACCCCACAGCCCAATGCTCAAGTGAGCGCAAGGGGGGGAGAGCAGAGAGCCGGTGACTGACACAGGCTTACTTTGCTGGAAGGGTGCACATGGATGTTCTCCCGTGATTGCGATTCGTTCTGTGATCGCCAAGTCCTTTGGACTCATCTGATCACAGATCGGGGTAAAGGGTTAATCACAGCGGCCCTTTACCACATGATCAGCTGTGTCCAATGACAGCTGATCACGGATATCAACACAAGACAGATATAAGATTTTTTTTCCTCATGCTGACAGCGTGAGGAGAGAAGAAAAAGAGCCCATAACCGGCTTGTGTTAAAGAGACATTGATACTGATAATCAGGGAACTAACTATCAGTGTCCTGATTATTAGTGCAGTCCCAACAGTGCCCACCAGTGCTGCCAATCAATGCCCACCAGTTCTGCCAATCAGTGCCCCTTATCATTGTCACCTACCAGTGCTGCCTATTAGTGCAGCCTATCAGTGCCACCTATCAGTGCCTATTAGTGCCCCCTATCAGAGCCCATTAGCGCTGCCTATCAGTGCCCATCAGTGCAGTCTCATCAGTGCCCCCTCATCAGTGCCCACCAGTCCTGCCTCATCAGTGCCCACCAGAGCCACTTCTCAGTGCCCATCAATGCTGACTATCAGTGTCCATCAGTGCAGCCTAATTTTTTTTTAAACCTTTTTCTGTCTTTTTTCATTTGTTTAGCAACAAAAATTAAAAATAAACTGTGGTGATTAAATACCAAAAGAAAGCTCTGTTTGTGTGAAAAAAATTATAAAAAATGTTTAATTTGGGTACAGTGTTCTGCGCAATTGTCATTCAAAGTGCGACAGTGCTAAAAGCTGAAAATTGGCCTGGGCAGGAAGGGGGTGAAAGTGTTCAGTAGGCAAGTGGTTAATATATTAAAGAGATTTAAACTCTGTGGGTGACAGTTTGCTAAAGCACAGTGTAATATTAATTATTTTCATAAAAGACTATTTTCCCCTTTCTCTTAACTTTTTTTTTTGTACTCGCTCTAAGGATGATTGCACAATGTGTGTCAGCACAACTACTTGTAGTCTCCACCAAAGGATCATGTGACAGTTTAAAAATTCAATAGCACAGTTGGAAGATATGAATGAAAAATTGTTCTGGACAGCCACACTGGATAGCCACACTCCAAAAAAACACAAAATCCAAAATGCATGTCACAGCAGAACAAGACAGCTGACGCGTTTCACACTACACACAATGCTTAGTCCTAGCTAACAATCATGAAAATAAAAATTGAATACTCTTTGTAAAACCCTCATGTGATCAGATAATTTATTCTTAGATTGATTAATGAGTCCTCAGCTGAGTAAAATCCAATTCAATTAATCACCAGGAGTTCCCACAAAATGTGTAAAAATAAATGGTACTAAATTCAAAACATGATTTGAAGTGAAAAGAAATGTTGAACTAAATACTTAATATTAATAATATAATAATACTTAATATTAGATGGATGTGCAATAGTGTATAATAAAGTAGGAAACGACTGAAAATAATGTGAAGAGAAGAGAAAAAGGAAAAAAGAAGAAAAAATAAAGAAGAAAAAACTAAGCAAAGTTAATAATAGTGATAAGACTTAGAAATTGCAATGAAATAAGATGATATGGTACAGTGATGCATATAAACAAAAATATGTGTGTATAACACACTAAGGCCCCATGCACACGAGACGCAGATGCAAACTCTGCTGAACGCGTGTTTTAAAAAGCAGAAACCTGCATTTAAAAACGCGCGTTTTGCTGTGTTTTCATGCCGCGTTTGTAAAGATAACATCATATAGACCCTCCCCAAGCTCAGAAAGCATGTATTATTAACTATTTCTGCCATTTTGATCAGAGGGAGCAGCAGCAGCAGAGAGAGCAGTTGTACACTTGCATTTGCCTCTCTTTCTGTTTTTTTTTTAAATGGATCCCATATTGAATATATGTCAGGAAATGCTCCTGATGTTGCTCTTGATGCGGCAGCAATGTCGTCGCAAATTTGCATGAGAGGTCCAGAATCAGAGCTTGTCGATATTGGACCCATCCGTTGATGGCACAGCGAATGTCCGTTGAATATTTCACAAACATGTATGCATTTTACAAACATGTATGCATTAGTGAGTATATATGCTCTATGAACTCTAAACTAATTACGACATTTTAAACCAATTTTTCTAGTATTTTTTATGGTTTACCATCATATTTCTGAGTTTTCTGGTCCAAAAAATTGGGTTCCTTTAAAAAGGCTTATAAACGCAAACGCGGCTAAACGCAGGTGCCTGCGTTTAGCCGCGTTTAGCTGCGTTTTGCGTCTGAAACGCGGAAAAGCAAATTGTCTGAACGCATTTTTTTGCTTCTGGAAAAACGAGGTTAAACGCAACTGCATAAAAACGGGAAACAACTAGACTGTGTACATGGACACATAGGATAACATTGCATGCGTTCAGGTGCAGTTGAAAAAAGTGTCCAACTGCCTCTGAACGCGCGTTTAACAGCGTCTCGTGTGCATGAGGCCTAAATGTGTTTAGTCGTATAAGTAATGTACTTATTATATAAATAGTGTATGGTGATATGTAATTAAGTGTTTATTTATAGGGTGAGCAAAAACATAATAAATGAACATATATAATCATGTTATGCCCCGTACACACGCTCGGATTTTCCGATGACTAGTTCCGTCGGATCATTTCCGTCGGAATTTGTCCGATGCTGGTGTTGCGTACACACGGTCGGACAACGTTGTCGGAATTTCCGGTCTTCAAGAACGCCGTGACGTAAGCCGTCTTCCACGAGACTAGAAAAGGGAAGTTCAGCACCACGTCCCGCACCCGTTGGGCTCCTTCTGCTGATTCCGTGTTTATCGCGTGTTAGTAGAAGTTTGGGGACTTACGATTTGCGCTTCTCAGTTTTCTGACTCGTTTACTGCTCTTCAGTTTGTGCTTGTCGTGCGTATCTGTTTATCGGTGGGTGTAGTCAGTTCGCATTTGTTGGTCATTGCGGCCTATATCTTGATATAGGACGCTTTAATTTTCGCTGCTTATTGTCTGCTCGTTTCTGGTATTCATTTCGTTCTTTCAGGCCTTGCTGTTTATCAGTGCTTTCTGTTTGTCCGTTCTGACCAGCCGACCGTTTGTGAGCGATGTTTCCTGTACGTACTCGTTGCCGAGTTCGTGCTGTACAGGGACTTGGTGTCGGGCTTTTAGCTTTGACCCAAGACCCGTCCATGAACAGAGCGAGAAGGAGTATGTGGACCAAGAATTGGTTGCTTCAGCGTGACCAATTCTCGCACATGCCTTTGCTTCGTGAGATCCGGGAGAATAATCCTGATGATTTCAGGAACTTTCTCCGGATGACGGACCCCGTTTTTCACTGTCTTTTGGCTTTGCTGACCCCTTTTATCAGCCGGCAGGATACCTGCATGAGACAAGCCATCACTCCGGAGCAGAGGCTTGTTGCCACGTTAAGGTACTTGGTGACAGGGAGAAGCCTTCAGGATCTGAAGTTCTCCACAGGTATCTCTCCCCAGGCTCTGGGAATCATTATTCCAGAGACCTGTTCTGCCATAATCCAGGTCCTGCAGGAGGACTATATTAAGGTAACATTTCTCCTTTACTATTCCCTTCTATGTATGCTCTGTTTGCTAATGTCTTGTATTTTTGACCTCCTTCCCTAATTACCATGATTGCAATATGCTCTAATATGCTGTGCCCCTTTTCTCCTTCATGCATTTTTCCCTTCACTTACCTCCCCAGCATGCTCTTCTGGCCCAATAGACACCTATGGCCTAGTCACTTAAGCAATGTATTTTGTCTGCTCCATAGTATTGTTTTCCCCCAAACACCCCCTAAAATATGCACAAATGTTTTCTGTGTGTTTGACTTCATGCAGAGTCCATTTGAATTTTTTTTTTTTCGGGGTGCCAAACTCATTAGGAACCCCCCTCCCCCAACTGCTCTGTCAGATGCTACCAATCCTATATCTGCTGGCTTTGCCAAGCTCAATACACACTATATACCTACCTCTTTATAGTGGTCATATTTAGGGATGAATTCAGCAAAGCATGTAGTGATAGGGGCTGGCTCAATACTTTACAATGTTTGTTTTTTTTGTTCCTTTTTGTATTTTCCTCCTATTATTAGCTTGATAGGTAATTGCAGAATGTCAAAATGTGCTTCCCTTATTTTTTTTTTTTGGGGGGGGGGGATTAGAAAGTTTCTTTTATCTTTCCTGTGGGCTGCCAATAGTGTTAAGTAAGGAGGGTCTGGCCAAACTAGCACACATTATTGAGCCATTTGGCTATCAATGAAGTGGAGAGGGTTACCTGTCCAATCCCCCCCCAAACCCCTAGTTATTGTCAATGGCCCATCAGAAGTGGGGGGATTGATGGGGGGTGAGTAATATGCTAAGGGGACCTTGTACTTTGGGGTGCAAATACTTTCAAGGTTACAATTTAAGTCTGATCTTGTTCCAAGATGTTAGTGTCTAATCTGCTTGCAATGTTTATGTGCAAAGTGACTAATTTTTTTTTCTTGTTTGACTCCACAGTTTCCTTCCACGCCACAGGAATGGCAGACTGTGGCGGTGGTGTCGGCGACATACGAGGTTTTGTATGTGGACGTGGGGATGAATGGCCGGATCTCGGATGGTGGTGCCATTGCGCACACGGAGTTCTACTGGCGTCTCCAGAGTGGAAGTCTGTGCTTGCCACCTCCAGAGGAGAATGCTGAAGGACTCCCCTTCGTCTTTGTCGCGGATGAAGCGTTTGCGCTGACAAGCCATCTGATGAGGCCCTTCCCGATGAGGACCCTCACCCCAGACCAGAGGGTCTTCAATTACAGGCTGTCCAGAGCCCGCAGAGTGGTGGAGAACACCTTTGGGATCCTGGCCAGCCGCTTCTGCCTCTTTTTGACGGCTATGAACTTGGCGGAATATAAACTCAACCACATTGTGCTTTCCTGCTGCATATTGCACAACTTCCTCAAAAGACATAGCAGCAACTATGTTGTGCCCGTTGGCCCTGATGTGGACCGGCCTTCCAATGCCGACCTCACAGCCCTTCAAGCTGCACGTCCTGGCTTGCCCCCTCTAAATGCCCGCGAGGTCCGCGAGAGATATATGGACTACTTTGTGGGTAGGGGGGCCATTGCTCTGCCTGACGACGTGTGAGAGGCATTTTTTAATGAATATATTTTTTTACCAGACCTAGGATTTCTTGTCATTTACTGCTTGTGTTTCTTGTAGGTGTGTTCTAGCTTATTTGTAGTTTAAATTTTGGGCCTTTATCTTCAACAGTGGGAATGCACTTTTTGGGCGAGAGGAGGTTACAGTCTCTTCTTCCCAAAAAGAATCTTCTCATGTTGTGTGTGTGATACCTAATATTTTGTCTAGATAAGGTTTGTAGTGCATAACTGACACTCAAAATACTCCTTTTCATCACCATGTAGACATGGGAACTGTCAAAAATTAGTTTTGTTTCGTTTCGTCCCGTTTCGTATATAAAAAAAATCGTAATTCGTAATTTCTGTACGAAATTCCTTTCAAATTCGTACGAAATACGAATTTCGTACGAATCGGAATTTTTTTTTTCAAATCGTTACGAATCGTTAGTAAAGTTACGAATTGTTACGAATTGTTGGTTCTCATAACACAGAGAACAATTCAAATCCAACTACAAATATCGAATTTCAATTTCAAGTTACGAATCGTTACGAATAGTTACGAATCGTTAGTAAATCTAACTACAAGTATAGAATTTCAACTAATATGAAAGAAATTATAATAGCGGATATAACGAATGCTTCGAATGCTTTGAATGAATTCGAGATTCAGTATATCTAATATAGAGAACTGTTCCTGCACAAAGTGTCATTTTTTGCAGGAAAAAAAGCTATTTAAAATCACTCGCGGCTAATAAAAAGTCGGCTCCGTAACACAGAGAACAGTCATTCATTGATAAAAAAAAAAAAAAAAAGCGTGGGGGTCCCCCCAAATTCAATAACTAGGCCCTTCAAGTCTGGTATGGATATTAAGGGAACCCCAGCCAAAAAAAAAAAAAAAGGCGTGGGGTCCCCCCCAAATATCCATTCCAGACAAAAATCAATATGACCAAATCGGAAATTATGAAAATTAACATTAACAGTCAGGAAGAAGAGGACCTGAAAAGGGCCTTCCTGTTTCCGTGGAAAAATAGTTTACAATATTTAGGTATAAGACTAACAAGCTCTTTAAGGAAATCTTATCTACTAAATTATATTCCTTTGCTGGACGAAATCCAGATGGAGACAAAAAAAATTGGAACCCGACCTCTGTCCTGGTTCGGGCGTATCAATGCAATAAAGATGGTCATAATTCCAAAAATACTATTTAAATTCCAGATGTTACCAATCCCTCTCCCACAAGCGTATTTTAAAACCATAAAATCGATCTTAATAAAATGCATTTGGCAAAACAAAAAACCAAGAATAGCATCCGCCGTCTTAGAAAGGGGGAAGAAACAGGGGGGACTTGCTGCCCCAAACATTAATAAATATTATAACGCAGTCATACTCTCACGGGTGGTGGAATGGACAATAGTAGGTAACGAAAAAAGATGGGTTAAATTAGAAATCACAACGAGTAATTCACAGTTAAGTAAAGAAATTTGGAATCCTCCACTAAGTAGGAGGCTTGGAGTAAACACACACACTTTAACGCACAATGTATTTAAAATTTGGGATAAGGTGCATAGACAACAAAACTGGACATACAACTCACCTTTGATATATTTAAAAAATAATGAATACTTCCCACCAGGGAAAAACTCAATTGCAGGTAATTGGATAAAAAAAGACACAGCACAGTTAAAAGACATCATGACAAGAGGTAATTTAAGCACTTACACAGATTTAAAAAAGGACACTGAATTAATGGAGTTAAATGAATGGCGGTACCTCCAACTTAAGCATTTTGTTGAGAAGCTCCCCTTCCCTGTTAGGGAAATGAAGGAGCTTAGACCCTTTGAGTCTCTCTGTGAGAGGGGGAAATCTTGAAACAATATAGCTCGAATATATAAAGTCTTAGGTAATGCGGGAGATGAGGTCCCGCCATACATTAAGAAATGGGAATTAGAACTAGGGACACAAAGAAATAAACACATCATAGATAACATTTTTCAATTAACACATAATTCAGCTAAAGATTCTAAGACGGCTGAGATGAATTTCAAATGCTTAGCAAGGTGGTACGCCACCCCGGAAAAGTTGAGTAAATTCCAACCAGGGGAATCCCCGAACTGTTGGAGGGGTTGTAAAGAAGTCGCACAATGGCCCACATATGGTGGGACTTTCCTGTTATTAAACAATTCTGGAAAAAGATTCTCAAATTAATAAAAGATATCACAAATAAAGAAATACCGGAAGACCCCTGGGTATGTTTGTTCCATGGAGTCGAGAGTTCGAGTAAGCAATATAGAGAATCGGTTGTCTCCATCATGATAAACGTTGCTAAAAGTCTTATACCTAGATATTGGCAGAAGACGGAGGGCCCCAAAATGCAGGACTGGATAGTTGGGGTAAATAATAGTTTAAAACTGGAGAGATTTGACTTGGAGTGTAAAGAAGTAAAAGGGACAGAGCACAAGGACAAGTGGGATAGTTGGATAGCATTTAAAAAGATGTGGAAATACGTTGAAATAATGATCCAATAAGAGATGGGGCAAAAGATGGAAGTAGAGATATTAAAGAACAGAAGGATTGGAACCAGGTACCCAGGGAGGGAGGGGGGGGGGATAAGGATAGAGGTTTTAATAGAAGGAGAGCGAGGTATATGTTGTTGATTTTGCAAAGATTAAATTGTTGACTCGCTTAATTCTATATTTTGTATGTGGAAAATTTGAATAAATAAAGAATAAAAAAAAAAATAAATCACTCGCGGCTAATTGCCGGTTCCCGTAACACAGAGAACAATTCGAATACAACAACTAACAAATATCTAATTTCAACTAATATGAAAGAAATTATAATAGCGGATATAACGAATGCTTCAAATGCTTCGAATGCATTCGAGATTCAGTATATCTAATATAGAGAACTGTTCCTGCACAGTGTCATTTTTGCAGGAAAAAAAGCTATTTAAAATCACTTGCGGCTATTGCCGGCAAACTAATTGTCGGATCCGTAACACAGAGAACAGTCATTCATTGAAGTCATTGATAAAAAAAAACAGGCCCTTCAGGTCTGCTATGGATATTAAGGGGAACCCCAGCCAAAAAAAAAAATGGCGTAGGGTCCCCCTAAATATCCATACCAGACCCTTGAGGTCTGGGATGGATTTTAAGGGGAACCCAAGCCAAAAAAAATGGCGGGGGGTCCCCCTCAAAATCCATACCAGACCCAAGCACGCAACCTGGCAGGCCGCAGGAAAAGAGGGGGGACGAGAGCGGCCCCTCCTCCCGCCTGAACCGTACCAGGCCACATGCCCTCAACATTGGGAGGATGCTTTGGGGGTCTGAGACCCCGAAAGCACCTTGTCCCCATGTTGATGAGGACAAGGGCCTTATCCCCACAACCCTGGCCGGTGGTTGTGGGGGTCTGCGGGCGGGGGGCTTATCAGAATCTGGAAGCCCCCCAGATCCCCCCCCCTGTGTGAAATGGTAAGGGGGTACAAAAGTACCCCTACCATTTCACCAAAAAAGTGTCAAAAATTGTAAAAATTACAGGAGACAGTCTTTGACAATTCCTTTATTAAAATCTTCTTTCTTTTTTCTTCTGGTCTTCCTTTCTTCATCCTTCTTCCTTTCTTCATCTTCTCCTTCCGGCATCTTCTTCCATCTTCTTCCATCATCTTCTTCCTCCGATCCGCTTCTTCTTGCTCCGGTCTTCTCGTCCGGCATCAGCGTCTGTTCTCGGGCCGCTCCTCGCACTGGGAGGCTCCCGCTGTGTGAGACTTCGCTCCGTGTGACAGGTCTTTTCTAACGGAGGGCACCTGGTGACCCCGCCCCATCTGACGTCATGGGGAAAGCCATAGGGAAGTCCCCATGACGTCCCCGTGCGTCAGAGGGGGCGGGGTTACCAGGTGCCCTCCGTTATAAAAGTCCTGTCAGCCGGAGCGAAGCCTCACAGAGCGGGAGCCTCCCATTGCCGATGCCGGACGAGAAGGACGAGAAGACCGGAGCAAGAAGAAGCGGATCGGAGGAAGAAGAAGATGGAAGAAGATGCCGGAAGGAGAAGATGAAGAAAGGAAGAAGGAAGACCAGAAGAAAGAAGATTTTAATAAAGGAATTGTCAAAGACCGTCTCCTGTCATTTTTACCATTTTTGTCACCTTTTTGGTGAAATGGTAGGGGTACATTTGTACCCCCTTACCATTTCACACAGGGGGGGCCGGGATCTGGGGGTCCCCTTGTTAAAGGGGACTTCCAGATTCCGATAAGCCCCCCGCCCGCAGACCCCCACAACCACCGGCCAGGGTTGTGGGGACGAGGCCCTTGTCCTCATCAACATGGGGACAAGGTGCTTTGGGGGTCTCAGACCCCCAAAGCACCCTCCCAATGTTGAGGGCATGTGGCCTGGTACGGTTCAGGCGGGAGGGGGGGCCGATCTCATCCCCCCCTCTTTTCCTGCGGCATGCCAGGTTGCGTGCTCGGATAAAGGGTCTGGTATGGATTTTGAGGGGGACCCCACGCCATTTTTTTTTTTTTTTTTGGTCGGGGTTCCCCTTAAAATCCATCCCAGACCTCAAGGGTCTGGTATGGATATTTAGGGGGGACCCCACGCCATTTTTTTTTTTTTTGGCTGGGGTCCCCCTTAATATCCATACCAGACCTGAAGGGCCTGGTTATTGAATTTGGGGGGACCCCTATGCTTTTTTTTTATATCAATGAATGACTGTTCTCTGTGTTACGGAGCTAACAATTCATTTGCCGGCAATAGCCGCGAGTGATTTTAAATAGCTTTTTTTTCAGCAAAAATGACACTTTGTCATTCGAATCTTTCGAATTCATTCAAATTCATTCAAATTCATTTGTTATATCTGCTATAATAATTTCTTTCGAATTAGTTGAAATTTGATATTGGTAGTTGGATTCGAATAATTTGGAGCTGAAATTCGTAAACGGAATTTTTCCTGCAAAAATGACACTTTGTCATTCGAATTCATTCGAATCATTCGTTATATCCGCTATAATAATTTCTTTCATATTAGTTGAAATTCGATATTTGGTAGTCGGATTTGAATAAATTCGGCGGCGAAATTCGTAAACGGAATTTCGTATTCCGTACGGAATTCGTATTTGAAAAAATTCGTACTACGGATTCGTAAATTCGTATGAATTTCGAAAAATTCGTACGAATTACGAATTCGTACGAAACTAATCGCACATGTCTATCACCATGACAGAAATGTGTGTATTCCAGAAAATGGTGTGCTACGTGTTTTATTACAAAGCACTGTGGGTGTCATTTACAAAAGACAAATCCACTATGCACTACAAGTGCACTGCAAAAGTGCCCTGGAAAATACACTTGCAGTGCAAACTGGAATAGCCTTTAGTAAATAACACCCATTGTCACCAAAATCATTTACTTTTGACATAAATAATGCTTTTGTGTTTTTAAATAAGGAAGCCACACATTTTTTAGATGTAAAAATTTTACTTACAACACATTCACAAGTGCCTTTTAAAAATGCTTTTGGAAACTGAAAAGATCTTTGGTCTTTAGAACATTGTTTACTAACATTGCACATTTGGTAAAACCAGGCATGTAGCAAAACATAACAGACTGAACATAGGAACTTGCAAAGTTCAACTTTCAAAAGTGAAGACAAGATCAGACATGACTATATGTTCAAAGTGTGTTTGATCGTGCCTTCATCACATGGGGTGTCACCCCTGGAAATGTGAAATTTAGAACATGCCCACAATTTGGGGCTCAAAATGGGCATTTGATGCTAATAAAACACCTGGCTAGAATGTTCAAATGTGCAATCTCCCATCATGGGTATCAATGGACGTGTTTTGGGGGTGCAACCCCTTCGCCTCACCCACTTTAGTAGTTAGTAAAGTGGTTGCACCCCCAAAACTTTGTCATTCATCCACCATGATGGGAGCTAGCACATGTTGACACACTGTGTGCATCTTCCAAATTTGGCACATTTTTTAAGGTAAAATTTTAGTGAGAAACAGCCACAAATGTGTGTTAATTACTTTGTGCGTTTTCAGATTTTCGCTAAAACATGATGTTCTTCATTTTTTGTTGAACATCATTGATGTTTTTCTTGATATCATCTAGATCTCGATTGCACACCATAATCTCCCCGATGAATATGTGTGCACTTTCAGTGGTAAAGTGCGATTCTTCTTCCACAACATCCACATCACCTAAAAAAACACACAAAAAAAATGGCTATTGTAAAAGAGGCAGGCATACATTGATTAGCTTACCAGTAGCTGTGTTCTCCCACACTCACCTGTTGTGGTGACAAGTTCTCAAAGTTCTATTATCTCTCCTTCGTCCTCCTCCTCTGCTTCTGGTGTTGGTATTTCCCCTTCTTTGAGAGGTGTGGGTTTCCTGGTGTCCTCAGACGTCCCGAGTCTTCGCTCCCCTATGATAATGTACAAAAGGAATACTTAGCAAAACAATCTATTGAGGGCAGAAATAGGAAATGTCAAACATTGCTTGGAAGTGACGGACAATAGTTGTTTGTGGCCAGGTTCAAAGGACAACAACATTAATGTAGTGTCACTTTGTAAAGGTGCAAAACTTACTACCTTTTTGGTTGAAGTTTGTCAGATGGAGACACCCCTATAGTATCCACTGGAGCACATGTGTGAAACAACATAATGAAAAGGGTGTTTGGGTGTCCCAGCACTAGTGCTCTAGAGTCCAGATGGGTAAACAGCTACTGAGTGACCACTCCTTTACATTGAAGAAATTTGCTTTACATTCTTGATGACATCTCTATTGACAACAAACTTCCTTTCACTAAAAACGTCACCAAACATCGTATTATAAGTGGCCAAAGGATCGAGGTTGATTACGATCGAATGGACACACGAACATGAAAGGGGCCATTTTCAAATGTACAACATAGAAAAAAACAACCACATGGAGCAGTATGCAAGCAAGAAAAAAAAAAAGCATAACACACGACAACTACTTACTTTTTTGAAGAACTCGCTTGATCTTTCTGTACTGATCGTGCTCCCTCAGTTTCAGGTCTGACCAGCGTTTCCTCAGTTGTTCCTGGGAACGTTGTACCCCAAAATTATTGTACAGCCTCCTCACAACTTTAGACATGATCTTGGCCTTTCTGACATTTGGGTTGAGGTAAGGCCCATACTTCCCATGATAGTCGCTCCAGTTCAATATGTCCACCATCTCCAACATTTCTCCAAAAGACATATTGGAGGCCTTAAATTTAAGCCTCCGGGATCGGGACGTTTATGCCTCCGGCCTTTCCTCGTCCTCCTCCTCATTGCTGTAATATTTAGGGCACACCTGCTGTGTCCCCGCCATGTGCTCTCCCCACTGCACCGTAAAGAGAAGGGGTGGGGAATAGACGAGAAAGATCGTCAGGGGCGGGCGGAGTTTCACGCATGCGCACTGTATATAAAACGTCACACGCGTGTGTCGTATCGACGATCTGTGAGTCGAGGGGAGAGAGAGCTGACGCACGAGACGATCGAGGCGAAGGTACAATTTGAACTTGGTACATCACTAGCCTAGACTGCTTAGACCTTGAGGCTTATTTATGGAGAAGATTAGGAGAGTTTAGCCTGACATTATTTAGTGTTTTGTGTGGTGTTGTGTCTTGCAGAGAATATGGATGGCTTCAATGACATCAGCTTTCTCCCCCTCTTCATTGATAAATATCGCAAATTGACCCTTTTGTGGCAGGCGAAACACCCGCAATACAGCAACAAACCAAAGAGGCATGCAGCGATGAAGAAACTTCTGGAATTTGTATTGCCGGAGATCCCCACGGCAACCGTTGAGAAGTTAAGAACAAAAATTGGCAGCCTGAGGAGTACGTATTTCAGGGAGCGCAATAAGGTCCTGAAGTCCCAAGCATCTGGAGCTGCAGCAGATGAGGTCTATGTCCCCAGGCTCTGGTACTATGAGAGGCTCCATTTTCTCAAAGACCAGGCTGATGTCAGGGAGTCACTCTCGACTCTTCCTTCCACGTGTCCTTACACGCATGCCACCCCTGATGAGGCTTTCGAGGACCAACCTGGGCCTTCCAGTCAGGAAGAGGTGGAGGAGCCCAGCTTGAGCCAGGTATAGTATTTTTGTACCCATTTTTGGGAAAAATTAATGATGTTCACTTAATTCAGGATCCCCAATTGCTTAGTTACTAAAGTGTTTGACATATCAACAGACAGTAGTGTTGGAGACATTTTGGGTAAGAATCTAAACTGCTGGGCTGAGAATTGTATGGTTTTCTATTTGTAAACATTTTGCAACAGTCAATAGATGAAAATTGTGTGTGTTTGATGAACAAATAACCCAAACTATGTCCTTTTTTCATACACAGGAAGACCTCAGCCAAGAGGTGGCTGTGGAATGTGGCAGTCAGGAGGAGGCAGGGGTTAGTGGCAGCCAAGAGGTGGGTAGGCCTAGGAGCCTGACTGTATCCCAAGTCCCTCCCCTCCGCCTTCCCTACAAAAGGGCCAGAAAGGTGGGGGAGGTGGGTGAGTCAGTGTTGCGGCTGATAAGGGAGGCTTCAGCGGCACTACATGCCACACCCACCTACGAGGAGGCCTTTGCCTCCTTGGCTGCCACTAAACTCAAGGATATGGAGGCGGGGCAACGCAGCATGTGTGAGGAGGTCATCCTCAAGATACTAAATAAGGGGGTGGCTGGGGAGATGACCCCAGCAACACATGTTTGCGAGAGTCACCATGTTCCGCCTCCTCCTTCTGCCACACCTCCAGCACCACAGCCACAGCGTGGAAGGAAGCTTGCAAGGAAGACCAGAGTGTGACGACCTGGATTCAGTCTGGTCTGAGAAAAGATGGAGCCTCTCGTATGACCACAGTCTGGGGACATAGATGGCATCTGCTGCAGTTCCGGATGTTTTAAGCCCCATACACACGGTCGGACTTTTTCATCAATTTGGTCCGATCGGACAAGGTTGTTGAAAAATCAGACCGTGTGTATGCACCATCGGACAGTGTTCGTCGGTTTGTCCGTCGGACAAAGTCTTATCTCCTGCTGGAAAGATTTGCCGTCAACACGGTCCGATCACACCAAATCCGATCGTGTGTACGGTTGTCCGACCGGACAAAGTGCTACGCATGCTCAGATCACATTACAAGACCAAAGCTATTGGCTACTAGCCTCTACGTAGTCCCGTCGTAGGCAACAAACGTCACCACGTTCAGAATGATCGGATTTTCCGACAACTTTGTCCGATCGTGTGTACGCAAAACCAACATCAGACAAAGTATGACGGACATGGTCCGACGGACCTGGTCCACGGATTGTCCGCGCGTGTGTATGGGGCTTTAGACTTCCGGACCAGATTGCACTCCCTTATTAAGATACGTACTCCTCAGGCCACCAATTTTTTAACATAAAAAAATGATGTTTGCCGTGGGGGTCAAACGCTTTGCAAATTTCCCAAGTTTCTCCTTTGCTGCGTTCCTCTTTGGTTTGTTGCTGAGACCTAAATAAAGGTATTTTTGATTTCAAGAAATCCTTGCCTATGTGTTTTACTTTTCAACAATGACAGTTTATTTGTGAGTAGGCAGGTACATTTCACAAATCATAAAGTCCAATTAACAAGGGGCACCAGCAACAAACAACCTCCGAGTGAATTTAGGCTACAAAATACAAATGATAATAATGGTGTTTGGATAAATTGAGACACACAACCCCCCCCCCCCCCCCAAAAAAAAAAAATTGTAATAAAGGAAATCTGGATTAAAAAAAAAAAAAAACACTAGAAATGACAAATCCTCCAAAAAAATATAAAAAACATTCTTAAGATCTGACGAATAACAAACATCTAGCCAAAAAATCATGAAAAAGAATAAAGAAAGAAGTTTGTGAGAAGTCAGTGTGAATAGGAGCAGCTAAAAAACGTCATTCTTCTTGCATTGTAAAGAAAAAGAGAATGCGCTGCATTAAACACATTTTAACATTGCAGCGTGACGAGTGTGCTGTGTCGATTAGGAACGGTAGTTTTGCCTGACCGAACGCTTCCGTCGCAGAATTTCTTCTGAGCATGCGTGGCACTTTGTCCGTTGGACTAGGCTACACACAAATGGAATTTGTGTGATCGGACTTTGTTGTCGGAAAAATTGAGAGCAGGAGATAAAACTTTGTCCGTCGGAAAATCCGAAGGAAAATGTCCGATGGACCCATACACACGGTCGGAATTTCCGACAACATTGTCCAATAGGACATTTTCCATCGAAAAATCCGACCGTGTGTATGGGGCATTACACTCTTGTGGTGTAATGCTGTGAAGTGAAATAAAAAACTTGATCAGTTATGGGATGTATTGGTAAGGTTAAAAAAAAAAAATAATTGTAAATAAATGTACTAAGTTGAATAAACTGATACGAGTGTGTGCACCTGTGATGGAAAGAATTGTACAAGACAATAAAGAGCAAAAACAGGAGGAGTGGGGAGAGGAGGGGGGAAAAGGAACAAGGAAAAAAGAAAAAAAGAAAGAAAAAGCATGTGTGTGTGTGCATACATGAACTATGAGGCACACGCAAACATGCACGGAAGTCTATATAAATATAAAAATAAAAATAGATTAATGGGAATGAATGGAAGCATAGACATACACCTGTGTATGTATTGTGAAGTGCCGATAAATATCGGCATAAGACATAATGGTCTATGTTACCCTTGATAAACTAACATTTTTTTTCACTACCCTCTGTCTATGTATGGACATATTGGTTATATGGAGTTCCTGTTAATGATCCAAAAAGAAAAAAGAATGTTTTTTGACATTGTTAGACTTTAGATACATGTATATATAAGAACATATACAGAAAGTATAAACGGTACATTATTTCAATGGATAAAAAATCACTTATGTTCGATGTTTTGTTACCAAAACCTAAGTCACATATACATTATATATATATATATATATATATATATTACACATACACACACACACACACAAATGAATAAAATTGCACAATGATCTATAATATGCACTAATGAACATTCAACTCTGTAGTTGGTTTGTTGTCTATACACCAAATTTGTTTGAGGCAATTAAATCAATTCTTATATATGATATACATCATTATTTATTATAAAAACTTTCAAAACAATACGGGAGACAGCGAGGAGAAGTTCACAAAACATTAATCTTTAAAATTGCTACCTGTTATTTCTATAATTGTTTTTACCATTGCTGTGCATATTAGTGTATTGGTATAAGCATGGCTAACCTAAACCTTGAATTATATAGATGTAGCCCTATGATTCTATGGACTACTGAGTGTAGAGAATCATTTTTATATTTATATAGACTCACGTGCATGTTTGCGTGTGCCTCATAGTTCATGTATGCATGTGCACACATGCTTTTTCTTTCTTTTTCTTTTTCTTCTTTTTTTTTTTTTTGTTTTTTGTTTTTCACTTTTTTCCTTGTTCTTTTTCCCCCCTCCTCTTCCCACTCCTTCTCCCGTTTTTGCTCTTTATTGTCTTGTACAATTATTTCCATCACAGGTGCACACATTCGTATCAGTTTATTCAACTTAGTACATTTATTTACAAATTATTTTTTTTCCTTACCAATACATCCCATCACTGATCACGTTTTTTATTTTATTTCACAGCATTACATCACAAGAGTGTAACCTGATTATATATGTTCATTTATTATGTTATTGCTCACAGTAATAATAAACACTTTTCATTTCATATCACCATACACTTATTTTTATAATAAGTACATTACTTATATGACTAAACACATTCAGTGTGTTGTACACACATATTTTTGTTTATATGCATCACTATACCATTTCATCTTATTTCATTGCAATTTCTCGGCCTTATCACTGTTATTCACTTTGCTTAGTTTTTTCTTCTTTCTTTTTCTTTTTCCTTCTTTTTACCCTTTTCTCTTCTCTTCACATTATTTTCAGTCTTTTCCTACTTTATTATACACTATTGCACATCCATCTAATATTGAGTATTTAGTTCAACATTTCTTTTCACTTCAAATCATGTTTTGAATTTAGTACCATTTATTTTTACACATTTGTGGGAACTCCTGGTGATTAATTGAATTGGATTTTACTCGTTAATTCTCATTACTCATGACTCATTAATCAATCTAAGAATCAATTATCTGATCACATGGGGGTTTTACAAAGAGTATTTATTCAATTTTTATTTTCATGATTGTTAGCTATGACTAAGCACTGTGTGTAGTGCGAAACGCATCAGCTGTCTTGTTCTGCTGTGACATGCATTTTGGATTTTGTGTGTTTTTTGAATAAAAGGTATTTTTTTGGAGTGCGGCTGTCCTGAACTATTTTTCATTCATTGCTATATGCATTGCCGGAACCTGTGGCTTCTTTAGCTGGGCAGAGAACTTTTGTTACTAAACGATCTTCCTGGAGCTGTGACATCCTCTTCCTTACAGTTGGGAGATAGTTGTCACTCTATAAGTGCCCTTTCACACTGGGGCATCGGCGGAAAAGCGCTGTTATTTTTAGCGGCGCTTTACCGTCGCATTTGGGGGGGTATTCAGCCGCTAGAGGGGCACTTTTATAAGGTTAAAATCACCCTCAAAGTACTTCTGCAGCAGCGCTTTGCCAGCGGTATAGCCACACTACCCCATTGATTTCAATGGACAGGAGCGATGGAGGAGCGGTATACACACCGCTTCTTAACTGCTCCAAAGATGCTGGTAGCAGGACCTTTTTGTACCATCCTGCCAGTGCACCGCTTCAGTGAGAAAGCCCTCGGGGCTTTCACACTAAAGTGACAGGAGTGGCTCTTTCAGGGCGCTTTGCAGGTGCTATTTTTAGGGCTGTAGGGCCTGCAAAGCGCCCCAGTGTGAAAGGGGTCCTCTGGTTAGCCAGGTAATGCTCTGTAGTAGGGGTCTCTTGACCAGGAACAGCCAAGTAAGTCTACAGTATAAATTATCATCTCTAAAATAGTTTTTCTTGTGCACCCCTTTTTTTTTCTGATGTCCAGTTTCCTTATGTACCAATACACCATTAATGTACCTCTGTTGCAGAAAATAAAATACATTTTGTATATTTTAGAGCAGGATTTACCTTCAGTGTCTCCTAAAGAAAACTCCTCCATTACTGCCTGGTTTCTCACCTGGTATTTCGGACAGGAAAACCATTAGAAGGAAGTAGTTCAGCAGCTGACCTCATTAACACACACCCTGCAACTGCCCCCTCCTCCAGGAGATTACCTCCGCCCCCCTCTGTACTGACATGCAATCACTGTCAGTGAGCACTGTTCTCCCTGAATACACAACCAGTGTCTTCCTCTGCTGATTGTTTTGTAACTTCCTCTTGCACAGATTGTTTATTTGGCAGAGTGGACCGGAGCTGCGCTATCACATAACAGCATATGTAGAGCGGAGCTGTAGTGCAATGGCCTACTTGATTGGATACAGAGTGATTGGATGTCTTTCTATTATATAGTTTTGGTAAAGCCAAAGAAGATTGTACAGAGATTGTGTTTTTGTGTCATTATCCACTTGCCGACCAGCCATATTATACAGAGTCCACCGGCCACCCGCAATGACTCCACAGAGAGCCAGAACGGGGATCTGTCAATGGAAACAAACAAACAAACAAATCCCCATCCTTTCAGGGGAGTAGAGAGAGAGATAGCCTGTTCCTAGTGATCAGGAGCAGAGATCTCTCTCCTTCTCCAGTCAGTCCACTATTGAGCATTTGTGGGGCATCCTCAAACAGAAGGTGGAAGAGCGCAAGGTCTCGAACATCCACCAGCTCCATGATGTCATCATGGAGGAGTGGAAGAGGACTCCAGTGGCAACCTGTGAAGCTCTGGTGAACTCCATGCCCAAGAGGGTTAAAGCAGTGCTGGAAAATAATGGTGGCCACACAAAATATTGACACTTTGGGCCCAATTTGGACATTTTCACTTAGGGATGTACTCACTTTTCTTGCCAGTGGTTTAGACATGGCTGTGTGTTGAGCTATTTTGAGGGGACAGCAAATTTACACTGTTATAAAAGCTGCACACCCACTATTTTACATTGTAGCAAAGTGCCATTTCTTCAGTGTTATCACATGAAAAGATATAATAAAATATTTACAAAAATGTGAGGGGTGTACTCACTTTTGTGAGATAATGTATATATACAGTCTAGTATATATATACTTTGCATTTAGCGTAGACTAGATACTCAGTGTATACTCTATATTCAGTCAATGCAGGCAGTGTAGTTTACCTAACACAGTGTATTGAAGTGGTTAAGGGGAACCCTGCGCCAAAATTATAAAAAAAAATGGTGAGGGAGTCCCCCCCAAAATCCATACCAGACTTTTTTCCTAGCATGCAACCTGGCAGGCCACAGGAAAAGGGGGGAGAGAGAGCACCCCCCCTCCTGAACCGTTCCAGGCCACATGCCCTCAACATGGGGAGGGTGCTTTGGGTTCTCCCCCAAAGCACCTTGTCCCCATGTTAATGGGGACAAGGGCCTCATCCCCACAACCCTTGCCCGGTGGTTGTGAGGGTCTGCAGGCGGGGGCTTATTGAAATCTGGAAGCCCCCTTTAACAAGGGGGCCCCCAGATCCCGCCCCCCTATGTGAATAAGTATGGGGTACATTGTACCTCTACCCATTTACCAAAAATGACAGCAGACAGTTTTTGACAATTCCTTTATTAAAAAAAAAAGTGTCCTGCGATGTAAATCCATCTTCAATCACAGCGCCGACGGTCCCGAGAAGAACAAAAAGAAAAAAAAGAAAAACTCTGCCTCCATGATAGGCGTCCCGCTGAATGCAGTCTTTTCGTGGTGACAGCTGTTATATAGGCAAGGGCGGGGCAACCCGGTAACCGGATGACCCCGCCCCCTTCTGATGTCATGTGACATTAGAGGGGGTGGGGTCATCCGTTTACGTCACCGGGTGACTATCCTTATTTTGGCGTATGCCGTGGTAATTAAAGCATTTATTGTAATTATGATGTTGGCTGCTTTGAGTATTGAGTTTTAGGCTCGGGGCAGGTTCACCTGTGTGAGGGGGATGTCTGTCCCTACACCTAGGTGAAGACCCTATCCTCTCTATAATCCTGGAGGTCCCTATCTAACTTTTTATTTTTTTTATTGTGTAAGTTGTTTGCTGCTCTATATATTTTTTTTGCCTAAGGTGGACAGCTGTCTATTTTTGAGAACAAAAGACTGGTGCTTGTGGATTTCTAAAAGTATGTTGTCAAGTTCTCCTTTGTATTTATTCAGTTTCCTTTCTCTTTGTTTGATGATAATAATCATCGATTTGAATGTACAAAAATCTGAAAACTGACGCCATTCTTTAAGTAAATTGGAATCTAGGAAATCACATTTTCCTGACGCCAACATGGCAGGCTACTTGTGATAGAGCTCCGCCTCTTGACCACTCCCTCAGGACCAGTGAATAGCATAAAAAAAGGCATCGTTAGCCACCTGCCCATTCTTCTTTTTTTCTTCATACCTCAACGCACCAGTGATGAAGTAAGCAGTATATGTCCCCACCTCTGCCTCCGTGCAGCATCCAGCTGGGTTGAGCCTTTCCCAGTACGAGGTCCCATGCTCAGGCTGCTAAATGCGTTATAGCCTAGGGAGTCCCTTCTGTGGGGCAGCACAGTGGTGTAGTGGTTAGCACTTTCACCTAGCAGTATTAGGGTCGCTGGTTCAAATCCCAACCACGACACCTTCTGCCTGGAGCTTGCATGTTCTCCCTGTGCCTGCATGGGTTTCCTCCAGGTACTCCGGTTTCTTCCCACACTTCAAAGACATGCTGGTAGGTTAATTAGATCCTGTCAATAAAAATTGACCAAATATGTGTATGTGTATGTGTTTGTAAGCGTGTTGGGACCCCACAGGGCAAGGACCGCACTATACCACAGATGGACACCAGTGGCAAAAGCACCCTGAGGCGATTCAGTTCACATAGGTAGCGCTATACAATCATTCATTTTTTTTTCCACAAAAAAGTTTTATTGAAGGATAAAACAGGTGTACATACAACATAATGAACAGGTGCAAGAAAGGAGCATCCATGATGGTAACATACATTGGAGGTACATATAAAGAACAGAGATGTGGCTTTACTACCAGTCATGGAGAGAGGGGATACAGGGTCCGCTAAACAAAAGTAATCCTTAGTGAGGATAAACTTAACATTGCATGAACTACCAACAATCGTTTGTCATTAAGAAGAGACAAAATACTTGAAAACAGGTTTAATCAACAGTAGTTGTTGACCATGGGGACCACTTTCAACAGGTCCGACCACAGTCTCGGCGGGCACATGAACCTTGTACGTAGGGTATAATAAAACGTAGATGCCTCTACTACAATCATTCATTTATTCATTGATGGGGCACACAGCTTTTCCTCACTAGGAACAAAATCGGCCATTTACTAAGTGACTGCGGGCAGAGGTGTAGAGCTATTTCTTTATTTTCATTTATATTGACCTGTGCTGTTTAGGGTTTTGCTGTCCCTTATTTTATTTTTTGGGTCTCCATTTTGTTCCTTTTGTCTCTCTCTCCTTCTTCCCCTCATAGGTCTCTGGTAGTGGCCCTGTGTCCATGCCATCCGGGGGTGCAATGCACACCTTACAGGGGTCTTTTGTTTGCCCTAAAGGGCAAGCGCGGTTGCCTAATGTTCCTTTTTACTCTATGGAGCCCAGGTATTACTCACCAAAAAAAAAGTAAAAGAAAAAAGGGAGAATTTTCCTTTGAATTTTTGGAAGCATATTTTATTCTTTCATCCCAAATATCTCTAAAACCCTGTCTTCTTTTTTCCTGCCTTTCCGTTTTCAGCTGGCCATCCCACCCATTCTCCAGCCATGATTTAATCACCTTTTATACAAGACCCTTAAAGAGGAAGTAAACCCTGATGGGGTTTCCCTGCAAAGGTAAAGCATAATGGGCTACTATGCTTTGCATAGTAGCCCATTATGTGTCACTTACCTGACACAGGAGCCTGCGATGTCACCGCTGTCCACTCTTCCATGAAGTGCCCATCTTCCTTCCGGGTATCGCGGCTCCGGTCCTGTGATTGGCCAGAGCCGTGATGACGTCACTCACGCGCATGCGTGCAGGAGCCGCCACTAACAGCAGGATCGCCATTAGAAACAGCATGCTCAATAAAAATGTCAATCCTACCGAAATTTTTATATTTGTTTAGAGTTTTACCTATCCCACTACCTGCATATTTCCTTAGAATAATACAACGTAGAGTCTTGGCCTTCATTTGGGGGAAAATTAAACCACGGATACCAATGACCACATTATATCTTGAGGGGTGGGCTTGGTTTACCAAACTTTGTTTCCTACTATTCTGCTGCACAGCTCTCAATTCTTGCGAAATATCACTCAACAGTAGAAACACCCCTTTGGGTGTCTATTGAATCGGTAGACTGTGACCCCATCTCTATTGCGAATATACTATGGATTCATCCCACAGATCGCACACATATTTCTAATCCCATTACGAAACACACCTTAACAATATGGGACAAATTTGGTAAACCTACCAACCTTCAATCACCACATAACCCTCTTCTATCCTTCCTCGGGAATCCAGCCTTTTACCCAGCCTGGAGATATCCGAAATCATTTTCTGCCTGGTCCTTAAATTTATCTCGATTTTACCAAATATGTAATAATTCCAATATCCTGGAATTCCCGACAATATGCGATACTTACGGACTCTCAAGATCTGAAACCTTTAGATACCTGCCAATCAAAAATTTCTATACTCCTCTTCTAAATACTGGCACATCACTTAATCAAATGTCTCAATTTGAACGAATTTGTAAAAGTGACCCACATGTTAGAGGGGTTATTTCCCTGTTATATCAAAAACTCACTTCTCTTCCTAATAATGTATTACCCTCCTATACAGATAAATGGGCAGTAGATATGAACAGAGTTTTTGACACTAATGACTGGTCCAATATATGGCAAGCCACTAAAAGCTCTTCCTCAAATTGCTATGCTATTGAAACCAACTTTAAAGTATTAGCTAGATGGTACCTGGTACCGGCCAGAATAGCCAAATTTACCCCGACCTATCCTAATACCTGTTTCAGAGGTTGCCCGACCCCAGGTACCCATTTCCACATCTGGTGGCAATGCCCGGTGGTCCTAGAATCCCATAGATCCAGCCTTGGCTCTTTTGAATCTAAAACCTCCATCACTAAAGCACCAGCAATTTAAACTATTTCTCCAGCTTAGTACTGCCGCTAAACAAACCATAGCCAAAGCTTGGAAATCCAAAACTTTAATTGTAGCGGAAGCTAAGCACAGGATGAATAGAGCATTGACTCATGCTAAAATGTCAGCCATAGAAGATAATAATATCCTCAAATTTAAGCAGATTTGGCAACCTTGGGTAAAACATTATCTTCCCCCTGACTTTGACCAGTCATTATTGTTACCTCAATAGTTTACCGATTATTTTAGCGGATAAAATACAATATCCTATACGACACGCAGATCACCACCTGGAGAAACCCTTTCCTTCTTTCCTTTCTTCCCCCTTTTTTTTTATTTTTTATTTACCTATATACAGTGGTGTGAAAAAGTGTTTGCCCCCTTCCTCATTTCCTGTTCCTTTGCATGTTTGTCACACTTAAGTGTTTCGGAACATCAAACCAATTTAAACAATAGTCAAGGACAACACAAGTAAACACAAAATGCAATTTGTAAATGAAGGTGTTTATTATTAAAGGTGAAAAAAAATCCAAACCATCATGGCCCTGTGTGAAAAAGTGATTGCCCCCCTTGTTAAAACATACTATAACTGTGGTTGTCCACACCTGAGTTCAATTTCTCTAGCCACACCCAGGCCTGATTATTGCCACACCTGTTCACAATCAAGGCATCACTTAAATAGGAGCTGCTTGACACAGTAAGGTCCACCAGAAGATCCTTAAAAGCTACACATCATGCCGAGACCCAAAGAAATTCAGGAACAATTGAGAAAGAAAGTAATTGAGATCTATCAGTCTGGAAAGGGTTATAAAGCCATTTCCAAAGCTTTGGGAATCCAGCGAACCACAGTGAGAGCCATTATCCACAAATGGCGAAGACATGGAACAGTGGTGAACCTTCCCAGGAGTGGCCGGCCGCCCAAAATTACCCCAAGAGCGCAGCGACGACTCATCCAAGAGGTCACAAAAGACCCCACAACAACGTCCAAGGAACTGCAGGCCTCACTTGCCTCAGTTAAGGTCAGCATTCATGCCTCCACCATCAGGAAAAGACTGGGCAAAAATGGCCTGCATGGCAGAGTTCCAAGGAGAAAACCACTGCTGAGCAAAAAGAACATCAAAGCTCGTCTCAATTTCTCCACAACACATCTTGATGATCCCCAAGACTTTTGGGACAACATTCTGTGGACCGATGAGACAAAAGTGGAACTCTTTGGAAGGTGTGTGTCCAAGTATATCTGGCGTAGAATGAACACTGCATTTCAGAAAAAGAACATTATACCAACAGTAAAATATGGTGGTGGTAGTGTGATGGTCTGGGGCTGTTTTGCTGCTTCAGGACCTGGAAGACTTGCCGTGATAAAAGGAACTATGAATTCTGCTGTCTACCAAGAGATCCTGAAGGAGAATGTCCGACCATCTGTTCGTGTACTCAAGCTGAAACAAACTTGGGTTCTGCAGCAGGACAATGATCCTAAACACACCAGCAAGTCCACCACCGAATGGCTGAAGAAAAACAAAATGAAGACTTTGGAGTGGCCTAGCCAAAGTCCTGACCTGAATCCTATTGAGATGTTGTGGTATGACCTTAAAAAGGCCGTTCATGCTCGAAAACCCTCTAATGTAACTGAATTAGGACAATTCTGCAAAGATGAGTGGGCCAAAATTCCTCCAGGACGCTGTAAAAGCCTCATTGCACGTTATCGCAAACGCTTGGTTGCAGTTGTTGCTGCTAAGGGTGGCCCAATCAGTTATTAGGTTTAGGGGGCAATCACTTTTTCACACAGGGCCATGATGGTTTGGATTTTTTTTCACCTTTAATAATAAACACCTTCATTTACAAATTGCATTTTGTGTTTACTTGTGTTGTCCTTGACTATTGTTTAAATTGGTTTGATGTTCCGAAACACTTAAGTGTGACAAACATGCAAAGGAACAGGAAATGAGGAAGGGGGCAAACACTTTTTCACACCACTGTAGAAGTTAGAAGTACGCTGCAACCATTATGATTGCGACCTTGGTCACTTTATATACATTCTTCTTAGCATTCTATTATTGCCTTTGTATTCTCAGTATTCCCTTATCTAAGGTAATACCTGTTATATTTAATTGCCCCCGCTTTGCCACAGTTTGTACCCATATGGGGTGGCAAAGCGGTCTGGAGGCAAATTCATAATGGCTTTGGTGGTGATTCAGGGTTACTCTTTGTGTCCACGAAACACTACTAATTAGGCTTTTGTCACAGCTTCTGACTTCTAACACATTAGTATACTTTTTAGATTATATAATACTCAAGCTGATATTTATGCTTATTTATTTCCAAGAACTACCATATATGTAATTGAATATATGTATTGTATCTTAATTTTTTTATTTTTTATTTTTATTTTTTTTCTCTTTTTCTATTGTTTGAAGTTTCTGTTTCTTGTTTGAAAATGAAATAAAAATCTTTGACGAGAAACAGCACGCTCAGTGTGCCTGCGCGCTGTTGTCTACGGCGCATGCACCGTAGACATTGGTGCCTGTCTTTTGCAAATATCTCCTAAACTGTGTAGGTTTAGGAGATATTTCTTGCACCTTAATCTAGGCTTACCTGTAGGTAAAAGTGGTCTGTAAGGGTTTACAACCACTTTAACTTCTAAGGTAGGGGATCAACATCTGGGTAAGGTTTTAAAAAAAAAATGTGTGCCTTCTTATTGCGGATTGTTTTGATTTGTTTCAGCCCTGCACACTTACACTCTCGAAGATCTAGAGCCGAAGAAGAAATACTCCTCAGGAGAGTGCAGCCACAGGCACCGCTCCCATTTCAAAAGGAAGTAAAAAAAGAGGCTCTAATTGCACCTTGGAACTGTGTCCTAGCCCACGCCTTGCCCCCGTTTTTTCTGATAATGATATTCCTCTTGAGGCTGCTGAAGGAGAACATGATGGTCATGGCATTTCTTCCATTTTGGCTGCAGAGACCCTGGTTTCCGCTGGCGGTCCATCTCTGCATACAGCAACCAGTACCACTCCCGATGTTCCCACGCCTTCTGATTCAGGGAGACTTCCTGCATCCGAGCATGCACAGACTGGAACTGCGAGCATGGCTGTTGAGAGGAGGAAGCTGGAGAACCTAGGATGCTCTTCTAGGGTAGTCTCTACTCTATTAAGAGCCAGAAAACCTTCCAATCATCAAGTCTATGCCAAGGTTTGGGACATGTTTTCAAATTTCCTGGTGGGACGGGAACTAGATCCTTCTGCACCTCCACTTTCAGCTGTCCTAGATTTTCTTCAATCAGGACTGGACATAAGCCTTAGCCTGAGTTAGCTCAACGTGCAAGTGTTGGCCATCTCAGCAGTGACAAAGATCAAATGGCCTGAAGACCCGTTAGTAGTGCAGTTCCTAAAGGCGGTCAATAAAATCAGACCACCTAGGAAGAGAATCTTTCCCCAATGGGATCTGTCTGTGCTGCTGGACTTTCTATCTGGCCACCCTTTTGCTCCGACTCAGCAGTGTTCCTTGTGGGACATTACACACAAAGACGGTCATCACTTCAGGTAGGAGAGTCTCTGAACTTCAGGCCTTGGGAGTAACAGATATGCATATTACCTTTTTCCAGACCGAGTGGAACTTCATCCAGTAGATCATTTTGTGCCAAAAGTAGCCACTACATTTCATCATACAGGTGTCTGGGCTTTACCCAACTTCCCGGAAGAAGATTCGGGCAGGCTACATGAGCTAGATGTTTCAAGAAACTTAAGGAAATACCTGTTGGCCACTGTTCCCTTCAGATGCTCTGATAACCTCTTCATAATCCCAGTGGGAAAACACAAAGGAAAGGAAGCTACCTCAAGAACCTTGGCGAGCTAGATCTTCAAGCTTATTCACAGAATGAACAGGGCTAGAGTGAACGGTAACGGTAACTGCCCACTCTAGCAGGGCGGTAGCAGCCTCATGGGTGGCCTTTTAAAATGTGTCGATGGAGACCATCTGCAGAGCAACTTCATGGTCCTCTTAAAGTACCTTCCTAAGGCATTATAGGGTAGATCCAGGTGCCTTATCTGTAGACTTTGGGAGAAGAACAATCCATTCTTCTCTTACATTGTAAATAAAACTATTATTGATTAAGCAGTACCCACCCTATCAGCTAGTTATTTATCACTAGTATGCTGGCATCAGGAAAACTGAAAAATTTATCAAATACTGTAATTTTCCTTTCCTGATGCCAAACCATGGCATCATACTGACCCATCCTTGTACAGTAGGTTTCGGTATGTGACTTGTTACAAAGAATGGGGGGGGGGGGGCTAATTAGCTATGCCTTTTTTTATGCTATTCATTGCTCCTGGGTGAGTGGTCAAGAAGCAGAGCTCTATCACTAGTATGCTGCCATGGTTTGGCGTCAGGGAAGGAAAATTAAAAAGTATTTGATACAATTTTCATTTTTTTTGTATATTTTTTTTGTATATTCTAAAGCCTCTTGGTGTTATACTAGACTCCAAATATTTTTGAAGCAATGAAATGTCCCACCACTGGTAGTTCTCTGCTATTAGATCTTCCAATTAGTAGAAAAGTTTCCAAAAGTTTCCAAATATATTGCTCATACTAAGCACTATGTTGGGGTGTTTGAGGTAGAGGAAAGAATTGTATGTGATTTATAGTGGAAGCAGGTGTGGATGATGTCTCAGGTGAAAATATGTGGTCAAATCTATTCTGTCTGGAAGAAATAAAAGTGATGATTTTATCTATAATGAAAAAGAAAAAACAATCACATACAGTATTAAAATTAGTATATGCCAATACAGTCCTCTGCAACCTTTTTACTGTTATTTCTAGAGTTGACAGTTGCTCATCCCTCACTGCCTTTTTGCAGCTATTTCATATGCATGAATAATTTGTACAAGCAGTCCGTTATGAGTGCTTGAATTAGTGTCCAATAGCAACTGGGTTTTTGTTTTCGGAGTCTATCAATCCATAGGCATGTTCTTCCTGAGCATATTACTCACGGGTCGGTTTGGCAACTTGATGCTATTATTTATAACTATGTTTCGAAGTAATGTATTAGTTTAGTCTGCTCCACCTGTGAGTGGACATATCAACTCATGCCATATACCTGAACTGCGAAGTTAAATAAAGAATATAAATAATAGCTTTAGAGTTTTTTTTAAAGGCTGTAAATGGGTAATGGGTTGTTTTTATTTTATTTATTTTTTGCCTGGAGATAGGCTTTAAATATCAACAATGTTTTCAAAAAAGTCTGATAAACTAGTTTACAAACCATTAAAGCACTGGGCAGCAACAGTTGAATATTATTATTATTATACAGGATTTATATAGCCCCAACAGTTTGAAATGAAGGTAGACATTACAGTTACATTACAATTTTGTACAAGAGGAATCAGAGGGCCCTACTCGCTAGAGCTTACAATCTAGGAGGGAGGGTCAATTGATACAAAAGGTAATAGCTGTGGGGGATGAGCTGATGAAGAAAATAAAGTTGTAAGTGACACTGAAGGTGCGGTGAGATAGGTAAAAATATGCCTCTTCTCTTTCAGAACGGGAGAGCAACACCATGCCATTTCTAAGACTTCTTAACCAGAAGGCTGAACAAATTTCCCTGTCTCTATTTCTCCATACAGAGGGAAGAAAAAAAAAAATGTTTAACATTTAATGGGAAGTGACATATGGTCTAATTTTTTCACTCAAATCTGCTCAGACAAAGAAAAAAATTACAAATCCCCAGTAGGCTGATTTGTCATGAATAGTAATACCAACATCGTTTTGGGATGATTAGGAGTTACAATTAAGGGTTATTAATAATGACACAAATAGCCAGATTTAAGGGCCTCATTTTGTTCTGAGTAATATTCATTGCAGCTCTGTTTAAACAGATCCTTCCACATTTACTGACAGAAGGGATGAGATAATCTCTTATCTGCAGTTCCTTGTAACAGCTCCCTAGAGGGGACTCACAGGACCTAGGACAGAGGAAATAAGACATTGTGTGGTAGGAGTGATGTCAAAGCATCCATGGTGAGGATAGCTGGCTGAATCGGAAAAGACTTAGTAAGCTGCATATCAACATGGTTTTATTTGAATACAGAGCATGATATTAGTTTTTATTTAAAATTTTACCCATGATGTCTGACTTTTCCTGCACTTTCTAAAATTCACACCTGTTTACTATCACCATTACAAGAGAAGAAATGTACATATTCACCACAGCTATTGTGGACTTAGGAGCTAAATTGAGGAAAAGAACCACCAAGGCAGTATTCTCAGGAATACTATCGGTACATCGAGCAACACCAGAAAGGGAGATTAGGGAAGTAAACAAGTGGCTGAGGAGCTGGTGTAGTAAGGAGGGGTTTGGGTTCCTGCAGAACGGGCCGACTTCTCAGTCGGTCACCAGTTCTATAGAAGTGACGGACTTCACCTAAATGAGGAGGGTGCAGATCTGCCGGGATTATAGATTGCTAAAAAGTTAGAGGGGTGGGGGGACAGAGCTTGCCACGGACAGCGATGGTCGCTTGAGAGAGAAGCTCCGCAGCAATCAGGGTAATATCGGCACATAGTGGGCTGCAGATCTTAAAACATAGCCCACTGAGCTCACCAAAACCGAGACAGAACCCCCAGGGAACCGACCAAACATGTCCGGGAAGAATAAGAAATGAACTGCATAATTAACCTCTGAGCACAGGCAAGATGGCGGAGGCTTATCAGTGCTCACATTGTCAAGCACAACTCAGTAGGGACCTGCAAAAGGCCATCCAGCAAAAAGGAACGCATCATCTAAAAGCCCACAGTCTCCCCTTCGCACTCCTACTTCAGGGAGCCCAGAGAAGGTGAGATTAAGATTGGATGCAACGGATTCCAGCCATGAGGTGAGCCGGGCCTAGATTCAGGGGAGGACACTAGAGATCTCCCAGATTCGATTTATCTTTTCCCCACAAATAATCAGCCAGTGCTAGACACCACATTAAAGGACATGTTAGCTTATTTAAGAAGTTCACTACACGTTGACATGCTGTCCCGTGTACACAAGTTTGTAGTGGAACTGCAAGCAACATCATCCAGGGTAGATCATATTGAAACAAAAATGGAGGAATTTTCAACCACCATCAATGATCTAGTGGATACCCATGATAATAATGAGGATGAAATGGAGGCAGTTAAAGCCAAACTTGCAGACATTGAGTCCTTGAATCGGTCCAGCAATCTGATCTGCGCAACTCTTTACATGCATTTTGCCTGACCTAACAGAATTAGATATCACAGTGGATAGGATCCACCGCTTGCCAAAGCCCTCACACCTACCTGACAACATACCCAGAGATGTTATACTACGTCTCCATTTCTTTCATGAAAAGGAAGGTTTAATGGCAGCATCACGCACCAAAGATCTCTTTCCCTCACAATACAAGGATTTGCAATTATTTGCTGATCTATTCCAATTTACCCAATTTACCCAATTTAACCTAAATACCATTTCAAAGGCACTAAGGAACCATAAGATCACCTGCAAGTGGGGGTTCCCAACCAAACTAATCATTACCAAAGAAGGTAAAGACCATGTTGTGGACTCTCGCTAAAGGGCTGCATTTACTCAAAATGTGGCACACCATGGGCCTCCAACCCAAGGAGGAATTGTCTTTCTGATGACGCGTGCTGGAACGCAAAATGCATAGAAGCTAGATCTGGCACACACTCTACGTCACTTACGCTGGGGGGGTTGCCTAATGTATAGCATACACCGCTGGTCAGATAGTGCTGTCTGAGGTGTTTCTGATATATTGATGCACTCCATGCTGGAAATATTGTAAGTGACTTTTCTTAACAATAAACAAACAATACTACGCTATATCTGCCTTCCCTGGCTCTTTTTTGGCGGAGCTTGATTTTCAGATGTGGGAGATTGGAGCGGAGGATAGATAACAAAGATTTGATCTGGCTGTTCCTGGGCTCATTCGACCAAGTTCACCATACATGTGAATGATTGATTGGAAAAAGATCATTGAATGGTTTCCAGGATTTGAGGAGGTACTTCATGTCTTATGGTCACTTGCTGGCCAGGGCCATCTGGTGAGCGCAATTTGTTGTCACTTTGGGTGAAAAGTTACGAATTTTATTTGGAACACTGATTTTATTTCTAACATGGTGTTGGAGTGGAATCATCTAGAAAGTATTTTGGAGCTGTTTTGAACTTTTCATATTATATTTGTTTGAGCAATCCTAAATATATTAATTCTTTTTTCTGAGACATTTGTGCACATGTATAAAGTGAAGCCATTCACTAATACACGTTTATACACGGTTTTGAATGTATACATACTATTTGTATAAATCACTTTTTGCATTTGAATGATTGCATTGGGAGCGCCCTTTATCACAGCATACATTCTTCATTAGTCTTCACTAATTTCAGGTGCAGCAACCCTTTTTTTCTATTTTCTTTTATTATTGGCGCCAGTTCCATTTATTTTTATTATCCAACCCAAGGAGCCCTGAACATATTGCAGAGGAATGGAACCTGGTCACCTCAAAAAATGCTCGCAAACATACTTGAACTGGCTGCAGCCAGCAATGGAACTTAGCTACTACTCCCTGAATAGGAGAAAACCGTTAAGCTGAACAATTTTTTTCGTTTTTACCCCCTATACAGTATTAAGTGGCTATAAGCCACACTTACCTTCCTTTGTTTTTTTTTGCAGTTATATCTATGTTCGTTCTTTGTTTCACAGTTATCCACTGTTTATATCCACGTCCACCCTTTCACTTTGAAGGTCGTGTCACTGCACAACCTCAAATCCAAATACCTGGATCTGGGCAGCTATCGCTTTTGGACATTCAACCCCAAGATTATCATCTCATGTAAGTGTTACCAGCACATGATGCACAAAATCCTCCACCCTTATTTCACACGATGAACATAGCCTTCTTAACTATCAACGCCAAGAGACTTAACCCCCCTGCAAAGTGCAGGACATTATGGAAAGAGGCTGCGCAAAACAAATGCGACATTCTCTGCGTCCATGAAATGCACTTTAATACCCATGCTCAGCCTAAATGCTCCAGCCCCAAATTCCCACATATCTTTTTCTCAAGCACAGATACAAAAAAAAGAGGAATAATTACTGCTGTAAGAGACACGGTTGCCTTTAACCACTTTCAGACCGGACCAATTTGCAGCCAAAGGACCAGGCCCTTTTTGCGATTCGGCACTGCGTCGCTTTAACTGACAATTGCGCGGCCGTGCGACGTGGCTCCCAAACAAAATTGATGTCCTTTTTTTTCCCACAAATAGAGCTTTCTTTTGGTGGTATTTGATCGCCCCTGCGGTTTTTATTTTTGCGCTATAAACAAAAAAGAGCAACAATTTTGAAAAAAAGGGAGCAGAGATCGGCGTCACTAGTTGCTAGGCAGAATGGGGAGATGCTGTTTATCTCGGCATCTCCCCGTTCAGCCTTCCCGTGAGATGATCGCGGGTGTCCCCACGGCAATCGAGTCCACGGGGCACGCGACCGGACTCACGGGGGTCCTGACTGGCGTGGGAGCGCGCCGCTCCCGGCGCGCTCCCGATGGCACGGACAGGCATTAAGGAGGGACTTATATATACGCCCTCCTGCCTGTACGTGCCATTCTGCCGACGTATATCTGTGTGCGCCGGTCGGGAAGTGGTTAAACTGCATAAGGAGCTGTCTGACCCTCAGGGCAGATACCACATTTTGGTCTGTGACATTAACTCTATCACCTACACAGTGGTAAATGTATATTCTCCAAATGAACACCAAGCTCGTTACTTCCACAGAGTCCCAAAGGAGGTCAATCAATTCCAACAGGGCTACCTACTGTTGTGCGGGGATTTCAATCTACCCCCTGACCCTAAAATGGACTCCACCACGCTCTTTATTAGACATCAACATTCACTCCAGCCCCTGCTTTTCCGGTATGATCTACAGTGGGGACGGAAAGTATTCAGACCCCCTTACATTTTTCACTCTTTGTTATATTGCAGCCATTTGCTAAAATCATTTAAGTTCATTTTTTTTTTCCTCATTAATGTACACACAGCACCCCATATTGACAGAAAAACACAGAATTGTTGACATTTGTGCAGATTTATTAAAAAGAAAAACTGAAATATCACATGGTCCTAAGTATTCAGACCCTTTGCTGTGACACTCATATATTTAACTCATTTAGGTGTTATGCATTTCTTCTGATCATCCTTGAGATGGTTCTACACCTTCATTTAAGTCCAGCTGTGTTTGATTATACTGATTGGACTTGATTAGGAAAGCCACACACCTGTCTATATAAGACCTTGCAGCTCACAGTGCATGTCAGAGCAAATGAGAATCATGAGGTCAAAGGAACTGCCTGAAGAGCTCAGAGACAGAATTGTGGCAAGGCACAGATCTGGCCAAGGTTACAAAAAATGTCTGCTGCACTTAAGGTTCCTAATAGCACAGTCGCCTCCATAATCCTTAAATGATTGTTTGGGACGACCAGGTCCCTTTCTAGTGCTGGCCGTCTGGCCAAACCGAGCTATCGGGGGAGAAGAGCCTTTGTGAGAGAGGTAAAGAAGAACCCAAAGATCACTGTGGCTGAGCTCCAGAGATGCAGTCGGGGGATGGGAAAAAGTTGTAGAAAGTCAACCATCACTGCAGCCCTCCACCAGTCGGGGCTTTATGGCAGAGTGGCCCGACGGAAGCCTCTCCTCAGTGCAAGACACATGAAAGCCCCCATGGAGTTTGCTAAAAAAAAACACCTGAATAGGTGTTTCAGTGGATAACCACTCCATTTCAATGGATCAGTCAACAGCCTTCCCAAGCAGTATGTCTGTATCTCTTGCTCTATTAGTTCTCATACAAAATATAAATAACCATCATAATGTAGTATGTCTCTATTCTTTATTAAAAGTTTAAAAACGACTGTTAGACTCACATTTCGATGTGCCCCTAAGCCAGCACCAAGCTAATCCAGCTGTGTGTTTGGGGTGAAGAGTGTCAGCGTGTCTGTCCTTGTGTTTTGCTCTGTAGGTGTGCGCTCCAAGCCTCACTCTCGTTAGACCGGAAAGTGATGTCATTGAGGCTGCTGGGAGAAAACTGAAATGGAGCGAGTACAAAGAAGGGCAACACAGCCAATAAAGGGTCTGGAGGATATTAGTTATGAAGAAAGTTTGCGAGCACTGAATTTATTCTCTTTGGAGAAGAGACGCTTGAGAGGGGATATGATTCCAATTTACAATAGGGATAAAACTTTTTTGCGGAAGGGAGTTTAATAAGACACATGGCCACTCACTAAAATTGGTAGAAAAGAAGTTTAACCTTAAACTGCGTAGAGAGTTCTTTACTGTAAGAGCGGCAAGGATGGTGAACTTCTTTCCAAAGGCGGGGGTTTCAGCAGGGGGCATCGATAGTTTCAAAAAACTATTAGATAAGCACCTGAACGACCGCAACACACAGGGATATACAATGTAATAATGACCTATAATCACACACATAGGTTGGACTTGATGGACTTGTGTCTTTTCTCAACCTCACCTACTATGTAACTATTGTTTAAAACACATACGATACATGCCTGTAGGCTTTTTTATTTTTGTCCATGAAAAAGTTATTGAAAATCAAAATAACAAGCATACATAGCATGGTACAGAGAAACAAGCCTATTCTGTACTGTATATCCACAGGAAGTATCAAAGGGGAGTAACCAGTGTCCGCAAACATAAACAGTGAACAGTTGGAGGTATACCTTCATCGATCTATCAGACCTCAGTATAAAATAAGTGCTATGAACTTATGTCTACAGTTATAGTGAAGTTATTAAAGCATATGTTGTCTCTTAACCTGGAATGTGTCTATTAAGAGTACCAGAATATCTAAAGACCTATGGGCCACACTATAAAGAAAAAAGAAAAATGCATAGCAGAAGTAAGCAGGAAGTCTAAAGGACTAATTTCCTTCCAGAGGATGATCATTTGTGACATTGAGGTAATATTTCAGTGTGTATACCAGTACAATTTAATTTTAGGAAAAGGGGCTTAGATATTTTGCTATAAAGATGGTTGGGAAGTGATGCATGGATTATGAACCTGTCAGAAAGTTAAGGACAATGCATATAGTGGAGTCTCTGTATTTTCGAAAAGAGATTGAGAAAGTGGAACAGGAAGGGGAGGGAGAGAAAGAGAGAGAGAAAAAAGGGGGGTATTGGTATGGGTTATTAGAGGGCTCCATCTCTCACTCCCTCAGTTGGTTTTGGGAGTAGGATGAGGCCTTTATAATAGTCTAGTGTTGGGCAGAGAATCGGAGCCCTTGAAAGAAAACCGATCACTGTGGAGGTCTATTTGAAAGCTAAGATAGGGAATTGGTTAGGTTCAGGTATTCAGTTGTCGTTTAAAAAAGATTCCAGCATGCCCATTTTGAGGGGTATTTTGTGGGTGTATCGTGCCCAACACCGATCAGGCATTCCATTTCTGCTATATTGCAGATCTTTCTTTGAGCCATTCTTTGATGGATGGGGTGTGTAAAGCCCCAGTGAGACAGTATACATTGTTTTGCGGCATTAACCTTTCAACACTCTCCTCCTTTGAATTGGCTACTATTGAAGAGGTTACAAAACTTTTCTCAGATGCCCGCCTAACCAATTGTCCCTTGGATCCTGTTCCCTCACAACTACTACGGTCACCCTCTTCTTCTATCCTATGCTCCCTCGCTCACATCTTCAATCTTTCCCTCTCTAGTGGCACCTTCCCCTCCCCTCTAAAACATGCGCAGATCACTCCCATACTTAAAAAGCCCTCCCTGGACCCCACCAACCTGAATAACTTAAGGCCCATCTCATTGCTCCCATTCTCCTCTAAACTTCTAGAGCGCTTAGTCTACAACCGTCTTAGCTCCTACCTCAATGAAAATAACCTTCTTGACCCTTTACAGTCTGGCTTTCGCTCACAGCACTCCACGGAAACTGCCTTACTAAAACTCACTAACGATTTACTAACGGCCAAATCCAACAGCCAGTACTCCATACTCCTACTACTTGACCTCTCTGCAGCCTTTGATACTGTCGATCACCCGCTCCTTCTCAATAAACTACACTCCCTTGGCCTCCAAGATTCTGCTCTATCCTGGTTCTCTGCCTATCTATCACAGCGCTCCTTCAGTGTTACCTACAACTCTGTCTCCTCCTCTCCGTTGCCCCTTTCTGTGGGGGTCCCCCAAGGCTCTGTTCTTGGACCCCGTCTCTTCTCCATCTACACCTCCTCCCTTGGTCACTTGATAACCACCCACGGCTTCCAATACCACTTATACGCCGATGACACCCAAATCTATCTGTCTACTCCTCACCTCACTCCTTCAGTCTCCTCTCGCATTACTAACTTACTAACTGACATCTCAGCATGGATGTCGCACCACTTCCTTAAATTAAATCTCTTTAAAACTGAGCTATTAATATTCCCCCCCGCCCGTGCCCCCCTCCATGACTTTTCCATCAAAATCAACAATGCATCTATCAGTCCCTCCCCTCACGCCAGGGTACTTGGTGTAATCCTAGACTCGGACTTGTCATTTCAGCCTCAAGTCCAATCGCTGTCAAAAGTTTGTAGACTTCACCTCCGTAATATCTCTAAAATTCGCCCCTTTTTAACAAATGACACCACCAAGCTCCTCATTCACTCCCTTGTTATCTCTCGCCTTGACTATTGCAACTCCCTTCTCATTGGCCTGCCTCTCCATAGGCTCTACCCTCTTCAGTCTATCATGAATGCTGCTGCCAGACTTATCCACCTTACCAACCGTTCAGTGTCTGCCAACCCTCTCCTCCAATCCCTACACTGGCTCCCAATCGCCCAGTGAATTAAATTCAAAATACTAACCACAACTTACAAAGCCATTCACAACTCTGCCCCGAGCTACATCACCAATCTTGTCTCCAAACATATCCCAAACCGTCCTCTCCGCTCTTCCCAAGATCTCCTCCTGTCAAGCTCTCTTGTTTCCTCCTCCCATGCTCGTCTCCAGGATTTCTCCAGAGCCTCCCCATCCTCTGGAACTCGCTGCCTCAACCTGTCCGGCTATCCCCTACTCTAGCTACCTTCAGGCGATCCCTGAAAACTCATCTCTTTAGGGAAGCCTATCATGTCTCCAACTAATCTTTTACCACTTCTATCAGCTCATTCCCCACAGTTACAGCCTTTTGTATCACCTCCCCCACCCTATTTAGATTGTAAGCTCTTCTGAGCAGGGCCCCCTTAATCCTCTTGTATTTTATTGTATTATAACTGTATTGTCTTCCTTTTATATTGTAAAGCGCTGCGTAAACTGTTGGCGCTATATAAATCCTGTAATAAATAAAAAAAAAATTAACCATGTTCATGGCCAAGAATTTGAATTAGGCTTCATGTGGGAGATTGTTGTGATGTAGGAGGAGTTGTACTGCGGTGTGGTCCAAGTTTTATGTTGTGACTGGAGCTATAATGCAGGTTACCTCAGCCCAAAAAGATTGGATACGTGGGCAGGACCACCAGATGTGGTCAATGAAGCAATAATGTCCCTCGATCAGATTGACATCTCCAACAGTTCTCAGGAATGTCTGGGCAGACTTTGTGTATTAGGGTGGGGGTTCGATACCACCAAGTTTGTACTTTGTATCCATTTTCCTGAGTAGTCACATTAATTGAACCTTTATGTATGTTTAGGTATATTTGTTCCCAGTCATTTGGGGAGAGGGAGAGGTCTTTTTCCCATGTTGGACAGGCTGAACCTGAGTTAGGAGGATGCCTATAAATAGGAGTGGGTGCATGGATGATATAAGGTGACGTTGTGGGTTTTTCTTAGAGCATAGAGCTTCAAAGGGTGTTAGTTGTCTGGAGACTAGATGTTTTCTGTCCAGTGCAGGGGTGGCCTGTCCATTAAGGGAGCATGGCGCCGCCCCCCCTGTCGATCCCTGCCTCCCCTATCCATGCGTCTGGCCCCTTTCAGGACACCGACACATGCATTGCAATGCATAGGTGCTGTTTTTTAAAAAGCAAAACTTAGAGCCAGAGGCCCGAGCCACAGTACCATGCTGCCTGCCACCCGCCACCCACCATGATTGGGTAAGTGCCGGACAGACCAGCAAACAGCAGGGGGGGGCAGTTCCGCTCGGGGGGATGGGTGGTTGTTTGCCCCCCCCAAAAAAACGCCAGCCTTCACTGCTGGACTATAAAAAAAAGATTTAAAAAAATGGGGGGAGTAAATTCTAATATAGTGCTTACATACTGTGAACTATATTAATATGTGTCTTGGAAGTTTTAAAGGAAAATGTGTCTTAGAAGTTGTTCATTCACAACTACTTTCAATATTGCATCCTAGGGACATAAACCACCTCCCCACTAGAATACATCCAGATCTGGAAGATCGAGTTAAATAAACACAACGTGTAATTAAACCCCTTAGCAGGATATCTCTAAAAGCGAGCCTGCTAACAGCCATAGTAAAATTGACATTAAAACATCTAGCAGTGACATAAGCAGTATTTAGAAGAAGTCTGTCAAGCCAGAGCACTGATAGCCATTTTAAAACAGCATTGCGCAGAGATTCTTATACCCTATACACATGATCAAACTGTCCGACAACAAAACCGCAGATTTTTGTTCGAAGGGTGTTGGCTCCAACTTGTCTTGCATACACACGGTCACACAAATGTTGGCCAACAATTACAAGCATAGTGACGTACAAGACATACAACGGCTGAGAAAAAGGAAGTTCAATATCCAGTGCTTCACCCTTTGGGCTACTTCTGTTAATCTCATGTTTATCTCATGTTAGTAGAAGTTTGGTGAGAGACGATTTGCGCTTTTCAGCCTCGTGCTTTTCAGTTTGTTTCTGCTTTTCAGGTTGTGCTTGTCGGTTCGTATCTGTTCTTCAGTGCCTGCTTGTCAGTTCGTTTCTGTCTTTCAGTGCGTTCTATTTATAGTTTGCTTCTGATTTTCAGTGCGTTCTTGTCCGGTCGTTTTTGATTTTTAGCTAATTCTTGTCAGGTCCTTTCTGATTCTGAGGATACCTGCATGCAGCTGTCAAGGAAGACATCCTAGTGACCCAGGAGGGCCTGCCCACAGAACTTCTTTCAAACCCAATCAGCGCTTGTCGGCGCGCGTTGGCGTCGGCGGGCGCCCGCGCCCGCTGCGCGTGCGCACGCTTCGCGGGCGCGTGCGCGCGCGTGTGCGCCGACGCGCCGTCAATTAGCCATTGGCGCCCAAGAGCCTATAAGAGGAAGCTTGTGGCTGAGGCCTCTTGCTGTCTGGTCTACAGCGTTTCCTGAGACCCCTGCTATCATTAAGTACCTGTTGATTCCTGTTTCCCGGCTTGTTCCTGACTACACCTGCCTGCTGCCTGCCTCCGACCCCGGCTTGTCTGACTATTCTCTGCCTGCTCCTCTGGTCCTGTTGTTGCCCGTCTGTTGCCGACCCTGCCTGTACTCTGACAACCCGCCTGCCTCTGCCTGGACCTGTTCTGTCTGCCAGTGTCTGCCTCTGCCTGTAACTGCTCTGCCTGCCAGTGTTGACCCGGCCTGCCTGACCACGTCCGGCGTTCCAGTATTCAAGCACGTGTTCTCTTCAGCCTGCTGTTCCAGAAGTTCCTGCAAACCTCAGAACCTACAGTGCTGTCTGCAGTTCCTGTGTTCCTGTTACCTGCACGGTTCCAGTCAAGCCCACAGCTGCCATCTGCCAGGCACTTGTGCACCCCTGCACTCGCGGGCCCCTGTTCCCACCTTCAGGGGTTCACGAGCCAGAGGCATACGAGGGGCCGCTCCCTGCATTCTGGGCTCCATCCCTAGGTACGTGACAGCAGCAAGCCATCACTCCCGAGCAAAAGCTCATCGCCACCTTGCGGTACTTGGCGACGGGGAGAAGTCTCCAGGACATGAAGTTCACGACTGGGATCTCCCCCCACCCAGGCTCTGGGAATCATTATTCCAGAGACCTGTTCTGCCATCATTCAGGTCCTGCAGAAGGACTATATTAAGGTAAGTTTTATCCTTTAACATCACATTCTATGTATTTAATGTTTGCTAATGTATTGTATTTATTTCATCATTCCATAATTACCATGATTGTAATATGCTTAGAATGTCCTCATGCATGCTGTAAGCTTTTACTGCTCTTATTTTGTCCTTCATGCATATTTGCCTTCACTAGCCTCCCCAACATGCTATCCTGGGCCCATACACTCCTAGCCTAGTCACTTAACAATTTATTTTGTCAGCTCGATTGTAGTGCTTACCCTAAACACCCCCAAAAATGTGTCCAAGAGGCTTTTTTTGGTGGGGCCAAAACTAATTTCCCTCCCCCCAACTGCTAAGTCAACCGATACCAATACTCTATCTGCTGACTTTGCCAAACTCATACACACTATACCTACCTCGTTTGTGATCATATTTATGGAATAATTCACCAAAGCATGTAGTGCAAGTGCCTGCCTGAATACTTTCAAATGGTACTGTTTAAAGTTTTTTTCTCCTATTATCTTGATAGGTAATTGCAGAATGTAAAAATGTGCTTCAATTTGTACAGTGAGTATTCATATTTTTGGATTATGACACTTCTTACCTGTCCAGTGGGCTGCCAATAGTGTAAGTAAGGAGGGGCTGGCCAAAGTAACAAACATTATTTATGCATTCAGCTCTCAATGAAGTGGAGAGGGTTACCTGTCCAAAACATCTCCCCCCACCATAAAATCTGGATAGTCTACCACCCAACTCGGGGTCATACTACTTCAATTATAAGGGGTTCAGTAGTATTGTGATGTTGGTGGTGGTGATGGTGAATTATGAGTTCCTATATCTGGACGTAGGGAAGAATGGCCATATGTCTGATATAGCAGTGATCACCCAGATGGAATTTTACCGGCGGCTCCAAAATGGCACCTTGTGGTTGCCACCTCCAGAGGATAACATTGCTGGCCTCAAGTTCATTTTTGTTGTGGATGAGGCCTTTACACTGGGGGAACATCTGATGAGGACCCTGACCCCAGAGCAGAGGGTATTAAATTACCGGCCCGTGCCAGAAGAGTGGTCGAGAATGCCTTTGGCATATTGGCCAGCCGGTTCCGGCTTTTCCTTATGGCCACCAACATGGCCAAATACAAATTAAACCACATTATCTTGATCTGCTGCATTCTTCACAATTTCTTTTGGAAGAATGCAGCAAACTAACTGGCCTCAGTTGCGACTGAGGCCGACTTTTCACTGGATCAAGTAACAATGACGGCGCTTGAAAGTAGCCATCCTTGCTTGCCCCCCCAAAGCCCCCGTGAAGTACGGCAAAACTATGTTGAGTACTTTGTGGGTAGGGGGGCAATTGATTTACAGGGAAATCTGGAATCTGTTTAATACATTTTTTTTTAAAAAAACTAAACTCATATTTCATTTGAATTTCTGTTTGTGTTTCTTATTGTCTCCTAGGTTCTCAAATGGCCTTTTATTTTTGGCCATTTTCTTCAATAGTGAAAATGTAACTTATTTGATACATTAGGTGACAATCTCTTCTTCAGCTAACTATTATGTTGTGCTGTGGTTCTGCTACACACACACAATGTTATTGTTGGTAATGTATGTAATGCATTAATAATAAAAATAATCATCCTTTTCAACTCCATGAATTAATTGCTTGGAGTCCCTAAAACGGCCTGATTTTGGCAAATTTTACAGCACAGTGGGGGTTATTTACTAAAGGCAAATCCACTTTGCACTACAAGTGCACTGCCAGTGCAAACCCCCATAACCCCCATTGCTGCTGTAACTACACCAACTTAAAAAATAAACTGGTATTGAGCATTGAAAGAAGAAGCCACACATTGTTGAGTATAAAACATTTTCACATGTGCGTTATAAACGGTTTTGGAACAAACCAACATCTTGGTGTAAAACATGTATGTTTGACATAAATTTGTCTTTTTTGGGGCTAAACAGGCATGTTTAAAAACATAACATACACATTGCCAACTCAGGAACTTACAAAGTTCAACTTTGCTAAAGTGAAGGCCATATGAGACATTAGTATGTCAAAACTGTGTTGATTTTGCCTTCATCAGATGGGGTGATCTCACCCTTGTAAAAGCCAAATTTTGAAGATGCACACAAACTGGGACTCAAAATTTGGATTTTCCTCATGATCCCATGCCTAAATCTGTGTATTTTACCTACATCTATTTTGCTAAAGCCACAAAACACACAGTGTGTCAACATGTGCTATCTGCCATCATGGGATATCAATGTACGTGCTTTGTGGGTGCAACCCCTTCCTCCAAACTAAAGTAGGTGAGAGGAAGGGGTTGCACCCCCAAAACACATCCTATGATCCCCCATGATGGGACTAGCTCATGCCCTTATTTCATAAAGGAAACTTGTACTTGCACTTGTAGTGCAAAGTGGTTTTGCTTTTTTTAACCACTTAAGCCCCGGACCATTTGGCTGGCCAAAGACCAGAGCATTTTTTGCGATTAGGCACTGCGTCGCTTTAACCGACAATTGCGCGGTCGTGCGATGTGGCTCCCAAACAAAATTGATGTCCTTTTTTCCCACAAATAGAGCTTTCTTTTGGTGGTATTTGATCACCTCTGAATTTTGTATTTTTTGCGCTATAAACAAAAAAATAGCGACAATTTTGAAAAAACGCATTATTTTTTTACTTTTTGCTATAATAAATATCCCCAAAAAATATATAACATTTTTTTTTTCCTCAGTTTAGACCAATACGTATTCTTCTACACATTTTTGGTAAAAAAAACGCAATAAGCTTTTATTGATTGGTTTGCGCAAAAGTTATAGTCTACAAAATAGGGTATGGTTTTATGGCATTTTTATTGATAATTTTTTTTTATTAGTAATGGCAGCGATCAGCGATTTTTATCGTGGCGCAATTTTGGGACCATTCACATTAATACAGCGATCGGTGCAATTAAATGTGTAAATGTGACTGGCAGTAAAGGGGTTAAGCACTAGGGGGCATTGTAAGGGTAAAGTGTGTCCTAGGGAGTGATTCTAACTGTGAGGGGGAGGGGTGTTGTTTGACACATCACTGTTCACCGCTCCCGATTACATGGAGCGGTGATCAGTGACTGTCAGAGAAATACCGTGCTTCACCGCCGGGTTCCAGGGTTGCGCACGCGCGGTAGAGCAGCTCAACGAACAGTACAGGTACGCCGGGTAGCGGGTGCGCATGCGCGGGTCCGTGGCACTCGGGTATCTGACACAGCCCAGCCAGTGCGGCTCAACGCTGTGCGCGGCGCTGACAGAAGACGAGTGCGCATGCGCACTCGTCCGGGTATCCCACCTGACCACTCACCTGGCCTATAAAAGGCTTCCCCTGTTTTCTCACAATTGCTGGTTTGTGTCTCTTCCTGAGTCCTGGCTCCAGTCCTTGTATCCTGTATCCTGTATCCTGTATCCTGTACCCTGTACCCTGTATCCAGTGCCCTGTATCCTGTGCCTGCTTGATTACCTGTGCCGACCTGGAATCTGCTTGACCATCGCTGCCGTTACCTACCTGTGTTTGACCCCTGGCTTGCTTCCTGGATACCCCTGCTGCCTGATCACCTGTGCTTGACCCTCGGCCTGCCTACTGGACATTCTCTGAGTTACTTACCTGTGTTTGACCCCTGGCTTGCTTCCTGGATACCTCTGCTGCCTGATCACCTGTGCTTGACCCTCGGCCTGCCTACTGGACATTCTCTGAGTTACTTACCTGTGTTTGACCCCTGGCTTGCTTCCTGGATACCTCTGCTGCCTGATCACCTGTGCTTGACCCTCGGCCTGCCTACTGGACATTCTCTGAGTTCCTTACCTGTGTTTGACCCCTGGCTTGCTTCCTGGATACCTCTGCTGCCTGATCACCTGTGCTTGACCCTCGGCCTGCCTACTGGACATTCTCTAAGTTACTTGTGTTTGAACCTCTGCTCGGTGTTCTGGACTTCCAGTTCTCTCATGCTCCTGAGGGTCCTCCTCCAGTATACATTCTGGTACCTCCATAACCTCTGCCTGATCACGGTCCTGCCAGGTGTCTACTTCCAGTGCAGCATCAGCCTCTCCTGGTCAACGTCGCTACTGCACACCACCTGCAACACTCCTGCTGGCAACCCGTGCATCTTTGTGCCCGGTGACCTCTGTACCCACTCCAGAGGCATCGTGCACCTAGTCGCAAGGGGAGCAGCTCTCAGCATATCGGCCCGGGTGAGTACCTCTGACAGTACAAACCAGCCAATGTCCGAGGCCGACAGAGCTGGTTCACCCCTTGAGGCCTTATGCCAGCAGGTGACAGCCCTTACTCAGGCTGTACAACACCTCCAGGATGGATACTTTCAGATCGAGGGATGTCTCCAGCACTTGACTCTCTCTCCGAACCAAGCGGACCAATCACCCCCTGCAGCCAGCACCTCCACTCTCTCACAAACACCTGGAGGTGCTTCTCCTACCTATGTCATGTCTAATCCTGATCCCAGGGTCCCCACACCAGAACGTTTTTCCGGGGACCGAAGGAAATTTCGCTCATTTAAAAATTCCTGTTTATTACACCTGGCCCTACAACCCAGGACTTTCCAGTTGGAATCCACCAAGGTGGGTTTTATTATCTCTCTGCTTTCGGATGACCCCCAATCCTGGGCATACCACTTGATGGAACAAAAGAGCCCACAGCTGAATTCCGTAGAGACTTTCTTCTCCGCCATGGCAGCACTCTACGAGGACTCTCAACGCACAGGTACGGCAGAATCCACTCTGCACACCCTATCCCAGGGTAGAAGGCCCGTAGAGGACTATATAGTAGATTTTCGCAAATGGGCTGCAGATACAGAGTGGAATGAGTCTGCTCTAAAGTACCAATTCCGTTTGGGGCTATCCGAAGTATTGAAGGATGAACTGGCCCGAGGAGAAATCCCGACCACTTTTGCAGACCTCTGCCAACTTGTCACTAAACTTGATCGTCGGTTGCGGGAACGACGGGCAGAGAAGCTCCAAAGCCCCCGGCCCACCTGGATGATGCCCCGGGTTCCTCCGGCACCTGCTCCTTCTTGGAATTCCCGCTCTTCCCCCCATGGGGAGCCTATGCAGTTGGGCCTGGCACGGTCCCCCCTGTCTGCTGAAGAAAGGCTCCGCCGTCGACAAGCTAACCTCTGTCTCTACTGCGGAGGCACCGGTCACTACCTACAGAAATGCCCCGTGAGACCCAGTAAGTGCCCTTCTCGGTCCCTCTTGAGCTCACACACTGCTGGAATTCCGCATTTTCACTTGACTGTTCCACTCTCCCTACAGGTAGCGGGAGAGGCCTTCCAGCTGGGAGCCATCCTTGACTCCGGGGCATGCAGTTGCTTTATGGACTTGACCCTAGCACGACACTTGAACCTCCCTTTAGTAACCAAGAAGCAACCTCTCCAAATCCAGCTGGCTGATGGCTCTCCACCCTGCTCAGGACCGGTCACCCAGGAGACCGGTCCCATCCTGACCTGCACCAAGTCGGGCCACCACGAACTTTTACGTTTTGATGTAATCCACTCTCCTATGTTCCCCATCATCCTGGGGTATCCCTGGTTACTGGCCCACAATCCTCGGATTGATTGGATCAACAGAGAAGTGGTGTTCTCCTCCCCTTACTGCCTGCAGCACTGCTTCCCGGATAAATCCACAGGGCCTCTTACCCATCTTGCCATGCAACCCAGTACCAAGGACCTGCAACATGTTCCAGCACCCTATCGAGATTTCATGGACATTTTTGATGAAAAAAAGGCTTAAGTACTTCCCCCTCACCGTTCATATGATTGTCCAATTGACCTCCTACCAGGGGCTGAGATCCCCTTCGGAAGAATCTTCCCCTTGTCTGAAACTGAACTTGAAGGCCTACGGGTGTTTATTGATGAAAATCTCGCTAAAGGGTTCATTCAGCCATCCTCTTCGCCAGCAGGGGCTGGAATCTTCTTTGTAGAAAAAAAGGACGGTTCCCTCAGACCCTGTGTGGATTACAGGGAACTCAACAAAATTACTATCAAGAACAGGTACCCACTCATCCCTGAACTTTTTCAGCGGCTCAGGACTGCCAAAGTCTTCACCAAGCTCAATCTCCGTGGGGCCTACAACTTGGTTAGAATACGCTCTGGGGATGAGTGGAAGACGGCCTTTAGGTCCAGGTTCGGCCATTTTGAGTACCTGGTCATGCCGTTTGGGCTTTGTAATGCCCCAGCTACTTTCCAGCACCTTGTCAACGACATCTTCCGTGAGTATCTGGATAACTTTCTCATTGTATACCTTGACGATATTCTGATTTTTTCCGACTCTCTAGAAACTCACCGTCAACATGTCCGGAAAGTCCTCCTCATCCTACGTAAGCACGGGCTCTATGTCAAAGGAGAGAAATGCTAGTTCGAGACAGACACCATCCAGTTCCTGGGCTTTATCATCACCACCGGAGGAGTACTGATGGACCCACAAAAAGTGAAGGCTATCCAAGATTGGCCTGCCCCCACAGACAAAAGGTCAGTTTTATTGGCTTTGCATACTTTTATAGACGGTTCATTCAGGGGGTTTTCTGCCATTGTGTCCCCAATCACTCAACTTACCCGTCAGCAAGTCAAGTTCCAATGGACACCCCAAGCGCAAGGCGCATTTGAAAAGCTCAAGGAACTTTTTTCCTCCGCACCCATCCTGCAGCACCCTGACCCTGAACTTCCCTACGTTCTAGAAGTGGATGCTTCTGATTCTGCTATGGGGGCAATCCTATCACAGAGAAGTGGCCCAAAGGCCTTACTCCACCCGGTCGCCTTTGCCTCCCGAAAGTTGAGTCCCCCTGAAAAGAATTATGACGTAGGCGACCGGGAATTACTTGCGATTAAGTTCGCTCTTGAAGAATGGAGATACCTGCTAGAGGGAGCCTCCCAACCCATTCTTATCTTCACAGATCATCGCAATTTGGAGTACCTCAGGGCAGCAAAACGCCTTAGACCCAGACAGGCCCGCTGGGCCTTGTTCTTTTCCCGATTTAACTTCCACATCACTTACCATCCCGGCTCCAAGAATGGCAAGGTGGACGCCTTATCCCGTATGTTTCTGGACACTGAGACCTCTAAGGAACCTGCCACCATCCTGTCCGCTCACAATTTCCTCCATGCTATTCAACCTGACTTGACCGTAGCCCTTAAACAAGCCTCCAACCAGTTTTCCTCTCCTACATTACCCTTTCTTGAAAAGAAACAGGACTTACTTTGGGCACATGCCCGAATATTTGTTCCTCCTCCCGTCAGGCTCCAAGTCCTGCAGACCCTTCACGATCACAAAATGTCCGGCCATTTTGGAATACAGAAAACAGCGGACTTGGTAAGTCGGTCCTACTGGTGGCCGGGCTGGAGAAAGGACTGCCAAAATTATGTACTTTCTTGTAACACCTGTCAGAGGAACAAAGGGTCCAACATCAAGTCCTGGGGTCTGTTACGACCTCTACCCGTCCCGGAACGTCCATGGAAGGAGATCTCTATGGACTTCATTGTAGACTTGCCTCCCTCAGATTCCTTTACCACAATTCTGGTTGTGATAGACCGCCTTTCAAAGATGGCCCACTTCCTGCCCATGAAAGGTACCCCTTCGGCTTCCGCTACCACAGACATTTTCATAAAAGAAGTTATAAGACTACATGGAGTACCAGCTAATATCACCTCAGACCGGAGGGTACAGTTCATCTCCAAGTTCTGGAGAGACCTCTGCAAATCCCTTGAAATTAAAACTTCCATGTCTTCAGCATACCATCCACAAACCAATGGCAAAACTGAGCGCACCAATCAGACTCTTGAACAGTATCTGAGATGTTTTTGTTCATACTCCCAAGATGACTGGTCAGGCCTGCTACCCTACGCAGAGTTTGCCTATAATAACTCCTTGCATTCTGCCATTAACCAAACGCCCTTTTGGGCAAACTACGGCTATCACCCCTCTTTTCTTCCAGATTCCATTCCAGACGTCCCTACTCCAGCTGCACAGGAACTAGTCAAGCATATCCAGGACAACTTTCTCCGGATCCAGCAGGCCATGAAGGAAGCACAAAGGGGGTATGAGGTACAGTACAATCGAGGCAGGAAGGAATGTCCACCCTTCCAGATTGGTGAGAAAGTTTGGTTATCAACTGCTAATTTGAAACTCCCCTGTCCTTCTCGGAAACTCGGTCCCAGGTTCATCGGCCCTTTTGAGGTCAAGAGGGTGATCAACCCAGTGGCCTTTGAACTAGACCTCCCCAGTTCCTATAGGATCCATCCAGTATTTCATGCCTCTTTACTGAAACCTGTAATTGCCAATTCTTTCCCTGACAGGCAGATGCCACTTCCTCAACCCATCACCATCCAAGGAGAGGAAGAATTCGAGGTTGAAAAGATTCTGGATCTCCGAAAAAGAAGGGGACAGGTTCAGTACCTAGTCAAATGGAAGGGTTATCCCCCGGAAGACTGCTCCTGGGAGCCATCTGAAAACATCCACGCCCCTCGTTTAATACGAGAATATCACCAAAGACACCCTGAAGTGGGCATCCGGAGGCTGCCCTTGGGGGGGGCACTGTCAGAGAAATACCGTGCTTCACCGCCGGGTTCCAGGGTTGCGCACGCGCGGTAGAGCAGCTCAACGAACAGTACAGGTACGCCGGGTAGCGGGTGCGCATGCGCGGGTCCGTGGCACTCGGGTATCTGACACAGCCCAGCCAGTGCAGCTCACCGCTGTGCGCGGCGCTGACAGAAGACGAGTGCGCATGCGCACTCGTCCGGGTATCCCACCTGACCACTCACCTGGCCTATAAAAGGCTTCCCCTGTTTTCTCACAATTGCTGGTTTGTGTCTCTTCCTGAGTCCTGGCTCCAGTCCTTGTATCCTGTATCCTGTATCCTGTATCCTGTACCCTGTACCCTGTATCCAGTACCCTGTATCCTGTACCTGCTTGATTACCTGTGCCGACCCGGAATCTGCTTGACCATAGCTGCCGTTACCTACCTGTGTTTGACCCCTGGCTTGCTTCCTGGATACCCCTGCTGCCTGATCACCTGTGCTTGACCCTCGGCCTGCCTACTGGACATTCTCTGAGTTACTTACCTGTGTTTGACCCCTGGCTTGCTTCCTGGATACCTCTGCTGCCTGATCACCTGTGCTTGACCCTCGGCCTGCCTACTGGACATTCTCTGAGTTACTTACCTGTGTTTGACCCCTGGCTTGCTTCCTGGATACCTCTGCTGCCTGATCACCTGTGCTTGACCCTCGGCCTGCCTACTGGACATTCTCTGAGTTCCTTACCTGTGTTTGACCCCTGGCTTGCTTCCTGGATACCTCTGCTGCCTGATCACCTGTGCTTGACCCTCGGCCTGCCTACTGGACATTCTCTGGGTTACTTACCCGTGTTTGACCCCTGGCTTGCTTCCTGGATACCTCTGCTGCCTGATCACCTGTGCTTGACCCTCTGCCTGCCTACTGGACATTCTCTGAGTTACTTACCTGCGTTTGACCCCTGGCTTGCTTCCTGGATACCTCTGCTGCCTGATCACCTGTGCTTGACCCTCGGCCTGCCTACTGGACATTCTCTAAGTTACTTGTGTTTGACCCTCTGCTCGGTGTTCTGGACTTCCAGTTCTCTCATGCTCCTGAGGGTCCTCCTCCAGTATACATTCTGGTACCTCCATAACCTCTGCCTGATCACGGTCCTGCCAGGTGTCTACTTCCAGTGCAGCATCAGCCTCTCCTGGTCAACGTCGCTACTGCACACCACCTGCAACACTCCTGCTGGCAACCCGTGCATCTTTGTGCCCGGTGACCTCTGTACCCACTCCAGAGGCATCGTGCACCTAGTCGCAAGGGGAGCAGCTCTCAGCATATCGGCCCGGGTGAGTACCTCTGACAGTGACAGTGTCTTTAGGCAGAACCGGGAGATGCTTGTTTACCTTAGCACCTCCCCGTTCTTCCTCACCGTGAGACGATCGTGGTCACGGAGCTCCCAGCGGGCGTGTGCTGGAGACACGCACATGCCCGCAAGCCGCCTCTTAAAGGGCTATGTACAGGTACATTAATCTGCCTATACGTGCCCCTTTGCCACAGTATATCTGCGTGAGGTGGTTGGGAAGTGGTTAAATAAGCCACAGTGTGTCAACATGTGCTAGATTCAGTCATGGGGGATCAATGGATGTGTTTCGGGGTGCACATCCATTGCATCCATCCTTCCTCTCATCTACTTTAGTTTGGAGGAAGGGGTTGCACCCACAAAACGTGTACATTGATATCCCAGGATGGCAGATAGCACATGTTGACACGCTGTGTGCATCTTTAAAATTTGGCTTTGCAATTCATTTAAAACTTTTAAAACACGTACAACAATAACGACAACTTTAAAAAAAAATTTTGTTTCGATTTTGCCTAAAATATCAATGATGTTGCTCAGTCTTTTTTGAACATCATGGATATTTTGCTTCATCTTTTCTAAATCACGATTGCACACCATGATCTCACTGATGAGTACTTGTGTACTTGCACTGCTGAAGTGCGTTTCTTCTTCCACATCACCTAAAAATAAAAAAACACACCAAATATTATAAATATGCAGGCATCCATCTATTACCTGAAGCTGTGGTCTCAGACACTGACCTGTTGTCGACACCATTTTCGACCACTTCACCTAGCACTTCCATAACCTCTGCATCCACATCCTCTGGTTGTGTGCTGAGTTCCCTTTCTTCAGTAGGTGAGGGGTTACTGGTGTCCTCAGATATCCGATTCTTTCTCCCCTATGTGAATACAAAAAAAGTATACTTAGCAGACAGATATTTTAGGCTAGAAATAGTAATATGAAACATTGCTTGGAAGTGTCGTCCAATTGTCTGTTTTGGCAGAGTTCCAAGCTGAAGACATGATTTTTTCCCTTTCAAAAGCTGGAAGACTTACCTGTTTTGTGCAAGTTTCACACATGGAGAGACCCCTAGTATCCACTGGAGCACCTACGTGGGACACCATAACAAGGTTGTCATGGTGTCCCACACTAGTGCTCCTGCGTCCAGATGTGTAAACAGCTGCTGAGTGTCCTCTCCTTACACTGAATCAAGTTGTCATTTCATTATAGTTTCAAACACATCTAGACAACAATGTAATAAACGTATTTTAATCAAAATAGGCATGAACAAATGTAGTTAACCTGCATCTGCCAAAAATTTTGTATTAGTGGTCAAACGATGTTTAATACGAATGCATCCTGTGCCCACGAACCTCAAAATTGGCATTTTAAACTGTACAACAGTAAAGAAAAGCACATGGACCATAGACTGATAACAGTTCTGTGTCTCCACCATGTGCTCTCCCACTGCCCCGAAATAGAAGAGGCGTTGAATACACTAGAAAGAAGGACAGGGGCGGAGTTTCATGCATGCGCGGTGTATACAAAGCATAACACGCAGGCGACGTACGTACGATCTGTCAGTGGAGGACGGAGGATCATTAGCACCGACCGTTCAAACGAAGGTACAATTGTAACTTGGGGCATCAGTGGTTAGTGGCCTATACTGCTTATAGATTGAGGCCTATATTGGGACAAGATTATGAGAGTTTAGCCTGACATTAGGGTTTGTCTTGTGTTGTGTCTTGCAGATAAAATGGTTGACAAATTCACAGCCCCTGATTTCCTGCCCAACTTTATAGACAAATACAGGGAGCTGCCATGTCTCTGGCAAGTCCAATGCAGGGACTATTCGAATAAACAAAAGAGGAAGGCAGCGCTGGATAAACTGTTGGAAGTGGTGAAGCCTGTGTAGCCCATAGCAGACATCACCTATTTGAAGGCCAAAATTGGTAGCCTGAGGAGCACGTATAATATGGAGTGCAAGAAGGTCCAGGATTCCCTGATATCCGGAGCAGCAGCAGATGACCTATATGTCCCCAGGCTGTGGTACTACGACAGCCTGCATTTTTTGTCCGACCAGAAGGAACCCAGGCCATCGCTCTCAACTCTTCCTTCCACATCAACTGAGGCTCCTAAGGTCCAATCTGGGCCTTCCACCCAGGAAGAAGATGTGGAGGAGCTCAGCTTGACCCATGTATAGCATTGTTGAAGATATTTCTTGTCAAAAATTGAGATGTTATTGATCACAAATTTCAGATTTAACAAAGTGGTTTACATATCAATAGACAGTAGTAGCCAAAAAATGATTGGGACAAGAATGAAAAATGCTGGGGTCAGAATGATAGTCTTTTCTATTTGTTAACATTCAATTTGCAACAGTCATGAGCTCAAAATTGTGTGTGATTGATGACCAAAAACCTAAAACTATGTACCATTTTCATACACTGGAAAGTCTCAGCCAGGAGGAGGCCGTGGCAAGCAGGCTGACCAAATCCCAGGAGGCTGCTTTTCTAAAACAGGCTACTGCGGCAATTATCACGACCCTTGGTGTACACAAGGCATTTAGATGTATCATTGCCAGCCAACTAGAAAAGATGGAGGAGGACCAATGCACTATATGCAAAGAGATTATTCTCAAGGCCCTAAACAAGGGGACGAGGGGCAAACTCACACCTCAAACACACCTCTGTGAGTTGGACCATGCTCCTCCACCACCTCCACCAACACCACTAACACCACAGCCACCCCACCCACCACAGCCTCGCGACATATATGTCATCTGCTGCTGCTTCCGATCTCTTGGAGTCCTGGACCGCATTGTGCTCCCTATTAAATGGACTCCCAGGTTACCAATTTTGACAGGCAAATAATTGATGTCTGCCCTGGGGTACAAAGACTTCACCAATTCCAACTGTTTGCCCAGCGTTGCCTTTCTTATTTTTTTATGACCTTGTGCTCCCTAATAAATAAAACATTTTTGTTTTGACAAATACTTGGCTATGTTTTTTACTTCAAAAAGGACAATTTGTGAGTAGGCAGGTACATTTCAAAAATACAATGTCAAATTAACAAGGAACACCAACATAGTTGTATCTTTGAGGTTAAAAAATACAAGATAATAATGATGTTTTGGTAACTTGACACACAAAACGAAAAAAAAAACGTATTATGGAGATCACTAGAAAAAAGAACGATAATTCTGGAGATCACGAGAAAAAAAAAATATGGAGATCACTAGAAAAAAAAAGACTATTCTGGAGATCACGAGAAAAAAAAAAAATATGGAGATCACTAGGAAAAAATATATTATTCTGGAGATCACGAGAAAATAAAACAACAAAAAAAAATATTATTCTGGAGCTCACTATAATAAATAATAAAATATAAGTTTGTCAGAACTCTGTGAATATCAGCAACAAAGCAACTTCATTATTATTGCATTATAAAGAAGAAGAAAATGTGCTGCATTGAGAGATTTCATAATTTGCCATGCCACAAATGTGATTTCTCCATTACGAACGCTAGTTTTACAAGACCTACTTGATTCCGAGCATGCGTGAAATTTTGTGCGACGGACTTGTGTACACACAACCGGAAAGTCAAAGTTTTGTTGGCAGAAAATTGAACACATGCTAGCCAACATTTGTTGGCGGAAAGTCCGGAACATTTCAAAATGTTACACTTAAAAATCTCCATAGGCAATGTTTAAAAAATTCAACAGGTTGCATGTTTAGAGTTGCAGAGGGGGTCTAGGGCTAGAATAATTGCTCTCACTCTAACGATTGCGGCGATACCTCATGTGTGTGGTTTGAACAAAAATTGTGTTACTTTTATTCATATTACAAGGAATGTAAACATGTCTTGTAACAGAAAAAAAGCATGGCAGAAAATGAGATCTAGGGTCAAAAAGACCTCAGATTTCATATTTACACTAAAATGCAATAAAAAAAAATGTAATTTAAAAAAAAAAAAAAAATAGCTATAGCTAAGAGCTATGGGCAGAAGTGACATTTTGACGTCACTTTCGCCCTGCAATGATATGGTGATGGCCGGGGGCAATCTTCCCCTCACTCATCTCCATGTCAGGCTAAGGAGAGGATCCACCGACAGCCCCGGTAAGTGGTGGAGGGCACTGCAGTGTGCGGCGGGAGGGGGGCCCCTCTCCCGTCGCCGATAAGTGATCTCGTGGCTAATCCGCCACAGAGACCACTTTTATCTTGAAGTGGACCGCCCGCTGAAGAAGAGGATACCAGGGTTAAGGCAGCTAGCTGCTGTCATAACAACGATAATCCTCTTCAAATTACTAACGTATAATTACGATGGGCTGTCCGGAAGTGGATAAAGGAATATTAAATTTTTATTGTTTCACTTTAAGCATTATTAAAATCAGAGTCCATTCACACAGGGGCAACGCGAATTCCAGCGTGACTTTGGGTGGCAACTTGTACACGACTTGAGTATGAATCACAGCACGACTTGAGGCAACTTACACAGCAACTTGAAGTTGCCTCCAGAACAGGGAACTTTTCCAGTGGTCAATCACATAATAATCAGCTCTGTGGGAGGGAGGGGTTTGCCTAGAAAACTATTTTTACTTCCTGAAAAGTTGCTTCAGTTAAGACAGGGATGCGACTTCCATTGAAATCAATGGGTACAGGTTGCCTACAAGTCGGATTGAAGTAGTACAGGAACCTTTTCTGAAGTCGGAGCGACTTCAGTAGTGTGCATTAAGATGGCTCTCATTCACTTACATTGATTTTATCATGTCGTGCGACTTGAGTCAACTTGGGGCGACTTCAAGTCGGATCCAAATTTGCCCCTGTGTGAATGGACTCTTACTGCTCCTGAAAACTGTGTTTTTAAAAAATGTAGCATTGATACATGTCCCCTGGGGCAGTACCCAGGTCCCCAATCACTTTTTATGGCAATAACTTGCATATAAGCCTTTAAAATGATTTTTTTCACATTTGTGTCCCATAAACTTAAACGGTGTTCTCATGTTCTGGTGCAAACCAAACCGGGAGGTGTTCGGCTCATCCCTAATAATAAACATTAAATCCATATCATGTCTGATGTCTATCAAATTGTGATTTTATACTTTGCAACAATATGGTGTTGAACTATAAAGCATGGTCATATGAACATATAGATGCATTTAGAAATCTGCCCCGGAGGGAAGGTCAGGTAAAATGTTAAAAGTCAGCATTCTTACCTCCTACCCCATGTCCTCCTGATTGGGGAAGGAATTGCCCAATCACAACCTCTTAAGGGTCAACAAATACCTGATGCATCTGCTGCTCAGAGCTCTCAATTTTCTATCAAAGCTGAGAGCCCTTTCTGAGGGCCAATGACTCTGTCAAGATCAGACTTACACTGCATTGAATTGGACGCTAACAGAAGTGAAGATCAAGCACAATTTCCCAAGTATTTTTCACCTTTTATCCAGTTCATTTTACTGTAGCTATTGTCTATTTTGTAATATTTCTTTCTGTAAATATTCTTTATTTCTATACTCTATATTTTATATTTTATTTCTATTCTATTCTATATTTCTTGCACAGTTTTTTCCTTTCATTACAGCAGATATTGTGAATTGTGTTTCCATTAAAATATGCGGTGGCAGCTATTTTTTGTATAAAGGGTTAACTGCAGAGTTAACTGACCCCAGAGGTGAATGCTTTTAGTGGGCATTTACATTGTTAACCCAACAAGCTAATGTCTCTGTACAATAGCTTTAAATTATCTGTAATAATTGTAGAGTGAGAGTGCCATCGTCACACATTGGTTGGCAGCATAGAGGGATAGTTTTGCTTAGAGCATTAGTGCATAAGTTAGGTGAATATCCCTGCAACAGTGTACCCTCAGCGGGAGCCATTGTGATTTAGTGCAGTGGAAGCTAGAGCATAGATTTTTTATATACAGTATACATATTGTGAGAACTAGTTTCAAATGGTAGAACTTTAAAGGAGTTGTAAAGTCTGGTGTTTTTTCACCATAATGCATTCTATATATATATATTCGTGATAATGATTCGTAGTTTGGAAAGTCGTTTATTGAATCTTTTTTTTAAGTTTTAAGATTTTTATTCATTTTTCAAAATATAAACAAGAATTATACAGGTACATATTCTAGCAACTTGATCTCCAGGGTGGCTGGATAAGTTTCAAATAAACAAATTCTTTAACATGGATTGTTATTGTTATAAAACATTGACAGTTTAAATACTGTACAAGTGGATAAACTCGTAGGAACAAGAAAAGAAACAAAATAAGAAAATAAATAATTCCCTGTTTACCCCTAACGGGATCATGCTGTAAACATGGGATTATGGTTTAATGTAGTCAGTACAGGTAGGGGAAGGATAGAAGGAGGGAGACAAGGAAGGAGGGAGAGGGGGGGTTGGTTGTATGGAAGTTGTCTTATACGTCAGACTATCTTTGAGAAAATCGTCTTTCAGGAACAAGTTTAATAGTTCTTAGGATTTTTCAGAAAATTCGATGCCCTAGGGTGTCGTATCCATTCATTCCAATTTTTAAGGAATTTATTTGTGGACCCTTTTTTGTGTGCTAACATTATTTCGTAGTGCGCCTGATTATTAAGTCTTAAGATAACATCAGATAGGTTAGGTGCTAGGGTAGATTGCCATAGTTTAGTTATGGTGAGCCTTGCTGCTATGAGGATATTAGTGACTATGATTCTATGTTGGGGAGGATAAATGTCAAGGTTTATGCCTAGTAAGGCCATTTCAGGTGTGAGTCTCTTTGGATTTCCAGTGAGGGACGCTATGAAAGAGGAGACAGATTTCCAGAAGCTAGAAAGAGTTTTACAACTCCATAATGTGTGTATTAGGTTACCTGTATGGGTGTCACATCTCCAGCATATAGGGGATGAGGTGGGGAATATTTTACTGAGTCTGTATGGGGTCAAATACCAGCGGTTCAGGATTTTTTGGGCATTTTCCCAATGTTCAATACATGCTGTTGAGGTGCTATTAATATGTATGGCTTTCTGCCACTTTTCCCATGAGAAGGTTTGAGAGAGATCTTTCTCCCATTTAATCATATTTGTAGTCTTGGTATGGGGTGGGAAGGATGAAAGTATTTTATATAAGTGGGATATGCTCCTTCTTTTTAATGCTCTCGTGGGAAAAGAAAAATTCCCATAGTGCGCTAGGGATTCCTATGCTTTTTTCTGGGTTAAAATTCTTGGTAAAGGATTTGGTGGAAAGTTTATTTGTTATTCTGTGTTTATGATTATTCGGCAAGTGTACAAAGAAGTTGATTCCCTGTTTGGACAATTATTGAATCTTTTAACACACACAATGACAATATCTCTTCTCCTCTGCTCAAATACAATACAACACCCTTTTCACTCAGTTCTCAGGAATGCACATTGCCAGTAATCCAACCTCCAGCACAAAATTAATCAGCTGATTGGACTGTAAGATTTACTTTGAGTTGACCTTTTGTTTCATTAGATCTTTAACGAATTACCGAATCATGTCAAATTCACTCGTTATATCCACTATAATTTCTTTCGTATTAGTTGATATTCGTTATTTTTTTATTCGGACATTCGGATGCAAAATGCAAAATGCAAAATTCTGCCAAATTTCGATTTGTTACAAAAAGAATTGCACAAGCCTACTAGCCAGTTATTGTGCTGGTGGTTTTCAAAACATGGACGCAGGATTGGAGACATCATTCTTCCCAGATCACTAAGAAATATCCGGGCTCCATGGCCCAAACCAGGTTTTACCAACTGATGATGAACCTAAAAAATAAATTTCATATATATACTGTATATCAAGAGTCCACTCTCTATGTTTTTGTTTTTTTATTCTATTTTATATATTTTTTAAACATGTGTAGCACCCTTGTCTTAAATAGGGGTTACCAGTAAATTTAGCTGTGCTGGGTTGTAGTTAACATGACTGATTTGCAGTCTTTGTGATCATTCGGGGTTTCCCCCAAGCCTGGTGTAGCTGTGGTTACTCCTTTCTGTTAGTAGGGGGCACTGTTACCTTTGGCATCAGTATTATGAGCTGCAGTAAAGCTAGGTTATGAATATTCATATTTCTCTTAGCCAATCAGTAGGAGTTTCATGTCCACTAAGCATGCTGGGAGAGAGTTTAAATATTTGGGGAGTCAAGTGATTGGAGTCTTCCCACCCAGACCTTGGTCTGATGTGGATGTGTGAGCAACTGCTGTTCTGGGTTGGCCTGAAAGCCTAAGGCCTAGCCATATGCTCGAGGCTCTGCCGGAGAGCCTGCTTTGTTCCCTGGAGGCATGAAGGAAAGGATGGAGATCTCAGATGAAGCACCAGCAGTTACTCTGCCATAGACTGGGAAAACGTTGAGAGCCTTTGAAACCGTCAACTAGGGTTGAGCCGAACACCCCCCGGTTCGGTTTGCAGCAGAAAATGCGAACAGGCAAAAAATTAGTTTGAACACGCGAACACTATTAAATTCTATGTGACACGAACATGAAAAATCAAAAGTGCTAATTTTAAAGGCCTATATGCAAGTTATTGTCATAAAAAGTGTTTGAGGACCTGGGTCCTCCCCCAGGGGACATGAATCAATGCAAAAAAAAGTTTTAAAAACGTCAGTTTTTTCGGGAGCAGTGATTTTAATAATGCTTAAAGTGAAACAACAAAAGTGAATTATTCCTTTAAATTTCGTACCTGGCGGCCTGCCAGGATGCGTGCTTGGATAAGGCTCTGGTATGGATTTTTGGGGGGGCCCCTCATGCCATTTTAAAAAAAAAATTGGCACAGAGTTCCCCGCCTGACGGGCCTGGTATGGAATTTGGGGGGACCCCCACCGCAATTTTTTTCTTTTATTTTGGTTGGGGTTCCCCTTAATATTCATACCAGACCTGAAGGGTGGGAATCCCATGCCGTTTTTTTCAATGACTTTGATGTGTATGGCCGGGATCAACAATTCATTATAGTTGCGAGTATTATGACTTTTATGTGTATTGCCGGGACCGACAATTTATTATAGCCGCGAGTACTTTTAAATTACTTTTTTTTTTTCCTTTAGAAATGTAATTTTGCTCTTGGACTGTTCTAAACAAGGGAAACATGCGCCACTTTACAGGCATACTATAGACACCCCTCAGGTACGAAATTTAAAGGAATATTTCACTTTTATTATTTCACTTTAAGCATTTTTAAAATCACTGCTCCCGAAAAAACGTAAGTTTTTAAAACTTTTTTTTGCATTGATACATGTCCCCTTGGGCAGGACCCAGGTCCCCAAACACTTTTTATGACAAGACCATGCATAGAAGCCTTTAAAATTAGCACTTTTATGGAGGCAATATTTGTTAATGGAGGCAACATCTGTTACCATTTCCCTCAGTTTAATATTGTTAACGTTAACTCACCACCCACATAAGGCATTAGACAATTAGTTCTCCACCTGTAGTCTTCTTAATCGACTGTGATCTGAACAAGAAATAGGGTATCTCTCCCTCCCTCATCACAGCTTGAACCCACATGGGGTGACGAGGGACTGGAGGATCACCTCCCATCTCTAGCAAGATTTTGAACTCAACTCTGTTCATTTACATGCATTATACCCGTTAATTAACGCAGCACGAATTGTTAGAACTACAACCACTTAATACTGTCTAATGTATGAAACATGTACATAACTGTTTTGTTCTATGTTTGCATAAAATTTCAATAAAAATATTGAAAGTAAAAATTAGCACTTTTGATTTCTTCCATAGACTTTTAAAGGGTGTTCCGCGGCTTTCCGCGAATTGCCGCAAACACCCCAAATTGTTCGCTATTCGGCGAACAGGCGAACACCCGATGTTCGAGTCGAACTTACATTCGACCCGAACATCAGGCTCATCCCTACCGTCAAGACAGCCTCATCCAGAGAATTCCTGCATTTCTTGTGAGTTTTTCTTCAGTTGCTATAGGAGGAAGCTGATGCTGCACTGTACTGCTGTCTACCTTCCTATTTTTATATATATATATATATATATATTCTTTATTTGACTTTGGGAGTTCTGTGCCCTACCTTTCTCTATTTTTGGTTGTCCTGAGCAATAAACTCACATTTGTTTAGCATAAAAGTGCCTGCCCCCCCTTTTTTCCACACTGTCCACCACCCACCATGCCTAGCAACCTGCACCCTGAGGTGAAATGTCAGCCTACCCTGTCTCTGAGGTTGCCACTGGAGGTCAGGAGGGCGCTACATATACACAGTCTGGCAGAGTACAAGCAATAGGCAAGGATGATCTAAGGAATGCACAGCAGACCCTGGAAGAACCTGCAGCAAAGGAGATTCTGCCTGTCTCAGGTATAAGTGGTATAGTTCAGCAGGGTGAGGGTATAAGGACTGAACTTAATGTAAAAAACAAATGTCACCTCCAGTTTACAGTGTAAGCACCCAACATTGGTCTGCTCCTTCAGCTCTAGGAAGTACTGCAGCATATACAGTGCTTGTTACAGATCCTGTGGTATACCTGCATTTTTGAGTGTCGGGCTGTAGCTGAGAGAGATGTTGCAGAATGGCAAACTAAGTATAAGGCTGCACAGAGTGAACCTGAACATATTGGAGGTAGTTAAGCTTCAGCAACAACAATAGGATCAGACCTTCGGTTCCACTGAGGACAGGGAAGCACAAATTTCTACTAGATTTCCAATCAATAGTGACGTATTTGCTGTCCTTTGCCATAGATACAGTGGGCTCAGTATCTGATGCCAGAGCTGAGAAGAAAAGCTCTGAAGGCTTATGTGAATTGCCAACCAAGCAGAATGACAATTATATGGCCATTAAGGCTGACATTTTTTAGAGAGTATACCACAAAAAAATTCAGGTCACTGCAGAAAGGACCTTCCGACTCTTACATGGATGTGGTAAACTGATTACATATCACATTCCAGCAGTGAACGAAAGACCTGAAAAAGATTCCTATAAGTCCCTGGAAGATATGATGATCCAGAATCAACTCCCACACATCTGTTTTGCAGAAATCGGACAGTTTATGCTGGAACACAACCCTGATTTTGCCAAAGCGGAAGCAAAATTGGCAAATACTTTTATAAACACTACTGTATCTAACCACCCCGGGTGCCCCCCCCCCCCCCTAGTGGCTGGAAAGGAAGGAAATTACCAATGGCAGCCTCTACTATACCTAAAAGCCAGTTGTCCCAGTGACCAGCACCAAAAGTTCCTGGTAACAAAGCAGCATCAGTCAATTCCTGCCAAAGCTATAATTGTGGCAAGCCAGACACCTCAGGAGAAAACTGTGTTTTTATCAGTTGGGGAGGAAAGTGAGATGAGAGAGATTGGAGCCTCATACAAGATTGCCACACAGTTTCTGATAGGAACAGATAGAAGACCTCTGACTTCACAACTGGACCCTCTGGGCATACCAAGGTACTGTGTAAAGAAGTGGGGGTGCATCTAGGAAATCTGAGGATGAACAGAGGGAGAAGGAAAGTTGAGAGGAAATGCACAGTTCTCCTACTAGAGGAAAAGAGCAAACCGCATTGAATGCACAGTTACCTAATACCTTCAATGCTGAAAATGTAATTGCTGAATCTGATGACAATGTATTGCTGGTATTAGTGGTCACTCACAGTGCTCTGAGCTTAGAGCAGGAGGATGGTAACCATAATCCCTTTACTTGCTATAACCTAGAGGGGACTCTTGTGCCTTTTAACAAGAACTGCAGACTGAACATAGCCTGATGAAGCTCAAAAGTATAGTTTCTAGCTATGTAGGTGGGGGAGACAAATGTAAATTATACTGGGGCAATGGCATGCTGTACAGGGAAGCTCTGTTCACCTAAGGCAATGAGACACATATAGGTAAGAGACAGCTCATTGTATCCAGTCAATTTAACAGATATATGTTGATACTGTCAGTCCTGTGTTACCTGCCATCCTATTTTCTCATTACTATTATGGGAGAGTTCAGCTCCCACCAACTTAAAGCTGGTGTTCTGCAAGGGAAAGCCAGTTTCTTTTATCCCAACCCACTCTCTGTGTTAAAGTTTGAAGGGCCCCTACAATCTATAATTGTTGTATATAAAAAGGGATCTACATCTATCCGATGGCATTTTTTTTTTTTATTTAAACTTAAAATATTGAATGATATTCCCTTTCTGGATTGATATAGTTGAGACATTGATCCTATTTAAAAAGAACATTGCCTCTTGGTCCTTCAATCATGTGTTGACAGCAGCCCTTACTTTACTGTCGCTAGAAATTTTCTCCTACTAAAATGTCTTATGGGGAGGGGAATTAGTCTGCCTCGAGACAATGCTTTTGTTGTTTAGTCTTTAGGGTCAACACAACTAACCCAGGTGTCATCGGTGCTAATGCATTGCCAATGTATTGTGACAAAAACGTGTGGTATCGTGACTGTTTGGGTCAAATATTTGATTGAAATCTGTTTGATTTCTTTCACTTGACATTCTGGGTGTCACTAACATATTGGATATTCATCAAGCATAAACTTTTTTTAATCTGCAAGTCTTCAGTTAAAAGGCCATTCCACTCAAAATTAATTTTGATTAAAGGAAGAACCTGACTTCCCTATATTTCTTGAAAATCCAAGCAGCATGATTTCCCTGCAATAATTCCAGAGTTTGTCCTGTTTAATTCAGTTTTGTTTGCTCCATCCCACCTTTGTTTGAGACAGCACCTATTCTTGCAGTCTTGCCAATATCTAAAGAAAAACAAGAGAAATGGGAAATGGTCACAATGGCCATACTCAAACTCAAGTGCAGCCATCTCAGTAAGGCTCCATTCACACTATTGCGTTTTTTAATGCTTTTTGCAGAAAAGCAGGACATTATTTTTAACATGGGTTCCTATGGAACACATTCATATCAATACATTTTTGTGCCTCTGCATTTTTGGAAAGCGTCAGGGACTATTTTGCCCTCAGCATGCAGTTTTGCATGTAATAGACCTCAATGGACCCGCATCTAAAAAGCATGTACTGTGTTTTTCCTGTGATTTCACAGCGATTTTGCCATGATATGAATTGTGTGAATTGTGTTCTTTTATTTTTTTTTCCATTACATTCACTGTATATAGCTGGTTGCTAAGGAGCAGGCCGGGAAGCTAGCCACCGGCCAGGGTTGTGGGAAGAGGCCCTTGTGGGGTGGGGGTCAGAGGGGGGGAACCCCACACCGTTATTTTCACAATTTTTTTTTTGCCGGCAATCCTTTTTATTTTCTTTTACATTTAGCTGTCATCAGGGAACCCCGCTGACAGCTGACGTCTCATTGGTTGTTAAGGACATGACGGTCGGCTTTCCAGCCCGATTCTTAGCAACCGACTGTATACATTTGATGTAAAAAAAAACAACACAAAAGCAAATTACGGCAAAATCACTGTAAAAACAGTTAAAAAACAAAAACAGCAAAAGGAACTGCAGAAATGCTCAAAAGTAACATGCATAGATGTGAATCATGTTTAACAGCGTTCTTGAGAGATTTAGCATATTTTCTTGTAGTTTAACTCTTTATCGCTCACAACAAAAATTACTGTATTTTTCTCTCCATAAGACGCACCTGACCATAAGATGCACCTAGGTTTGAAAACAAGAAAAATAAATATTCTGAACCAAATGGTGTACTAAAATATTTTCCAGTGCCCATGAAATGCAGAGGGACCATTGCCATAGAAAATGCAGAGTGACCATTGCCATAGAAAACACAGAGTGACCATTAACATAGAAATGCAGAGTGACCATTACCATAGAAATGCAAAGTGACCATTACCATAGAAATGCAGAGTGACCATTACCATAGAAATGCAGAGTGACTATTGCCTTACCTGATGTTATCCCAGCGGCCTGCCTATTCCTGCTGTCCTCAGCCTTTGCGCGGTCTAAGGTCTTTGAAGGCCTATATACTCACTATTAACCGGTTGTATCTGCCACCCAATCAAAGGCCCCCAGCCGCAATTACACAGTCTCAAGGACAAATAACCACATACGTGCTACCAGATACAACCTAATTAATACCCCAATGTTACCACCGTATTGTTAGGAAGGGACACACATACCTCAGATGGGCCCAACCCACAATTCCCACAATTATTTAACCAGCACAATCTTTAAAGACCCAGTAGACCCCCTGCCACAGCACACAAGCATGACACCTTATGCACGTGTTGCCACCCCCCCCAAACCAGAAGGCCCGCTGAATACCCTCCTGCAATCCCAGATGTCATTAATCAATGCTGATGACATTCAGATGCACACCATCTTTCTTCCAAGTCTCCTCCTCCAGCTCTCGTTGACGTATTGCCAGGTCCCTGTTTCAGACATAAAAAAACTTGCTACCTCCTAGTTCACCTTTTATCCTGGCTTTGTTGATCTTTTTAACACAGTGAGCCTTACGCCACTCAGATCTGGCAACTATATCGGACCACACAATTAAGCCCGACCCAACAGATAGCAAACCTTATAAGTTACAATAAATGAGGGCGCACATATAACCAAAATCTGACTGATTCCCACCACCCAAAGCACTGAACGACCTGGCTATTAAGTCCCCATTGGACCGCTTCCATTGCCGTCCCAATCTGAAAGTGATGAAAACAAGAGTTGTCTGCACTCCAACCAGTAGACAACAGGCATTTCCTGAACATCACCCTAAACTAGAATTTTGCATTGCTGTCCCATCCGCATGCATAAAGAATACTTCCGGAAGATTTGTCCGAAACCATGAAACACCCCCCCCCCCAGCCCGGACAGGGCAAACTGGAGAAGAGGGAACCACACACAACTCAATCCAAGAACCCTTCCCCGAATGATCAGTGTTAGATTTTCTTAACAGAATACACAATGTAGTGTCCCTTAATCACACATCCTGTATGCTCAAACCACCCTCACCAAGTTTGTTCTGGCTTACCAATTCCCCCACCCAAAAGTCCCAAAAAAGGCCAGCACAAAGATGGCCCAGAGCAAGGCAATCTCATTGGCGGAAGAACAAACCCTATCGAAGAGACCCACCCTAGCACCAATAACCTCAAATGAAACTTGGCATTGAGCGTCTGTCACAGAGAGACCCTTCCCATAATCCTGCATAGCCTGCCTGGCCAGAAAAACCTTTGTAAAATCTCTGTGACTTGACAACTTAAACATAAAAGCCAGATTGGCCAACTGCTGAGACATAGCAAAGACAGACACACCTTGTTCAAAATTTCTGCCAATAAAATAGAGTAACACGTGTACATCATTGTCCTCACGAGAACACCACCCCATCTTCATTCACCAGATCTATTCCTGCCATACTCTGCAGTATGAGGACCAAGTTGACACACATACTGAATGATGAATTGAGAACTTGGAAGCAGAAATGAAATCCTCCACAAATGCTTGGGGCATGCTCTGCTTCCAGTGCCAACTGACAAAATCTTTCCCACTGAAAATGTGACAAAGCATCAGCCACTGAGTTCTCAACTCCTGGAACGTGCACAATTCCATGGACAGTACAATGGGAAAACAGTTCCCAAACAGCCAAATTACGCACTAAACCAACCTCCCTCCATTCCACTGGCCAACCAACTCTCAGTACTTCATCGACCCTGACAATAGGTTCCATAACCAGCAGAGCCTGCCGCATCAGTGAACAGTTCTACATCAACATTGGAAATCACCTGCTCCAGCCAAAGTAAGACACCAAAAATGAATCCCACACTTGCAAGTCCTCACGCTGATTCTGCCCCAGCCGAATATAAGGATGTGGCATCTTAATGCCAGCTGTAGAAGCCGCCAGTCGTCTACAAAAAAATGAGGCCCATGGGCATACTGCAACAAGCACGAAGTTTAATTTTTTTGCATTGCCTGGTGGCAGAAACCATCCCCTTCAGATCTTCAAGTTTGTTTAAAGGCAAACATCATTCCAACGCCACGGTGTTGATGACAATACCTAGAAACCACAACTCAGTGGCCAGGCCCTCCGTCATGTCAGGGGCCAATGGCACACCAAAAAACTGGAAAACATGTTGGACCATAGCCAAAAGTGAGGCATGGATAGTACTTCTTGCTGGACCTATGCACAAGAAATCATCTAAGTCATGGATGACTGAATTAAGCCCGAAAGCAACCAGAAGCGCTCATTCCAAAAAGAAAACGAAACATTTCATACAACAAACAAAATATGGTACAGACCATTGGTACTAAATATAATACTCAAGCGCTGGTGCGGTACGATTCAAATGAACATAAATAAAAGAATCAAATAAAGTAAAAGCTGCAACCAACGTCAGTGATCTCTCACTTGTGAAATGTATGATTAAATAAATAAAGTTAGTGCGCTAATGCTTATAAAGTGAAAACACAGTGTTCCTGTTCTATAGATAAACCAATGCAATATGTTGGTTTATAACCTACCATTCATCAAAATTGCTGTGATGCCATAGACAAAACTCTAGTATCATAAATGGTAAAAATGTATAAATAAATATAAATAAATGTGTCAATGGTGAATAAACATAAATGACAATGTAATAAATAGCTATATACACCTCCTGGACACTTTTTAGCTCTTATCTTATCACACAAGACAAGCAGGGAAGAAAAAGGCTATCAATCCTGCATACATATAACCGATCTACCCTGCTTCAATCTTAACTGACAGATCCGTCCAACTGGTTATTGTCCACCTTCTTTTGAATTTCTCATTCCTATGGGCCCCTTCTTACTGGCTCCAGATTTTCATAAGTGAAAAGAGAGAAACAAACAATAGTGTACTACTGTTAAATAAAAAAGACAGGCTCAGTACAAACACAGCGATGCACTCACAAACGCCCAGTGTTGTTTCAGCATATGATCGTAATAGTAAACAGTCCTCCTCACAGCCTCTCCATGTGGACGAACACCTGTGGCTGACGTCACTGGCTCCTCCTCCCCAACATATTGCATTGGTTTATCTATAGAACAGGAGCACTGTGTTTTCCCTTTATAAGCATTAGCGCACTCATTTTATTTATTTAATCATACAGACCATTGGTAAACGTCTATCAACAAAATTCTGCCCTTGCCATTTTCACCCCAGCAGATGGCAACAACTAGGATTTACCAGCAACAAACGAAAGGCCGCCTTAATATCAGTCTTGGCCAACAACGTACCTTTACCATACCTAGGAACCCATGACACTGCCATATCAAAAAAAGTATAATGCTGCATACACGCAATCAGAATTTCAGCCAGCAAAAGACTGATGAGAGCCTTTTGACTGAAAATGCCACCATGTGTATGCTCCATCGGACTTTTGCTGTCTGAATTTCCGGCAGCAAAAATCCAAAATTGTGTGTATGCAATTCTGACGCACAAAAAAACATGCATGCTCAGATCAAGTAGGAGACGGAGCCGCTCGGTTTGGTAAAACTACCTTTCGTAATGGAGATGGCATATTCGTCACACAGATCATTTTTAAATCTTTCAATGCAGCGCATTCTCTTCTTCTTTATAATGCTAGAAGAATTGCAGTGGTGTGAAAAAGTGTTTGCCCCCTTCCTCATTTCCTGTTCCTTTGCATGTTTGTCACACTTAAGTGTTTCGGAACATCAAATCAATTTAAACAATAGTCAAGGACAACACAAGTAAACACAAAATGCAATTTGTAAATGAAGGTGTTTATTATTAAAGGTGAAAAAAAATCCAAACCATCATGGCCCTGTGTGAAAAAGTGATTGCCCCCTAAACCTAATAACTGGTTGGGCCACCCTTAGCAGCAACAACTGCAACCAAGCGTTTGCGATAAAGTGCAATGAGGCTTTTACAGCGTCCTGGAGGAATTTTGGCCCACTCATCTTTGCAGAATTGTCCTAATTCAGTTACATTAGAGGGTTTTCGAGCATGAACGGCCTTTTTAAGGTCATACCACAACATCTCAATAGGATTCAGGTCAGGACTTTGGCTAGGCCACTCCAAAGTCTTCATTTTGTTTTTCTTCAGCCATTCGGTGGTGAACTTGCTGGTGTGTTTAGGATCATTGTCCTGCTGCAGAACCCAAGTTCGTTTCAGCTTAAGTACACGAACAGATGGTCGGACATTCTCCTTCAGGATCTCTTGGTAGACAGCAGAATTCATAGTTCCTTTTATCATGGCAAGTCTTCCAGGTCCTGAAGCAGCAAAACAGCCCCAGACCATCACACTACCACCACCATATTTTACTGTTGGTATAATGTTCTTTTTCTGAAATGCAGTGTTCCTTCTACGCCAGATATACTTGGACGCACACCTTCCAAAGAGTTCCACTTTTGTCTCATCGGTCCACAGAATGTTGTCCCAAAAGTCTTGGGGATCATCAAGATGTGTTGTGGAGAAATTGAGACGAGCTTTGATGTTCTTTTTGCTCAGCAGTGGTTTTCTCCTTGGAACTCTGCCATGCAGGCCATTTTTGCCCAGTCTTTTCCTGATGGTGGAGGCATGAACGCTGACCTTAACTGAGGCAAGTGAGGCCTGCAGTTCCTTGGACGTTGTTGTGGGGTCTTTTGTGACCTCTTGGATGAGTCGTCGCTGCGCTCTTGGGGTAATTTTGGGCGACCGGCCACTCCTGGGAAGGTTCACCACTGTTCCATGTCTTCGCCATTTGTGGATAATGGCTCTCACTGTGGTTCGCTGGATTCCCAAAGCTTTGGAAATGGCTTTATAACCCTTTCCAGACTGATAGATCTCAATTACTTTCTTTCTCAATTGTTCTTGAATTTCTTTGGGTCTCGGCATGATGTGTAGCTTTTAAGGATCTTCTGGTGGACCTTACTGTGTCAAGCAGCTCCTATTTAAGTGATGCCTTGATTGTGAACAGGTGTGGCAATAATCAGGCCTGGGTGTGGCTAGAGAAATTGAACTCAGGTGTGGACAACCACAGTTATAGTATGTTTTAACAAGGGGGGCAATCACTTTTTCACACAGGGCCATGATGGTTTGGATTTTTTTTCACCTTTAATAATAAACACCTTCATTTACAAATTGCATTTTGTGTTTACTTGTGTTGTCCTTGACTATTGTTTAAATTGGTTTGATGTTCCGAAACATTTAAGTGTGACAAACATGCAAAGGAACAGGAAATGAGGAAGGGGGCAAACACTTTTTCACACCACTGTAAGTTGTTTTGCTGCTCATATTCACAGAGTTCTCACAAACGTATATATCTATATGGCTATATAGATGCCATAGGCCTCTACAACATTGAGGGGGGATTTCAGGGCCACATTAGCCTCCTTAATGAGGGCCAGTGCTGCCTCATCCATGTTCCTGGCACAGCCACGGCCACTTCCCCCTGCCTCCTCCTGCCTGCCACATTCCAGAGCCTCGTCCTGGCTGAGGTCTTCCTGTGTATGAAAAAGGACATCATTTTTGTTTTTGGTTTATCAAACACACACAATTTTCAGCTCATGACTGTTGCAAATTGAATGTTAATAAATAGAAAGGACTATCATTCTGAGCCCAGCATTTTTCATTCTTGTCACAAACATTTTTGGCCCCTACTGTCTATTGATATGTGAAACACTTTTTGTTATTTTATAAAATTTATAAAATTTTATATATATTTTGTAAAAATCTTTTTCCTCACAGGATTGGGTTTTATATGATCAGGAGGATTTGGCTTTCCTTCACGGAATTAGGATTGTTTTTCAAAAACTCTTTTGTAAGGGAAAGGAGTGTTTAAAAACACCCACCCGTCTGTATAGGAATATTTAGCACCATAGTATAGTAATTAGAGTAACTTTACTTGATGCTAACCGTCATCTTACCTCACCCTACCCACCATAGGACTGACTTGATCCTAAAGGGATCCACAGTTGATAGCAGTAATATATAACAAGTTCCTTCAAACTGAGTTTTGTAAGGTGCTTAAGGATACATATATCTTTCTTTGATTGGTGCATCTTCCTTAAAACCTAATCTTAATAAGTAAACGGACATCTGGTCTCCCCCACCCTTTTGTCTCTTCTTACTTTCTAGAGTGCAGCCTTCATAAAACGTATACCAGTATAATATTTGGTGCCGGTACCCCCTTTTTTCTGTTTTTTATATTTTCCCAATACAGGCCTCAATTTACAATCAGTATAGGCCACTCATGTCCCAAGTTAAAATGTTACCTTCGTTTTATATCATTCGTCGCTGCCGTTCCTCCTTCCTCCACACACAGAACGTACGTACGACACACACATGTTAGCTTTATATACACTGCGCATGCATAAAACTCTGCCCGCGTCACCTGCCCTGACGTTCTTTCTAGAATATTCCCTATTATGCAGGTGCATAATAGCAGTAACGAGGAGGAGGAAAGCCCGGAGCCAGAAATGTCACGATCCAGGAGGAGAAGATTTAAGGCCTCAAATATGTCCTTTGTAGAGATGTTGGAGATGGTGGACATCTTGAGGAGGAACCACTATGACGGTAATTATGAACTGTACCCAAACCCAAATATGAGAAAGGCCAATATCATAACTAAAGTTGTGAAGAGTCTGCACAGGAATTTTGGGGTACGAAGATCCAAGGAGCAATTGAGGAAATGCTGGTCAGACCTCAAATTAAGGGAGCAGGATCAGTACAGAAAGATAAAGAGAGTTCTTCAAAAAAGTAAGTAGTTGTCATGTGTTCCTATTCTTATTATTACTTGCATGCTGTGCCATGTGCTTTTCTTTACTGTTGGACATTTTAAAATGGCTACTTTCATGTTCGTGGGCACAGTAATCGGTCGTAGTAAACATCGTTCATTTTCCAACTAAATACAATGTTTTTGCCAGATACAGAGTATTAAAAGAAGTTTAGGACATTGTTGTCTAGATGTGTTTGAAACTAGAATGAATTGCAAACTTTATTCAGTGTAATTTAAGGAGAGGACACTCAGCAGCTGTTTACACATCTGGACTCCGGAGCACTAGTGTGGGACACAAGAACAAACTTTTTATGTGTGAAACTCTTCCAAAAAAAAAGGTAAGTATTCCAGCTTTTGTAAGGGAATTAATCATGTCTTCAACTTGGAACTCTGCCAAAACAAACAATTGTACCCCACTTCCAAGCAATGTTTCACATTCATATTTCTGGCCTCAAATATCGGTGTGCTAATTATACCTTTTGTTTCATTCTCATAGGGAAGCAAAGACTCCGAAAATATGAGGACACTAGGGACCCCCACTCCTGAAGAAGGGGAACAGAGGTCACAATATGAGGATGTAGAGAAAGGAGAAGTGGTTGAAAATTGACACCACAACAGGTCAGTGTCTGACACCCCAGATTCAGGTAATAGATGTATGCCTACATATTTATAATACATGGTGCGTATTTATTTTTTTAGGTGATGTACAGTGCCCAAAGGCTATTGTTGAACTTTGTAAGTTCCAGAGTTGTGTATGTTATGTTTTGAAACATGCCTGTTTATGTACCCTAAAAAATAAAATAAATAAATAAACCAAGAATTGGTGTTTTTACCAAAAATATGTTTTATTCATGTACATGTGCACAGAATAAAATATTTTATACTCAACAATGTGTGGCTTCTTCTTTCAATGATCAATACCATTTTTTGTATTAAGTTGGTGTTTTCAGTGACAATGGGTGTTATTTAATAATGGAAAAACCACTTGGCACTACAAGTGCACTAGGAGAACCTAGGAGACAGCAAAAAGAAACCCAAGCAGTAAATGAAAATCAAGATTTTATCTGATAAAAAAGAAAATGTATTCAAAAGTTGGTGGCAAATTAATGGCCCCCTACCCATAAAATATAGGACATCATTTTCTCTCACTTCACGGGCACTTTGGGCGGGGGGGAAAGCCAGGACGGCCCGCTTGCAGGGCCATCATTGGAACTTTGGAAAGTCCGGCCTCAGGTACAACAGAGGCAACATAACTAGGATTCTGTTTTTTAAGGAAATTGTGCAGGATGCAGCAACTCAAAATTATATGGTTCAGTTTGTATTCCGCCATATTTATGGCTGTTTGAAACAGGTGGAACCAGCTGGCCAGGATCCCAAACTTATTCTCCACGACTCTTCTAGCTCTGGCCAGCTGGTAATTAAAAACCCTCTTCTCCGGGTTGAGGGCCCTCTGGGGGAATGGCCTCATCACATGGTAACCCAGACCGAATGCCTCATCAGCGACAAAGACAAATGGCAGTGCTTCGAAGTTCTCCTCCGGAGGTGGCAATCCCATTCCTCCCCATGTCCACATATAAAAAAGTCACATGTCGCCGACACCACCGCCATCAACACAATACTATTGAACCCCTTGTAATCATAATAGCATGACCATGAATGGGGTGGTGGGATGATGTGGACATGCTTCCCATCAATTGCACCTCCACAGTTGGGAAAGTCCCAACGGGTGGCAAAGTGGGAGGCCACAGTCTGCCATTCCTGTGGCGTTGAAGGAAACTGTGGAGTCAAACAAGAAAAAAAAATTGTCATTTTGAACATGTGGGCGGCACAGTGGTGTAGTGGTTAGCACTCTCACCTAGCAGTAAGAAGGGTCGCTGGTTCAAATCCCAACCACGAAACTTCCTGCCTGGAGTTTGCATGTTCTCCCTGTGCCTGCGTGGGTTTCCCCCGGGTACTCCGGTTTCCTCCCACAATCCAAAGACATGCAGGTAGGTTAATTGGCTTCTGTCCAAAAAATTGGCCCTAATATATGAATGGGGACCTTAGATTGTGGGCTCCTTGAGGGTAGGGACTGATGTGAGTGTGCAATGTACAGGGATGGGGACAATTGTAGACACTCGCTCAGGTTGAACTGGATGGACTGATGTCTTTATTCAACCTTACTAACTATGAAACTAACTATGAAACATAACATTGCAAGCAGATTAGACACAATCATTCTTGGCCAACATCAGTATAACATTTATTTTAAGGAGTATTTAAAGGCAAAAATATAAGGTCCACTTATCAGATTCATCGCCCCCTCTGATAGCCCCTTGGAAATATTTTAGGGGGGGATGTTTTGGACAGTTAACCCTCTCCACTTTATTGAGAGCTGAATGCATAATAATGTGTGTTACTTTGGCCAGCCCCTCCTTACTTACACTATTGGCAGCCCACTGGACAGGTAAGAAGTGTCATAATACAAAAATATGAATACACACTGTACAAATGGAAGCACATTTTTTAGATTCTGCAGTTACCTATCAAGATAATAATAGAAGAAAAAAAACGTAAACAGTACCATTTGAAAGTATTCAGATAGAGCAGGAGGATTGGTATCAGCTGACTTAGCAGTTGGGGGGAGGGAGGGTTCCAAATGAGTTTGGACCCCCAAAAAAAGCCTCTGGCACTCTGCCTGAATTTAAGGAGAACAATGACATTTGTACACATTTTAGGGGGTGTTTAGGGAAAAGCACTACAATGGAGCTGACAAAATACATTGTTAAGTGACTAGGCTAGGTATGTATGGGCCCAGGATAGCATGTTGGGGAGGTTAGTGAAGTCAAATATGCATGAAGGACAAAAAAGGAGCATTAAAAGCTTCCAGCATGCATGAGGAAAAAGGGGACATTCACAGCATATTACAATCATGGTAATTAGGGCATGATGAAATCAATACAATACATTAGCAAACATTAAATACATAGAATGTGATGTTAAAGGGGAAAGCTTACCTTAATATAGTCCTTCTGCATTTTATTTAACAGTTTTTTTACAAATTGTGCTTGTGCAATATTTATTTGTACTGTGACCGTTTGTGGGTAACACCACCAGTCTTTTTTATACATTAAAATCTGATTGAAACGGTAATTCCCTATTGGAGTCCGTTTGTCTCTCCTTTTTCTACCTGCACTCGCGGCCGGCCGGTCCTTCCTGGAGAATCGTGTTGGATCAGAGCAGTGATTGGTGAGTCCGTGTGTCAGTCTACTAGCGCACAGCCTCCTGCTGTCTGTGTCCCCTTGTCCCCTTCCGGATTCCGCCGGCAGAGCTTGGATCTACAGAGCTCTCATCTGTCCCTTCAGAGGGCTGTGTCTGCCTGTTCAGTTGACTCTGTTTACAAGGGAGTCCACCCGATCCGGTAAGGACGCTCATACACTATTATTGCAAGGATTTGGCTGCTGTTGATCATTGCTGCTGGGGTTCGATTGAACGTCTTTTCTGCCTGCATTACACTCATCACGGATACTGGTTCTGCTATAATTTTTTTCTATCATATCAGAATAAGAAAGGATATTTTGCCTGATTGGACTTTCACTTGTCTAAAGGACTTTTTGTATTGTGTGATTTTTATACTCTATTGAGATTAATTTTTCATTTACTTTTCACATCTTTAGCGCAACTTTATTTTTATATTATTCATGTTTGCCATAGGGATATTTGATGATTTTTATTTGCAACTTTTTCCAACACATTTTTTCTAGCGCGATAATTTTTCTTTTCTTTTATAGGCCTGTGAAGAGCCAGCTGAAATTCAGAAACGAGCGGACAAGAAAGCACTGAAAAACAGATACGAACTGACTGCACGCACGCACTGAAAAGCAGATACAAACCCACAAGCACAAACTGAACAGCAGTAAAACGATCTGAAAAGCACGAGTCTGCAAAGCGTGAATCATCTCTAACCAAACTTCTACTAACACAAGATAAACACGAGATTAGCAGAAGGAGCCGAAAGGGTGGCACACTTGGTATTGAACTTCCCTTTTATAGACCAATCGGACGTGTTGTACGTCACCGCATTCTTGGCTGTCGGAATTTGGTGTGACCGTGTGTAGGCAAGACAAGTTTGAGTGGAATTCCGTTGGAAAAATCATCATAGCTTTTTCCGACGAGAATTCCGATCGTGTGTGCGCGATCGTGTAAGACAGCATGCAAAGCTCTGGATCAACGGCATCATTCACTTAACCCCCTTTAGGATGTGACAAGTGATGAATGAGGCCTAACCTATTTGATTATTTTTTGGGGATAATACCCAAAGGGGAAATACTGGCTGTGAATCAAGAGGGCCAGCCATACGACCCAAAGCAACTACTTTGAAAAGTTTTCCTGAAAACGACTGCTGGATGTAAACGAGATGACTGCAAGCTATCTGCCATAGGAGGAACAACCAGCAACTTGCAGAGTATCAGAAAAATCCTATAAGAAACCAAGCTGCAACGCACAAGCTGCCTCCCTGTTAGAATAACGCTTTAGGAAAGGTGCCATCTTTTCTACCTTCACCTTCATCTTCACTCTTTCCAGCATCACCTCCTTTTCCTTTTCCTTTTCCTTGCTTGAAGCATCTGGACAGCGCATGACACAGCACCAAATTTCTAATATAACCCCCTGCGATTTGTGGCCAGTTGTAAAGAGGCTGCTGCACCCTCGGCCCCACCCTGATAGGGAGGAACCGAACTCTGTGAAGATGACATCAGTTTATTCCAAAAAAAAAGGGGGGGAGCAATTCTCTGGGGCCTTTTCTCCAATGACGCTAGCTAAAATTGCATATGCCTGCAACCAGTTTGAGACCATACGTGGAATCAACCGATACCGCCTTTTTCTAACTCCTTATTTTCATCCGGTCTAACTTTAAAGTAAAATTTCTCCAATGGCAACAAAAAATAAATTTCCACATACTCACCCTTCCATATACACTCCTTCACTTGCGGTTTTAGATGCGCACCCAAAGGCCCTTCAAAACACACATACACATCGCGTTTCTGCAGAATTTGCCAGACGTACCCCATCAACCCCAGCACCTCTTTTGTCAGCCACTTTCTCGTTCAAAGCCTTACCGGCTGTAGTTACCGGAAACGCCACCAGCTGTTGACCAGAGGAATCCAATGGTCCCGCACCAAGAGGGTGAGCTGAGGCCTCAGATGGAACCCTGACTTCCTTACCGCTGACACTGGAGGTGGCAAACTGTGCTGTGGACCATGCAGCTACCAGAGAGGAAGAAGCCCCAGATGTCACCCCAGATTCACAGCGCGCCAGCACCTTCCTGAGACATGCTAGCAGGGTGTGTACAACATCATACGTACCAGGGGCCACCACCAAAGAAGGGACTGAGGACCCAGCACTGCCCCCAAAAACACAACCCACCCCAACATTGCCCCGATCCCTGTTGAGCTGTTAACAAAGCCCCCCGGAGCCCCCTTGAACAAAGAGAGAATAAGAGGACATGAAACAAAAGGCTCACCTGGCTGCCTCTGTCCCTCAGGACATCCAGCCGCATATCCGGATCCCTGTGCAGCGTGCGGGAGTTCACCATCTTCAAAGCCGATGAGCACCTCTTCAAACAGACTCTGTTCACCAAGCCACGCTGTCGCTCTCTCCCCTCAGCAGGCTCGGGGTGCAGTTGCAGGCCCCAGAGCCCGGTTGGCACCCACTGATGTCAGCAGCCGCCACCACACCAGAAGCCCGGGTGCTCCCTCTCCTACTCCCACGCTGGGCTCTGTGAGGAATGGAGGAAGCCTCACCAGCTGACACCTGGCTCCTTCTATCCGCGGCGCAAGCTCTGCGATGCCAGGACACAGGGGAAAGCTGCCATCTACGTCTTCTGTCACTGGGGGCTCCCGGAACCTGTCTGGC